>CM044001.1:51736866-52936866 GCA_024085815.1 Flaveria linearis
CGCATCTCAATTATCTACTTGACTTTCTTGTAGCTTTTTTTACTACTACACCTTTTACATGATAACTTTCTTGCAAACTATCCTTTCTGGTTGTTACGTCTAATATCTACCATATAAGCTTTGGACATAAAAGAAGGAAAAAAATGTCGAGTAACAAAACCAGAAATATTATTTATTTAGTAAATTGTTAGGTGTCACTACTATCATCTAACGTTTTCGACAACAATTCTAGCTCTAGTTGAAATTTGAAGGAAAATTAAAATTTGAAAAACTAAAAATTTAAGAAAAATAAAGAAAAACTTATTATGTCGATCAATTCTTATCATATATACATAGTGTTTCAAGTAATGAACCATAACTAATTTTATGTGTCAAATAGATTAAATAATTTGTGTTGCAGTTAATTCACCTTGTTGAGTACCCTTTTCTTTTATTTGGTCATAAGTATGTAACTATTTTTTTATTTTGATTTTCCTAGTTTTAATTTATAGAATTCGAAACCCTAAAAAAATTAATTCACAAAAAAATAATAAATTGTTAAGCGTCACTACGATCATCCAACCTTTTCGACACAATGCTATTTTGGTTGAAATTTGATGGGAAATTAAAACTTGAAAATCTAAAAACGAATGTAACGGTTGTACCCGATGTACCTGGTGCTGCAAAGAGCTCCCGCGTTTTCGCAGGGTCCAGGGAGGGTCCGTCCCATTTAACGGTTGTACCCGATGTATCGCCTACAATTCCTTAAAAATAAATAATTCTAGAACAATAGTGATAATATTTGAGTGAAAAATAATGGAGATAATCCATTACCTCTCTGTTGACATCCATGTCAGTTTTCAAACATTGCAACTAATGCCCGGGTAAATGATTGAAGCAATTCTTCATGGTCACATCCTTGAGGAATTGCAATTAAAATGTTGTTCAATAAATTTTCATTGGCAAAAATGGCATCTAATATACCATTATGCCTATCAGACATTTGCCAATCCGACATATTTTTGTCCTAATATACACATTTTAATTTACAAATAAGAATGCATAATAAAATATCTATCATTAATATTGCAATAAGAAGCTCTAATTCAAGAAAATAAATAATAGAATGATGGCCGGTTATAGTTTCTTAAAATGAAAACGGTATAAACTGCCAATAGTTATATGGTTTTGAGGAATACATATATGTATTTTTACCTTCTTTCTTTAAAACTTGTTATTTGTATATGATATAAATGCTAAATCAGGTTCAACAGTTGTCTTATTATTCTTTAAAATCTCAATTTTTCTAAGAATGTTTATGATACAAATATAACCTGGCCATATCATGCATGACACATATCCTTATTGTTTGTTTATTAAACCCCTTTTGCAAAATGATTTAGTCCCGTATCACTTCAACAAAAATCAATCTCTAATTGTTACCTGTAAAAGGCTTAAGTAGCACCAAGTGAAAGGATTACGGGTATCGGGAGTCATACACATCTGCGATTGAAGTTATACACATACGATTAAAATTTAACCCAAAAATTAATTGAACACAATAAGCAGTAACACAAACACGTTCATAATATCTATAAAAGCCTACTTTTAGTTCACCTAGCCATTATCCGATTAACAAATTAAACAACTTTTGATTATATATAAAAATAATTATTAGATATTTAATCAAATAGGATCCCAAAGATAATTATAAGAAATCTAGCACATACCTAACCATGCTTTCACAGAGAATTGCTTAATGGGAATCGAAGCGTAATAAAAAGAATGGTGATTACCTAAATCCTATTTGAGATGTGGTTCGCAGACCTGCAACAGATTCTCCCCTGAAACTCCACTTTGCATAAACATATAAACCTATTAGAAGATTAGAAATGCCATAATCATAATATAAAACCAAATTAAAACAAAAACAAATGAATTGAAAAAAAATCACACCATAATAAGTTAAGAAGAGGACTATACCTGTTAAACATATATTGAAATTAAGACAAACTAAAACCAAATTATCAGAATCTACAGACGGGTAATCCAAAGATGAATTTGTTGGTGCTCTTGGATGCTTCAAAGCATCTTGCAAACGGGTCAACTTGCCAATAATAGGTGTTAAGGAGGTCAATGAGAAAAACACATAAGTTTAGTCACCATGAACTTCCAAGAAATGTTGCAAAAATCAAGGGAACAATAGATACAAGGTGCTGTAGATACTGGTGCTATCAAAAACCACAACCGTCACCGCCGGAAGGCTGATCGGTGAACTTCTCCCATAGCTCTCTCTATTTATTTGCTTTCTCTCTTTTTATAATAGCAAGGTAACAGGTGAGATGGTGTAAAAATTGTTATTGATATCTCTTAAAACAAAATGAAGAGAATAATGTGGGAACTACAACAACTTTGACTAAGCCTATAAGCATGTGCGTATAATTTAAAACACAAATAAGAGATAAGGAGATAAGGGATCAATGTGCAAAATAATTTGAATACTAAACTTTTATTTAGTTACAGCTGCATTTCATATGTGAAAACAAACTTTTCTTGTTTTAAGTGAAAGCATGTAAGAACCATAAAAATTGTTAATTTGATACAAATAAAGGGATCAAGATGTAAATACCTTTTAGTTACCACGTTTTTAGCAGTGTTTTAATGTCAAAAGTACCCTTACAAATTAGAATTTTTATGTTGTACATTGTGCTTAATACCACAAAACTCTTAAATTTGACCGGTATCCTTTCATCGTGCATTATAATATAGTATAGATTTAGGGTGTGATCTTAATTCTCAAGTTTAAAATGTGAAAGGACTTTAATGTTTAAAAAATTATTGAGGGACTTTTGAGAAAAAATGCAGAAAGTATATATATATATATATATATATTTATTTATTTATTTATTTATTTATTTTGTGTGTCTGTACAAAGTTGTTGAGGTACTTTTATAAGAAAAAATAGAAAGTATGTTGGTTTTTTATGGTATTTGCTCATTTTTGTACTATTTTAATACTAAGGATAACATTTAAATAATAAGCCTTGTATCCTTGAGCGTGACAGATAAGCCATTACTCCTTTTGAGCATGGCATGTAAGCCATTATGTGGTTAACCTTGGCAGCTGCTAGTTGTAAATTTTTGTACTAATATATATGTTGTGCGATAAAAAGACCAAGTAAAACATTTAATTACTTTACCGTAAAATCTAAGTTTTCAACATTTGCTAATTTTACTGGAAAACCTAATTTTTTTTCCCTAATTCTTTCCCATTTAATTTTCTAATGCAGGATCTGTATCAGATGATTACTTGGAATATATGTTGTTACAGTTCCCCACCAATGTCACTGCATGGATCTGTCACACTTTGGTCACTTCAAGTCTTCTTAAGGCAGGTTAGTCTAACTCAAGCCAGTACTTCTGATTAGCTTCTTCTTCTTTTTTTTTTTTTATTATTTATTTTATTATTATTATTTTTATAAAAAAAAGTTTCTTCTACCTTTCATTGACAAGCATTTGTTCCTCTAATCTGTTCCTTGTTCTTGTAGTTCCTTTACTTTTTCCAGTTTTAAGGTTCTATTCTTATTTGTCCTTGTGTAAATATCATGATTGGTGTATTTCTAGTACCTGCAGGGTTGCAGCTGAATCATAGTTTTTCTTGAAACAAGGCTGAATTTTATAATGTTCTTTGACCATGGTCTTGATGTTTACCATTTTACACTTTCAATAAACGTGTGTATTAATTCACAGGCTGTTGGTTTGGGCTATTCTTCTGGAACTACAGCTGCAGCTTCTGCTGCTGCCATCAGGTGATTTACTATGTACTCTCTCCTCGCTGACCTAGGAATAACAATTAACTTACGAGACCATGTCAATATACATGTCAGGTTTCTTCTTCTTTTTACCATTAGGCTTTAATCCAAATTTTATGTGTTTACCTGTCAGTAGCGATCATCGGTACATTTGATTTTGTTTCAAAAAAGTGCTCCTTTTGTATTTTTCTATTTTGGAAGGGTTAAGTATTTAACTAATTTCCAAATGTTATTATTAAATTGTGCTCCAAGTCAACCTTTGCATTTTTTGTGCCAAAAAGAGTATAATAAGAAAGGTAATGGGCTAAAGATATGATAAAGATGTTTATGACTATGACATATTCACCAAAACATGCAGATGGGTGTCGAAAGATGGAATTGGTGCTGTTGGGCGTTTTTTCATTGGTACATTTTCATCAAATTCTCACAAATAGTGACATTAACACCAAATCTTTGCATAAATTACTCGTGATCACATTCATCAGGTGGGCGTTTCGGAAATCTTTTTGATGATGATCCAAAACAGTGGCGCATGTATGCTGACTTCATTGGCAGTGCTGGAAGGTGAATGAAACATAATGCCTGGTTGGAATATATTTTTGTTTACCTCTTGGAATCATAGCATGTTTCTTTCCAATTTAGCTTTTATTGTTTGTTTTGAATGTGATGGCAGCATCTTTGATCTCTGTACGCCTCTCTACCCTGCATATTTCCTTCCACTAGCATCTCTAGGGAATCTTGCTAAGGTATTCTATGATTTATTTTTTGTTAAAGCGAGGTGATAAATATAAGTATATTCTTGATTATACCTCACTACACACTCACTTGATATATTTACATGCATCAAGCATTTTAGGAGTATCAAAATAATAATCTTAGTTATTCTTGAAATTAGTATTGTGAGTCTTGATTTTATTCATGAATTGACAACTAAGTTGAGGAAAGTTAGAACCCAATGTCATTAACCCCCTTGAAGATCGACAACCTACCAACACGTTAGCCTTACGTGATCCCATTGGTTAGTAGGGTATTAGTGGGGTCTCATGAGTTTTCCGGTAATGGGTTCTCATGGTTAGAGGAGAAGATGAAGGAAGTTAGAAAACTGTTACTCCTTAATGTTTAACTTGCATATCAGTACATGGAGTGAAATAGACGTCAATTATTAAACTTTTTTCGTGGTTTTGTGGTACGAAAATCTTAAAAGTTGGTGTGATTGACTACTTGAGTAGGCTGTAGCAAGAGGGCTAAAGGATCCTTCATTTCGGGTGATTCAAAATCATTTTGCTGTTTCTGGAAATCTTGGAGATGTGGCAGCAAAGGTATGTAGTAGCACTTTAATATGTTTTTTTACTGTTTATCCCCAAAAGAAAGGCAATGCTTGATGTTACTTACCTTTATATATATTAGGTTTAGATTGGGCAAAGTGCACCAAACTTAATCCAAATTTACACTTTAAGTATTGTATGCATTATATATCAAAACAAACTTTTTGATATATCAAGTTTTGAAACTTACCTTTTGATGTAATAGAAACGACATGTAACTGGTTGATTTTTGAAGTATATAACCGGTCAAACGGTACCAAAGCCAAGTAACGTCAAACATGTATTTAAATCATCAAACATATGCAAAACAATACACACATCTCTAAGGTGGTGTTTGTTTTTCTACAAAAGAGCTTCTGAAGCTCTTTTGTCTGCGCCAAAAAGAGGCGGGCAGACTTTTATGGTCTGCAGAGTGTTTGTTTTTCTGAAGACATTTCATTAAAAAAGGTCTGCGTGACCTCTTCCCCAAGAAGAGGTGGACTAAAGTCTTCAGAGATCTTCCCACCTCTTCTTCACATTTCAACCCCAAACCCCCAATTTTTGGTCTGCTCCCGTCGCCTCCCCCACCGGCCGAACCATCCCCAGCCCTCCCCCCACCGGCCGAACCATCCCCTGTCGATCCACCCCATCGAACTCCACCATCGCAACCCACCATCATCATCATTGACGGACACCCACCATCGAAGCCCCCCACTCGCGACCTCCCCCTTTCGCCACCGTCGCCACAGCGTGGCAATCGAGCTCAGCGACAGCTGAACAATGCTGTCGTACGGTCTAGCATGGCGATTGTCGCAATCACTGCAGGCGAGGTAGAAATGCGACAAACTGGGGACGATGAAGGTGAAGACGATGAACACGAGCCATGAGAACGTTGCAGTCCAACGGTTTGACTGATCGACACACATCCACCGGAGACATGATCGGAAACTGTGGAGTTCGTCGTAGCTGTGGGAGGTGCTCCGGTGGAATGTTTTGCGTTTTCCGATCAGATGTGCCTTTGCTTCTTCCATTGATGTCTGGACTCTGCTAATATGCTTGCTTGATCGATAGATTTAAAAATCAATTTATACCAATGTTTTAGTTGCAGAAATAGCCCTTAACTTGGGATATCGATACTTCACGCCACATCTTTGACAATAAAAATGGGATAATAGAAATGGTTGAATCTTGTTATTTTGTTGCTGATGTTGTTATTTTGTTGTCATTTGCTTGTTTGAATAGGGATAATAGAAATGGTTGGTTGAATTGATTAATAGAAATGGTTGCTGCTTATGTTGTTATTTCTTTGATGTTGCTCCTGATGTTGTTATTTTGATGATGTTGTTAATTAGTTTATTTCAGCAGTCTGCAGACGTTACAAAACAAACAGTCTTCTTAATACAGGCTGCAGTGGTTTGGTCCACCTCTTCTCCTACAGATGTCTGCAGATGTGGTCTGCAGACTGCAGACGTTTTACCTCTTCAGAAACAAACAGCACCTAAATTAAACCACCTTTAGATAAAACAACATCCAACAAGAATCAAAGTCGATTCAAACAGATAGAGACATCAAACATACACAAATTTTGTATGACACTAACAAGAATCAAACACTAAATTCTATTCACACACACACACACACACCCTCCCTCACTAGGAAATACACAAGCAAGCACATGAAGACTCAGAAATACACAAGCAAACGCACACAAATTAATTTATGCACATGCTGTGAAACAACATGGGCAAACATAAACAAGCATTCGAAACCTAAATCAGACACTCATAACCCACTTGCAAACCAATAATTAATCCAAACAAACACCTGCAAACCCTAGATTTGATGGTTGTAAAATTCACAAGGCGCTAGTTAGGCGGTGGGGTACCAACTAGGGATTAATATGGATTATCTGATTGGAATTTTACATGTAATATTTCAAATATATATACACAATATTTTTCAAAAGTTCCTTTATAATTTTCCAGTTTTGACCAAATTTTGATCGATTTTCTCTGATTTTTGGCCAATTTTGATCTTTGACCGATTAATGGGGTGATTAGCTGAAATCAAAACGGTGGGTGGTCGATTATCAATTAATTAAACAAACAAACAAACAAACAAACAAACCCAGTATATCCCACTCAAGAGCAGGGTCTGGGGGGTAGATAATGGCAAGTCTTTCCTCTATCTAGGTAGGTAGAGAGACCGCTTCCAAAGAGACCCCCGACTCGATAAACAAAAGCACTAACGATAGCAAGACAACAAATAATATATCATGCAGCACAAAGCACACAACATACAGGGCGTTTCACCTACAGAGGGCAAATAATTAAGACACCAACATATAAAGAACAAGATATAGCAAACAACAGAGAAGCTGCGCGATTCACCTATAGAGGGCAGTTGTGAACTGCGTACACCTTTGCCCGCGCACCAAGTCTACAATAACCCTTCCTACCTACGGATCCTACTAAAAGTCCTTAATTTTAATCCTACGCCTCCACTCGCTCCTATCCTTGATCATGTGCTCAGAGAGGTGCAAATATACCATATCTCGCCTAATTAACTCGTCCCAAGTCAACCTCGGTCTTCCTCTACACCTCCTACCCTCTAAGACGAAGTTCTCTACTGCTCTAACGGGTGCTGACATAGGTCTCCTCTTCACATGCCTAAGCCATCTTAATCTTCTCGTATTTTATCTGCGATACAAGCCACCTCTAGCTTCTGTCGGAACACTTCGTTTCTTATCCGATCCAGTCTTGTGTGTCCGCACATCCATCTCAGCATTCGCATTTCCGCTACCTCTATTTGTTTCTCGTGCGATTTCTTTATTGCCCAGCAGTCTGTTCCGTATAACATAGCTGGACGAACTGCTACTCTGTATAGTTTTCCCTTTAGTTTCGCTGGAAATCTCTTATCACATAGAATCCCTGATGCTCCACTTGCACCATCCTGCTTGGACACGGTGAGCTACATCGCTGTGTATCTCTCCGTCCTCCTGTAGGTACGAGCCTAGGTATTTAAACCTAGTCGTTCTTGGGACCGCCATACCCTGAAGACTGATTTGAGTGTCCTCTTTAGCCTCACCACTAAAATTGCAATGCATGCATTCCGTCTTCGAGCTCGATTATCAATTAATTGTTGATTCTAAAATAAACACCCACCAAAACATTTAATGTAGGTGGCTATGTGATGGTAGAGGTAGAGATGGATGGGGTGGCGCTGTGAGGACGGGTGGTCGGAGATGGTGGCAGCTGCAGTTGTAAGATAATGAAGAGTGAATTGATATGATTTATTGGTTTCCTTACAAGATATAGAAATTGGAAGGCAACTCTAGATACCTAACTGGCCCATGTGCTCGATAGAAATAAACCCTAGTGATAATATAAGTTCCAATATTCGCTCATAGTTAGAGCGCGAGGAGATCAAACGCTCAAACTGGAGAACAATGAAAAACATAAAAAAACTAGCTTCAATTTTGGTCCACAAGAAAGTCCAAAATTCTACCAAAATTCCATAATCTAGTTTTTGCAAAAAAATTCCATAGTCTTCAATGTCAGTGATCCCAGTAGAGGACTGTAGTCTTGCAAACATCATGGGAGAGGACCGTAATCCTACAAAAGAGCAGCGGTGACAACGGAGGATTGTGGTCCAGCAACGGCGAAGTGGAGGCTCGTAAACGGTGGCGACAAGGAGAGGCACACGGATAGGAGCCAGAGGATCGTACTTTGGCAAGGTAGTGGCTTGGTGCAACACAATTATTGAAGGTGAATGAAGCTTAAAGAATCAGCTGTGGGATCTAAAAATCAGTCGAAAAAAGAGTTTGGAACAATGGCCGGAATCTTGACCTGAAGGCCGAAACTTTATTAGAACAAGAAATAGGAAAATGATCAAAAAACTAAGACTAGTGAAAGTTGGATAGGGTGGTGGTGGCTAGCAGCCTTGTCTAAAGTTTGTATCAAGTGGCGGCCGATAGGGTTTATATTTGTGTGTGTGGCGCAACGGAGATGGTAGAAAGCCTAGAGTGCCTCTGATACCTTGTAGGATAACGAAAGACAATCGATATAATTGAACGGTTGCTTGACAGTATATAGAGAATGGAAGGAAACCCTAGATACCTAATGCTAAAGGCCGAGTTGAGATGGTTAATCTCCTAATAGATAGACTCGTTGAGTGGGTTAGACTCGAAAGACAAAGATGAGAGAATAAGGACTTTGATCTAATTTTTTTATTCATTCCTTTTTCAGGATGCAAATTACTCTATATAAAGAATCTACATGTAGAAGTAAAGGGATCATGGGGTAAACATGCACAAAGCAAAACATAAGCACATCACAAACAAACAAACAAACAAACAAACCCAGTATATCCCACTTAAGAGTAGGGTCGGGGGGGGGGGGTAGGTGGTGGCAAGTCTTTCCTCTATCCAGATAGGTAGAGAGACCGCTTCCAAAGAGACCCCCGGCTCGATAACAAAAGCAATAAAGGTAGGAAATCAACATATAATCAAACATACGATATAAGCTATATGATATATGCTACCGTACCCATCATACAGCAAACATTAAAACATCACCAAAAAGGAATATAAAATGAACAAGCATGCATCAGGGAGGCAACAAATTTTCCTAAAAAGGTCGCAGTGTACTACATACACATCAGGCCCCGTAAGAAGTATTCAGACTCCCTTCCTAGCTACAGAAACCACTAAAAGTCCTTAATTTTAATTCTACGTCTCCACTCGCTCCTATCCTCGATCATGTGCTCAGAGAGGTGCAAGTGTGCCATATCTCGCCTAATTTTCTCTTCCCAAGTCAGCCTAGGTCTAAAACATAAGCACATCATGGGGAATAAATGTGGATAGGCATGTACTATATAAAACATGGTTTTCATCCATTGACCAAGTCTTACACGGGTCGATTCAAGATGGTTGGGTTGTATAAATTCTCCCTTTCTTAAAAATGTCCTTGTCCTCAAGGATGGAAGGATGATCTCATGGCAGTCGCCACTCGAGTTGCACAACTGCATTAGGGCTGGTCTCCATGTAATGCTATGGTGGTTGGTACGGTGTTTGCCAATCATGTCTTCCGATTGCATTTGGTTCTTCATTGTGCATTTGCAATCCCTGGGTAGTGTGGGTGAGACTTTTGGTAAGTACACATGCAGGTTTGGAGCCTGGTTTGGGTGAGGGTTTTGGTGTCGTTAAGGTGGTAGAAGAGGGTCAAATGGGTGCTGTTTTGGGGGCTATTTTTTGGTGCTGACAGGTGCGTTTTTTTATGCGGATGAATGAAGTTGATGTCATAGGGTTTAGGAGCAAATGGCTTAGGTGGCGGTAATGCGGTATAGGAGGTGGCAGAGTCGGTTTGTTGTCGGGTGGTGCGGTACCATTCATCTTGGACACGTAACAATCGACTTGCCAACAGAAGTGTGCGACCTTTATGGCGAACCAAGCCTCAAATTCTGGTGACATTCGACGGGAGGGGGAACAACTCGATGAAAGCACCATTTGGGTCAATCTCCCAATAGTTAGATTTGTTGAGTGGGATAGACTCCAAATAATAGAGATGAGAGGATAAATACCTTGATCCAATTTTTTTCTACGTGGAGATCTGCGTGGGGTCATGGTTTAAAAAACGTTCGAGGCGTACGCCTCGAGGCGAGGAGGTAAGAAACCGTACTTGAGGCGACGCCTCATAGGGTTTAGATGAGACGTACGCCTCTTAGGGCGAGGCGGTTCGAAAAACGGTGAGGCGGTGAGGCGGGAATGAGGCGGGATTGTTGAGTAGAAACTAAGGCGAAGGTCAGACGGAGATTCTGGCCAAATTCCGGCCATTCTTCAGCAACTTCCGGCCAAAACTGCCCTGACGTAGATACTTTAGCTTTCTGCTTTCATTTTTGGTTCTTTTTTCTTTACAGGAAATGATATAATTTTTTAGATTTGTGTAGTGAAGAAGAAATAGGGTTGGAAGAGAAAGGGAGGTTAGGTGAGTGATGGTATGTGAATGTGTGTTAGTAAATATTTTTGAGTAAATATTCTGTTTTGCAAAATGTGATGGGATCGGATTGTACTATGTGCAGAGAAAAAAAAGTATTCAAACTTTTAATTTTGAATTTGTTTTTTATATTAAGTTATTAAGTTTTTGATGGACTATATATATTTATTTTTCTAGGCTTATAGGTTAATTTGTGTGCAAATGATCTTATATTGTGTATAATGTTTGGGACTAAATATTAGATCAATAAATGTCAAATTTGGGATTGAAATTAGGTCAATTTAGGACTGAAACTAGTCTTATTTAACATCCCTTGAATTGTTTGTAAGTTAGCAAATCAATATGTCGATGTTTATAAAGACTAGTATGTGATTAGATAAATCATGCTTATTTTTTTAGAGATATAATTGATTTATTTATTTATTATTTTTGCCTCGGGCTTACGCCTCGTTTCGCCTCGAGGCTTACGCCTCGTGAGGTGAAGGGAAAACGCCTCGAGCCTCGATTCTGTTCTTCTAAACTTTGCCTGGGGTAATGGAAACATGACATGCAAATGTAGAATTAAGGAATCATGGGGGTTCATGCATAAAACAAAACTTAAACACATCACGAGGAATAAGCGTGGAGTATGCGTATACCAAATATAACATGGTTTGCATCCTTTGACTAAGTCTTCACGAGTTGGGTCAAGATGGTTGGGTCGTATCACCTAACTGTGCCGGTTGGCTCCATACTATACCCTAATACTAATATATGTTACAATAGTGGTGAGGCTGGTAAATACTGAAAGTGGTGATCAATGTTGTAAAAATCAGTTATCGTCTGTGATTAATCGGGGATTAATCTGAAATCGGCCTCCAACCTTGGCGATTTCACATAATCGGAGGGTTAATCGGTAATCGGTCCTAGTTGGAAAAATTTGGACCTAGTCGGACCTAAGCTGTCAAAAATCGGTCAAAATCAGTCAAAATTGGTCAAATTTCTTTCAAAATTAATAAAAAATGCCCATATTATTAATCAAATTTTGGTTATGATTGGTCAAAATATGTTAATGTTTGAATTTTTTTTGAATTTAATTATATATATGTATACAAATACATAGATATACATATAAATTACATATAAAATTCCAATCTAATTAATCCCGATTAATCCCTAGTAATCCCGATTAATCGCTAGTCGGTATCCCAGCGCCCGACTAGCGCCTAGCGATTTTTACAACCATGGTGGTGATCCCAAGGTTTTGTTTTTGATTTAAGATCTCTTATTAATATCTAGGGGAAAAGTAATTAGTATCTAAATAATTAGTTGTTTATATTAACTTTTATGTAAGTATCTAAATAATTTTTTTTGAATAAACCAATAAATATATAATTATAAATTTATAGAGGAAAGATAATTAGTTGTTTATATTAACTTTTATATAAGTATCTAAATAAAAATTTTGAGAATAAACCAATAAATATATAATATTAAAAAAAAAATCCATGCAGTGGTACTCGGTGCACACGAGCCACTCATTAAAAGGATTAAAGGACAAGCACTTGATCTGCCATAGAAACATGAAAAATTAGTTAACAATAGAAGTAGGCAGAAACAAACTGGTTTTAAGTGATGGTTATGTCATATGCTTAGTTAAAAAGTGTAAGGCTAGACTAGAACAGAAAGTGCGTGCTTTGGTGCCTTGGTTCGCTTTTTTCGCTTTAGCGTTTTGGCCTGGTTGCATCAATAAAGTTTACAAGATGAGAAAAACTTACAGTGGAAGGTTGTTCATGAACGATTATATATACATCTATAGTTTTTTGATAATGTGCATCAATGCACATACATTGTATTGCATATATGAACATTTTAAAGTTTTTCTAAAAAATTGAGGAGAGAAGTGTTAAAATGAAATAAACGATTAAAAAATAGAATCAAACCATTATCTTTTAGTATTACCAATTTTATCGAGGTGTTATGTCCTTTGCTTATGTGGTTTTTAGTAGTTCTTTACATAATTATGGTTCTCAATAGAATGCTTCTCTCTCTCTCTCTCTATATATATATACATGTATACATGTATATACATGTATATACACATGTATATACATGTATACACATGTATATACATGTATATACACATGTATATACATGTATATATATGTATATACATGTATATACATGTGTATATACATGTATATACATGTATACATGTATATACATGTGTACATGTATATACATGTGTACATGTATATACATGTATACATGTATACATGTATACATCTATATATATACATGTATACATCTATAATGTATACATCTATATATATACATGTATACATCTATAATGTATACATCTATATATATACATGTATACATCTATAATGTATACATCTATATATATACATGTATACATCTATAATGTATACATCTATATATATACATGTATACATCTATATACATGTATACATATATATTTATATATATATATATATATCTACATGTATAATACATATATATATATATATGTATACATATATATCTATACATATACATGTATACCTATATATATGTATACATATATATATGTATACATATATATACATGTATACATATATATACATGTATATATACATCTATGTATACATATATATATATATATGTATACATACATACATACATACATACATATATATATATATATATATATATATATATATATATATATATATTGTGAATCCAAGGATCGCAATTCAGGAATTATCAGTATTAAAATAAATCAATTTAATGATCGCGGAATTATCATTAATTGACGTTTAATTGTTTGAATGATTAATTATGAACACAACCACAGAAACACAGTAAATGCAAAATCAATAATTATTCAAAAGTATTTCATTAACTATAACGTAATGATTACAAAAAGAATAATAATGATTACTATAAACAATCGAATACAGTGTATCAAATAATGTTGATGTTGATGCGACGGCGATTAGGGTTGCACAATGGTGTAACTTGACAGCCGTAATATTGATTGATTGTGTTCGCCGAGATGTGAAACCTAGGACTCATATTTATAGATGATTTGAGTCGGTTAAGGAAACACCGGATCTCTCGGGATTTGTTGTTGATCTTGTTGACTTGTTTGACTTCTTGGAATTGATAATCACACAAGTATAACGGTCTTCCGCAGGAATCTTGCCTTCCGCAGATCTTCTGTTCTTCCGTAGGAGATTTGCTTTTCCGTAGGAATGTTGTTCTTCCGTAGATAATCTTCCTTCCGTAGGAGTCTTCACTTCATGGAACTTGATCATCCGTAGGAACTTACACTTGGTCATTTGGTCTTGTATGAAACATATCTACGGATTAATAAAATTGTTCATCCGTAGATGTTTCCTACACTTAGTCATTTTTATCAAATCCATCCCAAGAATATTGTTTCTCCTGTCAAAGCACAAATCAACACACATATATATGGGGTTAACCTATAGATTCAAATCACATATATATATATATATATTTTGACTGTTACAAATGTTAATTACAAGACTTGATTTTCAAGTACTAAGCCTATACAAAATTGATCTAGTCCTATACAATCTAGACCTAACAATACTCCCCTTAGGCTTAGCTCCTTGTAATCAGTCCATCAAAACTGCTAGCTCCTTGACTCTAGCTATCATCTTATTGTAGAAGTAAGATACAGCAGATTTCTGATCATCATATTTGTACTTTATCTGCATCCTGCTGATCTTCTTCAGTGTGTCATAACTCAGTCCTAAGACATCTTCTTCTTATTAAAATAACATTCCTGAGTGGAATGGTTATTTTTGTCACATATGGCACAATGTTTGTTGAAGAAACAGTCATCAGTCATGTGATTGTTCATGTTGCAAATGGAACAGTAACTACTGAAGTAACATTCATCAGTGCTGTGATTCTTCATATCACACCATTTGCAATATTTCTCAGAATTTTCTTCTTCAGCCTTCTTTTTGGTCTTTTTCTGACTCGCTGAGCCATCAGTTGATTTCTTCTTGAGTTCATCAGCTGGTAATTCTTCATGTTTATTTGTGGATGGCTTCTGTTGTTTGCCATTTAGCTTTCTGTGAGCATGTTTGATGTTTTCCCTTTTTATCTCATCCACAGTCTCAGTATCTTTCTTCCGTTGTTTTTCTGCGGAATCAGTAGTCTTTGTCTTCCGCAGATGATCTACGGACTTGGCAGTTTTTGCTTTCCGCAGATGATCTACGGATTCCTCAGTCTGTTCTTTCCGAGGATTTTTGTTTGAATTTTTCTTACCTTTATCAGTTGACAAAGGTGATTTTGTGCTTGATCCGCAGCTGTCGATCTTGGGAAGATGCAGTTCTTGTAATCCTTCATTAAGTTCAGCAATCCTCTTACAAATGGTCTTCAGCATGTTCCGTTGCTTTGGCGGATATTGCAGCTTTGATTCTTCAAGGACTCGTGGAAGACCAGATTCAACTTGAACATTTTTACCAATGTTCAGTTGAACAGTGTCATGTTCATCAGAATCATCCAGGTCATCATAGTTATCAAAATCTGATTCATTATGTTTAATTGACTCTGATTCAGTTGATTCAGTTTCACTCATCTCAGCTTTATTGTTGTTTATTTGACTATCTTTTATGTCAATGTTGGTGCTTTGCACAAAATGATTTGACAAGTTGTTAGTCATTGTTTCAGGTAAAGGTGTGTAGTTATTATTAATAGGTGGTGCCACTGCATTATAACCCAACCCTGACCTGTTCTTTGATTCAATATGAGAATTGAGTAACTTCTCATATTGCTGAGATGATAATTGAAACTTCTGAAGTTTCACTTCAGTAGATGCATGATCAGCCATGGATTTTGTTAAGGAAGTGGTCAGATGCTTAACTTGGGCTTTTAGGCTGTAGTTTTCAGAAACATATTTTTCTAAATCTTTTTGTAAAGAGTTTATTTTGATTTGATATAGTTTCTGTTCTCTTAAGTGTGATTCATTTAAAACCATAGTTTCTTTTACTTTATCAGCCAGTTGTTGAGCATGTACTCTGTATCTTTCAACTTCCTCAACACAAGTTGATGAACATAACCTCTCTTTTACCTCTTTGGCCATTGGAGGAACTTTGTTTTCCATATGTGCCATCAGTGCTTGATTCTCCTCTATCACTTCCTTCTCATACAAACTCCAGTCACAAGTTCCATCCTGAAGTATGATCAGCCCTGTCTCTTTAGAATTACTTGGTCCTGCTGATGTATTTGTGGCTAGTGGGGATGTGAGCTGAGGTTGTCTATGCAGAGATCTTTGAGAGGTTGGCTGCTGATTTTGATAGTGTTGTTGCTGATGATGTTGTTGCTGCTGCTGATGCTGTGGAGTTGATTGTTGATTGCATTCTCTAGAAAAATGACCATAGAGATTGCACTTGTAACATCTGACCTTAGACTTATCAACTCCAATCTTCGATGTTTTACTAGCTGCTGCCAGATTTTTGTTTCTTCGAAGATATTGCTTGGCTCTATAGGCAATCATAGCCATCTGCCATTGTAGATCCATCTCTTCGACTACATCCGGAGGGAGTTCCTCCAAATCTTGTTGGCAGATGTTTGCTGCTGTAAGGGAACTTCCAAGATAAGCTTGAAAGCTAGAACTAAAAGCTGCAAAGGCTGCTTTTTGTTCTTCAGAATCCAATATCACAGTTATTGGTTCTGAGTTTGCTGTTGCTGATGTTTCTCTTTTCTCTGAAGATTTAGCCTTTTCTTTTTGAGTTTTGCTTTGAGATGACTTCTTAGTGGGTTTAGAAGCATAGAAGCTTACTTCTTCTTCATTGTCACTCAGAGCACAAGAGTTATCATCTTCAGTATTAGATATAAATGCACTACCAGCATTCTTTGTTTCCTTGAAGTGATAAGGTGAGACATGAGTTCTCACACTCTTGTTTCTTGATTGTTCATCCAGTTCAAGTGCTTCAACCTTGGCAACTAGTGTATCTAGACCAGTTGTCTTCAGATCTATGGTGTTTTTGAACATGGAGACTGTTTGCTTCCAACTTTCAGGCAAAGTATGGAGCATCTTCTTGTTCAGTTCCTCAGTTGTGTATTTTAACTCCAAGATGTTCATCTCAGTGACGAGTTGCATGAATCTATGGAGTTGCTGAGGAATTGACTCACCCTCAATATGATGAAAAGTTTCATACTGTGATCTAAGAGTGTCTTTCCTTATGCTTCTGATTTCATCACTCCCTTCACAGAGAGTGTGAAGTATCTTCCATAGGGAATTTGCTGTTTTATAGTTCTCGCACCTGATCAAGATTTCTTCAGGTAAAGCCATACTAAGCAAGCTGTATGCTTTAATATCGACTTTAACCTTCTTGACATCATCAGGTGGCAAGTCCTTAGTGCTGATTGGTTGGTTTTTGTCATTATAATCCGGCCCAAGAGTGGGTGGAATATAAGGACCTTGTGTGATGGACTCCCACAAGTCAGAATCAGTGTAGTTCACATGATTTCTGAACTTGATCTTCCAGGATTTAAAATCAGCTTTTGTTTCCAACTTTGGTGGTTGATAAGATCCTCCTCCAAAAGTACTCATGTTTAACTGCAAAACAAGATTTAAAATTTAAATGCTTGAATTGACAAATCTATCAAAGACGCAGATCTAGTATTCAATGGATTTGAATATAGATCTAAATCAAACAAGCAATAAGAGAATGCTTGCTGAAAGACAAGTCGTTGATTTAATTGTTTGAAAATCAATTAAACAATTTTAATACCGATAGATCAATTGATCTAGATCAATGAGCACCAATGGCTCTGATACCACCTGTGAATCCAAGGATCGCAATTCAGGAATTATCAGTATTAAAATAAATCAATTTAATGATCGCGGAATTATCATTAATTGACGTTTAATTGTTTGAATGATTAATTATGAACACAACCACAGAAACACAGTAAATGCAAAATCAATAATTATTCAAAAGTATTTCATTAACTATAACGTAATGATTACAAAAAGAATAATAATGATTACTATAAACAATCGAATACAATGTATCAAATAATGTTGATGTTGATGCGACGGCGATTAGGGTTGCATAATGGTGTAACTTGACAGCCGTAATATTGATTGATTGTGTTCGCCGAGATGTGAAACCTAGGACTCATATTTATAGATGATTTGAGTCGGTTAAGGAAACACCGGATCTCTCGGGATTTGTTGTTGATCTTGTTGACTTGTTTGACTTCTTGGAATTGATAATCACACAAGTATAACGGTCTTCCGCAGGAATCTTGCCTTCCGCAGATCTTCTGTTCTTCCGTAGGAGATTTGCTTTTCCGTAGGAATGTTGTTCTTCCGTAGATAATCTTCCTTCCGTAGGAGTCTTCACTTCATGGAACTTGATCATCCGTAGGAACTTACACTTGGTCATTTGGTCTTGTATGAAACATATCTACGGATTAATAAAATTGTTCATCCGTAGATGTTTCCTACACTTAGTCATTTTTATCAAATCCATCCCAAGAATATTGTTTCTCCTGTCAAAGCACAAATCAACACACATATATATGGGGTTAACCTATAGATTCAAATCACATATATATATATATTTTGACTGTTACAAATGTTAATTACAAGACTTGATTTTCAAGTACTAAGCCTATACAAAATTGATCTAGTCCTATACAATCTAGACCTAACATATATGTATACATGTATCTACATATGTATACATGTATCTACATATGTATACATGTATCTACATATGTATACATGTATCTACATATGTATACATGTATCTACATATGTATACATGTATCTACATATGTATACATGTATCTACATATGTATACATGTATCTACATATGTATACATGTATCTACATATGTATACATGTATCTACATATGTATACATGTATCTACATATGTATACATGTATCTACATATGTATACATGTATATACATGTATACATGTATCTACATGTATACATGTATATACATGTACATATACATATAGATATACATGTACATATACATATAGATATACATGTACATATACATATAGATATACATGTACATATACATATAGATATACATGTACATATACATATAGATATACATGTACATATACATATAGATATACATGTACATATACATATAGATATACATGTACATATACATATACACATGTACATATACATATACACATGTACATATACATATACACATGTATATATATATATATATATATATATATATATATATATATATATATATATATATATATATATATATATATATATATATACAATATACATGTATATATACATCTATATACATGTACATATACATATAGATATACATGTACATATACATATAGATATACATGTACATATACATATAGATATACATGTACATATACATATAGATATACATGTACATATACATATAGATATACATGTACATATACATATAGATATACATGTACATATACATATAGATATACATGTACATATACATATACATATACACATATATATATACATATACATATACATATATATATATATATATATATATATATATATATATATATATATATATATATATATATATATATATATATATATATGCATTATATGCAACGACTTGTTTGCCACACCAACCTAAGGTTGGTTAATTTTTTTGAATATAATATTCACAAGTGGATCAAATAAATATGATATAATTTTAAAATGATTTTATATTTTATATTAAAACAATTTTATATTAAAACAATTTTTAATATAAAATAAATATTAAATATCAATAAAACTGACACTTGACAATTTTTATTAAGTATGTTTGATGAATATAAATATTTTTTTTATTTTTTAAAAAATATTTTAAATTAAATAATATATTTCTTTTTTTTTAAACGAGATAATTAGGCGAGATATGGTAGAGTTGCACCTCTCCGAGCACATGATTGAGGATAGGAGTGCGTGGAGGCGTAGAGGCGTAGAATTAAAATAAGGACTTCTAGTGGGATCCGTGGGTAGGAAGAGTAAAGGAAGACCTGATGCGTGACCCCCTCATGTTGTGTAGGTAATCGACATTTGCCCTTTATAGGTGAAGAATGCTGCTTATTTGATGTATGCACTATCTTCGGGTTTTTAAGGTTGTGACTATGCTTATGCTTATGTGATGTATGTTATGCTTATGAATATACTTAAGAATACAACTATGCTTATTCTAAACCTGTATGTGATATATACTCATGTATTGTATGCTATATAATCTGTTTGCTATCGTTCTCGAGTCGGGGGTCTCTTTGGAAGCGGTCTCTCTACCTCTCAAGATAGAGGAAAGACTCGCCATCACCTACTCCTCCCAGACCCTGCTTTTTAGTGGGATATACCGGGTATGTTTGTTTGTTTATTTCTTTTTGAAATAAAATAATTATTTTTATATTTCTACTGAGTTTAAGTAAATATCAAAAAGTTTCAAATTATATTTATTTAAAAAAGGTAGTGAAGATTGGGTTGTTAATGGAAGTGAAAAGTTGTGTTTCGTTCGGTTGTGTAGGTTGAAGAGAAAGAAATTAATTTTTTATTAAAAAGTTGGGTTGTGAATGAGGATAGTCTAATGGTTTTTAGGGTGAGGAAAGAGACGAAGGCTAGTTAAAAGATATGAAAGTCTTATTATTTTTAGTGTTAATATATTCATTCTCTTTAGAAGTAGTGATATATACTAGTTAATATTTATATTATTTATTGGGAAGGGGTAAAGAAAGGTGACAGACATATCCATTGGTTATGGCTGTACTTTTACAGCCAATACTTCTGCCATATTATATTTTGAAATTTTTAGATAATATACTCTATATATTAATTATATACTTGTATATATTTTATATATTGTAGTATTGTACATATAACTTCTTTGAATTGCACATATATATTATTTAGATATTAAACCATTTATAAAGCGTAATTATATACTATTATATTCATGTATTTTGTTATAGCTAAATTTATATGTTAAATCATATATAAACCTGATAAAAAAAACTTATAAAAACCTGGCGCCTCACATACGAAAAGCCCTGCGCTTTTGCGCCTCGGTTTTAGACCTCGTTGCCTCGGTACGCTTCTCGCTTTTTAAAACCAAGTTCATATGTAGATTTGGAAAGTCTGAGACATTGTATTAAAGTTGGATGCATTTTGGTGCACTTTTCCCTGTAAAAGTATATAAATGACAAACAAGATAACTTCCTGACTGAATTTGGAAAACTAGTCACTTGCTCACTTTGATAGAATTTATCTTTGACTGAATATTTCCAGGAGGAAGTTTGGGAAGTATCTGCACAGCTTATTGGCCTTGGTCTTGGCATATTGGTCCTGGTACGACATGCTGCTTAATTGCTTATTCAGCCCATCTAGTTATTAAGGTGCCAATTTAGGTTGTGCCATGAACTCATATGAGTCATATAGTTCTTTTAGCTAATAAGGGGACGGGTCAAATGAGTTTAGTGTCAATCAAGTCTATTTTCCTTGCATAAAACCTCGGTTTTATTCAAATATTTTGATTATAACCATGATAGTTTTTTCTGCGATCATAATTAGCACATTCATAATAAAGTTAAAAATAAATAAAAAAAAGCATTTATAGATCAACCCAACCTAAACCTGCCTGTTCACGCACAATAAAGTTAATCCATTACGCAACGTTTTGCAATATCTATTGCTTATCAGTATCATTATTTAAGATGTGATTTTGTTTTATAACCTCATTGCAGTCAACACCTGGTCTTGTGAATTCATATCCGGTTTTAGCATCGACATGGATGATCATGCGGCTTTTGCACCTTTGGCTACGCTATCAGTCTCTTTCATCTCTTCAATTTAACACAGTGAGATAATAATGAACATGAAATTCCTTTGTTTTTCCTATAATTTAGGCTGATTTGTTTATACAAATTTGTTCCGGGTCATAATCTAATGTGGAGTTTGGGTTTGTTCTTTGGATAACAAGATTATAAACCCTCACTTCCAAAGCCTCCTTTTTTTAACATCTGTTTTTTCAGGTTAATCTAAAGCGGGCCCGGATTTTGGTGAGCTTGCATGTCTCAAACTCCTTAGTTTTGGGTAAGCTTTATGCCGTTTATGTATAAATTTAGTTTGTAATTTATATATTCCTTATCCATATTTTCAAATTTAGGATGTGAGGAATGCAATAAAATGGAAAATATCTTATCATGGGAGAAATTTTCAGTACCACGAATAGTTTTTGGCGTGTGCTTGTCTGACATGCTTGGTGGTGAAACATCAGGCCTCAAGGTATTGCCTCTTGCCTTAATGTAACTTCTACTGAAGTTGTTTTCTGTTTTCTTTTCACATATAAATTTTGTGATGTAAACATAGTTTTTTTTAACGTTTGACAAGAATGTTACATTTATCTACAAGATCAGTCTTATTATAATATAGTCAGTACATGTTTTGTTCATATTAGTTTTGTCAAAGGGAAACACATCAAAGTTAAGTTCAAATTTGTAGCTGTCCTTTTAACTTGCTTTTGTTTTTCTGCAACATTGTTTCCGTTTGGTCAAGTGTTCAGATTTTCTTGAAAATGTAAATGCAGCGACAAGAAACAAACACAGTACAAAGAAAGGCCTTAGTTCTTTGAATTCAACATCCATTTTTTGTGAATAATGGGTTAATTGTCTAGAATTTGTACTAACGTTCGTTGTGATTTGAATGAAATACGGATCAAATATAATTACTTTTGCATCTCCATACAGAATACCTTGCAAAATATTTTCCCATAGCGTGCACAACTTATTCCTTGCATCTTATGTGAATTGTACAAGGTTTCCATTTTGGGAGAGATTATTTGCAGTTTTCCATTTTTGGTGACATTTGAAGCTAAAGTAAAGAATATTCTCATTGCTAATCACACTGTTCTTTTAAGGTTGATTGACTCAATTGAATGACATTATCCTTTTAACAGGTGGGTAATGTTATTGGTTTTTGATAGGTGAAGAAGCTTCTGGAACTTTATGCTAAGGAGAAATATATCCTTGTCCTGAACCAGCAGCCATTTAAAGATTATGAAATACTAGTCTCCTTTAAGGTATGCATTATCCACTTTACCTTTCTCTTACCATATAATCTTATGAAAACTCTCTCTTCACCTATTTTATTATCTTGTAAAATATTTTCTGGGCATAAAGTACATTGTAAAATCAAGTTTTTTTTGCCTCACGTACCTCTATATCCTGACCAGTTTTCTGCACTGATCATCCTTTCTGGTTAAGAAAGAAAGTGACATGATGATTTTTCTCTTGTGAAAATATTCATTCTATCTACTTTCTGTATGGCACAAAATATTCAAAAGTGAGCATTTGTTTTGGTTGATTTTATTTTCTAGAACAGTTGATTGCATAGCCATTTTGCTTTTACATTTTCTTAATATGTCGTATAATCATAATATTTCTTAATTTTTTCAAACATTGATATTTCTTTCAATCATAATATTTCTTTGTGGGGACTATTTATTGATTTAGGGGTGAGTTCAAATAAGAACACCACAATATTAGAAACCAGATAAACCATGTTTTGGCCTTTGATCATGGAGTGGGCAAAATGAGGGCAAGGTCATGTGATTCATGGAGTAATGCAATAATCCAATATTAAAAAGTGGTTCATTTGTTTTCTAATTACCAGTGGTTCTCATTTGTATTGCTGGATCCGTCTGTTTTACTTATCTATTATCCAAACATGACCACATTTTCTTCTTATCCCTAAAAACTATAGGATGGAGCTACAAGCCTCTCAGTGCTGCGAAGTATTTGGCAGACATATTGGCTCTACAAGAATCAAAGTCGACGAGAAAATATGTTTGATCAACTTAAAGAAAGTCTGAAAGAACTAGATCACCAGTTTGGGAAGTTTTTGCAGCAACTGAAAGACGTCGGATGGGACATCAATCACATAAATTTAAAAGTTTGTAACGACGTATTAATCGAAGATTTTGTTATGTATTGAGGTTAAAAGTGAACTTACATGTGATACATTGATAATTAACCTGAGCTCTTAAGTAATCAAACCAGAATATTTTTTGTTATTGTTTATTGTATCAAGATGCTATTTTGTTGTATATATCAGATGTGGATATAAAACAAATATACCTTTGTGAAGTTGGGAGCTATATTGTAAAAATGACCTTTCTTTTTATGAGACATCTTTTGTTTTTGTCTAGGGTGTCTTGATGTTTCTAGTACAATGTAAATGTAGAAGAAATTCATATTAATTAGGTGTTAGGAATAGCAATTAGATCATAAACAAAAGAACAGCATGAAACAAAACAAATTCATCGGTACGTTTCTTATTACTTCATAAAGAAGAAAACAAAAGTTTAGAATGAAATGCATGAAAGACTATTCTATTCCGAAGCTAAAAAACAATCAGATCTGAAACACGAGAACATGTATTGATATGCTTGCTTCTTTTGGAAAATTGTAAATTTTGTTAGTGTCATAGCTGGTTTGTTATTTACTTTAACAAACATTTGTTTTTTTCCATCCTATCAATGTATAGTCAAAAGACAGATTGCCTTTTGAATTGTGACTATGATATGCCATACCTTACATCTTAATCTATTACAAAAATGATAAAAATGTATAAAGTAGAAAGTTACAAACCACAAACCATAATCTACAATTTGCAAAAGCATGGACCTTTTCACCAACTTATATAAATTGGTGAGTCTTCAGTGTGGCAGCGGAAAGTTGGTCAGATTTTATAAAAAGAATATCAATAGAAGGCACGTCTTCTCTGTCTTCGAAAAAAATCAGTTTTCAGTCTTTGGTATTCGGAAGACTTTGTCTCTGAAGCTTCGGAGGACTTCATCTTTGGCTTTGAAAGATTTGGTTTGGCTTCGGAAGATTTTACACTTAGAATATTTTCTCTGAGTTGTGTAAAACTTCCGAAGTAACTCTACTCTGCACTTCATGCATGCACGCTGGAAGCTCTTTGGTTGCTTTGATTGCATCAGCCTTTAAGTATAAACGTTACAAGAAACCGTTTCCTTATTTAATTAAAATAAATAGTTATAATTCATGGTATTTTCAGGGAACCATTTTCTCAGTTGGTTTTGACAAACCCCACCTGCGTTAGTCGAATAGTCGCGCTAATTCGAGTGTAGGTTGAATGGGTGTGCTTTCCTTTACGGGAAAATTGCTGAACAAGTGTATGTTAGTCAGCCACCAGGCTTTGAAGACCTGGATTTCCCTCATAGGGTGTACAAGCTTGACAAAGATTTGTATGGTCTACATCAAGCCCCGTGAAAGTGGTATGAGATAGCGTCGTATTTTCTTCTTGAATACAGGTACGAGAGAGGAAAGATCGATCAAACATTATTCAGAAAGAAGAAAGGTTATGAGCTGCTATTGGTTCAAATTTATGTTGATGATATCATTTTTGACTCATCAAACAAACAACTTTGCAAGGATTTAAAGACCTCATGCATTCCAAGTTCTAGATGAATGCTATGGGTGAATTAACTTTCTTCTTAGGGTTGCAAGTATAACAAATAGAGGATGGTATCTTCATTAACCAGTCCAGGTTCGCGGACTCAATGTTAAAGAAGTTCCATTTCTTAGATTTTCAGTCTATAGGCACTCCTGTGGATACAAAGATGAAGATATGTCCTGATCTAGATGGCAAATCAGTTGATCAAACACATTATCTTTCAATGATAGGATCACTCACGTATCTGACAGCAAGTAGACCTGATATAATGTTTTGAGTATAAGTTTGTTCCAGATACCGAGCAGACCCCAAAGAATCTCATGTCAATGATGTGAAGAGGAGTTTTAGATATCTCAAGGGCAAATTAACACTTATCTTATGGTATCCAAAAGAAGGAAATTTTAACCTCTATGCATACACAGATAGTGACTACGGGGGATGCAACTTCAACGGGAAGTCCACATCTGGTGGTTGTCAATTCATTGGTCCAATACTAGTGTCATGGCAGTATAAGAAGTAGACAAACGTGTCAGTTTCAACTGCAGAAGCTGAGTACATAGGAGCATCTGCTTGCTGTTCTCAAGTCCTCTAGATTCAAAACTGTAAGACCCCGTTCCCAGAGACCTCACAGTCGGTCATTCAATAACACTAAACATACATAATAATATATATATTTCATAAAACATTACAGCGGAATTACATTAACAAAAGCTATTCATTTTATTAATAATTACTGTTGTTATACAATACAACATTGTTAAGTTACAAAAGAAAACATCCCTTAATTGCATTACAAAACAACAACAATATTTTGCGTAAATGGATACCAGTTTTGCTCTGTCTAGTAGCCTCCCCGCGTGCCACCCTCAGCAACGATTACCTATCAACTAAAAATGCATAAAAGTCAGCATTGCTGAGTGAGTTCTAGTTTTAATGTGCTAAAATACTTTATATAGTTTATATATGAAAATACTCTTTTCACTAAAATCCTTTCTTTACTTTCATACGTGATCATTCATCGTACATACAACAAGGTATAATCTTATTCATCAATCATTATCGCACGTATTCATTCGTATCATACTTTATCATTATCTTCCATTGTTTCTAGATCCTGTCAAAACTTTACCCCTATCGTGGCCCGAAGCTACCATTCCGGGCACAAAGCCTCTCGACTTCCTGGCACAAGGCCGTATCATATTTCGCATAAAGTCGTATCATATCCGGTGTAAAGTGACAAGGATCCCGTTTCATACTATGGATCAGTCACCAAGACTGATCCCCCTGTGTGTGAACCCTCATGGGTTAGCCAAAATCGCACGCTATAATACACACAGTTGAGCTAACAAATCTCAATGAGTTGTGATCCTCCTTTCATTCTGCTTGCAAGCCCTTTCTTTCATTCATTCTTTATGTTCCACTTTCATTATCATTAATCTTATCTCTTTCTTTAATAATAATACTTTACGTTTATATTCATCAACACACCACGTGAAGTCACACATCAATATATATAAGGAACATAAGAACAGAGCATAACCATGCATAAAATAGGCACATATAAGCCTTAGGTCAAACTAGGTCAAAACCCTAAAATCTGTTTTTCCAAAAATTTCAGGAATTTTTCTAAGTGTTTGGGCGCTTTAACACTATGCAGGCGCATGAGGCCTGTTTAGGCGTTTCAACACTATTAGGGCGTATGGCCATACACTTAACTGTTTCTCACTTTGGGCGCATGAACTATTCAGGCGCATGAGCATACACTTAGGTGCCTAAATAAAAATTTGGGCGCATGGACACTATTGCGACGCATCACCCCTAACACTTAGGCGTTTGGGCAAAAACTTAGGCGCATGAACTACTGTTCAGGCGCATGAACATGCACTTAGTATTTCTAAGGCATTTTCTAGGCGCATGAGCCACAATTTGGGTGCATGACCTCACTTAAAAACTTTCTAAGGCAATTTCTTAGGCGCATGGGCCCTGTTTGGGTGCATGACCATCTACATACATGTTTCTAAGTCGTTTTTCAGTCCCAAACATCAACTTAGCCTGTTCTAAGCCTATTACAACCATTCTAAACATCAATAAGGCATTAACAACCAAATAACATCAACATACATGCATAAATACTTATGGGTATACATACAACTTTTTGTAAAAACTATTTGCATGCATTTTCAGCCCTGAAAACTTTGAAAAACATATAAAAACTGGGGTCTAGAAACTCACCTAGACTGCTTCCAAGTTCATCTCCTTCAAACTTGAAATTTTAAGGAGTTCTAACACCGAGACATGTCAAAAACACCCAACCGAACACATATACACACATAAGAACATGTAGAAATCGCTTTCATGGTCAAAACCCATCAAAACCAAACCAAATTTACATGAATTACTTACCTTAGGCCAAAAACGACTGCTTTCTCTCTCTAAAACCGTTCTTCTTCTATTTTGGTTGACTAAAGCAGTAGTTGGTATATATATGGGCGGCCATACTTCAAATATTAATAAAATATTTGACTTTAGTACCTTTTGCACTTAGCTCCCTCCGCTTTGGCTTCTTTTCTTTTCTTACACGATACTCTTCTTTTCCTTTTTCTTATTTCTTTTCTTTCTTTAATTTTTGACAAAATTTCAGGGTGTTACAAGTCCACCCCCTTTAAAGAGATTTCGTCCCCGAAACCCGTCACTTTTTGAATAACTGTGGGTGATGCTGTCTCATCTCTTATTCAGTCTCCCATGTATACTTCGTACCCTTTTGATGTTTCCACTGCACCCGTACAACTGGAACCACTTTATTCCGCAGCCTCTTCTCTTTTTGATCAATGATTGCCATTGGTTGCTCTACCTAATTGAGTTGTTCATCTACCTCGGTATCCTCTAATGGTATAATCATATCTTCATCAGCTAAGCACTTTCTCAGATGAGATACATGGAATGTCGGATGAATTCCACTTAACTCATCAGGTAGCTCTAACCTATAGGCCACCTCTCCTACTCGAGCAATGATTCGGAAACGTCCTATATACCTTGGGCTCAGTTTACCTCGTTTTCTGAACCGGATAATCCCCTTCCAGGGTGAGACCTTTAACATAAGTCTATCACCTACGTTGAACTCGATCGGTCTACTCCTCTTGTCGGCGTACGACTTTTGTCTATCCTTTGCCGCTTTCATGAAGGCTTTGATCCTTTCTAACTTTTCAGTTATAGCCTCGATCACCTCAATGCCTCCTAACTCTTTCTGCTCAATGTCAACCCAACATATGGGCGTTCTACACCTTCTACGGTATAGCATCTCATATTATGGCATGCCAATACTGGCATGATAACTGTTGTTGTATGAGAATTTTACTAACAGTAAGTGGTCATCCCAACTTCCTCCAAAATCGATCACGCATGCGTAGAGCATATCTTCGAGCGTCTGAATCATCCTCTCAGACTGACCATCTGTCTGAGGATGGTAAGCCGTACTAATGTGTAGCCTTGTCCCCATTGCATCATGGAATGTCTTCCAAAACTTAGATGTAAATCGAGTGTCACGATCTGGCACGATAGACATTGGCACACCATGACGAGCTATAATCTTCTTGATAAACAGATCCGCCAGTCTGTAAGATGAATATATGTCGCGGTTCAATAGAAAATAAGCACTCTGGGTCAGACGATCAACAATCACCCAAATGGTATCGCACCCTCTCGCCGTGCGGAGTAACTTCATGATGAAGTCCATGGTGATGTGCTCCCACTTCCATTCGAGTATATCCAACAGTTGGATCTTCCCATATGGCTTTTGATGTTCTGCCTTCACCTGCAAGCAAGTAAGGCACTTACTCACATACTCCACTACATCGCGCTTCATTCCCGGCTACCAATAATCTTTCTTCATGTCTTGATACATCTTGGTATCACCGGGATGAATAGAGAATCAAGTATTATGAGCTTCATCCATAATCCGTCCTCGTAGGTGTCCATAACGAGGGATCTATATTCGTCCATTTCGGGTCCTGACACCGAGAGTGTTCTCACCCAACTCTGTGACTAGTCCTCTCATTCTTCGGAGTTAAGGCGATCTTCTTTCAACACCTCATCTTGAAATTCCTTGACCTGCTTCATCATGTCCGAGGTCATTACTAACTGATACGCCTTCACCCAAATCGGCTCGGGTCTCTCCTTTTGGCTAAGGGCATCGGCCACAACGTTGGCCTTACCTGGGTGGTAATGGATCTCGCAATCATAATCATTGATCAACTCTAACCACCTCCTTTGCCTCATATTGAGGTCCTTCTTCTCAAAAAGTACTTTAAGCTCTTGTGGTCCGTGAAGATGGTGCAATTCATCCTGTATAAGTAGTGCCTTCAAATCTTCAACGCGAAGACCACAGCTGCTAACTCCAAATCATGGGTAGGGTAGTTGACTTCATGGGTTTTCAACTGTCAGGACGCGTAGGCTATTACCCTTCCACGTCGCATCAGTACGCAACCCAATCCTGTATAGGAAGCATCCGAATATACCACTAAGTCTTCACTCCCTTCGGTTAATGTCAAGACAGGAGTTTGAGTCAATCTCATCTTTAACTCCTAAAATGCACACTCCTGTTCTTGACCTCACACAAACTTCACGTCTTTGCGAGTCAATTTTGTCAAAAGTGAGGCTATCTTGGAAAAGTCTTGAATAAATCTTTAGTAGTAGCCCACCAAACCCAAGAAACTACGAATCTCGAATGACGTCTTTGGAGACTTCCAGTGCATCACCGCCTCAACCTTCGCCGAGTCCACCATGATTCCTTCAGCATTTACCACGTGACCCAAAAATTGAACTTCGTACAACCAGAAAGCACACTTAGAGAATTTGACATACAACTTCTCTCTTCTAAGTGTCTCTAACACTTCGCATATGTGACCGACATGTTCCTCCTTGCTCTTTGAATAAATTAGAATATCATCAATAAACACGATTACTGATTTATCTAACATTGGCCGACACACTCGGTTCATTAAATCCATAAAGGCAGCTGGCGCGTTAGTCAAACCAAAAGAAATAACGAGAAACTCGTAGTGTCCACAACGTGTACGGAAAGTTATCTTAGGAATGTCTTGCTCCTTCACCTTTAATTGATGGTAGCCAGATCGAAGATCTATCCTCGAAAACCAACTGGCACCTTGGAGCTAATAGAACAAGTCATCGATCCTCAGTAACGGATACCGATTCTTCACTGTCAATTTATTCAGCTCTCGGTAGTCGATGTACATCCGCATACTACCATCCTTCTTCTTCACGAATGAGACAGTAGCACCCCATGGTGAGATACTTGGTCGAATGAACCCTTTATCCATCTACTCCTGCAGTTGAGCCAGTAGCTCCTTCATCTTAGTCGGAGCTAACTGATACGGTGCCTTGGCAACCGGTTGAGCACCGGGTATCAGATCAATCTGAAATTTGATCTCATGATCCGGTGGCACACCGGGTAAGTCTTCTGGGAACACATCCAGAAAGTCACATACCACTGGTACGTCGGACAATTGTGGTATTGACGTGTCTACATCTTTTACGTAAGCCAAGTAGGCACTACATCCACGTCTCATGTACTTCCCTGCCACTGCCATCGAAATCACCTTTGGAACCGTAGTGACACGATCACCAAAGACCATCACCGAACTTCCATCGGGCGCAATTAATGGAATCATCTTCTTATGACACACGATGTTTTCTTCATAGGTTGCTAACCAATCCATCCCTAGTAGTACATCGAATCCGCCTAGGGGCATCACATGTAACTTAACAGAAAACCTATGATCTTCTAGTTCTATGGCATAGTCCTCTATCATATCAGTAATTCTAGTAGACTTACCAATAGCAGTTTCTACGTCAAATGACTCATCGATACATCTACTACTAACAGGCAATTTAGCACAGAAAGCAGTAGAAATGAAACTTCTACTACCACCAGAATCAAATAACACAAAGGTACAAATTTGATACACTAAAAACATACCTGACACGAAATCGGGGTCCACTCTAGCTTCCTCCCGGGTCATCGTGAAGGCTCTAGCACTGCCTTCTGTCCTCCTTCTTCCGGCTTCTTCTTCATCCCAGAACTCTCAGCCCCTGGCTTCTTGCAGTCCCTGCTCACATGGCCTTCCTCACCACAATTATAACACCTTATAACTCCACACATCTTTGCCACATGACCGGGCTTTCCACACTTGAAGCAGACATTCACTCCCCACTTACATTCACCGGAGTGCTCTCTCCTACATTTACCATACTTCTTTATCCCCGAACTTGATGACCCCACCCTACGGTGCAAGGCCCCGTTCCCGGGCACCTCACAATTGGTAATTCATCGCACATAAAGCATATAATTATTTAAACATAGTAGCGGAAGTTAAACAAAACCATTTCATATATTTTAATGACAACTTTTGTAACATAATACAATACTGTTAACTATTACAAAATATTATAAATTGCATTACATCACAAAAATGTCATTATTATACGAATGGATGCCATCACAAAAATGCCAAGTAGCTGCCCCGTGCCATCCTCAGCAACTATTACCTGCCAACTGGAAAACACATAAAAGTCAGCGTTGCTGAGTGAGTTCTAGTTTTATAAATAAAATACTTGACCTTTTTATACAAACCTTCTTTACTTACATACGTGGTCATGCAACATACATACAGATAGAGAATATTACTTTTACTTTCATTAACATTCATCATTCTTCATCATATTCATAGCATGCTTTCATTTCATGCTTTTCGTTAACATTATCTTATTTTCATTCTCATTCTTTCGTAACGTACTCATTATCGTTCTTTTACATTCATAGTTGTTTACTTACTTACTTTCTTTCTTTAGTACGTTACGTCATTCTTTTACAATCATATGGATTGATGAACAATACCCAGAACATCATGCACGAAGCTGATGTTGGACCTGTGGTAATTAAACCACGAACATTGTGCACGAAGCTGATCCGGTCACGTAGGGCAAGTCATCTCTCCCGTTCATACAAACCGTTTGGTCCTACCCCGAACATTGTACATGAAGCTAATGCTGGACCTGTGGTAATTAAACCACGAACATTGTGCACGAAGCTGATCCAGTCACCTAGGGCATACCAAAGGGCCTTGCCAATCTCAAAGATTGACCCTGTGTGCATCCTTTGGTGTAGCTAACCCATATCACAGTTGAGCTAACGAAAACATGGTTGTGCACCTCCTTTCGTTTTGCTTGCAAGCCATTCCTTCGTTCATTACATTTTAATTTTCATCATTGTTATCTTTCCTTTCATTACGTTATTCCTTACGTTCTTTCATTCATTTGTCATACTACGTAAAGTAATAACATAATATATAACGTATTTTACAATATAATACAAATACGTTTAATTATTATTAAAAGATAACACATCATACGTACTATGCCTTTTTCATGCATTTTGTACCCATCATACATCATACATACAACCCATAACCCTAAAACATCTCTTAATTATACTTAAATTGGGTAATCATTACCCATAAGTCAACCTTAGTCAAAACCCTAGACTTTTTGTTTTTCCTAGAATTTCAAAAAATTATTCTAAGGGTCTAGACGCATGGGCACTATTTGGGTGCTTCTGCCCTGTTCAGACGTTTTGCCACTATGCAGACGTCTGGACTTTGTCTCTTTTTCACTTAGATGCATGGGCCTATTTAGACGCATGGGCCCTATTCAGACGTTTGGGCCTACACTTAGCCGTTTTCCTCCTTAGACGCATGGGCCCTGTTCAGACGCATGGGCCCTGTTCAGACGGTTGGGCATATTGGGCGGTTGGGAACACTGAGGAACTAAGCCGTTGGACGCATGGTCCACTGTTTAGGCGCATGAATAACTAACTTTCCCATAATCAACATAAATCAGTCCCATTTCATCTTAAATCAAATTCTAAGCCTAGTATTAGCATCCTAAGTATCATAACATGAACATACACGCCTTTGCATCCCAGAATTTCACCCACCCACATGCACATTCACACATACATACATACGGGTAAAACCCATTCTTAAAACATATATATATATGCATTTTCCAGCCCCAAAATAGTTAAAAACATGTTAAAAAGGGGGTCTAGAAACTCACCTTTGCTGTTTTTCGGACTTAAACCCTTCTCTTGGCCCTTCTCAGACGTTTTCAACACCTAAAACCCACATACACACACCCGAACACACAATCACATTTATAAGCACACAACCAAGTCTAGAATCGTCTAAAGCATCATAAACTCGAGAATTCTTACTAAAAAATTTGAAGTTCTTGTTTCTTCTAAAATTCCCAAGAGTTTCTGCTCTCTCTCTCTTTCTCTCTCTAGAAAAATCTGAATGTCAGGGTGTAAGAAGCAACATGGGCGGCCATGTTGTTTTATTAACCAACTTTTCAAAAGTTGTGTCCTTTTGGACACTTTCAACCCCTCAACTTGGGTTGACTTGCATTTTCTTCCCTTTCCTTTGCTTTTGTTCTTTCTTTTACATTAAAAAAATAACCACGTGACCCAGAAATTGCACCTCGCGTAATCAAAAAGCACACTTGGAGAACTTAGCATACAGTTTCTCCTTCCTCAACGACTCTAACTCTTCCCGAATATGACCGGCATGCTGTTCTTCGCTCTTTGAATAAATCAGGATATCGTCGATGAATACAATCACTGATTTGTCCAACGACATACGCGATTCATCAAATCCATAAAAGCAGCTGGCGCGTTGGTCAGACTAAAGGACATAACGAGAAACTCGTAGTGTCCATAACGCGTGCAAAAAACTGTTTTAAGAATATCTTGCTCCTTCACCTTCAACTGATGGTAGCCAGATCGAAGATCTATCCTCGAGAACCAACTGGCACCTTGGAGCTGATCGAACAAGTCATCAATCCTCGGTAGTGGATACCGATTCTTTACCGTCAACTTGTTCAACTCACTGTAGTCAATGCACATCCGCATGCACCGTTCTTCTTCTTTACAAACAAGACCGGAGCACCCCAAGGAGAGATACTCGGCCTGATAAAACCCTTATCGAGCAACTCCTGCAGTTGCTCCATTAACTCCTTCATCTCAGTCGGAGCCAACCGATACGGTGCCTTAGCTACAGGCTGAGCACCTGGTATCAGATCAATCTTAAACTCGATCTCTCGGTCAGGTGGTACTCCTGGTAAATTCTCAGGAAACACATCTGGAAAGTCACACACCACCGGTACATCAGACAATTAGGGTGTTGACGTGTCTACATCCTTCACGTAGGCCAAATAAGCACTACATCCACGTCTCATGCACCTTCCCGCCACCGCCATCGAAATCACTTTCGGGATCGTCGTAACTCGATCACCGTATATCGTCACCGAACTCCCATCAGGAGCTATCAGTCTAATCATCTTCTTTCGACACATGATATTTGCTTCATAGGTTGCTAACCAATCCATCCCTAGTACTACATCATATCCACCTAGGGGCATCACATGTAACTTAGCAGCAAACCTATGACCTTCTAATTCTATGGCACAATCCTCTATCACATAAGTAACTCTAGTGGACTTACCAATAGCGGTTTCTACGTCAAAGGGCCCATCAATGCCTTTACTACTAACAGGCAGTTTAGAACAGAAAGTAGCAGAAATAAAACTACTACTAGCACCAGAATTAAATAACACAGAAGCAAGAGTTTGATCTACTAGAAACGTACCTGATACAACATCGGGGTCCATCCTAGCTCCTCCCTGGTCATCGTGAATGCTCTGGCGCTCGCCCGTTGCTCCTTAGTCCCGGTCTTCTTCCCTGCTCCGGAACTCTCAGCCCTCGGCTTCTTGCATTCCCTACTCATGTGGCCTACTTCACCACAGTTGAAGCACCTTGCCGCTCTGCAATCTCTAGAGATGTGGCCGGGCTTCCCACACTTGAAACAGACGTTAAGCCCAAGCCTACACTCACCGGCGTGCTCCTTTCCACACTTCCCGCATCTCTTCACTCCTGAGCCTGCGGCAGCCACCTGACGATTATCCATTCTAGCCTTCTTGTAATTCGGGGTGAAACCACCACGCCCAAACCATTTCTGGTTTCGATCATCACCACCCGTCTTCTTCCCTTCGACCACCATCACCACCCTCTCATCATATAACCTCCCGGCCAGGTCAACCACCGTCCTAAACGTACTTGGTCGGGCGGCGATCATGTGCCTGCGAATATCCGTCGGCAAACCCTGGATGTATCTTTTGATCCTTCGTGACAAGGGTGTCACCTGATCTGGCACCAGTCGTGCCAGCTCGTTGAACTTGGTGGTGTATTGTTGATGTGTCATGGTCCCCGCCTCCAGTTGCAGGAACTCCCTTTCCACCTTGTCCAACTCCCGATGAGGACAAAACTACTCGATCACCAACTTCTTCAGCTCACTCCACCTCATCCTGCCAATTGCCCTGCTACCCTCGGCTTGGACGATGTTGTCCCACCAGCATAAAGCCGAGTCCACAAACGAGTGAGTGGCAAATTTTACCTTCTGGTCCTCCCGGCACTCGCTGATATCGAGAACAGCCTCCGTCTCCCTCACCCATCGGTGAGCAGTAGCAGCAGTGCCATTACTATCGAAGGTAGGGGGCTTGCATCTTTGGAATGCCCTATAGTTACAGCCTCGTACTGTCTCTATCACAGACTCCTCTTCCTCCTCTTTTTCATCGGTAGGGATCACCGTCTCGGTCTCGGGTTGTTCTCTCCCTGCCGAAGACCCGTTCCTATCCCTCCTCTCTCCTTCCCTCACAACCTTGATCACCTCGGTCACTACAGATGGCAGTATTGTCTGCATGACTTGATGAACCTCCTCCACCATGGCCTCCTTCACCGAGGCTCTCAAGTTAGAACTCTCGTCACCACCCTCCAGATGAGGGATCTCAGGCTCCTCGTGGGTCACCTTCTCAACCCTGGGCCTTCCTCTTGTGGCCCGTGGTTCAGCACCACGTCCACCACGTGCTCCGCCTCGTGAAGCCTTAGAAGATCTACCTCCAGCCATTCCTAATCGCTATAATATTCAAATGCTAACACGGTCATTCAAGGTAATATCTCAGTTAATGTCAAGTATAGTAAGTCCCTAATTATAGTGGCCAGTTGTGATTAGACACTTACTTTACTCCTCACACCCCAAGCATTTCCTATCCTGACTATATCAGTATCTAAATCTACTAAGGGCAAATAGATCAAATAACATACGCACATAATACCAGTTAACATTAAAGAAAATACCTGATGGCACTTAGCTACTTGGATTGGCATCCCTTCCCATTCCGTCCCATTTTCAGTTTAAGTTAAGGTTTCTTTTGAAAATATTTACCCATTTCACTTAAACTTTGGCTCTGATACCAACTTGTAAGGCCCCGTTCCCTGGCACCTCACAATTGGTAATTCATCGCACGTAAAGCATATAATTATTTAAACATAGCAGCAGAAGTAAAACAAAACCATTTCATATATTTTAATGACAACTTTTGTAACGTAATACAATACTATTAACTATTACAAAATAATATAAATTGCATTACATCACAAAAATGTCATTATTATACGAATGGATGCCATCACAAAAATGCCAAGTAGCTGCCCCGTGCCATCCTCAGCAACTATTACCTGCCAACTGGAAAACACATAAAAGTCAGCGTTGCTGAGTGAGTTCTAGTTTTATAAATAAAATACTTGACCTTTTTATACAAACCTTCTTTACTTACATACGTGGTCATGCAACATACGTACAGATAGAGAATATTACTTTTACTTTCATTAACATTCATCATTCTTCATCATATTCATAGCATGCTTTCATTTCATGCTTTTCGTTAACATTCTCTTATTTTCATTCTCATTCTTTCGTAACGTACTCATTATCGTTCTTTTACATTCATACTTATTTACTTACTTACTTTCTTTCTTTAGTACGTTACGTCATTCTTTTACATTCATATGGATTGATGAACAATACCCCGAACATCATGCACGAAGCTGATGTTGGACCTGTGGTAATTAAACCACGAACATTGTGCACGAAGCTGATCCGGTCACCTAGGGCAAGTCATCTCTCCCATTCATACAAACCGTTTGGTCCTACCCCGAACATTGTGCACGAAGCTGATGCTGGACCTGTGGTAATTAAACCACGAACATTGTGCACAAAGCTGATCCAGTCAACTAGGGCATACCAAAGGGCCTTGTCAATCTCAAAGATTGACCCTGTGTGCATCCTTTGGGGTAGCTAACCCGCATCACAGTTGAGCTAACGACAACATGGTCGTGCACCTCCTTTCATTTTGCTTGCAAGCCATTTGTTCGTTCCTTATGTTTTACTTTTCATCATTGTTATCTTTCCTTTCATTACGTTATTCCTTACGTTCTTTCATTCATTTGTCATACTACGTAAAGTAATAACATAATATATAACGTATTTTACAGTATAATACAAATACGTTTAATCATTATTAAAAGATAACACATAATACATACTATGCCTTTTTCATGCATTTTATACCCATCATACATCATACATACAGCCCATAACCCTAAAACATCTCATAATTATAGTTAAATTGGGTAATCATTACCCATAAGTCAACCTTAGTCAAAACCCTAGACTTTCTGTTTTTTCCAGAATTTCAAAAAATTATTGTAAGGGTCTAGACGCATGGGCACTATTTGGGCGCTTTTGCCCTGTTCAGACGTTTTGCCACTATGCAGACGTCTGGACTTAGTCTCTTTTTCACTTAAACGCATGGGCCTATTTAGATGCATGGGCCCTGTTCAGACGTTTGGACCTACACTTAGTTGTTTTCCTACTTAGACGCATGGGCCCTGTTCAGACGCATGGGCCCTGTTCAAACAGTTGGGCATATTGGGCGGTTGGGAACACTTAGGAACTAAGCCGTTGGATGCATGGTCCACTGTTTAGGCGCATGAACAACTAACTTTCCCATAATCAACATAAATCAGTCCCATTTTATCTTAAATCAAATTCTAAGTCTAGTATTAGCATCCTAAGCATCATAACATGAACATACACGCCTTTGCATCCCAGAATTTCACCCAACCACATGCACATTCACACATACATACATACGGGTAAAACCCATTCTTATAAAAACATATACAAATGCATTTTCCAGCCCCAAAATAGTTAAAAATATGTTAAAAAGGGGGTCTAGAAACTCACCTTTGCTGTTTTTCGGACTTAAACCCTTCTCTTGGCCCTTCTCAGACGTTTTCAACACCTAAAACCCACATACAACACACCCGAACACACAATCACATTTATAAGCACACAACCAAGTCTAGAATCATCTAAAGCATCATAAACTCGAGAATTCTTACCAAAAAATTCGAAGTTCTTGTTTCTTCTAAAATTCCCGAGAGTTTCTGCTCTCTCTCTCTCTTTCTCTCTGTAGAAAAATCCAAATGTCAGGGTGTAAGAAGCAACATGGGTGGCCATGTTGCTTTATTCACCAACTTTTCAAAAGTTGTGTCCTTTTGGACACTTTCAACCCCTCAACTTGGGTTGACTTGCATTTTCTTCCCTTTCCTTTGCTTTTATTCTTTCTTTTTACCTTAAAAAAATAACCGGGTGTTACATACGGTCATCCTTCTTCATCCTCTTGTTGTTTGGAGTGAAACCGCCATGTCCAAACCTTTTCCCACTCTAGTTCTTGTCTCCTCCACCTGCCTTCTTCACCTCAACCACTGCCACTTCTCTCTCGTTGTATAATCTTGCAGCCAGATCCACTGCCGACCTGAAAGTGCTTGGTCGGGCAGCGATCAAGTGCCTGCGAACATCAGCTGGCAATCCCTGTACATACTTCTTGATCTTCTTCGACACCGGCGTCACCTAATCCGGCACCAGTCTCGCCATTTCGTTAAACTTGGTGGTATACTATTGGTGCATCATAGTTCCCGCCTCCAGCTGCAGAAACTCCCCCTCAATCTTCTTGAGCTCCCGGTGAGGATAAAATTTCTCAATTACCAGCTTCTTCAACTCTCCCCATCTCATCCTCCTGATGGCCCTGCTTCCCTCGGCTTGGATAATATTGTCCCACCAATACAGAGCCGAGTCAACAAAAGAGTGAGTGGCAAACTTCACCTTCTGATCCTTCTTTGGTCACTAATCTCCAATACTGTCTCCATCTCTCTCACCCAGCGGTAAGCAGCGGCAGTATTGCTATTTCCATCGAATGTTAGGGGCTTGCATCTTTGGAATGCCCCATAGTTACAACCTCATGCAGTTTCCTGCACCGCTTTTTCCTCTTCCTCCTCACTTGAGACAACCATCTCAGTGTCTGGCTGTTCTCTCTCTTCTATCCTAGTGGTTATCCTCTTTTCTCTCCTTTCATCCTCCCTCATAGCCTTAATCACTTCAGTCACTACAAACGGTAGGATCATCTGCATGACTTGGTGAACCTTCTCAACTACTGCCTCTTTCACCGAGGCCCTCAAGTTCGCGCTATCATCGACGACCTCATGCTGATGAACTTCAGGATCCACAGGGGTCGTTTCAGCAGCTCTAGCCTTATTCCTTGTAACACGTGGTTCAGCACCATGCGCACCTTGTGTTCCACCTCTAGAAGCGTTTGAAGATCTACCTCCAGTCATCTCTAAACACTATAAGATTCAAACACTAACACGATCATTCAAGTTAATAGCCAAGTTTATGTCGAGTATAGTAAGTCCCTAATTACAGTGGCCAGTTATGATTAGCCATTTACTTTACTCTTCACACCCCAAGCATTTCCAATCCTGATCAGTATCTAAATCTACTAAGAGCACGTAAATCAAATAGCGCATGTACATAATACTGGTTATCACTAAGAAAAGAAATACCTGATGGCACGTAGCTACTCGGGCTGGCATCCCTCCGTTCGTCCCATTTTCAATTTAAGGTTAGGTTTTGAAAATATTTTACCCAATTCGCTTAAACTTTAGCTCTAATACCAACTTGTAAGGCCCCATTCTTGCAGACCTCACAATTGGTCATTCATAGCACTAAACATACATAATAATATACATTTCATTAAAACATTGCAGTGGAATTACATTAACAGAAGCCATTCATTTTATTAATAATTACTGTTGTTATGCAATACAACATTGTTAAGTTACAAAAGAAACCATCCGTTAATTGCATTACAAAACAACAATAATATTTTGCGTGAATGGATGCCAGTTTTGCCTTGCTGAGTAGCCTCCCCGCGTGCCATCCTCAGCAACGATTACCTATCAACTGAAAATGTATAAAAGTCAGTGTTGCTGAGTGAGTTCTAGTTTTAATGTGCTAAAATACTTTATACAGTTTATATATGAAAATACCCTTTTTATTAAAATCCTTTCTTTACTTTCGTACGTGATCATTCATCGTACATACAACAAGGTATAAACTTATTCATCAATTATTATCGCACGTATTCGCTCGTTTCGTACTTTATCATTATCTTCCACTGTTTCTAGATCCTAGCAAAACTTTACCCCCATCGTGGCACGAAGCCACCATTCTGGGCACAAAGCCTCTCTAATTCCTGGCACAAAGCTCTGTATCATATCTTGGCAAAAAGCCATATCATATCCGGGGTAAAGTGACAAGGATCCTGTTTCATACTATGGATCAGTCACCAAGAGTCAATCTCAACAAAGAAATGAAAGCATAACTCTTTGCTTGTTGTCCTCTTACTACTGATCTCCCTGTGTGTGAACCCTCATGGGTTAGCTAAAATCGCACGCTATAATACACACAGTTGAGCTAACAACTCTCAATGAGTTGTGAGCCTCCTTTCATTTTGCTTGCAAACCTTTTCTTTCATTTGTTCTTTATGTTTCACTTTAATTATCATTAATCTTATATCTTTCTTTAATGATAATACTTTACGTTTATATTCATCAACACACCACGTAAAGTCACACATCAATATATATAAGGAACATAAGAACAGAGCATAACAATGCATAAAATAGGCACATATAAGACTTAGATCAAACTAGGGTCAAAACCTTAAAATCTGTTTTTCCAAAAATTTCAAAAAATTTTCTAAGTGTTTGGGCGCTTTAACACTATGCAGGTGCACGAGGCCTGTTTAGGCGTTTCAACACTATTTATGCGCATGGACCTACACTTAACAGTTTCTCACTTTGGGCGCATGAACTATTCAAGCACATGAGCCTACACTTAGGCGCCTAAAAAAAATTTGGGCGCATGGACACTATTGGGGTGCATCACCCCTAACACTTAGGCGTTTGGGCAAAAACTTAGGCGCATGAACTACTGTTCAGGCGCATGAACATGCATTTAGTAATTTTAAGGCATTTTCTAGGCGCATGAGCCACTGTTTGGGTGCATGACCTCACTTAAAAACTTTCTAAGGCAATTTCTTAGACGCATGGGCCATGTTTGGGCGCATGACTATCTACATATATGTTTCTAAGTCGTTTTTCAGTCCCAAACATCAACTTAGTCTGTTCTAAGCCTATTACAACCATTCTAAACATCAATAAGGCGTTAATAACCAAATAACATCAACATACAAGCATAAATACTTACGGGTATACATACAACTTTTTGTAAAAACTATTTGCATGCATTTTCAGCCTTGAAAACTTTTAAAAACTTAGAAAAACCAGGGTCTAGAAACTCACCTAGACTGCTTCCAAGCTCAACTCCTTCAAACTTGAACTTTCAAAGAGTTCTAACACCTAGACATGTCAAAAACACCCAACCGAACACATATACACACATAAGAACATGTAGAAATCGGTTTCATGGTTAAAACCCATCAAAACTGAACCAAAAATTTACATGAATTACTTACCTTAGGTCAAAACCAGCTGCTTTCTCTCTCTAAAGTTGAAGAAAATCTTCTCTTCTTCTTCTTCTTCTTCTATTTTGGTTGACAAAAGCGGTAGTTGGAATGTATATGGGTGGTCATACTTCAAATATTAATAAAATATTTGACTTTAGTACCTTTTACACTTAGTCCCTTCACTTTGGCTTCTTTTCTTTTCTTACAAGATGCTTTTCTTTTCCTTTTTCTTATTTCTTTTCTTTCTTTTAGTTTTGACAAAATTTTCAGGAGTTACAAAAACCATATACTTGACTATTGTAAGGTTATTTGTAAGGCTGATGCAACCCAAACACCCAAAGTCTCTCCTGCATGCACGCACAAGTGTACTGAAGTAGAATGCTTCTGAAGTTTCACACTGCCTTAGAAACTATTCTAAGTATGAAATCTTCCGAAGCCAAGACCAATATCTTCTGAAGCCAAAAGATGAAGTCTTCCGAAGCTTCAAAGACAAAGTCTTCCAAAGCCAACTAGTGAAGGCAGATTTCTTCTGAAGACTTTTTAAATATATGCTTTATCTGATGTACCTTTTACCTAAAGCTGAACCACTTTCCGTTGCAACTCTGATTAGTCACCAACTTTACATGAGTTGGTGAAAAGGTCCGTGCTTTTGGTAAACTATACCTTGAGGTCTTGAGTCTGTAACTTTCCACTTTATGTACTTTATCCTTTTTGAAGTTTATTAGGATGTGAGCTATGAGATGTCATAGTCACTAGTCAAAAGGCAATCTGCCTTTTGACTCTACATTGATTTTGTTGTCTAGATCATGTATCCAGCTGGCCTTCAAAGTATGGCAAGCTGTAGGTTGTAGTATAAGTATTTCTGGTCCTTGTAACTTATATTCAGAACTTTGTAAACCACTTGTAAGGAACTAGAGAGCAATATACATCAACCTTGAAAACCAACTACTTGTGTTTGTTCTTGTTCTGTCTCATATACACTTGTGTTTCCTAGTTCTCAAAATTGATTTTCTCTAGTTTCCTATTTGAATTGTTAAGTGTTGTTGCATACTCACCTCTTTGTGTTGTTGTGTTGTAAGTGCATAACCCTTCACCCGGTCCTGCAATTGGTATCAGAGCATTTCAGGCTCTTGATATAAGATCTCACCATCTTAAGATCCCTTACACACCCAAAATACTTAACCCTTCAAATGGCAGCTATCTCTAAAGCTGATATGGAAACTGGAACCATGAAAAAGTCCCTACTAATCACTCTTGATGACTTTGATACTTGGTGCCAAAGAATGGAAGGCTTCATCAAGTGTCAAGACTCAATAATGTGGGAATCTGTTGTCAATGGACCTTACATACCAAGCACCCCTTCAGCTGCTGCCGGAGGTGGTATGATCCCTAAGGATGTGGCTGACTACTCAGACGAAGATAGAAAGAGAGTAGAAATTGATCAATAGGCCATGACAACTCTTTAGACTGCTCTTTGAAACTCTGTATACAGAGGTTTGAAGAAATGCAGAACAGCTAAGCAGCTGTGGGATGCATTGAAACTAATGTATGAGGGTTCCACTGAAGCCAAGGAGAACAAGAAGGATCTCCTAAAGCAGCTGTTTGAAAATTTCACCTTTAAAACAGGTGAAATCATGACTCAACAATACTTCAGGTATGTTAAGATTATGGATACCCTAGTGGATGTTGGAGTAACTCTTGAGAACAGGGACATTGTAAGGAAGTTTATGTCCTCTCTTCCTAGGCAATGAACATATTATTGTGTCGTAATCAAGAGAACTAAGAACCTTAAGACTCTCACTTTGACAGAGTTGTATGGTATTCTCAGTGGATACCAGATGGAGATGAACATGTAAGGTTCATTTGGTAACTCCAACAATCAAATGGGTTCAACCCTTCATATGATTAAAAGGGATAGCATAGAACCCCAACATCATCTCTTATGCTACCCTAACATCTCACAAAAGAGTCCTTTCATCACCTTCCTGGAGACACCAAGGGAGAACTATACTCAAGGATGCCCATTCCAAGAGACAAGTTCCTCTCAAGCCTTTGTGTCTTCTGATGAAAGTTGTGGTAGCTTCCTATTCACCCTTGAAGACCTGGACTGCATCCATCCAAATGATCTGGAGTACATGGAGATAGTCCAACAAATGGCTCTTCTCACTCACAGAGCCAAGAGGTTCTACAAGCAGACAAGAAGGAAGTTTCCCAGCAATATAGCCAGTGGAAATTTTAGGTTGAACAAAAGCAAAGTTAAGTTTTACAACCGTAACTTGATGGGCCACTTTGCTTGGGAGTGCAAGGCACCAAGAACAAATGGTGGACAAGCACAATCCAGACCAAACTACACTAGTAAAGCTACCTAGAATGAGAAGCCAAAACAGCAAGATGCAGTTGCTGTTGAAGAAGGAGGTTTTGACTGGAGCTTTCAGGTGGAAAATGCATCTCCAAACCAAGCATTAATGGCTGACCATGATGAAACCAAGGTATTGGAACATCTTTGTAATCCTGAATGTATTGCTAAAGTCAACAGATATAGGTCCTATAACTTAATGAGATCTGATCTTCAGTACTTAAACATCTTGAAATCTGATTTTAGAAAGACTGAAAATGACTATAAGTTAAAGATAGAGGACTTAGAAAAAACCATTTTAGTTCTAAAACATGAGCATACAAATTATAGGACTCAGATCAAGGATCTTATAACTAAGTTAACTGAATGCCAGGCTGAGCTTGTGATCAGTAAAGCCAGGGTAGAAAAATGTGTTCTTGAAGAAGAGACCTTCAAGAACATCATATCCTCATCCTTGCATGCAAAAGTTTGTTATCAAAATAAGCAGGGACAGAGATCTAGTGAGATAGCACCTCCACACACAATCTTTTCTGTAAGATCACCTAGGTGTGGAACTTGTGAAGACGAGCTTCCTCATATAGACCCCTTGAGTGAAGAGGATGAAGAAGTGGTAGTGAAGAATTCCTCTGAGAAGAGTGAAGAGCAGGATTCTATGAAGGGTCACTATGCTTCTGAGGAGAACAGGAAGCCTGGGATGACCAAGTCCATGAGAAAGAACTTGATCAGAAAGAGCAAGAGAAAGGCTAGGAGGGCTCAAGAGATCAAGGTCACTTTTAACTCTAAGTAGAAACAAGTCTTTATTTCTGTAGGGTTTGACATGGTTAAGACTGAAGACATCAACATCAACTCTTCTACCAAGAGTTCTGGTTCATGTTCAAATCATCTCAGCATCAAGAAGAAGGCTGATCCGTTAAGTACCACTGCTACACAGCCTGAACCATCCAACTCCAAGAACAATCCTCAGCCCAAAGGGACCGTCTCAGCACCTGCAAAGATGAAGGTGGAGAAGGGAAGTGATCAAAGTCAGCTTTGTTCTCAGAAGAAAATTATTAGGAGGAAAAAGATGAAATGTGTATGTGTGAGAGTAATTCTCATTTTGCTAAGGATTGTTCATACAATCCAAGAGGTACTCTTCATGTGACCAAGAAAGAGACTTCCAAGAGCTCTAAGAAGAGTTCAGCTTTAGAAGGAAAATCTGTTTCCTTCGGAAGCTCCAAAGCAAAGAAGAAGGCAAGTGGAAAATTGCCTTCGGAAGTAAATTTGGTCTCGGAAGAAAGGAATACTTCCGAAGCACTGAAGTCTACTGCAATGTTAACAGGATCTTCCAAAGGTTCACTCATCAAAACATCCGAAGTCTCAAAAGCTTCCTAAGTATTAAAGGTCAGGTCTAAACTTCCAAAGGTGGTGTGGAAGTCAAAGAAAGACCAAGTGACTGAAAATTCTCCATCAACAATAGGAAAAGATCCTTTAAGCACAACTATAGGATCTATTACTGTTTCATTACCTTCTACTTCTTATGATAAGCCCAAGACCAATAAGGCTTGGGTTTCCAAATGTAATTAATCATTTTCTTTGTGTAGGAACAGCTCAAGACAAACAAAAATGTCTGGATCATTGATAGTGGCAGTTCCAGGCACATGACAGGCAATAGGTCACTACTCTAAAACTTTGAAAGGATTGACAGAGGATCAGTTGCTTTTGGAGGAGATGAAGGAGGTTACATTTCTGGAAGGGGCAAGGTCACAAATGGTAAGCTCAGCATTAAGAAGGTAAACTTTGTCAAAGAGCTTGGGTACAATCTTCTAAGTGTATCCTAATTTTATGATCAGAGTCATAACATGCTCTTTACTGAGCATGAGTGCATTGTTCTCAAGCCCGGGGTGATTATTCCTCATGAGCATATCCTGCTCAGAGCCCCCAGGAGAGGGAACATGTATAAGATGGACTTGCAAGAAACGTCTCCCTCAGGAGAAGCTTCATGCTTTCTATCTAAAGCCAATAGTGGTGAGTCTTTTGTCTAGCATAAAAGAATGTGCCATGTAAACTTTAAAAACATGAATAAGCTGATTAAGAAGGATTTGGTAACTAGAATGCCAAAGAATGAGTTTACAAGTGATGACCATTGTGTTGCATGCCTGAAAGGGAAGCAACATAAGATATCTCACAAGCCTAAGGAAAGAAAATCCATCACTACACCCCTACACTTGTTACATATGGATCTCTTTGGCCCCACAGTGTAATGACTCTAGGAAGGACCTCTTACTATCTGGTGATCACAGATGACTTTACAAGATTCACTTAGGTCGTCTTTCTTAGAACTAAGGATGAGACCCCTGATATTTTGAAGAATTTCATCTTAAGGATTGAAAATCAATATGATCACAAGGTCAAAACCATAAGTGTGATCAAGGAACTGAACTTAAGAACCAAATCCTTGACACATTTTATGATGAAAAGGGTATTACAAGACAATACAGTGCTCCCAGGACTCCTCAGCAAAATGGTGTTGCTGAGAGGAGAAACATGACACTGATTGAAGCTGCAAGAACCACGTTGTCTGACTCTAAACTGCCCATCACCTTCTGGGCAGTGGTAGTCAACACTGCTTGCTATGTGCAAAACAAAGTTTTAGTAGTTAAGACTCATGGTAAGACTCCTTATGAACTTTGGCACAAGAGAAAACCTTTCATTGGTTTTCTCAGGTCATTTGGATGTCCATGCAACATCTTGAATACCAAAGATCAAATTTCCAAGTTTGCTGAGAAATCAGATGATGGACACTTTATTGGATACTCTTCTTAAGCTAAAGCTTACAGAGTATACAATCTCAGAACTAGAGTAGTTGAGGAGCCAGCCAATGTGACTTTCAATGAGCACATTCGCAGTGTGAAAGGTTCTAGTCCGGATTGGCTATTTGATCTTGATTTAGTTACTAACTGTTTTAACAAATCTTGTGAGAATGTTTCAGGATCTATAGACATTTTACCTCCAGGTGATCCTGATCCAATATTTGAGCTAAGCAGACCTTCAAGTTACACATCTTCAGCTCCAGTTGTAACTACTTTAGCAAATGAAGTTTCTATCAGCAAAACAATGACAAATTCAACTGATACATCTGAGATGCCTTCAAGTTCCAGCTCAGAGGCTCAACAGACAAACAAAGAAACTTTAAATGCAGAAGAAAATGATGGTGGTGGTGATAGTGATCAAGAATTTCTTGATGATGACAACCACTCCATAGATGAACATATCAATGATGTCACACACTCATTGTATCAAGTTTCTCTAGATAAGTGTGTTGAAGTGGTGGAAGAAGAATCAATGCCAGATCTAAATTTCTCTAATTTGGATCTCTCTCAGCAACTTGCTATGATCCTTCAGCTAAGAATCCACAAGTCTCATCCTACCACAAACATCATTGGAGATGTTGACAATGGGGTAAGAACAAGAGGACAAACCCATGAAGAAAATGTTTGTCTTCACTCTTGTTTCTTGTCCCAGATAGAGCCTAAGAAAGTTGATAAGGCTCTGAAGGATAGAAGTTGGATTGAAGCCATGCAAGAGGAGCTGCTTCAATTCAAGAGACAGAAGGTTTGGAACCTATGTCCTCTTCCTCATGGGAAGACAACTATAGGAACCAAATGGGTGTTTAAGAATAAGAAAGATGATAAAGGCATTGTCATAAAAAACAAAGCTAGACTAGTTGTTTAAGGATACACACAAGAAGAAGGAATTGACTACACTGATGTCTTTGCTCCTGTAGCAAGACTAGAAGCTGTTAGGATATTCTTGGCATTTGCTGCATCCAAGAACTTCAAGGTCTATCAACTTGATGTCAAGTGTGCTTTTTCTGTATGGGGTGATTGATGAAGAGGTGTATGTCAAACAACCACCCGGTTTTGTAGATCCTAATTATGTCTGCAAGCTTGATAAGGCTCTTTATGGGTTACACCAAGCACCAAGAAAGTGGTATGAGACTCTATCTCAGTATCTCTGCAAACATGGATACAGAAGGGGTACTATAGATAGAACTCTCTTCATCAAAGGACAAGGAAATGACTTACTGCTAGTTCAAGTGTGTGTAGATGACATCATTTTTGGTTCAACTAATCCAAGGCTTTGCAAAGACTTTAAGAAGCTGATGAAAGACAGATTTGAAATGAGTGCCATGGGGGAACTCAATTTCCTTCTGGGAATTCAAGTGAAGCAAGTTGAAGATGGAATCTTCATAAGTTAGTCAAAGTATGTTCAGGACATACTTAAAAGATTCAACATGACTGATTGTAAGATTGCTAAGACACCTATAGCAAGAAACCACTCCTTTGGGCCTGATCTTGAGGGGGAGTGTGTGGATGAACACCTCTATAGGGCTATGATTGGGTCTCTTATGTATCTTACAGCTAGCAAGCCTAATATCATGTTTGCCACATGTATTTGTGCAAGATATCAAACCAACCCCAAGATGTCTCACCTCATCACTGTCAAGAGAATTCTAAGATACCTTAAAGGTGCCTCAACACTTGGTCTTTGGTATCCTAAGAATTCTGACTTCAATCTATTTGCATATACAGATAGTGATTATGGTGGTTGCAATATGACCGCAAAGTCTACATCTGGGGGATGTCAGTTCCTTGATGGAAGGGTTGTCTCATGGCAATGCAAGAAACAATCCTGTGTCTTTGCATCAACTGCTGAAGCTGAATATATTGCTTCTGCAAGCTGCTGTGTTCAAGTGCTTTGAATTCAGAATCAGATGCTTGACTATGGTTTAAACTTCAAGGAGACTCCCATTCATATAGACAACAAAAGTGCTATATCTATCACAAAGAATCCTGTGCAGCACTCAAGGATAAAACACATCAACATCAGGTATCATTTAATTAGAGATAACTTTGAAAAAGGTTTAATTAAACTAGTTAAAGTTAACACAAATGAACAATATGCAAATCTGTTTACAAAAGCCTTTGATGAACAGAGATTTAAGTATCTTATATCAGCTATTGGGATGATTAACTTTGAGTAGCTTTTTCTTAAAACTAATTTATTTTATTTCTTAAAATCTGTGTGTCCTAAGTTGTCTAGTTTATCACCTTCATAAGCTCATGTTTTCTATGGATAAAAACTTTTTGAAGAGTTTTTCTTAGATTTTTGACAAATCTTGATCCTTCGGAAGATATGATGTTATCTTCGGAAGAAAATATACCTTCAAGACAAATAACTGTCTAAGTAAAATTTGCCTTCGGAAGAAATTTCTAAAATATCTTCCAAAGCTTAAAACTCTCTTAGGCACTTGTATGCTTTCAAGGACCATTTTTCTTTTGAAGGAAATTAACTCTCGGAAGCTTTGTTCTGTTGAACAAAGCATCCAAGTTTAAATTTCTCTTCTGAAGCAAATTTGTCAAAACTCTTTGAAAATTCTTCCGAAGTCATTTTGGCTTCGGAAGCTTTTTCATTAAAACTTCCAATGACAATTTACCTTCGGAAGCTTTTCGATTTCCAAAAAAACCACTTTTTAAGCAAAAGCAAACTACTTTTTCAGAGGTGGGACTGCCTTCCGGATTTCAAAATTTATCATCTTTTATTAACTTTGTCTCAAATCCTTTTCACACATAAACCCTGTCGGTTCCCCCTCTTTTTATCATCTTCAACTTCTCTCCAAACCTAAATTCCAGATTTCTCTCTAAAACCGCCTTCACTCATCCTTCCTTCACCTTTAAGCTTTCTCACAATGGCCAACCTTGATAGATGAAATGACCCAGATTTTTCTATACAGTTACATAGGCAACACAATCAGGTTGCACTGTTAAACTCTAAGAAAGATCCACATTTCTCAGAGATGTACCGATTCTTGGCTTTGTCAAACTACTTCATTCCCTTACCATTGATCCTCCTCTCTATGAGGATCATCTGGCCCCGCTCCCGGGCGCCTTACAGTTGGTGGTTCATCGCACGTAAAACATACATAATGTATATAATCATAAAATAACGCAGCGGAATTAATAAAATATACATTCTCATTCATTCATAAAAGTCATTACATAATTGACAAGATTACAAAAATTACAGCTTTCTCTACTTTGTCTCCCCTCATAGGGTCATACAGCGACCTCTAGAGAGGATATTAAGTTTAAAAATATAAAAATTATATTTTTATACTAAAGAATATTCCTTAAGTAATTCCGTACATCGAAACCCTTAAGGAACACTCTTGACACTCTCATGCAACATATTTCGTTGCATGTGCTGCGCACACGCACTTCCGGTGCGTGGCAGCATATTCAAAATTAAAGAAGATTTCTTAAGTAATCCCTTTTATGGGAATCCTCAAGAAATCTCGTAATGGCATGCAACGTGATGAGTTGCGTGCGTTATGGGCCCACAACGCATGACGTTGCAGTATTATTAAATGGAGAATGCCATCCCAAAAGAGCTGAGTAGCTGCCTCGTGCCATCCCCAGCAACGCTACCTGCCAACTGGAAACACATAAAAAAAAATCAGCGTTGCTGAGTGAGTTCTAGTTTTATAATAAACATATTTTGTTTATATTAAAAACCGTTCATCCCTTACACGCGATCATACATCGTACATACACATAGATAATATTTTTATTATCTCATTCGTTCATTCGTCATACATCGTTATCTTTCACTTCTCGTTTAGGTCCTGTCAGGCTTTACCCACTTCATGGCACGCAGCCATGATTACTGTGGTCGAATGACAAGGACCCCGTTACATCTTTTCTTGCACATTGGATATCTTTTGTATCACTACCTTCTGCTATACCCCAAACGTTATTAGCTACCGGGCCGAAGTCATTAAATGAACAGCAAAACGTATGCCGCGGTACTAGAGGTAAGCGGTAGGGATACCATACATATGGTCAATCACTAAGAAGGACCCGTTAACCTTATCCAATGTTTGCAAGACATCTTTCGTTCGTTCGTTCGTTAATGCATGTATTCATCATCTTTTAAATCATTCGTTCATTCATTAATACATGCATTCATCATCGTGTTCCTCTTTCATTATCTTTCACTTTACGTTACATAATACTTCGTTCGTTCGTTCATTATTACGTAAAGCCATAGAAAGATATTCATGCGATATTATAAGGAACACACACATCGTACATACATCATCATACATAGCATCATACGTACATCGTCATACATAACATCATACATGCATCATCATTCATCATCATACTTAACCTCGTGCAATCATAACCTACATCATCAATCATCACTAGGCACTTACTCCCGTATCCTTCCCGAATCCGGGACCTACTATGCGTCATCTTGGTGCAGTAGCACTAACTGTCCCTCCAAGAACGTGGGGACTCATTCTAGGACTTTATATAACGTGCAGAGTCCACAATCATACCTTAGACGTATAACACAACATTATACCCAAATGGGTCATACATACATACGTCAGTAAACAAGTTTATATGTGTTCCAGCCCCAAAAATCATTTAAAAGCAGTAAATGAGGGGTCCTAGAACTCACCTGTGCTTGACAAGCAGCTTCTCAATCAAGCCTTAAAGACGCGGGTCACACTACACTGCCTGCAGATAAGTTAACACTCAAAAGAGTTAATTTCTGCCTAATTTCGCTACTAAGTTCGCAGGTAGTTTCGCCCGTAAATTCGCCCGTAAATTCGCCCGTAGTTTCGCCGGGCGAATTAGCAGTTTCACTGCTAGTTTCGCTGGGCAGCATTCTGCCAGTTTCGCTGGACAGATTCGCTACCTCGAGCGCCCAACTTTCGTTGGAATTCCCTAGTTTCGCAATATCTAAGGTCAACTTGGGCATTGGCATAGTCATCAGCGAAACTATAGTTTCGCTAAGGTGAATATGTAGTTTCGCTGTAGCGAAACTGTAACTTCGCTGTAAATCCTTCCAGTTTCGCTGGACGAACTCACAGTTTCGCTGGTCGAGACCTTAAATTCGCAGAACGAGCTGAAATTTACGAATCAGCTCGTTTCAGCCCAAAAATCCAATCCTTTCCACCCAAACCCTTGGATTATCATCCAGGAAGCTATATCTAAGCTCATTACACGTTTTCTTACTCTAAAACGTGTGTTTTGGGGTGATTTTTTCCACTTTAAAACCCAAAAACCCCAAACTCAGGTTTTTCACCAAATGCAGCAATTTAGATACGTTTCTTACCTTGATTCTTGTAGTTTAGGAGTCCACAAACACCAGCCTTCGATTCTTGACCACCTGAGCTTCAATCCGGCACTTTCTCTCTCTACACTTTCTCTCTCTAGAATGGCGTTTGAGTGAAAATGAGAGTTGCTCAGCTGATCCATCTATTTATATGCCAGGCGTTCCCGGGACCCCAAACTCGTTAAACTCGTGACCCGTTGGGTTAACTCGGTGTAATACCCGCAACCATTTTATATTTATTAAATGGTTTTTCGTCCGAGCCCATCACTATCACTTGACTCGATTAGAAAATTTTCCGGGTGTTACAAGTCCACCCCCTTATTTAGGTTTCGTCCTCGAAACCTGTTATTCTTCGAACAGATGTGGGTAATGTTGTCTCATTTCTTCTTCAGTCTCCCACGTAGACTCAGATCCCTTCCTGTGCTTCCACTGTACACGCACAAGAGGAACCACTTTGTTTCTTAGCCGTTTCTCTTTTCTATCGATGATCGCCACTGGTTGCTCCACGTAGTTGAGCCGTTCGTCCACTTCGATATCCTCCAGCGGTACAATCATATCTTTGTCGGCCAAGCATTTCCTCAGATGAGATACGTGGAAGGTCGGGTGAATTCCACTCAGCTCATCTGGCAGTTCCAACCTATAGGCCACCTCTCCCACACGGGCGGTAATTCGGAAAGGTCCTATATACCGCGGGCTCAGTTTACCCCGCTTTCGGAACCTAATAATTCCTTTCCAAGGCGAGACTTTCAACATGACCTGATCACCGACCTTGAATTCTATCGGTCTTCGCCTCTTGTCAGCATACGACTTTTGTCTGTCTTTCGCCGCCTTCATGAAGGCTTTGATCTTTTCTAACTTTTCAGTCGTTGCTTCAACCACCTCGACACCACCCAGTTCCTTCTGCCCAATGTCTCCCCAACATACAGGCGTCCTACACTTCCTACCGTACAACATCTCGTAGGGCGGCATGCCAATGCTGGCATGATAACTGTTATTGTACGAGAATTCTGCTAACGGCAGGTGATCGTCCCAACTTCCTCCAAAATCGATCACGCACGCTCGAAGCATGTCTTCGAGTATTTGGATCGTCCTCTCAGACTGACCGTCTGTCTGGGGGTGATATGCCGTGCTAATGTGTAGCCTCGTCCCCATTGCATCATGAAACCTCTTCCAAAACTTGGAGGTAAACCGGGTGTCACGATCAGACACAATAGACACCGGTACGCCATGACGAGCTACAATTTCTTTGATAAATAGATCCGCCAATCTTTCAGATGAATACGTCTCGCGGATCGGTAGGAAGTGGGCACTCTTCGTCAATCGATCAACTATCACCCATATAGCATCATACCCTTTCGGGGTACGTGGTAGTTTCGTGATGAAATCCATGGTGATGTGCTCCCACTTCCACTCGGGTATATCCAACGGTTGGATCTTCCCGTACGGTTTCTGATGTTCTGCCTTGACTTGTGAACAAGTCATGCACTTACTCACATATTCCACCACATCACGCTTCATGCCCGGCCACCAATAGTCTTTCTTCATGTCTTGGTACATCTTGGTAGCGCCGAGGTGAATGGAATATCGAGTCTTATGGGCCTCATCCATGATCTTTCCACGTAGATCCCCGTACCGAGGAATCCACGCTCGCCCAAATCGGGTCTTAACACCAAGAGTGTTCTCACCCAGTTCTGTAACTAGACCTCTCATCCTTTCAGAGTTAAGACGATCTTCCTTCAAAGCCTCGTCTTGGAACTCCTTAACCTGCGTCATCACGTCAGAGGTCATAATTAGCTGATAAGCCTTCACCCGAATCGGCTCGGGCCTTTCCTTCCGGTTAAGGGCATCAGCCACCACATTGGCTTTGCCCGGATGGTAATGGATCTCACAATCATAATCTTTTATCAGCTCCAACCACCGTCTCTGCCTCATGTTTAGATCCTTCTGCTCGAAGAAGTACTTCAAGCTCTTGTGATCCGTGAAGATGGTGCACTTCGTCCCGTATAGATAGTGCCGCCAAATCTTCAACGCGAAAACCACCGTAGCTAGTTCTAGGTCGTGCGTGGGATAATTGACTTCGTGGGTCTTCAGTTGTCGAGATGCGTAGGCTATGACCTTTCCGCGTTGCATCAATACGCAACCCAGCCCAGAATAGGATGCATCCGAATAGACCACCAAGTCTTCATTTCCCTCGGGCAATGTCAAGACAGGAGCTTGTGTCAGTCTCGTCTTCAATTCCTCAAAAGCGTCCTCCTGTTCTCGACCCCACACGAACTTTACATCCTTGCGAGTCAATTTTGTCAAAGGTGAGGCTACCTTGGAGAAGTCTTGAATAAATCTTCTATAGTAGCCCGCCAGCCCCAAGAAGCTGCGAATCTCGGTTGGCGTCTTCGGTGACTTCCATTGCATCACGGCCTCAACCTTTGCTGGGTCCACCATTATTCCTTCTGCATTCACTACGTGACCCAGAAATTGCACCTCGCGTAACCAAAAGGCGCACTTGGAGAACTTGGCGTACAATTTCTCCCTTCCCAACGTTTCCAACACTTCCCGAATATGCCCGACGTGCTCTTCTTCACTTCTCGAATAAATCAGGATATCATCGATGAATACAATTACTGATTTATCCAACATTGGTCGGCACACTCGGTTCATCAAATCCATAAAAGCAGCCGGCGCATTGGTCAACCCAAAAGACATGACAAGAAACTCGTAGTGACCATAGCGCGTACGAAAGGCTGTTTTAGGGATATCCTGCTCCTTCACCTTCAGTTGATGGTACCCCGATCGAAGATCTATCCTTGAAAACCAACTGGCACCCTGAAGTTGATCAAACAAGTCATCGATCCTTGGTAAGGGGTATCTGTTCTTCACCGTCAGCTTATTCAGCTCGCGGTAGTCGATGCACATCCTCATACTACCATCCTTCTTCTTTACGAACAGAACCGGAGCACCCCAAGGTGAGATACTCAGTCGGATAAACCCCTTATCCAGCAGCTCCTGCAACTGTTCCATCAACTCTTTCATCTCCGTCGGAGCCAAGCGATACGGTGCTTTTGCGACAGGTTGGGCACCCGGTATCAGGTCGATCTGGAACTCGATCTCTCGGTCAGGTGGCAATCCCGATAAGTCTTCGGGAAACACGTCTGGAAAGTCACACACCACTGGAACATAGCATAGCTGTGGTGTTGGCGTCTCTACATTCTTTACATAACATAAGTAGGCGTTACATCCGCGCCTCATACACCTTCCCGCCACCGCCATCGAGATCACCTTCGGAATCATCGTAACTCGATCGCCATATATTGTCACCGGACTTCCGTCGGTCGCCGTCAGTCTAATCATCTTCTTTCGGCACACGATATTCGCTTCGTAGGTTGCTAACCAGTCCATCCCTAACACTACATCAAATCCTCCTAGAGGCATCACATGTAACTCGGCAGCAAACCTATGGCCCTCTAATTCTATGGCACAGCCTTCTATCACATCCGTAACCCTAGTGGATTTACCAATAGCGGTTTCTACTTCAAAGGACTTATCGAGGCATTTACTTCTAACAGGCAATTTAGCACAGAAGGTAGTAGAAATAAAACTCCTACTTGCACCCGAATCAAATAACACAGAGGCTAAAATTTGGTCTATTAGGAACGTACCGGACACAACGTCAGGGTCCGTTCTAGCCTCCTCCTGCGTCATGGTGAACGCCCTAGCCTTTGCCCTCGGTGCTTCTCCTCCCGTCTTCTTCTCCCCTGAGCCCTCAGCCCTTGGCTTCTTACAATCTCTGCTCATATGACCACCTTCCCCACAGTTAAAACACTTGCCCATTCGGCAATCCTTGGCCATATGCCCAGTCCTCCCACACTTGAAACAGATGTTGGATCCCCACTTACACTCCCCCGAGTGCTCTTTCCCACACTGTCCACACTTCCTCATCCCTGCTCCCTTCGCGACCACTCGGCGGTCGTCTACCCTTGCCTTCTTGTTACTTGTCGAGGTATCACCTCGACCAAACCTCTTTCCCTGCCAACCCTTCTCACCACCTCCTTTCTTACTGCCCTCAGCCTTCACCAATGCAGCTCGCTCATCGTACAACCTCCCCGCCAAATCCACCGCCGACCTGAAAGTACTTGGTCGAGCGGAAATCAAATGCCAACGTATTTCGGCTGGCAACCCCTGAATATACCGGTTGATCTTTCGAGACACCGGCGTCACCTGCTCTGGGACCAACCGCGCCATATCGTTGAATTTGGCAGTGTATTGTTGGTGGGTCATCGTCCCTGCCTCCAACTGCAGAAACTCTCTCTCAACTCGGTCCATTTCCCGTCGAGGACTGAATTCCTCAATCACCAGCCTTTTCAACTCAGCCCACTTCATCTTCCCTATAGTCCTGCTACCCTCAGCCTGGACAATATTGTCCCACCAGCACAACGCCGTCCCCGTAAATGAATGGGTAGCAAACTTCACCTTTTTATCCTCCTGGCAGTCACTGATATCGAGGACCGCCTCCATTTCCCTCACCCATTGGTGAGCATCCGCAGCCGTACCCGAACCATCAAAAGTCGGGGGCTTGCACCTCATAAATTTCCCGTAGTCACAACCCCGGGCTGTCTCACGCTCGACCTCCTCCTCCTCCTCTTCTTCATCATCAGAAAGAACCGTTCCGGCCCTTGTTGCTGTTGTCGCCTCCCTGAGGCTCGATTCCTCCCTCGCCTCTTATCTTCACGTACAGCTTTTATCACCTCAGTCACTACAGACGGTAGGATCGTATGCATGACTTGGTGCACCTCCTCGATCACTGTCTCTTTCACCGAGGCCCTCAGATCATCACTCTCATCCACTCCCCCGAGGGAGTAGTATTAGGTTCTTCAGGAACCTTCTTCTCTTGTCTAGGCCTTCCTCTTGTGGCTCGTGGTTCCGCACCACTTCCGCCACTGCCTCCACCAAGTGGGGCTTTAGATGATCTACCACCGACCATCTTCTATCTCACACTGAAAGGTTCAAATACCAACACGGTCATTCAAGGAAATAGCTCAGTTTATGTCAAGTACAGTAAGTTGCTAATTACAGTGGCCAGTTGTGATTAGTCACTTACTCTACTTTTCGCACCCCAAGAATTACCCTTACTGACTACATCAGTATCTAAATCTAACAGCACACATAAACCACATTACACGCGCACATAACTTTGATTATCATTAAGAAAATACCTGATGGCACGCAGCTACTCAGATGGCATTCATCCCCTTTCTGTCCCATTTCTCAGTTTAAGTTTTAGGTTTATTTTTGAAAATTTACCCATTTTACTTAAACTTTTGCTCTGATACAAACTTGTAAGGCCCCGCTCCCGGGCGCCTTACGGTTGGTGGTTCATCGCACGTAAAACATACATAATGTATATAATCATAAAATAACGCAACGGAATTAATAAAATATACATTCTCATTCATTCATAAAAGTCATTACATAATTGACATGATTACAAAAATTACAGCTTTCTCTACATTGTCTCCCCTCATAGGGTCATACAGCGACCTCTAGAGAGGATATTAAGTTCAAAAATATAAAAATTATATTTTTATACTAAAGAATATTCCTTAAGTAATTCCGTACATCGGAACCCTTAAGGAACACTCTTGACACTCTCATGCAACATATTTCGTTGCATGTGCTGCGCACACGCACTTCCGGTGCGTGGCAGCATATTCAAAATTAAAGAAGATTTCTTAAGTAATCCCTTTTATGGGAATCCTCAAGAAATCTCGTAATGGCATGCAACATGATGAGTTGCGTGCGTTATGGGCCCACAACGCATGACGTTGCAGCATTATTAAATGGAGAATGCCATCCCAAAAGAGCTGAGTAGCCGCCTCGTGCCATCCCCAGCAACGCTACCTGCCAACTGGAAACACATAAAAAAAAAATCAGCGTTGCTGAGTGAGTTCTAGTTTTATAATAAACATACTTTGTTTATATTAAAAACCGTTCATCCCTTACACGCGGTCATACATCGTACATACACATAGATAATATTTTTATTATCTCATTCGTTCATTCGTTCGTTCGTCATACATCGTTATCTTTCACTTCTCGTTTAGGTCCTGTCAGGCTTTACCCACTTCATGGAACGCAACCATGATTACTGTGGTCGAATGACAAGGACCCCGTTACATCTTTTCTTACACATTGGATATCTTTTGTATCACTACCTTCTGCTATACCCCAAACGTTATTAGCTACCGGGCCGAAGTCATTAAATGAACAGCAAAACGTATGCCGCGGTACTAGAGGTAAGCGGTAGGGATACCATACATATGGTCAATCACTAAGAAGGACCCGTTAACCTTATCCAATGTTTGCAAGACATCTTTCGTTCGTTCGTTCGTTAATGCATGTATTCATCATCTTTTAAATCATTCGTTCATTCATTAATACATGCATTCATCATCGTGTTCCTCTTTCATTATCTTTCACTTTACGTTACATAATACTTCGTTCGTTCGTTCATTATTACGTAAAGCCATAGAAAGATATTCATGCGATATTATAAGGAACACACACATCGTACATACATCATCATACATAGCATCATACGTACATCGTCATACATAACATCATACATGCATCATCATTCATCATCATACTTAACATCGTGCAATCATAACCTACATCATCAATCATCACTAGGCACTTACTCCCGTATCCTTCCCGAATCCTGGACCTACTATGCGTCACCTTGGTGCAGTAGCACTAACTGTCCCTCCAAGAACGTGGGGACTCATTCTAGGACTTTATATAACGTGGGGAATTAATTTCTGCCTAATTTCGCTACTAAGTTCGCAGGTAGTTTCGCCCGTAAATTCGCCCGTAAATTCGCCCGTAGTTTCGCCTGGCGAATTAGCAGTTTCACTGCTAGTTTCGCTGGGCAGCATTCTGCCAGTTTCGCTGGACAGATTCGCTACCTCGAGCGCCCAACTTTCGTTGGAATTCCCTAGTTTCGCAATATCTAAGGTCAACTTGGGCATTGGCATAGTCATCAGCGAAACTATAGTTTCGCTAAGGCGAATGTGTAGTTTCGCTGTAGCGAAACTGTAACTTCGCTGTAAATCCTTCCAGTTTCGCTGGACGAACTCACAGTTTCGCTGGTCGAGACCTTAAATTCGCAGAACGAGCTGAAATTTACGAATCAGCTCGTTTCAGCCCAAAAATCCAATCCTTTCCACCCAAACCCTTGGATTATCATCCAGGAAGCTATATCTAAGCTCATTACACGTTTTCTTACTCTAAAACGTGTGTTTTGGGGTGATTTTTTCCACTTTAAAACCCAAAAACCCCAAACTCGGGTTTTTCACCAAATGCAGCAATTTAGATACGTTTCTTACCTTGATTCTTGTAGTTTAGGAGTCCACAAACACCAGCCTTCGATTCTTGACCACCCGAGCTTCAATCCGGCACTTTCTCTCTCTACACTTTCTCTCTCTAGAATGGCGTTTGAGTGAAAATGAGAGTTGCTCAGCTGATCCATCTATTTATATGCCAGGCGTTCCCGGGACCCCAAACTCGTTAAACTCGTGACCCGTTGGGTTAACTCGGTGTAATACCCGCAACCATTTTATATTTATTAAATGGTTTTTTATCCGAGCCCATCACTATCACTTGACTCGATTAGAAAATTTTCCGGGTGTTACAATCTGCTTGAATTTTGGAAGACCTGCCAAGTGGTCATTATGGTTGTGGAGAAGGCACTGTCTGCCACAGTGCAGGGGAGAACAGTCTTCATCACTTCAGCCATCATCAACACTCATCTTCAGCTGGGTGATGAAGAAGGTGAGGTGTTCTTCCCAAAAGAAGCTGTTAATCATTCCTTCGAGCAGATGGGCTATGAGGGAGATTTCTCTGTAAAGACCTTTAGGAAAGGGAAGATCTCACCTAAGTGGAAGTACCTACTTCATCTGGTTATCCACAGCTTGTCCAACAAGCATGGAGGGTGGGACCGGATTCCTTAAGATCTCTCCTTCATAGTGCATGAAATGGTTCAGGGAGTCAAATTTAGGTATTCTCATTTTTTTTATACAAATTTGATTGCAAACTTGGACCCCTTAGAGTATTACATCTTTCCTAGATATGTTCAATACATTCTTAACTATGAACTGGGCTCATAGTTGAGGGAAACAGGTAATATTCTTAAATTGGGACAGATGAAGCCCGACATCTTTAAAATTTTGAAGAAGCCAACTGTTGGCTTCTCAGGGGTAGAAACAACCCTTGTCCTAAAAATGTTAGAGCTCATTGCTCAAGGTGACAACCTAGCAACACAAGCTAGTGTTGAACCCACACCTTCTACATCGCAACCACCAAAACAACCACAAATCACCCTCACCTACCAAAGAAAACACAAACGAACCCCTGCACAAGCTATTGAGTCTGTGCAGGCCCCCATATACTTACCTATACAGGAGGAAGTGGATACTAGAGCTCCCACTTCCCCTGAGGAGCAAACCACTTCCATTACTTTAAAGATCAGTGCTGAGGTTCCTCATGCTTAGCCTGATGAGCTCATAAGCCCAACTGCCTTAAGCCTTCACTCTGAGTCTCAACACTCAAGTGAACAACCTTCAGGAGATAACTACCATCCCCAGCCTTTAGACTTAAACCAACCCTCCCAACCTTGACTTCTATACTGATGAAGACTTAGGTATCAGTAAGTACCATGAGTCTCCCTACTACACCACTCCTCAAAGGGAGATGAGTGCTCCTGAGTCACGTAGGTCTAGCCCACATCAGTCACCTATCACTGAGGTGGATACTTCTGAACCTGTTTAGGATATCCATATGGAAGAGGCTCTCACTTCAGCAAGTGATTACATCATTCAGACCTCAACCATGGCAACTCAGCTCATTGACACTTCAAATGAAGTTGTCACAGAGCAGAGGAAATCCAGCAGCCAAGAACACCATGCTGGTGATGATGAAGAGGACCTTGGTCCAATTCTCTCATCCCCCAATGATTCTTCTGATGAAGATGAGGGGAATCTGAGACTACAAGTGCAAAAACTATCAAAAACATGCACTTATCTAGTCTCCAAGGTTAGTCATCTTGAATCTCAAGTGAATACCTTGCAACACAGGGTCAATGATCAGCAACTTGAGATATCTCATCTTAAGGAAAAACTAGCTGGGAGACCTTTAAGAGGAGCTCAACCAGGAACACAAGAACCTATGAATGTGATAGACCTAACTCCTAGCTCACCTATGCAAGAGGCTGATGCTACCAAAAAGGGGGAGGAAGTCATTATAGTCACAGAACCTGGGAGTTCTTCAGGGAGTATGGACACTGAGGACTCACCATCCTCACTTGCAATTGTGCATACTCAGCAACTTTCTCAAGTTCATATTAATGTGGACAGTATAGACTCAATCATTAGGAGTCTCTTTGAGAAAGGCATTCCAAGAGCTATATCATCCCCACCAACTTCAAGTCACATTTTTAGGTGGGGGTATGATGCTGATAGAAGAACTCTTATTCTTCAAAGAGTTCAAGACAGGAACACTATAGAGTTTAGCCTTAGAAGAAGAGTAAGGAAATCAGACAATACCATCGGTCAACTGGATGTTGAGGCAAACCCTGAGATTAGCTTCAAAGGGGAAACCTTGACTGAAGGCCCAGTGGTAGAACCTGAGAGCACTGTCTCACCATCAACTGCTGTAGAGGTTCAATCCCTTGATGAGACACCTGCTGGTGAAGGTGCATCTCAACCTCTCTCTGGCCAGAGCTTGGAAGCTACATGAAGCAATAAAGGCCAAAGCTCTCTCCATGCTGAGTCACAAAGGTCTGTAAGTGACAAAGGGAAAAGAAAATTGACTTCTGAGGAGATTGAGGAGGATGAGAGAGAGAGGAAAAGGGAGCTAAGGGGAGAAAGTTCCTCTACTGGGTCTGCAAGACTCATGGAAAGTGCTATCAGGGCTTCCCCCAGACCAAATACTCAGGATGATGAGTTAAGGGCAGTCAGGATCAACTACTTGCAGACCAGGAACTATGATATTAATACATCATTTCTCTCCCCTTAGATGAGTTAAATGAACTGGCTGACATGGAACTGTCAAAGGAGAGAAAAGAGGAAGGGGATGCAGAGCTACTTCTGAAAATCAAAGAAGAAAGAAGACAGAAGAGACTCTATAAGCATGTGCCTACTCTCTCACCAGTTCAAGAAACTCATGAACAAGAGGATGTGGTGCCACAAGAACCTTAGGTAGACAAAGAGAAGGATAGGTTTCATATGATAAACTACCTGAGTGCCACAGGCCTCTATCAGGCTGATACACTTCTTCCCTTACCCTTTGACTACATTGAGTTTAAGTACCTCAAACAACTTGAACTTGATGTAGCCAAAGAGAGAAAGATCACCAAAAGGAAGTTAAGAGAAGAGGCTGTAAAGTCAAGAGCCATCATCCATAAAAACTTGAAGAAGTCTGCTGATAGGCAGAAGATGATGAGCTTCTTGAAGCTGTATGATTCTCCAGAAGGAGACTTGGTCCCATGTCTCTGTCCACCATGGATGAGCACATCAGGGTGATCAAGCAGAAGATTCAAAGAGGTGAACTTGTTGACTTACACTCCCCACCAAGCCAGGTCCCTCAGGAAGTGGATATTAAGGTTGAAACACCTAAGACAACACAACCTGAACCTCCTGCTAAACCTCAGCAAGCTTCCACTTTTGATTCACAGCTGGGATCTGTCCCATCTCAATATGAACCTGTGAGAGAGGAAGATCCAACTGAGAAAGACATAGAAGATCAATCAAGTGCTGCAGGCCAGTCTTCTCAGTTAAAAAGTTCAAAGAGGAGAAAAAGGATGGTTTCCAAACCAAAGCCAAAGAAAAAGAAGAAAGAAACATCCAACTCCAAACCTCAGGATAAGTCAGAACATCCTAAGGATGTGCAACAAGAGGATGCTCCACCAACTCCAATACAAGCAGCTCCTCTGGCATTAGGAAGACCCATCTTATCTTGGACATACACTACAAATCCAGAAAGATGGCATGTCATAAGAGATCAAGGTGTTGAAGATGTCTACACATGGCAGGATATGTTCAATCTACCTCTACATGATCTCTTTGACATAAGAAGATACTACAAGAGTCTGAGTGATCCTGATCATCTTATGAAGAAAGGGATGGTCATCATCATAATGAGGACTGTCAGCATCTGAAGTCTTCAAGTGTTTTGGTAGCATCAGCCTAGGGGGAGTTTGTACGGTTATTTGTAAGGCTGATGCAACCCAAACACCCAAAGTCTCTCCTGCATGCATGCACAAGTGTACTGAAGTGGAATGCTTCGGAAGTTTCACACTGCCTTAGAAATTATTATAAGTATGAAATCTTCCAAAGCCAAGACCAATATCTTCCGAAGCCAAAAGATGAAGTCTTCCGAAGCCAACTATTGAAGACAATTTCTTCCAAAGACTTTTTAAATACATGCTTTATCTGATGTACCTTTTACCTAAAGCTGAATCACTTTCCGCTGCAACTCTGATAAGTCACCAACTTTACATGAGTTGGTGAAAAGGTCCATGCTTTTGGTAAACTGTACATTGAGGTCTTGAGTCTGTAACTTTCCACTTTATGTACTTTATCCTTTTTGAAATATATTAGGATGTGAGCTATGGCATGTCATAGTCACTAGTCAAAAGGCAATCTGCCTTTTGACTCTACATTGATTTTGTTGTCTAGATCATGTATCCAGCTGGTCTTTAAAGTATCTATGGTTGTAGGTTGTAGTATAAGTATTTCTGGTCCTTGTAACTTATATTCAGAACTTTTTAAACTACTTGTAAGGAACTAGAGAGCAATATACATCAACTTTAAAAACCAACTACTTGTGTTTGTTCTTGTTCTGTCTCATATATACTTGTGTTTCCTAGTTCTCAAAACTGATTTTCTCTAGTTCCCCATTTGAATTGTTAAGTGTTGTTGCATACTCTCCTTTTTTGTGTTGTTGTGTGGTAAGTGCATAACCCTTCACCCGGTCCTGCAGGTTTTAACTTTTTGCACACACCAATATGCATTGACAACACAACTACGATGTTTATCACAAATAATCCCGTTTAGCACTAAAAACAAAACATATAGAAATAACGTATCATTTTTTGAGGGATTGCGTTGAAAAAAGTTTAATGAAGTTGATACAAGCATACACTGACAATCAACTGGCTGATTTGTTTACTAAGGCATTTGAACCTAGCGGGTTTGAGTTCTTAGTTCAAACAATAGGCATGATTAACCTTGAATAACATGTAAATACACTATTATTGATTTTTGTTACTAACCCATCTTGTTTTTTACAGTATCAAAACACAAAAACATTTGAATACAAACAAAAGTACAAAAAGACGTGATTTTCTTTTGATAAATTATCAAAAAGACAACAACAAAGGAAAATTATGAAAAATATGAAAAAGATGTCTTTACATTACAATAACATAGAATATACCATAAGAAATGATATAACTATAGTTGGTATATCGTTATCAATGCAATTCAAAATCTAACAACGACTTACATACCTTATTTGATATGTGGGTAGGCTCAGCTTGGAATTGAAGATATATGATTTTATGACAAACTAAAGCTCCTCATTCTAGTATAAAGGTATCATCTTAGGGTTTGATAAGAATTAACTCATTCAAGTGGGTGTGTGTCCCTAAACACCCCATGTACTGATACTTTATGAATCTCATTCACCCACATCAGTTTCTCATCTGTTTTGCTAAGCAAAGAACTGGAGTAAACAAAGCACAAAGTGTTAATGTACATGATCCAAAAATATTCCTAATGAGGAATACATTCAAAGTGAATGAATAATAAATTACATCTTAGATTACAAACAAAAGAATCCTAAAGTGGATCAACTCTAAAATAAAGCATATAAAAGGGTCACATAAATCCTAAAGGGATTCCGCTCACCTACAAAAATATGAGATTTCATAACTTAAATGACCTAGTCAAGTACGTTGTAACAAAGTTCTACCATACATTTCATGCCAGTGGTTGATCTATCTATGCTTCTAAGTGTGAGGTATATAGAGAATGATCAACAAACACAAAAGATGATAAATATCATAAAGTATAAATAATACATAAACCATTTCTTCAGTTTAAGTGGATAATTATACATGTAATCAATATGTGTGATTATGTCTAATCTTCTAAAAGTATTTGCATTTGTTAAGGTAGACAGTTATGATCTTACCATAGGTATACTTTTATACTCATGTATAGAAAATATTCATAAAATACATAAATATTATGTGATTTAATTTTATGTTTTTGATGGTGTCATTAACATGATCTAATTTTTAATCATTAAAGTTTTTGTCCTTGTAGGATATAAATTTTAGGGAGAGTAATTATAATTTCTGAAAATTCTCTATAAAACATTGAAAAATGATCAAAAATACAAAAATATACAAAAATATATGATTTATGTTTGTATAGTTGATTGACCTTTTCAAATATCAAAAACACAAAAATATGATAAACAGCTGTATTGATTTGTAAAATTTATTAAATCATAAATGTATTTCAGTCAATAAAGGTTTTTATATACATAACATGCCATTGATAAGTTAGAATGAATATTTGTATCACACTAGTGAGCAAAATCATTCCAAACAAGAATTAATAGCATCAACATAACAGAGCAAAAACTCAAAGTTAAGAGAACACTAACAGTGCAAATATCACATCAAACATCAACTATCCAAAATATTAATTTTTGACAAGTTTAAAGTTTAGTACGGGTAATAGTGTTTGTTTATGCAGTGAAGGTAACCCAAGCATTAAACCAGTGCGGGTAATCAATTTATCATTCAATAAATACATATAAAAAGAAATATGGATAACAATGTTAACCTAAATAAGAATGACCAAAATTACCAGTGAGAATAAGTGTTGTTCAACTGCATTTGTTTTTGTGGAGAACAGTATCAAGTATTGATTCAACCGGGTTTGTTTTTGTGGTGAATAGTGTCTTTTCGATGAATAGTGTTTTTGGTATTCAAACAAAAAATTTTCATTAAGTGTTCAAAAGCATTAGTAAAACACTAATGAACATGTAAGAAGCACATTACTCAATACTAAGTTGTTCATCAATATTTAACTAATACAGACAAGCAAAATTAATATGGTTCATTAAGTTTGAACAAATTCAAACAACACTATTCACCGCATTTGTTTTTGCGAGTGAAGCACTATTCATCGCATTTGTTTATGCTGACAACAGTTGGTAACTTTTTGTTCAACCTTATTAGTTTTTGTGGGTAATAGTAAACTTTACGGAAAAAGCATTTGTTCAACCACATTCATTTTTACTGTAAACCGTAGACTATGCGGTTCAAAATTTAAACTAGAATTTGTTTGTCCAACACTAATGAAATTCAAAAACGTTAAAAATCCGCCTATTTAAATTCCAAATCACATTTATTACCTTTCAAATCTGGGAGTGACTAAATATTGCGACGAGAGTTCCTTGTTTTCAGACATTCAAGTCATCTATCGTTCTTTGATTTAGAACAAGATTTACGTATTTTCATCTTCATCAATCGACCATTTACTACTGTAGTATCGATTAATAGGTAAATACCCATATTTGTTCAAATCGGCCGGCACAACATGGAAAATTTATGATGACCTAGGTTTAGAATCAAAAAGGATGAACATAAATCATGCAGGACCGATTAAGGCATGGTCAATACAATTAGTCTCACAATGAGGAGAGTGTTAAAACACTTAACAGTTCAAATAGGGAACCAGATTTAAGAACAAGATGCGAAGAACACAAGTAACAGTGAGACAGAACTCAAGAATAATATATATGGTTTTCAAGAATGCTGTATATTAATCTCAAGTTCTCCTACAAGAGTTACAATGCATAAGTTCTTAGTACAATACAAGACCCTGGGATACTTTATACTACATCCTACAACCGGCTATACTTGGAAAGCCAGTTGGAACATTGAAAGACAATAAAATCAATGTAGAGTCAAAAGGAAGATTGTCTTTTGACTAGTGACTATGACGTGCCATAGCTCACATCCTAATATATTACAAAAAGGATAAAAGTACATAAAGTAGAAAGTTACAAACTCAAGACCTCAATGTACAGTTGTAAAAGCATGGACCTTTTCACCAACTCATGCAAGTTGGTGAGTCATCAGATTTGCAGCGGAAAGTGTGTCAGCTTTATGCAAAAGTACATCCGAGAAAAGCATGTTCTCCTCTGTCTTCGTAAGAAATCAGTCTTCACTTTATTTGGCTTTGGAAGACTTTGTCTTTGAAGCTTTGAAAGACTTCATCTTTTGGCTTTGGAAGATTTGGTCTTTGGCTTCGGAAGATTTTACACTTAGAATATTTATGAGTATAGTGTAAAGCTTCCGGAGCAACTTTGGCTTTGGAAGATTTTATACTTAGAGTACTTCTTGCTCTAAGTATAAAACTTCCAGAGCAACTTCTACTTGGTATGGAGTGCATGCATGCATGAAGACTTGCTTTGGTTGCATCCGCCTTTATGTTAAACGTTACAAATCAAAAAATTACATTAGTTCAGACAACTACAAATATCTTTAAATGATCATAAACTTGATTCTTTTAAAGACTGAGACCGATGAACTAGCGATGAACATGAGTTCTTCTTTCAAACAAACCAAACATGAAATTCAACTGTTATAATGATTAATGATAGTTGTTATGAACTTAAAATAGAAAAATAACATGATTAAGCATAAAGGAATGATAAACATCAGTTTGATTGTTATGCATGTAATAAAACAGTGAGGCATAAAATTGATTTTGACTTTTGAAAGGTCAAACTTTAACTCACTTGTTTCAAGTCAAACAAATGGCACACAAAGTTATTATCATCAAAGTTATCATTATCATATTAACTTACACATATGTATCTTCTGTAGATAATGGCCAATCTTACTTGGAGCAAAAGTCATTGCAAACATCCAAACAATTGTTATAGATGATCAAAATAGACTCATAAATGCCTAATCTGAAAAGATAGTTGAGTTAGAGAAGAACGTGGATGATCTAACTCAAAGGCTAAGTATACTTGAGGATATGATCATTAAAAAAGAAAAGGATGAGGAGACAAAGGACAAAGACACGAACAAAGATAATTTTGATAAGATGTTTGATTCAGAGAATGAAAGCGATGATGATGGTGATGAAGGAGGAGATGAAAGATCTCATAAGAGACAAAATATTGAATAACAACAAGATATGCCTATAAACACGTAAGTATATCCGGAAAACCCATAGAATAAGAATCGTTAGCTATGGTTCGATACACAGTGCCTATCTCAAGTCAAACTGAAGAAGAGGCTGCCATGAGCTGATTGATTAAAGAACTTGATGCATACTCTTGTGGTGATTTCTTCATTGATGAAGACATTTTCGAGATCACCATAGAAGCTATTGTGCCTACAGAACCATTTGTATACATTACTCAACATCTAATTATCTTTAATAGAAAGTTTCAATTGTAAATGATTCCTGCTGTAACTCTAATGGATGAGCAGAAGGAAATCATTAGGAAGCTGTCTAAGGAATTCACAACACAAACATAAGACGAAGAAGAAAGAGTAGTGTCGTTGACTACTAAGCCAGTTGAGGTGATTGAGTCTGGTTCTTTTGAACTACAGACATACCAAGAAGAAAAAAGTATCTGGCTGAAAAGACAAAAGGAAAGAAGCCTATGGTTGAATAGGATGCTCCTAAGCCTAAAAATATGAAAAGAGAAGTATACCTAAGCATGGCTTGCTGTTGTTCAGTTCATGGAAAAACACATACAATCAACTGAGTAAAGAGCTATTGAACAACAAATCATTATCTTAGAAGGAGAGATATAGGGTGGATATACTCTTGAGGAAGGCATGTTGGATAAGCTTGAATTCGAAGAGAGACCCCAGAGACAAGAAACATTAGTTGAAGAGATGGTGACAAAGGCCTAGACTGATGATTTGATGGTAAAAGCCATGTTTTTTATTCAGTAGGGATATGATGCTAATCGTGTATTTATCATGACATCTAAGGCCATGTCTAAAAAGATTAAGAAGGTGGAAAGATTGCTTGATCATTCTATTGAGACTGAGTATGAGTTGAGGAAAACATAAGAAGCAAAGAAAGTCAAAGCAAAAGCTACTACCTCCTCTATTGCAGCTCATCCTCCTGTAAGACAACCACCAGTTCACTATCCATTTTCTGATCCATACAATATGAATGATAGGGAAATGAAGGACTTACTTGCTAGAATGGTTGTAGCAAGAGGATATTGGGCCCAATGAAGACCAATTCTCTCAGAGTCTCTATGCTAAGAATCATCAATGACTTGAAATAGAAAACGAAAGTTGTTGAAGAGGAAATCATTCCAAGACAACCAAGACAAGGAAAATCAGTACAACAAGTTCAAGTTACCAGTGAAGATCATGACTTTCTAGCACCTCTATTGAGAAAACATTCAGAGTGGTTCAAACAACCATCCCAATTTCAAGTACGGGAGGGATTAACTAATTCTGAAATACTCCAAGGTGTTTTAGCTCGAGAAGGCAATGTTGATGTGAAGATAATTATCTGGAAGTATTATTTGGATTGGAATATGTTTATGGTCAAAAGAATCTCAGGTTTAGTTCATTTTTTCATAGAATATACTAAACTTGTAAATTCCTTAAAGATTCATGACCTTAAAAAGCTTGCTGATTTATACTAATCAATCATGCTGCTTGTCTAAGCGGATATCAATTTAAGGAACTCTAAATATGTTCAAAAGAACCAACAACTTCAAAGCCCTTAAAGAGATATGTATAAGGAAAGATAGAACCTTAAGAAACCCCTTTAAGTAGCCTAAGAAGAAAAAAACAATAGAAGAATTGGTAGTCTTAAAGGGGAGCATAAAGCCAACAGAAGATTTGAAGAGAAAAAGGGTTGCTAGTACACATCAAACAATGTAAATCTCAAATGTCAAGTATGATGAAGAGACATATGGAGGGCGGGAAGAGAAAACTAGACATGTGATAAGGCTATTCAATGATTATGAAGTACGGCTGCTAGATGAATCATATATTCACTATATTTTCACTAGGCACTTTGACAACCCATCTAACAACCTTGGAGAGAATGATCTAATGTTTTTTTTGAAATGCATAAGGACCCTGAAGATTGCTTATAACAGGACCAAAAGGAAAAGGGAAGCAAAGAGAAGAAGAAGAGGGCATCTCAACTTTGCTAATATAGTAAAAGTAGAGATGAATACTGTAGGAGAGCTTGCAATTCATATAGATAGTTTATCAACCATAGTTATCTTTGATCCTCAGTCATTGAAGCAAGTTCCAATTGATGCTCTTAAAAGAATGAGAGAAATGACCATTCATGTTCTTGATAGAAGTAGGGTAAGGAAGGCTAAAGAATACCAAGTTATGATCAATTTAATTCTTGACCCTACTAATCCTAAATGTCACATCTTTTATCCTGAAGCAGATCCATCCATTGTACTAGTTCAACCAATCATAATAATAGAAGCTACAACATCAACAACAGCACAAGTAGTAACAATATCATCATCAGCTTCAACTTCCATAACAGTCCAAGCATCCATATCATAACAACAACAATCAACAGCTGAAGATCTACTAGAATCTTCATATATTACATCACCCAAACACACTTGAAGTACTTAGGCTGCATAATCCTTAGGGGGAGTATTGTTAGACCCTGAAAGGATCATGCATGCTGATGTGTGAATATATATATATATATATATATATATATATATATATTAATTTATCATAAAAAACGATTTTCATAATTAGTTTTAAAAAGAAAATTCCTAACTAAACTTCACACAAACGGCAAGTGTACCGATCGTGATATAGTAAAATTTAGTTAAGTCCGGATATCGAACCCTAGAGACACGTTCGACGGCTTTCGTTACTAAACCACTATCGACTTCTAATCCAATTAATTTAATTAATTCAACTAATTATTAAATAACAAAATAAACAATTTAACTAAAATTAATTAATCTAACATGACGGAAGAAATAAAGAAATAAGAATTCAAACTTGGAAACTTGAATAAATCAGATATGTTAAATAACTACCTAGGTAGAGATCCACTTAACATGTAACGACACAAAGGCAATGACTCGTATGACTATCTTCAAAAATACGAATCTAGGGTTAACTAGGTATGTTGCTACTCCGTAAGAAAACCAAAGACACGTGTGAAACACAAGATAGGTTTATTAAAATTTCTAATTGAAGATCACCCCTATGTTTTCTGTCACATCCTCAATTTCCACAAACGGGGTTTTACCGCTCGGCGTGTGACATAGCCAGGATCTTAGATAAGCATCAGTTACACCAAACGACTAGACAATTACAAATCATACAAGTTGCTTAGTAATAATGAAATAAACTAACTTGTATTTAAGTATTGCGGAAGCGAAAATAGGAAAACATTTAACAATAGTTTTGGAACAGGCAAACACGCGCCCAATCCAATTTATGTAAAGTAAATGAAATTAAATCTTGAAAACAGTTTGGGATGAATGCGGAATGACATGCAGTGGATGCTGTGCTCCTAAACGTGCCATTTCAATCTCCTGAGAGAAAACATGCAAAAGTCAGTACAAGACTGGAAAGTTCACAGGTTTATCAGAAAACAGTAAGTATCAGTAATGTAATTCCCGGATTTAGTAATCAAAGCCTATAATGGGTAGCTAGCCCATAGCAATCACTATGTGTATGAAGTCATGACCGAGCTGACATGTAATCAATAGTAATAAAGTATGCCCGGTTGTGGATTCCCCACCACAACACTGTAAAACAGGCTGATCGGTCACCCGTTTGACCTCTAGTCAAGCTAGCGCGACTAGCCGGGGCGGGGTATGTAAATCCCAGTAGATCTACTAACAATCACCTTGTTATTTGCATATTAACGGTCCGAAGGGCAAAGTATAACACCATAGTATCAGGTATATGCAGTATTACAAAAACCCAATGTAATGTAACGTTTATGAAAGCAGCATGTTTCTCTCCCCAAAAAAGAGTATAAAGTAAAACTGGGGCTGTAAACTCACCTGGTATGCGTAACAACTATTTAAAGTTTACTTGGAGAATAAGTGAACCAACAACCTTCAGAGGTTACCTAGATCATGTAAGTGCATAAGTACGTGTAAATCGAGAACATGTGGAACCCTAAGCACACATAACCAAAAACTCAAAGTTTCAGAAAAATAGACATGTTTGACCCGGTTGACCCGTTTGACCCGTTGGTGACATTATGAGTTGTAATTCCTTTAAGTAACATAATCATTCCTCAAGCATGGTTAATATACATCATAACAATCAATTTCCAGTCCCAAACATGATGTCCTAATTAGTAATCATCATTCAACATCATACATGATTATCAAGTTCCATACAAGCCAATTAACACATTTCATCACAATAAGCATCCTTAATAAATACTCTAGCATGATCCTAACATCAAGAACATGTCTAATTCACAATATCCAACGTTCCTTGAAAATAAAGTTTCCCTTTTGGGAAAGTAATACCCAAAAGTGATCTACCATCCATAATACCCAAAAGTGATCTATCATCCATAACAATCACATTTTCACCAATTACATACCTAATCAAGTTCATAACATAACTAGGCATGATCAACAACACCAAAGCTAACAAAATTCAGCAATTCATACACAAAAAGTTACTATATTTAGTAAGATACGAACTATAGCATGTATTCTTGAATTCCCAACGATCACAACATCAATCTAACATCTAATCATCACCATGAACACACCCATAACATCAATTCATCAATAATTCAGCATTCTTGACAAAATAAAGTTACTATTATTAGTAACCTATGAACATAACTTCCAATTCATCAATTCCTTGCAAGATCAACTTATTCTAGCATTCATCCAGCCAAATTAACATCATGAAATCATCAAACAACCATCAATTTCATATAATCAACCAAAACTCAACACCAAGAACATCAATTCGCCTCTAGGGTTTCGGCCAACATGAAGAACTCCACAAAACATTAAAACTAACCTTTAATTCTTGCATAATCGACATTAAACAACATACATACAACCTAACTAACATGTTAACATCATCAAACCTCAAGAAAAATTCAACCTTTAAACCCTATACACGAATTAGGGTTCGGCCATATCAAGAAAACCCACAAAACACTAAAACTAACCTTCGATTCTTGCAAAGGAACACGAATTGATGCTTCTAACACCTTCTAATGCTTGAAATCGGTCCAATCCAAGGTTTCTTTGCTTGATTTTGATCAAATCCGAGAGAGAAAGGGTGAGGGGAAAGGGGTTCGGCCGAATGGGGTGGGGATTTGGGGTTTGGGTTGTTTTATTTATTTTAATTTTGCATTTTTACCCTTTAGACCCTAGTGTTTTGCATTTTATAAAAAGGCACCCCTTTAAACACTTTTTAAATGGTTTTTAACTACAATAATTAAACATATAAACTCATGGTAACAATTACACATTTAATCTTTATAAAACACGAAACATACGAATCTATGCACACGTTTCCACGTTACGCGATTAATTCTCAATTTACATGTAAAACACACAAGCACATAAACGTAATGCAATAATCACATAATTAGTTAAATTACCTTTAATTAATCATTATTAATTGTCATTAGGTCACCCACGTTAAACGACAACCACTGTGTGCTCAATACACGTGTATGCAAGACTCAACGAGACTGACGGAGTTTGGTAACGTAAAATTTCCGGGTGTCACATTATCCCCATGTTGAAAGAATTTTCGTCCCGAAAATTGGAAAACTGGGTCAACGTACATAGTGAGTAAACGAAGCATTGTGAACAAACTATTTGGTTATCCAGCATGTAGACGTGCTAAGGTTTCCTAGAGATTAGGAAATAAATCCAAAATAAAGGAACGTAAGGTTCTTAAGGTTTCGCAAGAGTTGTGACATTATCCCAATGTTGAAGGGAATTTCGTCCCGAAATTGAAGGAAAAGATATCTTACAACTGTATCTTAGGAATTGGAAATTTGATCGTTGAACAGTTAAGGATACATCTTTTTCATTTGATCTTCGCGTTCCCAGGTAAACTCTGGTCCACGCTTTGAGTTCCACCTAACACGCACAATAAGGATCTTGCTACGTTTTAGGGTTTTGACTTCTCGATCCATGATCTCCACTGGTTCTTCGATGAAATGTAATTGGTCATCTGTCTTTAGTTCCTCCAATGGCACGATCAATGATTTATCAGATAGACATTTCCTCAGATTGGATACGTGAAACACATCATGTATCCCCCTAATTCTTCAGGTAAATTCAACTGATAGGCTACTGGGCCAATCCGTTTGACAATCTCAAATGGCCCCACGTAGCTAGGGCTTAGCTTCCCACACTTGCCAAAATGTATTACTCCTTTCCACGGCGAGACTTTTAAAAGTACCTTGTCGCCAATCTGGAATTCCAATGGTTTACAACGCTTGTCAGCATAACTTTTCTGTCGATCACGTGCCGCTGCCATCCGATTACGTATTTGTACAATCTTTTCAGTTGTTTCGTGCACCAGTTCCAGACCAGTAAGTTGGCTTTCTCCAACCTCTGCCCAACATACAGGTGACCGGCACTTACGTCCATAAAGTGCCTCAAATGGTGCGGCTTTAATTGAGGTGTGATAACTGTTATTGTAGGAGAACTCAACCAATGGTAGATGAGTTTCCCAACTGCTGCCGAAATCAATCACACAGGCATGCAACATGTCTTCTAGTGTCTGGATCGTACGCTCACTCTGGCCATCGGTTTGCGGGTGATACGCAGTGCTCATATCTAGTCGTGTTCCCAATGATCATTGTAATGACCGCAAGAAATGAGAAGTGAACCGAGCGTCATGATCAGATATAATAGATACTGGCACGCCATGCCGAGAGACTATTTCTCTTAAGTAAATACGTGTCAGTTTCTCCATTCGGTCCGTCTCCCGGATTGCCAGAAAATGTGTGGATTTTGTTAAGCGATCTATTATAACCCAAATGGTGTCGCATCTGCTGGGAGTCCTGGGTAACTTCGTAATAAAGTCCATTGAAATCTGTTTCCATTTCAACACGGAAATTTTTGGTTGTTGGAGTAAGCCAGATGGTTTCTGGTATTCCACCTTAACTTTGGAGCAAGTTAAGCATCTGCTTACATATGCGGCGATCTCCGCTTTCATGTTCGGCCACCAGTAAAACTCCTTTAGATCCTGATACATCTTATCTGAACCTGGATGAACTGAGTAACGTGTCCTGTGAGCTTCATCCATTACCAGTTCTCTCAAATTCCCATACAGTGGCACCAGATCCGTTCCATGAAGTAACAGATTCCATTAGTTTTGATCTCTAACTGTTTCTCCATGCCTCGCATGGATTCTGCTTTAAGGTTCTCAGTCTTTAAGGCCTCACTTTGAGTAGCCTTGATTTGCACAGGTAGATCAGAATGTATGGTCATCTGTAATGCGCGCACCCGACGAGGTCTTAATGTTTCTTTCCGACTAAGGGCCTCGGCTACCACATTAGCTTTACCCGGGTGATACTTGATCGCACAATCGTAGTCATTGAGTAATTCCAACCCCCGTCGTTGTCGCATATTCAATTCCTTCTGATCGTATATGTGCTGGAGGCTCTTGTGATCTGTATAAATCGTGCACTTGGTTCCATATAGGTAGTGTCTCTAGATCTTTAGGGCAAATACTATAACTCCTAATTCTAAATCATGCGTTGTGTAGTTTTTCTCATGCACCCTGAGTTGTCTAGACGCATAAGCTATGACTTTGTCACGTTGCATCAGTACGCATCCCAAACCCTGGATGGAAGCATCACAGTAAACAAAAAAGTCATCAGTCCCTTCTGGTAAGGCTAGGATTGGTTCAGTACAGAGTCTGTCTTTAAGCGTCTGGAACACTGTTTCCTCTTTGCTACCCCACTGGTAGGCGTCTTCAGTGCTGGCCAATCCTTGATGGCATCAATCTTTGATGGATCCACATGTATACCCTTGTCGTTCACCACATGCCCAAGGAAATACACTTCGCGCATCCAGAAGTCACATTTCAAGAATTTAGCATAAAATTGTTCATTCCTCAACAATTCTAGAATGGTTCTCAAATGTTTCTCATGATCTTTCTTATTATGGGAGTAGATCAGTATATCATCGATGAATACAATGACAAACTTATCCAAATAAGGCTTGCAGACGCGATTCATGAGGTCCATGAAAACTGCTGGGGCATTGGTCAGTCCGAACGGCATTATAGCAAACTCATAGTGTCCATAGCGAGTCCGGAACGCCGTCTTCGAAATATCCTCTTCTCAAACCCTTAACTGATGATAGCCTGATCTCAAGTCAATCTTGGAATAGTAGCTAGATCCTTGCAATTGGTCGAACAAGTCATTGATACGCGGAAGTGGATACTTGTTCTTGATCGTCACCTTGTTCAACTCGCGGTAGTCAATACACATCCTGAAGGTTCCATCTTTCTTTTTAACGAAAAGCACTGGAGCTCCCCAGGGTGAAGAGCTGGGATGTATGAATCCCTTGTCTAACAATTCTTGCAATTGCTTAGACAGCTCTTGTAGTTCGTTCGGTGCCAGACGCTACGGTGCCCGAGCGATCAAAGTCACTCCGGGTGCTAATTCAATCTGGAATTCCACATGTCTGTGTGGAGGAAGGCCAGGTAGGTCTTCGGGAAATACCTCAGGAAAGTCTCTTACAACTGGAATATCCTCTACTCGCCTTTCATCCGTCTTCGTTTCAGTAACAAGTGCCAACAAGGCAAGGTGTCCTTTCCTGAGGCATTTCTGAGCCTTCAAATATGATATGATGCCGACCACCGCACCCACCTTATCACCTTCCACTGTAAGAATTTCATCGTCCGAAATGGGTAACTTGATCAGCTTCTCCTTGCAAATGATCTCAGCACTGTTCTTGGATAAACAATCCATCCCGACCACTACATCGAAGCTACCGAGTGTGACAGGAACAAGGTCTATGCAGAAAGTGTGTCCAGATAAGCCTAGCTTACAGTTTCTAAACACTTAGGTTGCTGTTATCATCCTACCATCGGCTATTTCTATGGTGTACTCAGAAGTCAGGTTAGTAGGTACCATTCCTAGTACTTTGCTAAATTGTATGGATATATAACTTTTATCAACATCGGAGTCAAATAAAACAGAGGCGTAACATTCATTAATAGGGAATCTACCAGATACTACAGTAGGGTCATTTCGAGCCTCACTTGAGCCCATGATGAAAGCTCTGTCTCTACCACCATTGTTGTTGTCGTTAGATTTATCAGTGGCACCACTATTTTCATTCCGTTTTAGCTTTGGGCATTGCCTTTTAAAATGACCGGGTTGACCGCATTCATAACACTCAGTACGGTTATAGTTTTGCTCCTGCTAAGGTCTTTTTCCCGAGAGGTTTACCCTGTAGTTTTTAGCAACAGGCCCAAACTTTCCACACCTCTCACAAGTGTTCCTTGTGCATTGCCCAGCATGATGGAACTTACATTTGTTGCACTTCGGAAGATTTCCATGATAGCCACCCGAGTTCCCCATGTCATGAGAAGATTGGGAGGGGTTGAACTTTTTGTGTTGGGGTTGATGAGTAGAGGATGAAGATTGCTTCCTGCTGGCAGATGGTTCCCATTTTCTCTTGTTATCGTTGGAACCAGATGCAGCACCACGCGGGGGCAGTTTACCCTGAGTGACAGCCTGGTCAGTCAGCTTGTAGGCTAGTTGGACAGCTTCCTGAATGGTAGCTGGTCTAGCAGTGGTGACCATGCTCTGTATTTCCGGTACTAGCCCATCGATGTACCTTTCGACCTGTTTGTAAGCCGGGTTGACCATAGTGGGACATAAGGTAGCCAACTCGTGGGAACGAGTCGTGTAGGCTTCAACCTCGGAACCCACCATTTTTAAATTCCAGAATTCAGTTTCTAGTTTCTGCACTTGATCTCTGGAACAGTATTCCTCTTTTAGCAAACTCTTGAATTCTTCCCAAGTCATGGCATTTACAGCTTCAACACCCAACATCTGGACTTGCGTATTCCACCAGCTCAGTGCAACACCATCCATGGTACCAGCAGCATATTTCAACCTACTCTCGGCAGGGTAGTTATAGATTTCAAACACTGACTCCATCTTTTTGAACCAACAAAGCAGTTCCACTGCTCCCTCAGTTCCCCTGAATGGATTAGGTTTGCAATCCATAAAGGACTTGTAGGTGCAAACTAGTTGTCCAATGAGATTCTGTTGTGGAGGGTGTTGGCTTGCCAACGCTGCGGTAACACTCTGATTGATTAGCGCCGTCAATTCTGCAGGCGTCATGGAGATGTTACTTCTCCCGCGTCCACGTCCTCTTCCAGACATTCTATAAATTACCATATACATAAATAAGTAAATATCCAACCAGATATCAAAATTCAAAGCTACCAGTTGCATGAAAATAACCCCTTTGTCTTAGAATGAAAAGGAAGAGAGGTCCAAGAATCTAAAGTAACAGACAAGCTAGAAGATCAGTTCGAATCTGAGGGATTAGGACACATGACATGGTTTGAAATGCATCTGAATTTGAGGTAAGAGTGAACATTCATACAAGTAGAATTGAAGGATAGTTTCCACATCAATAGCCATGTTCTATGAAAATCAAAAATTTCTTGCTCATGGTGTAGAAACGATGACTTATACCGACTACAACATTACCACCCGACCAAAACGTTACCACCCGACCAAATTCACCGGACTTAGCATGCACGACAAATTACAATTACGTGTGCACCCGTAATGGTAATTTGCTTTGTATGATCAACCCCGGTTCCTCCTATCAGGCTAACATATCTTGTCAAGTACAGTGGTCATCAACGATAGGAGTACCAAATATGTAAGTATTATATCGGGGTCGATCAATCAAAGTATACGAAAGGATCAGTAAGGTTCAGGAAATTCATAAGTAACCCCTCCCGTGACTCACAGCAACTCGGAGCCACCATCCCTGTAGTCGTAAGCTCACAGGGATACGTTAAAACAAAAGTTCTCAGGTAATCAAATTAAGTAAGCACAGCTTAGTAATCTATGTGTGTGTAACTAATGCAAATCTAGCTATAGTCTAAAATGCAATGCAAATGAGATGCAAAGTTCATTTTAGTTCGCTATAACTAATGCGCTGATACCACTCTATCACACCCTCAATTTCCACAAACGGGGTTTTACCGCTAGGCGTGTGACATAGCCAGGATCTCAGATAAGCATGAGTTACACCAAACGACTCGACAATTACAAATCATATAAGTTGCTTAGTAATAATGAAATAAACCAACTTGTATTTAAGTATTGCGGAAACGAAAACAGGAAAACATTTAACAATAGTTTTGGAACACGCAAACACGCGCCCAATCCAATTTATGTAAAGTAAATGAAATTAAATCTTGAAACGGGTCGATCCTCCTCCCCCGTTTGTTTTAGCAGTTTAGGATGAATGCGGAATGACATGCAGTGGATGCTGTGCTCCTAAACATGCCATTTCAATGTCCTGAGAGAAAACATGCAAAAGTCAGTATAAGACTGGTGAGTTCACAGGTTTATCAGAAAACAGTAAGTATCAGTAATGTAATTCTCGGATTTAGTAATCAAAGCATATAATAGGTAGCTAGCCCATAACAATCACTATGTGTATGAAGTCACAACCGAACTGACATGTAATCAATAGTAATAAAGTATGCCCGGCTGTGGATTCCCCACCACAACACTGTAAAACAGGCTGACCGTTCACCCGTTTGACCTCCAGTCAAGCTAGCGCGACTAGCCCGGGCGGGGTATGTCAATCCCAGTAGATCTACTAACAATCACCTCGCTATTTGCATATTAACGGTCCGAAGGGCAAAGTATAACACCATAGTATCAGGCATATGCAGTATTACAAAAACCCAATGTAATATAACGTTTATGAAAGCAGGATGTTTCTCTCCCCCAAAAAGAGTATAAAGTAAAAGTGGGGCTGTAAACTCACTTGGTATGCGTAACAACTATTTAAAGTTTACTTGGAGAATAAGTGAACCAACAACCTTCAGAGGTTACCTAGATCATGTAAGTGCATAAGTACGTGTAAACCGAGAACATGTGGAACCCTAAGCACACATAATCAAAAACTCAAGGTTTTAGAAAAATAGACATGTTTGACCCAGTTGACCTGTTTGACCCGTTGGTGACATTATGAGTTGTAATTCCTTTAAGTAACATAATCATTCCTCAAGCATGGTTAATATACATCATAACAATCAATTTCCAGTCCCAAACATGATGTCCTAATTAGTAATCATCATTCAACATCATACATGATTATCAAGTTCCATACAAGCCAATTAACACATTTCATCACAATAAGCATCCTTAATAAATACTCTAGCATGATCCTAACATCAAGAACATGTCCAATTCACAATATCCAACGTTCCTTGAAAATAAAGTTTCCCTTTTGGGAAAGTAATACCCAAAAGTGATCTACCATCCATAATACCCAAAAGTGATCTACCATCCATAACAATCACATTTTCACCAATTACATACCTAATCAAGTTCATAACATAACTAGGCATGATCAACAACACCAAAGCTAACAAAATTCAGCAATTCATACACAAAAAGTTACTATATTTAGTAAGATACGAACTATAGCATGTATTCTTGAATTCCCAACGATCACAACATCAATCTAACATCTAATCATCACCATGAACACACCCATAACATCAATTCATCAATAATTCAGCATTCTTGACAAAATAAAGTTACTATTATTAGTAACCTATGAACAAAACTTCCAATTCATCAATTCCTTGCAAGATCAACTTATTCTAGCATTCATCCAGCCAAATTAACATCATGAAATCATCAAACAACCATCAATTTCATATAATCAACCAAAACTCAACACCAAGAACATCAATTCGCCTCTAGGGTTTCGGCCAACATGAAGAACTCCACAAAACATTAAAACTAACCTTTAATTCTTGCATAATCGACATTAAACAACATACATACAACCTAACTAACATGTTAACATCATCAAACCTCAAGAAAAATTCGACCTTTAAACCCTATACATGAATTAGGGTTCGGCCATATCAAGAAAACCCACAAAACACTAAAACTAACCTTCGATTCTTGCAAAGGAACACGAATTGATGCTTCTAACACCTTCTAATGCTTGAAATCAGTCCAATCCAAGGTTTCTTTGCTTGATTTTGATCAAATCCGAGAGAGAAAGGGTGAGGTGAAAGGGGTTCGGCCGAATGGGGTGGGGATTTGGGGTTTGGGTTGTTTTATATATATTAATTTTGCATATTTACCCTTTAGACCCTAGTGTTTTGCATTTTATAAAAAGGCACCCCTTTAAACACTTTTTAAATGGTTTTTAACTACAATAATTAAACATATAAACTCATGGTAACAATTACACATTTAATCTTTATAAAACACGAAACATATGAATCTATGCACACGTTTCCACGTTACGCGATTAATTCTCAATTTACATGTAAAACACACAAGCATATAAACGTAACGCAATAATCACATAATCAGTTAAATTACCTTTAATTAATCATTATTAATTGTCATTAGGTCACTCACGTTAAACGACAACCAGTGTGTGCTCAAGACATGTGTATGCAAGACTCAACGAGACTGACGGAGTTTGGTAACATAAAATTTCCGGGTGTCACATTTTCTACCATATTTTCTTTAAGATTTTATTTTCCAACCCTAAGACAAAGGACAACTTGATTAAATCCAATCAAATACCCTAAAACACTAACACCACGAATGAAAGGCAAAACACACTCTCACGAAATCTAAACCTAACAAGCAATGGGTAGGAGGTTTTAAGCAATATGTATCACCCTAGGTTTTAGATAAAGTAGCACATTGAAAAATACTATCAAATCAGAACCAATGCTCCTAAATCAAAGTATAAAATTAAAACAAAGTAATTAATTATAACATGTAAAATCTAATCTTGATGTCACGAAAGATCAAGCATACACGAGCATGACAATAACTTAAAAGCATAAAACAATATTCATATTTAATTGAAAAAAATCAAGTTCTAAGATTAATAAACAAATATACGAAATTAAAACCAAATATTTAATCAAAACTTTAACAGTTTTAAACCCAACGTAGGTAGTATTAGAAACTTAGCTACTCATAACGTTCTAAAAACATCAAGAACAATAATAAAGTTGCAAACTTTGATAACATAAATGAGATAATTAATGAAACAGAGAAAAATAATTGATAACGAGACGAAAACGAATAAGTTTTAGTGCTTGAATGCTTCAATTGTTGCTCCCCAATCTTGCTCCTTTCTATCAAATTGATCCCTAAACGTACTCAAAAGCTTCAAAGTTAAATACAAAAGAATAATGTGTTTTCTTTTTCTGCCGTCGCTTCTATTTTTTTTCTTTGCCGTCGCTTCTTGTTTTTTTAAATATAAAACTCATTAGGTTCTAGCGATCTCCTAGAATGGTTATGGACTTTTTCCCCACTCTTATTGTGGGCTTTTTGATATAAATCTTCTTCCACTCAAGTCCATATTGCTTTCAAATTGCAATTGAAATTAATTGAAACTTCAATCACGTGGTTATAATTTGCAACATATATATACAATAAGTAAATTTACATAATTTTTATATCCATCTTTAGTTAAACATTTAAATAACAATAATGCTTTACTCCGTATTTAATATTTGACTTAATATATTATTTTGTTTGATACTTAAGTTTCATTTTTTATATCTTGAGATAAATAAATTCAACCACATGTCAGTTTCAAGTTACTCTAAATATCTTTTACGTTTATGGTCTCTTGAAATATTCAAAATCTAAATATGAACCAGTTAAAAGTAATTTATCTACATAATTCAATCCAAAACTTATTCAAAGTGAAAGAAATATTTATATAATATATATACATTTTAGACCACATCAAATATCCCTACACTTAAACTTCTACTTGTCCTCAAGTAAAACTCATCTCACAACACATCTGACATCAACACGTTTAAATACTTAACTATAAAACCAACTTAGTTCATCCCGTTTTCCTTAAAGACACAATCACTATTTAGTCACAATCAATAGAATTACATCTTAACAAGCAACTATGATATGGATTTCAAGAAGTAGACGCTCCAACTAGACTTAGTTCATTGAAAGACTCTAACACATAATAATCCACAACTTCTTACAATGTTCTCTCCTCTTGGCTTGTTTAGTGTATGTCTAGTTTATATATGTGGTACTCTCAATATCATAACGACGTGATATTATCATAAGATGGTAAAGGTATCACATCTACACCAACTAACAATTGAACTTTGCACAAATCAAGTAGGTCTTAAAACGGTTATAATGAGGCTAAGGTGAAGGGTAGGAACAAACAAGATGAAAAATAAGGCTATGGTGTTTAGAGAAATCCGACTTCGCTAGCCTAAACATAAACAAAAACAAAGGACCAAACTTGAATCCTTTAACAAACTGACTATTAATAGATATTTTTTTGGGCCAATTTTTCACCCTCTTTTTATTTTCTTTTTCCTTATTTTTTTATTTTTTTTAATTTTTTTATTGAGATTAACTAATCAAACATAACAAGTGAATCACACTATTTAAACACTAACTCAGTCGGATTTTCTAAAACACATGGGTTAACGCAGAAGAAAGGGTTTAAATAAACAAAGGCTAGGTTTAACATGGGTGTAAACATAAGGAAACAATGAATAAATGGCTCAACATGGCTAACTAGTGGATAATTTTGGGGTAGGATAGTCACATGCTAAACACAAGGCTAAATCCTAGGTGCCTCTATCACTTCTGTGCAAGTTCAAAGTTCATGGTCTCGACATGTATAACCTAGACAAGTTCTAAAATGCACGTGATCATGTGATATAATCTGTTAAACAAAAAAATGCATATGAAATGCAAATAATCAAGAACTAAAGGCTCAATCTCACATGAATTAGGGTATGAGTTGTGGACAATTGCACATTTATTATCTCTCTATTTACCTCGCTTCATTAGACATCTATACCATTTTATTTTGAAAACTGCTTGTTAAGTTAATTTAATCATGTGACTTAAATAAGTAAATCATGCGCTAGGTTTAACTAGCTAGCGCTATTCGGCATCACATCATGATTCGTGCAAGTCGTGTTTTATATGTGTGGATGAGTTGTACTTAGTGCCTTTTTTCTCTTCTGTTTTGATTTTTTTGATTTTTTTGTTTTCTAATTTCTTTTTTTGAATTTCAGAGATTAATCAAAATTTCACATTATTATCAAATCAGAATGCAAAATGTTTTAGTTTTGCCAACTAACCCCATCCCTGCACATAAATCAACCATTTTCCCTAATGTTTGAACAAATAAATATAAACAATTGAGATAATAAAGTGCAAGAAATGGGAAAGTTGAAACTTCCCTGATATGTAACTTGCACTGACAGAAGGTTCACTGAAAATGTATATGTCATCCTCACACTTTAACTTGACTAAAAACCTCAAGCAGATGATCATTCAGCTCCGAGCAATAACCTGAAATCAAGGACAAACACAGAAGCATCCGGTACAAAGAATTAAAAATAAAAAGTAAATAAAAATAAAATAAATAAAACAAATCCTCGGGTTGCCTCCCGAAAGCGCTTGGTTTATTTACGAGCCGTCGGCCAGACTCGAACCTCTCAATGAGGTTCCTACAGGGCAAGGTCAACCACTTCTTTCTCATTCTCAATCACCAGCCCGCTAATATAATGCTTTAAACGATGGCCATTTACCTTAAACATCTCCCCATCCTTTTCCTCGATTTCAATTGTTTCGTAAGGAGATACTTCACGCATAGTGTATGGTCCCGACCATTGGGACTTTAATTTTCCCCAAAACAATTTCAATCGCGAATTGTAAAGCAACACCTGATCCCCACACTTGAATTCTTTATTACCTTAAAGTGGTGATCATGTAATTCTTTCCTACATTCCTTGTATCGTGTCGAATGTGCGTACGCATGATCTCTCAATTCCTCCAACTCGTGCAACTGATAAAATCAATTCGCTCCAGCCATGGATATATCTAAATTCACTATCTGTATGCCTAGTATGTACGATGCTCCAACTCCGTTGGTGGATGACAAACTTTCCCATAAATAATCTTAAATGGTGTAGAACCGGTCGGTGTCTTTATGCCGTGCAAAAGCCCAGAGTGCCTCATCTAACTTATCAGACCAATCCTTGTGATTTGATCTGATAGTTTTCACCAGAATCCCTTGATACCTCGATTACTTACCTAAAATTGCCCACTAGTCTGTGGATGATAAGCCATTACAAGCCGCTGGGTGACCCCATAGCGTTGCAAGGCTTTCTCCATCTGCACACTACAGAAGTGGGTCCCTCGATCACTAATCAGGGCTTTGAGGGTACCAAAGCGGGAAAACAACTGCTTAATGAATCTCACTACAACCCTAGCATCATTCGTGGGCAAGGCTTGAGCTTCCACCCACTTGGAAACATAGTTGACGACTACTAGGATGTACTTGTTCCCGCGTGATGGCAGAAACGGCCCCATGAAATCGATGCCCCACAGATCAAAAACCTTACATGCCTGAATGGCAGTCTGTGATATCTCATTCCAGGATGAGATATTTCCTACTCTCTGACACGCGTCACAACTCCTCACGAACTCATGTATGTCCGTAAAGATCGTCGGCCAATAAAACCCAGCATCAAATACCTTCTTCGCTACAAACTCGCTCCATAATGGCAATATGTTGGTCCTGAGTGGGAATGCGTCAAAATCCTCCTTGCCTCATCATCATGTACGCACCTGTGTACGATCTGATCTGCTTCAATGCGGAAGAGGTAGGGTCATCCCAAATGTAATGCTTAACATCTGCAAAGAATTTCTTCTTTTGCTGATCTGTCATGCGTGTCATCAAAACCCCTATCGCTAAGTGATTAGTTAGATCTGCAAACCATGGAAAACCCTCATCCCGTGCTTTCAGAAATATCAATGTCTCATGTGGAAAGTTATCATCAATCATGTCTTCTCTAATCTCCTCACACTCAGAGTTCTCTAAAAGTGACAAATGATCCACTGCTATGTTCTCCGCTCCTTTCTTATCCCTAATCTCAATGTCAAACTCCTGAATCAACAAAATCCATGTTATCAATCATGGTTTAGCGTTTTGCTTACTAAAAAATACTTGAGTGCAGCATGATACATGTAAACAATAGTCTTAGAAAGAGAGAGATAAGATCTAAACTTATTGAAGGTAAATACTACTGCTAACAAATCCTTCTCTATCATGGTGTAATGCTCATGCGCATCTGTCAGCGTCTTCTTGCATAATAGATCGATCGGGTGAAAATGTTTGTCCCTACGCTGACCTAAGACCGCTCCTATCGTATAGTCACTCGCGTAGCACATCAACTCAAAAGGTAAACTCCAATTCGGGGTAACCATAATCGGAGCATTCACCAACTTCTCCTTTAGAAGCTCATAAGATCTCTTACACTCCTCAAAAAACACAAAAGGCACATCTTTCTCTAGCAGTTACGTCATCGGCCTTGCAATATTAGAGAAATCTCTAATGAAATGTCGATAAAAACCAGCGTGGCTAAGGAAACTTCTAATAGATTTCACCAATATGGGTAGCGAAAGCTTGCTAATAGTCTCAATTTTATCCTTATCAACCTCAAGCCCCGCGTGTGAAATCTTATGCCCTAAAATGATGTCCTCCTTTACCATAAAGTGACACTTCTCCCAGTTCCATTATGAGGTTGGTGTCCTCACATCAAGCCAACATCCTCTCCAAACTCTCCAAACATGAATCAAACAAACTCCCAAAGTCATCCATGAAAACCTCCATAGAGTCCTCGATCATGTCCTGGAATATAGCTACCATATACCGCTGAAAAGTAGCTGGAGCGTTACATAACCCAAACGACATGCGGCAATACACATAGGTGCCATACGGGCATGTAAAGGTCGTCTTTTCTTGATCCTCCGGAGCGATGAGGATCTGGAAGTAACTTGAAAAGCCATCAACAAATAGTAAAACTGTTGCCCTGACAAACACTCCAACATCTGATTGATAAAGGGAAGCGAGAAATGGTCCTCCTCATGGCATCATGTAAGGCCCCGTTACCGGGTACCTCACATTTGGACAATCATCGCATTATTACATAAAATATTACATAATTCATAAAATATGCAGCGGAAATTCATTTAACAAAAGCCATCCATTATTATTATAGTTACTGTTGTTAAGCAATACAACGTTGATCATCAGTTACAAAAGAATTGTTTAGTTGCCTTACAAAACAACAATAGCATCAAAATATGAATGGATGTCAGTCTTGACCCGCCGAGTAGGTTCACCCTCGTGCCATCCTCAGCAACGCTTAACTGCCAACTAAAAATGTATAAAAGTCAGCATTGCTGAGTGAGTTCTAGTTTTAAAACGTTAAAATACCTTATATAATTTATATATGAAAATACTCTTTTCAATAAAATGCTTTCTTTACTTTTGTACGCTAGCAAGCATCATTCATACATCAAGGTAAATTTTCTTCATTAATCATTATCGTACGCTTTTGTTCTTTTCGTAATTTTATCATTAACTTCCACTTTTTGCGGACCAATGTGCAATACTCCAAACATTGTGCACGAAGCTGATGTTGGGCCTGTGGTCTATAAATAGTCCACAAAAATTATGCACTAAGTTAACCCAGTCACCTTGGGTATGCTACAGGGGTCCCTGTCAGTCTCAATGACTGACCCTGCATGCATCCTTCGGGTTAGCTAAACCACGTACAGTTGAGCTAATGACAACATGGTCGTGCACCTCCTATTCATTTACTTGCTAGACTTACGTTCTTTCATTTACGTTCCACTTTTCTTTATCATAAATCTTTCACTTTTATTAATGATTATACTTTGCATTTATGATCATAAACACACCACGTATAGTCAAACAACAATAAATAATATGGAACCTAAGAACAACTCATAATCATGCAATATAATATCATTTAAAACCCTAAAGTCAAACTTGGGTCAAACCCTAATAATTCTATTTTCTCCAAAATTTCAGAAAATTTTTAAGTGGTCTGGGCACATGAGCACTATGCAGGCGCATGAGCCCTGCTTAGGCGCATCCGCACTATTTGGGCACATGGCCCTACACTTAACCCTATTTTCCCACTAACTCCTGGGCGCATGAACTATTCAGGCGCATGAGTTTTACACTTAGGCGCCTGAGGGATAAGTTGGGCGCATAGGCTCTATTGGGGCGCATCATCCTATACTTAAACTTTTTGAGGCACATTTTTCAGGCGCATGGGCCCTGTTTGGGCACATGAGCAGCACTTAAATCTTTCTAAGGAATTTTAAGCGCATAGGCCTTATGTAGGCGCATGAACTTTCTACTTAGCATGTTTCTAAGCTATTCCCAGTCCCAATCATCATATCCTCATATTCTAAACTTGTAACAATCTTTCTAAGCATAAACATCACACAAATGCCTTAAAACATCCTCATATATGCATAAAACATACGGGTATACATACACAATAATTATAAAACTATTTTAATACATTTTCAGACCCAAAAATACTTTAAAACATGTAAAAGACGGGGCCTAGAACTCACCTATTGTCGCAAACAAACTTGTACACGAGTTCAAACACCTAAAACAAGTCACAACAAACACCAAAACACGTATGACACTTATAAATCGGTTCTAAGGTTGAAAACCCAACAAAACTGAGCCAATTATACAAAGAAATGCTTAACAAGATCGAAAACAACTTCTTCTTCTTGAATCCGAGAGAAAACTTCAAGTTCTTCTTTTCTCCTTTTTCAGTCAACAAAAGCAGAATGTGGGCATGGCATGGGCGGCCATGCCCCTTTAAAAGTATTATTTTGTACTTTTATACTATTTTACACAAAGCCCCCTTCCACTTTGGCTCCTCTTTTATTTTCAAGATACTTTATTTCCTTTTTCTTATTGTTTTTCTTTCCTTTTTAATTCTGACAAATTTCGGGCGTTACAAGTCTACCCCCTTAAAGAGGTTTCATCCCCGAAACATGTCATTCTTCGAATAACTGTGAGTAATGTTGCCTCATTTCTCCTTCGGTCTCCCATGTAGACTTGAAACCCTTCCTGTGCTTCCACTACACTCGTACAAGTGGAACCACTTTATTCCTTAACCTCTTCTCCTTCCAATCGATGATCGCCACAGGCCGCTCTACATAATTGAGCCGTTCATCCACTTCGATGTCATCTAGTGGTACAATCATATCTTCATCAGCTAAGCACTTTCTCAGATGGGATACATAGAATGTGGGATGAATTCCACTTAACTCATCTGGCAATTCTAACCGATAGGCCACCACGCCCACTCGTGCGATGATTTGGAAAGGCCCTATATACCTCGGGCTTAGCTTACCTCTCTTCCGGAACCGAATGATTCCTTTCCAAGGTGAGACCTTCAACATGACTCGGTCACCCACCTTGAATTCTATCGGTCTATGCCGCTTGTCGGCGTACGACTTTTGCCTATCCTTTGCCGCCTTCATAAAGGCCTTGATCTTTTTCCAACTTTTCAGTTGTAGCCTCGATCACCTCAAGGCTTCCCAACTCTTTTTGTCCAATCTCACCCCAACATACGGGTGTTCTACACCTCCTACCGTATAGCATCTCGTAAGGTGGCATACCAGTGCTGGCATGATAATTGTTATTATATGAGAATTCTGCTAATGGTAAGTGATCATCCCAACTTCCTCCAAAATCAATCACGCATGATCGAAGCATATCCTTGAGCGTCTGAATTTTCCGCTCAGACTGACCATCTGTCTGAGGATGGTAAGCCGTGCTAATATGTAGCCTCGTCCCCATCGCATCATGGAATCTCTTCCAAAATTTGGATGTAAACCGAGTGTCATGATCCGACACGATAGACACTGGTACACCATGACGTGCTACGATCTCCTTGATAAACAGATCCGCCAACCTCTCGGATGAATGTCTCACAGATCAGTAGGAAGTGAGCACTCTTAGTTAAATGATCAACAACCACCTAGATGGTATCATACCCCCTCGCCGTGCGGGGTAACTTAGTAATAAAGTCCATAGTGATGTGCTCCCACTTCCACTCGGGTATATCCAACGGTTGGATCTTCTTGTATGGTTTCTGATGTTCTGCCTTCGCTTGTAAATAAGTAAGGCACTTACTCAAATACTCCACCATGTCTCATTTCATACCCGACCACCAATAGTCCTTTTTCATGTTTTGATACATCTTGGTAGCAACAGGACGAATGGAGTATGGAGTCTTATGAGCTTCATCCATGATCCGCCCCCGTACGCCTCCGTAACGAGGTATCCACATTCGCCCGTTTAGGGTTCTAACGCCGTGAGTGTTCTCACCCAACTCTGCGACTAATCCTCTCATCCTTTCAGAGTTAACGCGATCCTCTTTCATCGTCTTTTCTTGAAATCCTTTTACTTGTGTCATCACATCAGGGGTCATAACAAACTGATAAGACTTCACCCGAATCGACCCGGGTCTCTCCTTTCGGCTAAGGGCATCGACCATAATGTTAGCCTTACCCGGATGATAATGGATCTCACAATCATAATCCTTGATGAGCTCTAACCATCTCCGTTGTCTCATGTTTTGATCCTTTTGTTAGAAGAAATACTTCAAGCTCTTATGGTTGTGAAGATGGTGCACTTCATCCCGTATAAGTGGTGCCTCCAAATCTTCAACGTGAATACCACCGCCACAAGCTCTAAGTCATGGTAGGTAGTTGACTTCGTGGGTTTTCAGCTGTCAGGATGCGTAGGTAATTACTCTTCCACGTTGCATCAACACGCATCCTAGTCCCGAATAAGAAGCATCGGAATATACCACTAATTCTTCACTCCCCTCGGGTAATGTCAAGACAGGAGCTTGAGTCAATCTTGTCTTTAACTCCTTAAAGGCACACTCCTATTCTCGACCCCACACAAATTTCACATCCTTGCAAGTCAATTTAGTCAAAGGTGAGGCTATCTTAGAAAATTCCTGGATGAACCTCCTGTAATAACCCGCCAAACCCAAGAAACTACGGATCTCAGATGGCGTCTTTGGAGACTTCCATCGCATCACTGCCTCGACCTTCGCCGGGTCCACCATAGTTCCTTTAGCATTTACTACGTGACCTAGAAATTGCACCTCATGCAGCCAAAAAGCACACTTAGAGAATTTAGAATATAACTTCTCTCTTCTAAGCGTCTCCAACACTTCACGTATGTGGCTGACATGTTCTTCCTCACTTCTCGAGTAAATCAGGATATCATCAATAAACACAATCACTGATTTATCTAACATGGGCCGACACACTCGGTTTATTAAATCCATAAAGGCAGCTGATGTGTTAGTTAATCCAAAAGACATAACGAGAAACTCATAGTGTCCATAACACGTGTGAAAAGCTGTCTTAGGGATATCTTGCTCCTTTACCTTTAACTGATGGTAGCCAGATCGGAGATCTATCTTTGAGAACCAACTGGCACCTTACAGCTGATCAAATAAGTCATCAAACCTCGACAACTAATACCGATTCTTCACCGTCAACTAATTTAGCTCTTGGTAGTCTATGCACATCCGCATACTACCGTCTTTCTTCTTAACAAATAAGACCGGAGCACCCCATGGAGAGATACTCGGACGAATGAACCCTTTATCCATTAACTCCTGCTATTGATCCATGAGTTCCTTTATCTCAGTCGGAGCTAATCGATACGGTGCCTTGGAAATGGGTTGAGCACCGGGTATTAGATCAATTTGAAACTCGATTTCGCGATCCGGTGGAAGCTGGCAAGTCATCTGGGAACACGTCCAGGAAGTCACGCACTACTGGTACATCAGACAATTGTGGTACCGATGCGTCCACATCTTTCATGTAGGCCAGGTAGGCACTACATCCACGTCGCATGTACTTTCCCGCCACCATAATCAAAATCATCTTCGGAGCCGTAGCGACGCTATCACCATAAACCGTCACCGAACTTCCATTGGTAGGCTATTAATCTTCCACGTTACATCAACATGCTACATCAACACACAACCTATCCCCAAATAAGAAGCATCTGAATATACCATTAAGTCTTTACTCCCTTCGGGTAATGTCAAGACAGGAGCTTGAGTCAATCTCGTTTTTAATTCCTCAAAAGCACACTTCTGTTCTCGACCCCACACAAACTTCACATCCTTGCGAGTCAATTTAGTCAAAGATGAGGCTATCTTGGAAAAGTCTTGTATAAACCTTCTGTAATAGCCCGCCAAACCCAAGAAACTACGGATCTCGGATGGCGTCTTTGGAGACTTCCATTGCATCACTGCCTCAACCTTCGCTGAGTCCACCATAATTATCAACATTCACCATGTGACCCAAAATTGAACTTCGCGTAACCAAAAAGCACACTTAGAGAATTTTGCACCAACTTTTCTCTTCTAAGTGTCTCCAATACTTCCCATATATGACCGGCATGTTCTTCTTCGCTCTTTGAATAAATCACGATATCATCAATAAACACGATCACTGATTTATCTAACATCGGCAGACACACTCAGATCATCAAATGCATAAAGGCAGCTGGCGCATTAGTCAAACCAAAAAACATAAGGAGAAACTCGTAGTGTCCATAACGCGTACGAAAAGCTGTCTTAGGAATGTCTTGTCACACCCCAACCTTGACGGCGGAAACGTCGAGGTGTGAGAGTTACGATTGTTCACAGCCACATAACGCTATTATTAAATCCAAATATATTATTCATAAGTTTTGTTAACATTACAAACAAAAGTTTCAACAAAGAATACACCATGTATAAATGTACAAATAACATGATCATCCATTTTATCTCTAGGTCCAATCCTAGTTGTAATAAGCTTCAAAGTGTAGAACACATAATTGAGGTATTCCTGAAACATGTTAAAAATAAAAGGTCAACATAAAAATGTTGGTGAGTATTTCCATACCCCTTTTTCTTATTTTCACACTTTAGGGTGAAACATGTTAACTTATATCTTTGCACTTGTAAACTTATTTGAGACTTGTAAACTTTATGGCATTTCATCATGTAAAGTTGTGGTTAGTTGAACTTTTGTGGTTACCATGTTATGGCGTTATATGTACAATCATTAACTATTGCTAGCCCAGCGACGTCATAGATCTATGGGCAAGACAAGCCTACTTGGTTGATCCAAGTACACTTAGCTGATCGTATATACTTTTAACATTTGAAACTTGTAAAACTTTGTCGAGGTTTGATTGTTGCATTGTTCATAACATCCCTAATCACTTTATTCACTAACTTATGACTTGAATTGCCATCTTTTATATATTCTATGTATTGAATACTATGGAATGCTCACTAACATTTTTATGTTGACCTTTTATTTTTAACATGTTTCAGGAATACCTCAATTATGTGTTCTACACTTTGAAGCTTATTACAACTAGGATTAGACCTAGAGATAAAATGGATGATCATGTTATTTGTAGCATTTATACATGGTGTATTCTTTGTTGAAATTTTTGTTTGTAATGTTAGCAATGAAACTTATGAAAAGGATTGGACAATATCACGTTGCGATTTCCCTGGGATGTTACAGTTGGTATCAGAGCCAGGGCCGGGCCGTTGTGCCAGCGAGGACACTGGGCTCCCTTAGGGGGGTGGATGAAACATGCCTGAAACATGGCTATTTGCATCCCACATCGGTTGGGAAGGAGAACTAAAGTCTCTTTATAAGGGGCTGGATACCTTCCCCAATATGACACGTTTTAAAACCGTGAGGCTGCGGCCAAAGCGGACAATATCACGTTGCGATTTCCCTGGGATGATACATGTCTTGCTTCTTTACTTTCAATTGATAATAGCCAGATCGAAGGTCTATCCTCGAGAACGAACTGGCACCTTGAAGCTGATCAAACAAGTCATCAATTCTCGGTAGCGGATACCGATTCTTCACCGTCAACTTGTTTTACTCCCGGTAGTCTATACACATCCTCATACTACCGTCTTTCTTTTTCACAAACATGACCGGAGCACCCTATGGAAAGATACTCGATCAAATGAATCCTTTATCCCTTAACTTCTGCAGTTGATTCATGAGTTCCTTTATCTCAGTCAGAGCTAATCGATACAGTGCCTTGGCAACGGGTTGAACACCGGGTATCAAATCTATTTGGAACTCAATCTCGCGATCCGGTGGCATACCTGATAGATCTACTAGAAACACGTATGGGAAGTCACATACCACTGGTACATCAGATAATTGCGATACTGATGCATCCACATCTTTCACGTAGGCCAGGTAGGCACTACATCCACGTCGCATGTACTTCCCTACTACCGCCATCGAAATCACCTTTGGAACCATAGTGACACGATCATCGTAAACCATCACCGAACTTCCATCGGGCGCAATTAATCGAGTCATCTTCTTGCGACACACGATGTTTGCTTCATAGGTTGCTAACCAATCCATCCCTAGTACTACATCGAATCCGCCCAGGGCATCACATGTAATTTAGCAGAAAACCTATGACCTTCTAGTTCTATGGCATAGTCCTCTATCACTCCGTAATTATAGTGGACTTTCCTATAATAGTTTCTACATCAAAAGGTTCACCAATACTTCTACTACTAACAGGAAACTTAGCACAGAAAGCAGTAGAAATAAAACACCTGCTAGCACCAGAATCAAATAACATAGAGGCACAAGTTTGGTTTACTAGAAACATACCTGACCATACATCGGGATCCTCTCTAGCCTCCTCCCGCGTCATCGTGAAGGCTCTAGCACTTGCCCTATGTCCTCATTCCTCTAGCTTCTTCTTTATTCCAGAACCCTCGTCCCGTGGCTTCTTGTAGTCCCTGCTTACATGGCCTTCCTCACCGCAGTTATAACACCATATAAGTCCACACATCTTCGCCACATGGCCGGGCTTCCCACACCTGAAGCATACATTCATGCCCTACTTGCACACACCAACATGCTCTCTCCCACATTTACCACACTTCTTTATCCTCAAACTTGATGACCCCACTCTACAGTCATCAACCTTCATCCTATTGTTGTTTGGAGTGAAACCGCCACGTCCAAACCTCTTCCCACTCCAGTGCCTGTCACCACCACCTGTCTTCTTCACCTCAACTATTGCCACCTCTCTTTCATCATACAACCTCCCAGCCAAATCCACTGCCGACCTGAAAGTGTTTGGTTGAGCAGCAATCAAGTGCCTGCGAACATCAGCTGGTAATCCTTGGAGGTACTTCTTGATCTTCTTCAACACCGGCGTTACCTGATCCGGTACCAGCCTCGCCATCTTGTTAAACTTGGTGGTATACTGTCGGTGTGTCATGGTCCCCGCCTCCAGCTGCAGGAACTCCCTCTCAATCTTGTCTAACTCCCTGTGAGGACAAAACTCCTCGATCACTAGCTTCTTCAACTTCGACCACCTCATCCTGCTAATGGCCCTGCTACCCTCAGCCTGTGCAATGTTGTCCCACCAGCACAATGTTAAGTCTACAAATGAGTAAGTGACGAACTTCACCTTCTGGTCTTCTCCACACTCACTAATATCAAGCACCGCCTCCATCTCTCTCACCTATCGGTGAGCAGCAGCACCACTGCCATTCCCATCAAAAGTCGGGGGCTTGCATATTTGAAACACCCCATATTTACAGCCTCGTACAGTCTCCTGCACCGCTTCTTCCTCCTCCTCCTTACTTGAGACAACCGTCTTAGTCTCTGGCTGTTCTCCACCCTCTTTCCCGGTGGTCCTCCTCCTTTCCTTCCTCTCATCCTCCCTCATAGCTTTAATCACTACAGTCACTATAGATGGCAGAATCGTCTGCATGACTTAATGAACTTCCTCCACTACCGCCTCCTTCACCTAGGCCCTCAAGTTCACGCTCTGGTCGATGCCCTCATGCTGATGAACCTCTGGATCAACAGGAGTTATCTCAGCATCTCTAACTTGGTTCCTTGTAATACGTGGTTCAGTACCACGCCCACCCCGTGCTCCACCTCTAGAAGCCTTAGAAGATCTACCTCAAGCTATTCTCTATTCACTATAAGATTCAAACACTAACACTGTTATTCAAGGTAGTGGCTCAGTTTATGTTGGGTATAGTAAGTCCCTAATTACAGTGGCCAATTATGATTAGCCACTTACTTTACTCTCCACACCCCAAGAATTTCCTATCCTGACTACATCAGTATCTAAATCTACTAATAACGCATAATTCAGATAGCACACACATATAATACTACTTATCATTAAGAAAAGAAATACCTGATCAAGTAGCTACTCAGGCTTGCATCCCTACCTTTAGTCCCATTCTCAGTTTAAGTTTAGGTATTTGGAAATATTTACCCAATTCACTAAAACTTTGGCTTTGATACCAACTTGTAAGGCCCCGTCCCCGGAGACCTCATAGTTGGTCATTCATAGCATTAAACATACGTAATAATATACATTTAATAAAATATCGCAGCGGAATTCATTAACAAAAACCATTTATTTTATTAATAATTATTGTTGTTATGCAATACAACATTGTTAAACTACAAAAGACAACATCCTTTAATTGCATTACAAAACAACAATAATAATATACGCGAATGGATGCCAGTCTTGCCCCGCCAAGTAGCCTCCCCGCGTGCCATCCTCAGCAACCATTACCTGCTAACTGAAAATGCAGAAAAGTCAGCTTTACTGAGTGAGTTCTAGTTTTAATGTACTAAAATACCTTATACATTTTGTACATAAAAATACTCTTTTCATAAAAAGACTTTCTTTACTTTCACACATGACCATTCATTATCGCACGTGTTCGTTCATTTCATACTTTATCATTTCACTCGTTTCATACTTTATCATATCGTCCGTTTCCTGCTTTATCTTCACCATTCGTTTTGTTCTTTATCTTTATCATCCATTTCATTCGTTTTGTTCGTTTCGTACTTAATCATTTCGCTCGTTTCGTACTGATTCTAGATCATGTCAAGCTTTTCCCCCATCATGGTCCGAAACCACCATTCCAGGCACAAAGCCTCATTCTTAATTGGCATGAAGCCCGTAGCCCGAAGCCACCATTTTAGGCACAAAGCCTCATTTATATCTGGCACAAAGCCCGTATCATATCTTGGAACAAAGCCCGGGGTCGAATGATAAGGATCCTGTTTCATACTATGGATTCAGTCACCAAGACTGATCTACTTGTGTGTGCACCCTCATGGGTTAGCCAAAATCGCACGCTATAATACACAGTTGAGTTGGCAACCCTCAAGGAGTTGTGATCCTCCTTCTTATCTGCTTACAATCCTTTTCTTTCTTTCATTACGTTTCACTTTTCATCTTTGTTATCTTTCACTTTGTTATGTTATACTTTACATTCATTCATACATTCATTATACTAAGTAAAGTCATAACATAATACTTGACGTGAATAATAATATAAAATATACGTTTTGAAAATCATTAAAAGATAACACATTATGCACATATGCATATAAAACATTCATCATCCCATCGTACTTAATCTATGCTAAACCCTCACATATTCATGCTTAGAATAGTCCAAACAATCCATACGCCAAACTAGAGTCAAACCCTAAAATTCTGTTTTTCGTCAAAATTTCAGAAAATTTTCTAAGAGTTGGGTGCATGGGAACTATACAGGCGCATGAGCCCTGCTTAGGCGCATTAACACTATGCAGGTACATGTCCCTATGCTTAACTGTTTTTCCACTAATTTTGGGCGCATGAACTGTTCAGGCGCATGAGCACTATTTGGGCGCATGACCCTGCACTTGGGCATTTCAGCCAAAACTTAGGCGCATGATGCACTGTTTAGGTGCATTAGCCTACAATTAGAAATTCTAAGGAATTTCTAGGCGCATGAGTTACTATCTGGGAGCATCATCATCTACTTGGATTTTCTAAGTCAAATTTTCAGGTGCATGGGTCCTGTTTGGGTGCATCACCTTACTTAAAACTTTTGTAAGACAATTAAGTAGGCGCATGGGCCTTGTATGGGCGCATGAACACCAACATATACGTTTCTAATGTATTTTTCAGTACCAAACATGATCTTAGCATGTTCTAAACCTTACACTACCATTCTAAGCCTCAACTTAGTATGCATAACCACAAAACATTAACATACATGCATTAAAACATACATACATCTTTTATAAAAACTATTTACATGTATTTTCAGCCCTAAAAACTTTAAAAATATGTAAAATGTGGGGTCTAGAACCTCACCTTTTGCAGCCTTGAAACAACTATTTCGAATTCAAGCTTTTTAGAGAGTTCTAACACTTAAAACACCTAGAACACATAACCCGAATACATATAAACACATAAGAACATATACTAAGTTTATTAGTGTAACATCCTGAGCGTTTGAGTCATATGAACTTCGCATTTCATATATTGTCAAACGAGTAGGTAATGAGTAAATTGTCTATTTAAAGTTTGAAGTTTTAGATGAAATTTTTATGTTGTAAGAGACCGTTTGAATATAATAATAATATATTATATTCGAACCTGTTCCATTTTTTACGAAACTTAGGTTGACTCGTAGAGAAAAATAAGCTCGTCACAACGACATATTCGAAATTTTATGAAGCATTATAAATTAAAAGTTATAAGAGAAAAACGAGTTAAACAGCTGAATTAATTATAATAATATAATATTATAATAATATTATATGAAATTTTCATATTGCAATTGAAGTGAATTGGATTCTCAGGCGTTTCAACATGCAACCCCACATCGACCAGATGAAAAAAAGAAAGCCTTCAAAACCCATTATAAATAGAAGCCTTAAGGTTGAATTTAGAACATAAGTTTCTTTAGGAACGCTCTAATATAAAGAGAATCCTGAGTTCTCAATACCCCGTTGGGTGTTGCTAGTAGTCGTTTTGGTACTTGAGTAGGAGCGCGACTAGGAGCGCGAGTAGGGGAGACCCTACATCAAATTGTCGTAGATAGTTTTCAGGTACGCTCTTGTTTAAGGTTATGTTTAACTATTATTATAGTCGTTATTATTATTTTATTATTATTATTATTATAGGTATTAATATTATTATAGTTATTATTAATATTATTATAATTATCATATTTATAGTTATTATTATTATTATAGTTGTTATTTTTATTATAGTTAGTATTATTATTATTATTTGTTATTTTAGTGTAGTAGTTATTATTATTGTTATTATTATTATTATTATTAGACTTTAAGGTTATCATTGGGGAATGTATTAGGTAGTTAACTAGTAAGAGTTGTACCAAATGGTTGGCATAAGGTAAAAGGTCACCTTACGTCCTTGAACCGATAACCATCTTTCGGTGAAGTGTCGAATAATGTCAACAAATAGAAAAGAATAACAAATTATCCCTGAGGTAATTGCTAGTTAGAATATAGTTTAAATAATGTTATTTTGTGTATAGGATAATACTTGATAGCAGTGAACCTGAGTAGACATATCACCGATCGGGTTACTTAAGGTGAGTTCCCCTTAACTATTTTCTAAAAAGGGATGTGATGTTCTGATAACTGGTAATAATTGAAGAAGTGACTATCAATAGCATCTGTGATATGTGGCAATGCTTGATAGGATGCTTGAGGGCTGCTTGTATGATTCTGCTTTAGCGAGTGGAGTTTGTATACATATCCTGGTTATGTGAGTTTATACTGTGCTTACTCTGTTCCTATCTGTTTGCCATGGCTGTATCTGCTTGATGCAATAGTCAATAATAACATGTTTTGAATTTTGAAGAATGCCATGTTTATGAACTCACAAGCTTTATGCTGAGTGCTAAATGTTTTCTATTTTTATGGACACACATCCTAGGTGCCAAGTGATTGCAGGGATTGAAGGATTACGAGCTTGTTTATGAGAAAATAAAGTTCTAGAATGTTGTTGAAGATTTGGATCTCTAGTATAGTTAAACTAATGTAATGGTATTATCTATTATAACAGATGTAATGTACGCTTTTGATGTATAATTAAGGTTAGACTTCCGTTGTATACTCTATAATTCCTATATGTTTTGTATATCCAATGCGTAACACTCCCCACAGTGAGCCCTGGGAGGCGGGTGTTACAAGTTGGTATCAGAGCCGTAGTTTAAGTGAACTAGGTACAAAGATAGTATCTAGACTTAAACAAGGAAAGATGCTTTAAGATAATTTGATTAATTATATAGGTATTGGGTAATGGGTTTTGGTGAACCATGGAGGATAATGGCTAGAACATTATAATTGCAATAGATAAGCAATGACACCTGGCCACTTTTATTTCTTGTCTATTAATACTATTATGTTCTGGATCATAATCCATCATGTGAATACTAAATCCCTACTCCCTTATGTAGGCTTTGACTATGCCAAGAGGAGGAAATACTCATGGTAGGGGTCGTGGTAGGCCTCCTAATAGTAGAAGGCAAATCATGTCATCTACGAACGATGATCATGAAAATCTTCATCATGCTGGACATGAGTCACAACAATTTGCTAGACCACAATTCCAAGCAGCTGTAGCTGGCATAATTAGCGATGCTTTGCCAACTATTATAGCTGAGGTTATGAACGCCTCTGGAGGGTATGTGAGCAATGGTGGTAATGGGCAGGATAATCATATAAATAACACCAATGGTAGTGGTGATGTCGCTATGGAAACTGAACCTAAGCAGGGTTGTTCTTACATAGCTTTCAAGGGATGTTAACCTCCGATATTTGACGAGAAAAGAGATGCCATGGTGACTTTTCAGTGGATCCATGAGATGGAGGCTGTTATTGAAATTAGTGGATGAAAAGCCATACAAGCTATCATGTATGCCACCCACTCATTTAGGTCCGAGGCATTGTTTTGGTGGGACAATGTTAAGCGGGCTAAAGGACCTGGAGTTGTTGCTACTTTAACCTAAAATGAATTGAAGGAGCTTGTGATGGAAAAATTTTGTCCTGAAGTTGAAAGGGACAAAATTGAAAGAGAATTCTTACAACTACAAGCCGAAGCTATGACACATCGTCAGTACACGACCAAGTTTGATGAGATGGCTCGACTACTTCCTGATCATGTAACACCTGAAGCAAAGCGCATAAAAAGATACGTGCAGGGGTTACCCCCTCATATTCGTCAGTTAGTTAAGATGTCTGCACCCAAAACCTATGAGTCTGCAATTGCATTAAGTGCCATTGCATATGAAGAAGAAGGCATAATGACTGACAATAACAAAAGAAAGAGAAATGAGGATGGAAACTAGATGCTAAGAAAGGATAAAATGATCACTTAAAATAAAGGGAACCGTGTCAACAAACCATGGAGGAATGATAAAAATGAGTCTTGGAGAAAGTACCAAGATTCCAAATGTCTTAAATGTCCACAGAGTGATCACTCAAGGAAGAATTTCCTAAAAATTAGATGTTTCAATTGTTGGGAGTATGGACATTTCTGAAGTGATTGCAAGAACCCTCCACAAGCACAACCTACGGAGAATCAGAACAAGTCCAAGGGTCGAGTGTATGTGTTAAAAGAAGCTGGAGATGAAACCATAACTGGTACGTTTCTTATTAACAACATATATGCTAGAGTTTTATTTGACACTGATGCAAATAGAAGTTTCATTTCAACTGCCTTAGTACCTTATTTGAACTTAGCACCACAAACTCTAGAATGTGCATATATTGTAGAAACTGCCAGTGGTGAGCAAGATAAGATAAGTAAAATCTTTAAGGATTGAGTTATTACCTTAGTTAACACCGAATTCTCTGTAAACTTAATGCCAACCATTTTAAGTGAATATGATGTTATTCTTGGGATGGACTGGTTGAATAAGAATAATGCTCGGCTCGACTGTGAACATAAGACGATGACTGTACGTAAGCCAGATGGAGAAAAGTTACTAATTCATGGAGGTGATGGAAACTCCAAGACCAGTATCATCTCAACAATGAAGGCAATTAAATGTATTCAGAAAAGATGCATAGCCTTTCTCTTATGCATGGTAGATGCTAAAAAGAAAATGTAGATGAATGAAATACCTGTAATGTGCGAATTCCCAGACGTATTTCCGGAAGATTTACCAGGACTTCCACCTGATCGTAAGATAGAATTTCGTATTGATTTAGTACCTGGTGCTAAACCAATCGTGAATGCTCCTTATCGTCTAGCCCCTTCAGAGATGAAAGAACTTATGAATCAAATTGACGAACTCTTAGAAAAAGGGTTTATTAGACCAAGTTCCTCACCTTGGGGAGCGCCAGTATTATTCATCAAAAAGAAAGATGGTTCAATGCATATGTGCATTGATTATCGAGAATTAAACAAGTTAACTGTTAAGAACAAGTATCCTTGACCAAGAATAGATGATTTATTTGATCAAATTCAAGGAGCCAACTACTTTTCAAAAATTGATCTTCGATCAGGTTATCATCAGTTGAAATTGCGCGAGGAAGACATTCCCAAGACCGTATTTAGGACGCGTTATGGGCATTATGAATTTTTGGTTATGTCTTTTGGACTAACCAATGCCCCTGCAGCATTCATGGATCTAATGAATAGAGTTTGCAAGCCATACTTAGATAAGTTTGTCATTGTTTTTATAGACAACATACTTATTTATTCTAAAGACCAAGATGATCACGCTAGACATCTGAAAATGGTTCTAGAAACCCTTCGACAAGAAATGCTTTATGTAAAATTCTCTAAATGTGACTTTTGGAAAAGGGAAGTTCAATTCCTTGGTCACGTAATAAATGAGAAGGGAATACAAGTAGATCCAGCTAAGATGGAAGCTGTGATGAAATGGGAATCACCAAAGAATCCCAGTGAGATTAGGAGCTTTTTAGGATTAGCAGGATACTATAGAAGGTTTATTCAAGACTTCTCCAAGATTGCTACCCCTTTAACATCTTTGACTCGAAAGAACATAAAGTTTGACTGGGGACCAAAGCAAGAAGAAGCTTTCAACCACCTAAAACAAAAGCTTAGTAGTGCTCCTATACTTTCATTACCAGATGGTAATGAAGACTTTGCAATATACTGTGATGTCTCATATAATGGTTTAGGTTGTGTCTTGATGTAACGTGACAAGGTTATAGCCTATGCATCACGACAACTAAAAATTCATGAAAAGAACTATACTACACATGACCTTGAATTGGGTGCCATAGTGTTTGCCTTAAAGATTTGGTGACACTACTTGTATGGTACTAAGTGTGTAATCTACTCAGACCATAAGAGCTTACAACACATATTTAATCAAAAGATGTTAAACATGAGGCAAAGAAGGTGGATGGAACTTCTCAATGACTATGATTGTGAAATCAAATACCATCCAGGAAAGGCTAACGTGGTCGCGGATGCTCTCAGTCGCAAAGAAAGAGTTAAACCAATTAGGGTAAAAACATTAAAGATAGATGTCAAGCTTGATTGGGAAGACCAAATCAAGAATGCTTAAACTGAAGAGTTAAAAGATGAGAATATTCAGGCTGAAAGAATGATGGGTAACCAGAAATTATTGACTCAAGGAATGGATGGAGTCCTACGATTTGGTCAGAGAATTTGGATCCCAAAATTTGGAGTTATTCAGGACAAAGTATTAGATGAAGCCCACAAGTCCAAATACACAATGCATCCCGGAGCAAACAAAATGTATAAAGATATTCGAAATCACTACTGGTGGCCTAATATGAAAAGATCCATAGCCCAGTATGTTGAGAAATGCTTAACATGTCTGCAAGTTAAGATTGAACATCAAAAACCAGCCGGTCAGTTACAACAGTTGGAGTTGCCAGTATGGAAATGGGATTGAGTGACCATGGATTTTGTCACGAAACTTCCAAGAACACAAAAAGGATATAATGCTATATGGGTCGTGGTTTACAAGCTAACCAAGTCAGCACATTTTCTACCCATAAGTGAGAGCTATCTAATAGAAAAACTAGCCAAGATATATATTGATGAAATAGTAAGTAAGCACGGAGTGCCTTTATCCATTATCTCTGATAGAGATAGCCGATTTACATCTTGATTCTGGACAAGTTTTCAAAAGGAACTTGGAACCATAATCAGTTTAAGCACTGCATATTATCCTCAAACCGATGGTCAGAGCGAGCGAGCAATCCAAACTTTAGAAGATATGTTACGTGCTTGTGTGATTGATTTTAGAGGTAGCTGGGATGATCATTTGCCTTTGATTGAATTTTCTCATAACAACAACTACTATTCTAGCTTTAAGGCTACACCATTTGAAGCCTTATATGGTAGGAAATGCAGAACTCCCATCTGTTGGACAGAAGTAGGGGATGATCAGTTGACCAAAACCGAAATTATTCTTGAGAAAACTGAGAAAATCCAACAAATCAGACAATGACTAAAGGCTGCTCGGGATAGATAGAAGAGTTATGCAGATAATAGAAGGAGACCTTTAGAATTTCAAGAAGGAGACTATGTAATGCTGAAAGTCTCATCATGGAAAGGAGTAATGCGATTCGCTAAACACAGTGTTGGACAAAAAGAACCAATGAGCCAAGATCAGGAAAACCCCTAAGTCCCACATGTCATCACAACAACTGCTGAAGACCTTCATCAGCAGTTTGACAAAGTCTGAAGAATCAACAGCTGAAGATCAAAGCTCTGAAGTACAACAGCTGAAGATCCCAAAGTGCTGAAGATAAGTACTAAAGTCTGAAGTACTGAAGCTCACAAGTACTGAAGACTTCAAGTACTAAAGACAAGTGCTGAAGATCAATAACTGAACTGAAGACCTGATGATCAACAACTGATGCACAAAGTCTGAAGACAAAAGACTGAAGACATCAGCTGATGACAACTACTGAAGTCATCAGCTGATGAAACATCTGAAGACCAAAGTCTGAAGACAAGTGCTGAAGCTTCAGAGTTTGTCACAATAGCTGAAGAAGTCTTCTTCAGTTGTTGTGATGGTTTTTATTTCAGTAGTTTTGTAATTTTCTTTTCAGTAGTTTGTACAACAGCTGAAGAGTTTGTTCTTCAGCTGTTATAGTTCAGTAGTTACAAATGACTGAAGAGTTTGTTCTTCAGTCATTGTAGGTTGTCAGTAGTTTCCTTTTTCAGTACTTGTAATAGTTTTTGTAAGAAGATGTCAGTTGTTGATATCTTCAGTAGTTTAATGTTGTATCAGTAGTTTGTTAATAATCGGTTGATGTCACTGTCAGGTGACATCATCACTCGTCCTTTTGCCGTCTATAAAAGGACGATGAACCATGCTGTATTAGGTGCCGAAACATGCCGAGACGTGCAATATTATAAAATATATTTCTTTTGCAGAATTTCTCTCTCTTTGTTTGTGCTTTTACATGCAAAATCTTTTATGTTCTTGCTATAATCGCTAATTCTCGTGCTAAATCCGCTGCGAATACAACCTAATTGATCAAACTAGAGGCTGAGATCTTGACAATTGGTATCAGAGCTGGTTAATCATTGATCGATTTCACTATTCATCATTTGAAACTGCTCTTTTGATCTCTACGTTTGATCGAATAAGCAATTTGCAAGAATTAGCTACAGAGAGTGAGATTCTGCTATTTCGGGGCATAAACTTGAGATTCTCTTGTGGTTTTGAGCTACATTTGTTTTGCTTAAACTTGTTTTTGACTAAATTTTGAGATGACGACACCAACGAACGATCCTCACAATACTGGTTCCTCATCCAAGCCTTCGATGCTTGTGAGGAATGAGTATAACATATGGCAACGTCGTATGCTTCACCACTTGTCTGTCAACAGTGCTGGTTATTGGAAGTCAGTGGTGCATGGACCATACAAGCCTATGGTGAGCGTCCTTGAATCAAATGAACAGGTTCCGAAGAAACTTGAACAATATTCGGACGAAGATCTTAAGCTGTTCGAAATTGATGCTAGAGCCCATGGAATTTTAGCTATGGCTATTCCAAATGAGATTTATTCAGGGCTTTTGCATCATGAAACTGCTCATGATCTCTGGGTTGCTCTGAAGGAACAATTTGGAGGAACAGATGAGGTCTTAGCAAACACTAAGGAAATCCTCGCCCAACAATATGAGACATTCTCTCATAGAAAGGGTGAGACTCTGACTCAACAGTTTGAGCGGTTCTCTTGTTTGATCTCTGAGTTGAAGATGGTCAAACAAGAGTACTCTAACAGCCAGATGAACAACAGATTCCTCAGATCACTGCCTGAGAGATGGGACATTTATACCATTGTCCTACGCTCAAATGCAAATCTAGATACTCTATCTCTCACCCAACTTCATGGGAAACTGCTCACATTTGAGAGAGAGATAGAGCAAAAGAGGAAGTTGTCCATCTCTGGGAAGCTCACTGATGACTTTGTCCATGGCAATACTGCCTTGATAAGTCAGGAGTTGGAATATGCTGGATCAGAGAGTTCTTATGATGAGCATATTGATTTCTCTACCAGCTCTGAACAAGCTTTTGTTGGTGTTAGTAGTAGTTCAGGAGGTAGCAGTGATAATCTGTGCTTTCTGATGGAAGACTTGAAGAGCATTCCAGATGATGATCTGGAAGAGATGGATATTTTGAACCAAATGGCAATGATAAATATCAGATCTCAAAAGTTCTACAAGAGAACTGGCAGGAAATTTCCTGGTCTCTCTGGCAAAACCAAAGTTGGTTTTGACAAGAGTAAGTTGAGGTGTCACAAGTGCCAAAGGCTTGGACACTTTGCTAGAGAGTGTAGATCATCTGGATCTAACTCCTCTGCACCCTTTGTGACTTTTCCAAGCAATAGCTCACAGTATAGAGGGCAACATTCCTTCAGTTCTCAGGGTCATCCATCATCAGCACAACCATCACCTGCATATTTTGTGCCTCAGGGTCATATGCCATACCCATACCCCTGCTACTATGTTCCTCAACCCAGTCAAACTCAAGCACCTTCTGCTCAGCCACCACATGCTCTTCCTGAGCCTCAATCTTCCCAATCTCATCATCAAACTCAACCTCAACAACACAGCTTCTTCACCCCAGGAGTTGTTGACTGGAGTAGTTTGCCAGATGATCTATCTAGGCAGGAACAACTAGTCCAAGGTGCTGGTCAACATGGTGGTGATAATCCATTTGGAAATCTTGCTCTGATGGCCCTTGAATCTGCTGAGGGGTCATCATCCAATGCCTCATCGCAGGTATCCTCTGAGGCTAAAGCCAAGCTTTGTTCTGAATCATGCATAGCAGCATTTGCTTCTATTAGGGAAGCAAATGTAGCTTTAATAGATAAAAACCTTGAGCTAGAGCACACTATTTCCAAAAAGAAAGCTGAATTTGAGGCTGCATTCAATGAGAAAAATGATGAGATTTACAAGCTTAAATGCCAAATAAAAGATGATAAGGCTAGGGAAGATGTACTTCTAGAGAAGTACAGAGATCTCAAGGAAACTCTTGCAACCACCCAAGTAGAGTGTGATCGATGGGTGCAATCATACAAGGGTTTTGAAATGCTTCTTAGCAAGCAATCAGCTTCCAATGTGAAGTTTGGCATTGGTTATAATCACACTGCTCCTCCAGCAGACTTTACTTCAAGAGCAGAAGTAGAATCTGATGGAGAGAGTAATAACCAGTCCTTCTCATCATGTGACCTACTATCTTCTGATTCAGCATCATCAGAGATAGAAGTCAGCATTAACTCCTGTCAAAACCAATTAGCTGATGCTACAACAGCTGATGGTTCAATTGCTGATTATCACATGATCAACTTGATCAACTCAGGTGTTGTCCCTAGAAGTACTGAAAGTACTGGAGAGGACGGGATAATATCTGAAGTTCAAACCCCAACCACTGTCAGTACTAAAGAGAAGAAAACTGTCAGTAGAAAGGGTTTGAAGACTTCTAAAGAGGATGTCAGGAAAGCAAGTACTGCAAGGAAGAAAACTGCAAGTACTGACAGCAAACAGCTAAAGAACAAGTCTTCAGCAGTTTCATCCTCTTTGGTAGATGATCAACCAAAGATGAAGAAGAAGCCATGTGAAACATGTGGCCTGTTCAATCATCTTACTGATGATTGTTAGTACAAAAGGGGTTCCAAACTCAAACAAAAGGAGAAAATTAATGAGGACATAAATAAAATGAAGAATGAGTTTGAGACCAAGTTTGTACTGGCAACATCAAAGCCTGAAATTCCTAAGCCCAAAGCTAAATCTAAAAAGAAGGTAGGGGTTACTCAGGCAACAGCCGAGGTTGCTCAAAAGAAGATGGTGCAACATAGGAATCCATCATCAGCAGGCCTCAATGTGTCTGAAGAGCTGAAAGCTTTATCACAAAATCAGACACAACTGGTGATGATGGTTCAACATCTAATGGGAAGAGTCAACCACTTAGATGCTCCTGTGTTGAACCCACAGAAAAGGAAGTCCAAGCCAAATGGCTCCTCTTCTGCACCATCTCCTTCACCTCAGGCTGTCACACATAACACACTTGTTAGTGTTGCACCTGTTGTTGAGAATAGACCCAAAACCAAACAGGTTTGGGTCTCTAAAACTACTAACATGTGTTTATGATTGCAGGGTTCTTCAACATGCCAAAGAAGCATCTGGTATGTAGACAGTGGAGGATCTATGCACATGATAGGAAGCAGCTCCCTTCTTAATGACTACTCTCAACGAAAGAAGGGATTTGTTTCCTTTGGCAATGATGCAAAGGGTTACATCATCGGAAAAGGCTATGTTTCCAATAGGGAAATAAGGTTTGATGATGTTAACCATGTGGAGAATCTCAAGTACAACCTCTTGAGTGTCTGTCAAATGTGTGATAAAGGCCATGTTGCCCTTTTCACAAGCCAGAACTGTCGGATTCTGTCATCCAAAGTTCTAAATTTGATTGACAAGGTATTGGATGAATACACTCTCCTGAAGGCCAACATGATAGGAAGAGTGTATGCCTTAGATCTTTCAAAAAGGATAGATCTAAAAGGCCATCCTTGCCTATTCTCTAAGGCCTCTTCTCAAGAGTCTACTCTATGGCATAGAAGGCTGGGACATGTCAATTTCAAAAACATGAATCAGCTGATAAGCCATGGTTTAGTAAGAGGATTGCCTTTGAAGGAGTTCAAGTGTGAAGATAACTGCACTGCTTGCTTAAAAGGAAAACAACACAAAATTTCATTCCCTTCAATAGAAGAACCAAAGTCCACTGCCTGCTTGCAGCTCCTGCACATGGATCTCTTTGGTCCTGTCAGAGTGATGAGCATGGCAAAGAAGAAATATTGCCTGGTCATTGTGGATGATTATTCCAGATTTGTATGGACTTTCTTCTTGCACTCCAAGGATGAAGCAGCCAAGACAATCATGAACTTTGTGTTATTTGTAGAAAATCAGTATTCCCTGCAGGTTAAGTGTGTGATGAGTGACAATGGAACAGAGTTTAGAAACCACACACTTGATGACTTCTACCTGTCCAAGGGAATTAAGAGGCAGTTTAGTATTCCTAGAACTCCTGAACAGAATGGAGTGATTGAGAGAAAGAACAGGACTCTCATTGAAGCTGCAAGGTCAATGTTGGCTGACTCAGGGCTGCCACTGACCTTTTGGGCTGAGGCTGTCAATACAGCTTGCTATATACAGAATAGAGCTTTAGTGAATCAGAGGTTGATGAAGACTCCTTATGAAATTCTTCATCATTTGGCCCCTTTGATTTCATTCTTCAGAGCCTTTGGGTGTCCTTGTTTCATTCTCAACACTAGCAACCCACTCCAGAAGTTTGCTAGTAAGGTGGATGCAGGGTATTTTGTTGGTTATTCATCAACTTGCAAGGCATACAGAGTCTTCAACTGTAGGACAAAGGTGGTTGAAGAAACTCTGCATGTGAAGTTCAATGAATCTCCAAAGGACAAGATTTGACAAAACCCTGTGGAGTTATTTGATCTGGACATACTGTAATATGTTTCTTATCAACCTCCAGTTGTTGAGCCTGTCAACAGTTCTCCACCTGGTGGCACTGATGATGATGTAGTCAGTACTCACCTCTTCAGGTTAAGTAGCAACCTGCCTGAGTCCACTATAACTGATGTTCCTGTAGCCTCAGCAGCACCATCCACAACAAATGCTGATGAGATTTTTGCTTGCTCTACTTCATTTGAGCTGCCATCTCCTACATGGTTTCAGGAATCTTCATTACCATCTGTTGCTGCTGATGGGTCTACAAACACTTGTACAGACATTATAGTCTATCAAGAGCTAAAGAATCACCTTGCATCTTAAATCATTGGTGATATCGATGCTGGAGTTTCAACCAGGAGTCAATTGTCCAACTTCTGCTTCTATGCTCTCTTCATCAGTCAGCAAGAGCCAAAGAGCTATCATGTTGCTTTAAGAGACAATGGATGGGTGGAAGCTATGCATCTTGAGCTTCTTCAGTTCAAGAAACAGCAAGTGTGGGAGCTTGTTCCTTTACCCCAAGGTAAGTGTGCAATAGGCACCAAATGGGTATTTAGTAACAAAACAGACGAGAAGGGCCAAATTGTCAAGAACAAGGCCAGGCTGGTTGTCCAGGGTTTTGCACAAGAGGAAGGCATCGATTATGATGAGACCTTTGCACCTGTGGCCAGACTGGAGGCAATCAGACTGTTCTTAGCTTATGCTGCCTTTCACAGTCTTAAGGTTTATCAAATGGATGTCAAAAGTGTCTTTCTATATGGGAAAATAAAAGAAGAAGTTTATGTGTGTCAACCACCAGGCTTTGAGGACAATAAACATCCTGATTGGGTGTACAAGCTTGATAAGGCTCTTTATGGGCTGAAACAAGCTCCTAGAGCCTGGTATGAAACACTATCAACTTTTCTTCTAGAAAATAAGTTCACTAGAGGCACCATTGATAAAACCTTATTCATCAAGACTGTGGGACAACATAAGCTCCTTGTTCAAATTTATGTAGATAACATCATCTTTGCATCATCTGATCTCAAGTTGTGTGATGAATTTACAATGCTTATGAAGCAAAAGTTTGAAATGAGTGCTATGGGAGAATTACAGTTCTTTCTAGGTTTGCAAATCAAACAACAGGCTGATGGTATCTTTATTCATCAGTCCAAATACACCAAAGAGTTGTTAAGTAAGTTTGATTTACAAACCTGTAAGCCCTGTTCTACTCCCATGAGCAGCATCACATAGCTAGATGTAGATCAGAAAGGTAAAGCGGTTGATGAAACCCTTTACAGATGTATGATTGGGTCCTTGATGTACCTTACAGCTTCTAGACCAGATATCATGTTTGCAACATGTGCCTGTGCTAGATTTCAAGCTGCACCTAAAGAATCCCATTTGATTGTAGTCAAAAGGATCTTTAGATATCTGCAAGGTACCCAATCACTAGGTCTTTGGTATTCAACTGGCCATTCATGCAAATTAGTTACTTTCTCTGATAGTGACTATGCAGGATGCAAAGTTACCAGAAAATCCACTTCTGGTGGTTGCCAATTCCTAGGCAATTGTTTAGTTTCTTGGCAGAGTAAGAAACAAACATCAATTGCCACATCAACTGCTGAAGCTGAGTACATTGCTGCTGCAAGTTGTACCTCTCAGATACTTTGGCTTCAGAACCAACTTCTGGATTATGGCATTACAGAGACTAAGACTCCATTACTAATGGATAGTGCTTCAGCTCTTTGTATTGTTAAAAATCCAGTCCAGCACTCTAGGACCAAACATATAGAGATCAGACATCATTTTATCAGGGATTGCTATGAAAAAGGTCTGATTGATCCTAAGTTTGTGCCTAGTGCTGATGAGCTTGCAGACATATTTACTAAGCCTTTAGATAGTGCCACATTTCAAAATCTGGTACTAAGGCTTGGTATGTTGCAGCTAGAATAATTTGACTAATACTGATGCTCTCAGCTCACTACTGATGAGCATTAGTATGCTAAGGTCAAATATAAGTACTGATGAGTAATTTAGTCTTCAGCATTTTCATAACTACTGAAGACTAAAATGCTTCAAAGTACTGATGTACATTATTTGTTGAAAACAACTGATGTAGTGAGGTGGATTACAACTACTGATGTATAATTTTCAAACAAATAAGTACTGAAGAACAAATTTTGTTCACAAGTACTGATGTGTAATCTTACACAAGTACTGATGACAATTTGTTCACCAGCTCTTATTTCATCAGCACTTGTGAACATCGAATCACAAGAGCTGAAGGCATAAATATTCACAAGAGCTGAAGGGCCAATGAAACATCTGAAAGTAAGCCAAAGAGCTGATGAGTAAATGTGGAGGTCAACATGAAACAACTAAATTGATGGAAACAGCTGATGAGTATCTTCTCTTCAGCTGATACCAACAGCTGCTGTTTCATACCCAAACAACTGAAGACAAAACCATGTCTTCAGTAGTTCACAACTACTGATGTCAGTAGTTTACAACTACTGAAGACTAACACCAAGTCTTCAGTTGTTACAACATCTGAAGATGAAAACCATGTCTTCAGTAGTTTATAACTACTGAAGAATAATAAGTCTTCAGCCGTTTACAACATCTGAAGGACAAAAACGCGGTCTCAGTAGTTTCAACTACTGAAGATTAACACCAAGTCCTCAGATGTTACAACTACTGAAGGTTAAAACCACGTCATCAGTACTTTTAACAACTACTGATGACTAACACCACAACCTTCAGTCGTTTTCTTTTAGCCTATAAATACCAACTCACCCTTCAGAGTTTTTCATTCTCACTTGACCTAACTCTCAACAAACCTCTAAACCTTCCCATACACCATTAATGGCAACCATGCAACTCAAACCTCAACACAACCGTGTCGCACACCTCACCAAATCGCCCTTCTGGTTGAAGTTTGACCATGCCGTCAACCTAATGTACGACTCCCCATACCAAACGGCATTTCTTCTTAATCCCACCATCTACACCGACTCACTATCGGAGTTCTGGACGAATATCACCGTCCAAACCGGAGAGATCGATGGCGAGGTCTCTCTCCGGTCCTCCGTCAACAACCATCCCGTGGTTATCACTCCAGCCACCATTCGACAAACCCTAAAGCTGGAGGATGCCACCTTCCCTACCAACTACCCCAAAGGTGCCCTTGATTAGTCTTTCACAGCCAACGACTATCAGGGTGACCTCTCAGCCTCCACCTTGTTGAAGAAACACTTCCCAGATCCCCAACGTCTCATCTTCCACATGGTGAACATGTGTCTGGCCCCAAAAACATCTTCATGGGACAAGATGTCAACAAGGTGGCAACAGGTATTATTTTCTATCCTTGAAAAACAACCCTTAAACTTTACTGAAATCATATTTTTGGAACTCAAGGATATGGCTTCAAAACCAGTTTCTAACCGTTGGATCTTGTATCCTCAGTTCATAATGGCCATCATCCAAAGCCAGCTCAATGCTGAGGGACTTGTTGGCACTGGGGTCCCTGCCATGGCTGTTTTACCCGAGGTATACTCCAGGCAAAACTCCGACCACACACTCAAACAGGCTGCCCGGCTGCGAAAACCCACGCAGCAGGAACCCACAGCCTCCACCTCCAAATCAAAAGTCCCCACCAAGCCCAAAACCAAAAAGAAACCCACAAAGGCTACTCAGGGAAATGAGTCCCCTGAGGATGCCCCTGCAACACAAATGCAGGATGTGGCTGCTGCTACGATTCTCCCAGCAGCCACCACGACTCCACCGACCACAACCGCACAAGCATCCTCTCTACAGGAGCTTGATGCAACCTTTCAAGGGGCTGCCACAAATCTAGAACCTTTCTCAATTGAGAAGGTTGCCATTGAAGAGCACACTTCTCCCCATGTGCACTCTACTTCTAGCCCATCACCCAGTGAAACCGCCCCACAAAGCCCCACTCTCATAATCGCCAAAGTGCTGACCCATCTGAGCACTCCACCCTCTCCCCAGGAACCAATCACAACTGGGGAAACTCCAACCAAAGAGAGGGTGGACACAAGTGCCGGTGGGAGCCCACAGCACAGAGAATCACATATCCAATCTCCCAGTTTGGCTAGGGAGATAGGATATTCTGGTGAGGCTGCCACTTCCCCTGCATCAACATCTGAGTAGGGTGAAGCTGGTATCATAATTAAGACCTCACCAGAGGCAACTGCCGATGATGGATCCAAGCCGGAAGCTGGAAGTCCCCAGAACCAAGAAAAAGGGGCACATGCAACTACTGAGCCACACTCAGTGCATGTACATCCTGACACAGTCAGGAGGTCAGGTGATTCAGTGCAAACTGATGATGACCTGAGCTTCTTCTTTGACATTGTTGCTCAAAACACTATCCTAGAGGATGAGGTCAGCAGACTCAAAGAGCTGCTGGCCAAGATGTCTCAGGATAGAAGTCCATCTGCCACCATCGACCCACAGATGGCACCTTCCCCCGAAGGTCCCCTATACACTCAACTACTCCCACATACTAGGCCACCTGCCTCTGCTTCTGGCACTAGTTCTCAGGAACAAAACCCTCCTGAGCAACTAGATGCTATCCTCCAAAAATCCCTGCCTCTCATCACACCTATAATCACAGAAATTGTGATGAAAACAATTGATGAGAGGCTTCCCACACATATACAACCCATGGTGGAGGGGGCTGTAGCCAAGGCGCTTGCTGATAGTCAAACCCCAACCAATGCACCCAAAAAGGGGAGACATCAGTGCAAGCTAAGAGGAAGAGGGGAGAGGAGGAGATAGAAGTAGGGAGAGAGGAGGTAGTTGAGAGGGAGAAGGTTGAGGAGGCTGTTAAGGTGAAGGGGAAGGAGAAGGTGAGGGAGGAGAGAGCTACCATAGAAGTGGCTGAAATCCAAAAGGATTTCAGTGTCACTTATCAGAAGAAGAGAGGAGAGAAAGAGGGAGAAAAGGGGGATGATGATCTAGCAGTCCTTATCAAGGAGGTTGAAGCTGAGCATAGCCGATCAATGGACTCTGTCATTGATCAGCTGTTCAGGCAAGGCTTTGATAAGGACACTGCTATGTTAGATCAGGAGATCAGGAGAATGGAGACCAAGGAAATAGAATACCGATGGTCTACTTATAGCCATGAGGAAAGAAAGAGACTCGAGGCTATGAGTAGATTCATTTCGAAGTATCTGGGCAGGCCAGTCCTTGATGTCAAAGCTTGGCCCAGGAATAGAATCTTGGCTATAACCGCCAAGATCTGTTCGTCTGGTGAATTCACCAAAGGACTGGTCGCAGAGGCCCTTTTAGAAGCCGGTGCTGGGAACAGGACCTTGCTAGTAAAACAAACTAAACCCACTCTCATCTCTAGGTTACTAGCAAGGCCTGCCGACATTCCCACACCAACAACCCAAACACAACCCTCAAAACCAACCCCTTCACCATCAAAACCTACAGCCAATGATCCACCCTTGCAGAAGAAGAGAAGGGTGTTGAGGCTGCAAGAGGAAGAAGAAGAGGAGGATGAGGATAGGCTGCCTCTCTCTGCAGTCCTATCTATACCAAAGCCCAAACCAAAAACCATCACTCCCACCTCACAGATGGAAACTGTGAAGGTAAAACTTGAAGAAGAACAACAGCATAGGCTACATGATGATGAGTTATTGAAGAGAGTTGATAAAGCCTATGCTGCTTCTTCATCCATTATAAATATGAGGAAACAAGCTCAGAGACTATTCACTTTAAGGCATACATTCCAATTTTAAAAGGACAAAGTGAATATTTAGCCTGATCCCAGGGTGTCTCACCGAATTATGAAGAAAGAACTACCAAAGAGATACAATGGCCAAGTGAAAAGGATTGTAGGTGAAGAGATCTCCTTGGCCATTGTAATATCACCCTGGGAGATTATAGAAGATTTCAAGAAAACCTATCAGGCTAACCTCACACCTCAAAAGATGTTGGAGAACAGGGTTGTCAAAAAGGGGTTAGTCTACAAGAGGTTTGAGAAACTTCAAAGAGATGAGCTCCAGTTGTTCTTAGAGGGTAATCACCCAGACGAATTCGCCTATAGGGCCATAACAACTATGGAGCTAAAAAATGGGAAACAGGCCAAATATGTCTCTGAGCTCTATCGGCCTGAAGGATTCTTTGATGGTGAGGCTGAAGTGCTGACCAAGGAGGAACAAGTGATGTTTTTAGAAGCCTACACCAGGGAATCCTACAGTCTCATAGTTGGGAAGTAGGTCTCATGGATGGGACAACAGCTCTGTGTCCAATTTCCCAAAACAGAGCTCCCATCCATACATAGCCAAACAAACTTTAGAGACCTCTTCCCAGGCCTGTGCTTGTCAGGGTCAACTTCTGATCTAATCCAGAAGGAAATAGACCAACATTTCTGCCAACAATAAGTGGGACACCAAATAACTTAGGGGTTTTGGCTGCATTGGTTCAGGGGGAGATTGTTGGACCAAAAGAACCAATGAGCCAAGATCAGGAAAACCCCTAAGTCCCACATGTCATCACAACAACTGCTGAAGACCTTCATCAGCAGTTTGATAAAATCTGAAGAATCAACAGCTGAAGATCAAAGCTCTGAAGTACAACAGCTGAAGATCCTAAAGTGCTGAAGATAAGTACTAAAGTCTGAAGTACTGAAGCTCACAAGTACTGAAGACTTCAAGTACTGAAGACAAGTGCTGAAGATCAATAACTGAACTGAAGACCTGATGATCAACAACTGATGCACAAAGTCTGAAGACAAAAGACTGAAGACATCAGCTGATGACAACTACTGAAGTCATCAGCTGATGAAACATCTGAAGACCAAAGTCTGAAGACAAGTGCTAAAGCTTCAGAGTTTGTCATAACAGCTGAAGAAGTCTTCTTCAGTTGTTGTGATGGTTTTTATTTCAGTAGTTTTGTAATTTTCTTTTCAGTAGTTTGTACAACAGCTGAAGAGTTTGTTCTTCAGCTGTTATAGTTCAGTAGTTACAAACGACTGAAGAGTTTGTTCTTCCGTCGTTGTAGGTTGTCAGTAGTTTCCTTTTTCAGTACTTGTAATAGTTTTTGTAAGAAGATGTCAGTTGTTGACATCTTCAGTAGTTTAATGTTGTATCAGTAGTTTGTTAATAATCGGTTGATGTCACTGTTAGGTGACATCATCACTCGTCATTTTGCCGTCTATAAAAGGACGATGAACCATGCTGTATTAGGTGCCGAAACATGCCGAGACGTGCAATATTATAAAATATATCTCTTTTGCAGAACTTCTCTCTCTTTGTTTGTGCTTTTACATGCAAAATCTTTTATGTTCTTGCTATAATCGCTAATTCTCGTGCTAAATCCGCTGCAAATACAACCTAATTGATCAAACTAGAGGCTAAGATCCTGACACACAGGAAGTTAAGTCCCAGGTACATCGGACCGTTTAAAATCATCGCAAGAATTGGTCCAGTTGCATACAAGCTACAATTACCTGAAACTTTGAAAGGTATTCACGATACTTTTCATATATCGAACCTAAGGAAGTGTTTGGCAGATCCGACTCAAGCAATGCCATTGGAGGACGTGCAAATAGACAAGAAATTAAACTTTACTGAAAAACCAATAAAGATTCTTGATTCTCAAGAACGAAAATTAAGAAAGAACATAATTCCACTAGTATTGGTCCAGTGGCAAGGTCAGAAAAGGCCCGAGAAGACTTGGGAATTAGCAGAAGAAATGAAAGTCAAATATCCTCAACTGTTCGAGTAACCTTCGAATTTCGAGGATGAAATTCTTTTAAAGGGAGGAGAATGTAACATCCCGAGCGTTTGAGTCATATGAACTTTGCATTTCATATATTGTCAAACGAGTAGGTAATGAGTAAATTGTCTATTTAAAGTTTGAAGTTTTAGATGAAAATTTTATGTTATAAGAGACCGTTTGAATATAATAATAATATATTATATTCGAACCTGCTCCATTTTTGACGAAACTTAGGTTGACTCGTAGAGAAAAATATGCTCGTCACAATGACATATTCGAAATTTATGAAGCATTATAAATTAAAAGTTATAAGATAAAAACGAGTTAAGCAGCTAAATTAATTATAATAATATAATATTATAATAATATTGTATGAAATTTTCATATTGCAATTGAACTGAATTGGATTTTTAGGCGTTTCAACATGCAATCCCACATCGACCAGATGAAAAAAAGAAAACCTTCAAAACCCATTATAAATAGAAGCCTTAAGGTTGAATTTAGAACATAAGTTTCTTTGGGAACGCTCTAATATAAAAAGAATCCCGAGTTCTCAATACCCCGTTGGGTGTTGCTAGTAGTCGTTTTGGTACTCGAGTGAGAGCGAGACTAGGAGCGCGAGTAGGGGAGACTCTACATCAAGTTGCCGTAGATAGTTTTCAGGTGCACTCTTGTTTAAGGTTATGTTTAACTATTATTATAGTCGTTATTATTATTATTATTATTATTATTATTATTATTATTATTATTATTATTATTATTATAGGTATTAGTATTATTATAGTTATTATTAATATTATTATAATTATCATCTTTATAGTTATTATTATTATTATAGTTGTTATTTTTATTATAGTTATTATTATTATTATTATTTGATATTTTTAGTGTTCTAGTTATTATTATTATTATTATTATTATTATTATTATTATATTATTATTATTATTATTATTATTATTATTAGACTTTAAGGTTATCATTAGGGAAGGTATTAGGTAGTCAACTAGTAAGAGTTGTACCAAATGGTTGACATAAGGTAAAAGAAGTGTCGAATAATGTCAACAAATAGAAAAGAATAACAAATTATCCCTGAGGTAATTGCTAGCTAGAATATAGTTTAAATAATGTTATTTTGTGTATAGGATAATACTTGATAGCAGTGAACGTGAGCAGACATATCACCGATCGGGTTACTTAAGGTGAGTTCCTCTGAACTGTTTTCTAAAATGGGATGTGATGTTCTGATAACTGGTAATAATTGAAGAATTGACTATCAATAGCATCTGTGATATGTGACAGTGCTTGATAGGATGCTTGAGGGCTGCTTGTATGATTCTGCTTTAGCCAGTGGAGTTTGTATACATAGCCTGGTTATGTGAATTTATACTGTGCTTACTCTGTTCCTATCTGTTTGCCATGACTATATCTGCTTGATGCAATAGTCAATAATAACATGTTTTGAATTTTGAAGAATGCCATGTTTATGAACTCACAAGCTTTATGCTGAGTCCCAAATGTTTTCAATTTTTATGGACACACATCCTAGGTGCCAAGTGATTGCAGGGATTGAAGGATTACGAGCTAGTTTATGACAAAATAAAGTTCTAGAATGTTGTTGAAGATTTGGATCTCTAGTATAGTTAAACTGATATAATGGTATTATCTATTATAACATACGTAATGTACGCTTTTGATGTATAATTATGGTTAGACTTCCGTTGTGTACTCTATAATTCCTATGTGTTTTGTATATCCAATGAGTAACACTCCCCACAGTGAGCCCTGGGAGGCTGGTGTTACAATTAGTCAAAACACAACCAAAAACCGAGCCAATTATATAAAGTTCTACTTACCAAGATCAAATCTCTAGAACCGATGAATACTCTGATTTTCGTCTTCTTCTCTTATTTTGATCGAAAAAAGTAGACGTGAAAGGATGATATGAGCGACCATTCCCCATATATATTAAAATAATGGGTTTTGTATTTATTTACACTTTGGCCCCTCCACTTATGCTCCTTTTCTTTTCTTTCTAACCCCTTTGCTTTTTCTTATTTCTTATTTCTTTTCTTTTGTTTTATTCTAGACAAAATTTTCCGGGTGTTACATCCTGTGTTCAAATGGTATCTATGAAATATAAGATCTAACCATGATCTGTGAGTCTGTCTGATTTGATCTGATAAACTCTTGAAAACTAGTAGTCTCCTGTGTCCAAATGGTATCTATGAAGTATAAGGTGTCATCCTGATCGTGTGTGTTCTTCATAGATTTGTTCATGCCAAATGTAACCGTCTCATCCATAACTCGTAAGGTAAGCTTGCCATCAAGGACATAAATCAATGCCCTCACAGTTCCCAGGAAAGGTCATCCTTAGATCAATGGGACTTAACGAGCATGTTCTCTATAATCCCTCACGGATACTTCACCAACCTATCTGCCAATTGAATGCTCATGCTTGTCGTTACTGGCTCGCCTAGGTCTAGGTCAGCGAACACAGAATATGGCATCAAGTTGATGCTAGCCCCTAGATCTGCCAAAGCATTGCTCTTAGACAAACCACCTATGACACATGGAATAGTAAAATTACCCAGATTAGTCATCTTTTGTGGTAGTTTGTTCTGCACAACAGCCAAACACTCCTCACTTAACGTCATAGTTGAGATATGCTCCAATTTCTTCTTATTCGTGAGCAGATCCTTCAGAAACTTTGCATACTTAGGCATGTGTTGTAATGCCTCCATAAAAGTTAAGTACACCTTGAGTTACTTAAAGGAACTTTCCATACTGCTCCTCAGACCGATGCAAACCAATCGTTCTGGATATGGAAGTCTATCAAAATGGACTAATGACTCCTTCACCTTCTTCTTCTCAGCAACCTTCTCTATGGACTCATCTGGTTGTGTTGTACTTGGTGGGCGCGGCCTCTGTTGCACCTTGCCAGTAGGAGCCTCCATCTCTATCTCCTCATCGACATCCTCCTCAATCACTGGCAGAGGCTTAACCACACCAAAGAATTTACCATTCTTTGTCGTCATAGCTTTCACATGCGCATTTAGATTCCTCACTACATTACTAGGTAGGCCTCCAGGTTACCTTTCCTAAAACATATCTGATAAGTGACCCACATTCCTTTCTATATTCTACAATAAATGCTCCTTGATCCTTGATCATGGCCTCATTCTCCTAGAACCTAACCTGATATGTCTAATCTCTAGCCTGCACTTCCTTATACCTAGTGTCATTCCTTGCCATGAACTGAGTCAACATCTATGACTGCTGCATCATCATCTCCTTAAGGGTGGGCTTCTTCTCGCCCTGACCTATGCCACTAGTCTGACTGCTACTCGAACTCTGATTTTGAAATAAACTCTGAGTACGCGGTTGAAAACCCGATGGGTTCCCACTCCAGTTTTGATGATTTCTCCAACTAGGATTATAAGAATTACCGAAGGCATTTCCTTGCATCCGGTTGGGATTGCTGACAAAGTCAACCTAGTCTTGAAAACTATCAGCAGAAATGGGACAATCAATAGTATCATGACCACCCCGATAGATCTCATATGCCTGCTCCTTCTTCTTTTGTAGGTCTACTGCCATCTTAGCTAATGCCTCAACCTAGGCGGCTAAAGCAGTGCTAGAATCAACTTGGTGCACTCCTCGCTGAGCGGCAACCGGGGCTATGGAATCAGGATACTCATAACTACTCATGGATAGGTTCTCGATCATCATGTTACACTCCTCAACAGTCTTGGTGGTCATCAGATTACCACCGGTAGTAGTATCCAGCATGTTCCTCATTGCAGGGGTAACTCCATTGTAAAACTTCTTAATGAACGCCTAATCCTCCAAACCATGATGTGGACACTTGTGCACTAGCTCCTATAAACGCTCCCAGGTCTTATGGAAAGTCTCTCCCGGCTTCTACTAAAATGAATGAATCATGCTCCTCAGACGAGCGGTCTTCAAAGGGGGAAAGTACTTACATAAGAACTTGTCTTGCATATCAACCCAAGTAGTGATGGATCCTGTGGGCAGGGACTCAAGCCACCTGTGGGCAAAGTCAGTAAGAGAAAATGGAAAGACGCACAACTTGCATGCATCCTCAAAAACACCATTCACCTGAAAGGTGTCACAGATTCCCGCGAAGCGAGATAAATAGGAGTTAGGGTCTTCAGCAGGCAACCCGTGAAAGAGAATGGTGTTTGTGACCATTGAAATAATTTGGGGAGGGATTTGCCAATTGTTGGTTATGACAGGTGCACGTGTAATACTAGACCTAGCTCCAGCAGCAGTGGGCTTGGCGTATTCGTAATCACTCTCCTCACTGGTGGTTGTTCGTTCGACATTGTAGATTCTGTGGCGTGAGTGGATTCGATGTCGTAGGAATCCTCGGTCTCAAGCTCTGTGTCAGACTCGTTCGAATGTCGATCAAACGCACGCTCTGGATCGTCAAGTGGTTGAAACTCAGGTGGTCCGGTACAACGAGTGTGACGCATAAACTGAAGAAAATTAAAAAGGAAAAAGAAAAAGAAATCTACCTAACAGATTAAGGCACAAAAAACAAAAAATAAAAAGATAAGATACTAACTAAAGGCACAATTAAGCAAATAAGTGAAAATCAAACTAAAAAAATAAACTCTAAATAAGAAAGCAAATGATTAGATCCCCGACTCGGGTCATTCTCAAAATCGCCAAAACAGTGTCCCCGACAACGGCACCAAAAACTTGATATGTGAAAAAATATATATTAATCTGTCATATAAAAATGATTTTCACAATTAGTTTTAAAACAGAAATTCCTAACTAAACTTCACAGAAACGGCAAGTGTACCGGTCATGATATAATAAAATTTAGGTATGTCCGGATATCGAACCCTAGAGACACGTTTAGCGGCTTTCGTTACTAAACCTCTTTCGACTTATAACCTAATTATGTAACACCCAGAAAATTTTGTCAATATAAAGAAAGAAATGAAATAAGGAATGAAAGAAATATATTTTTTTGTAAGAAAGAAAGAGAGGCCAAAGTGGAGGGGTGCAAAGTGTAAAAAGGTAAAACCTTTTATTATTTTGTTTAAAAGGGTGGTATGGCCGCACACACCACCTACTACACCCACTGCTCGATGCTTTAGAGAGAGAAAGCAGCAAAGCTTCGGTCTTAGAGAGAGAAAGAAGCTGAATTCGCAAATTGGTAAGTGTTCTTCTTGTTTTTGGTTCGGTTTTATGGGATTTCAACTGTGAGACTGATTTCTACATGTTTCTACGTGTATGCATGCGTTAGGGTATGTGTTCTTGACATGTTTAGGTGTTAGAAAATATCTGAAAGGTTCAAATCTGAGAGTTCAAAGTTAAAGCAGCTAAGGTGAGTTCAAGACCCCGACTTTTTCATGTTTTAAAACTCTTTTGGGGTTGAAAATGTATTAACAATGATTTTATAATTATCATGTGTAACCGTATATAATTATGCATATACATTGATGATTTATTATTGTTTAGGTGATGGTTATGCTTAGAAAGGTTTTAGTAAGCTTAGAATAAGATGATATGTTGATTGTGTAGGATCTTATATGCCCAAGACACATACAAGATTGATGTGGTTAGTACGTTATGATCCAAGTCAGGTCATACCCAATAACAGGCTATACAAACACCAACAAACATTTATTTATTGATAAGATCATACAATGAACGTTTGACACCTATTTAGAAAATTGGTTTTCTAAATATTGCTATTGTGATAGAACAACATTATATGGATAACTTTTTCATGAGATGTTTATTTGTTTCATTATTTAAGTTGGTTAAATAATGACATATAAAATTGTGTTATGTTATAAAATTAAACTAGGCTTTAATTTTATAATTTTAATGATGTGAAGAGTGTGATTTTATAAAATATCAAATGGGTGGGAAACCCATTTGAACACACCCACTTCGGCCGCCCATGGCCTTGGGAATACCTATTTTGTGTCTTGTTTCTTGCAAGACTAAAATGCAACCAACACTCTTCCATCATTTTTCCTAACACTCTCCTTCTCTCTCACACATACAAGAGTCCTTTTCCTCTCCTTCTTTCATATTTTCGGATTTTCTTGGCTGATTTGAAGTGGTTCTTGGCTGGAAATTTCGAGTTTGACAAGAGGGACAAGGCTTGGTGTAATACTACCTAGCAAGTGAGTGTTTGGAGGGCTTGTGGGTATCAAGGTTTGAGGTCCTCTACTTTGAAGGCTTGCTACTCAAAGACATCATCATCCTCATCCATTTTCGACTCCTTTTGGCTGCTCAAAGGTAGTTTATGGCAGCCTCTTTATGGCTGTCCATAATGTGTAGTTTGTGTTCACATAGTTAGCATTATTCACATATAAAAGGTCCATTGTTCTTGGGTTTGTTTGTGACTTTACAATATCAAAATCGAACTTGATTTTTTCAGCTTATAAACCATGTTATAAAGTTCATTTCCGCTGCGTTTTTACAAAGTTTAAAATGGTTAAACTATGTTTCATGTTCTATCAAACCCTACATTGGCATCTAGAGCCGGTTATGTGGATAGTTAGCTTGTTTTGTCTTTTAAAAATTCGTTTTATGGACTTTAAAACCCCTTTAGGGGCTGCTATGTTCAAGTTTAATGAATCCCCAAACATTCAAAGTTATATCACACATGCTTGTGATTAAACTTTGAAAGACAAGGATGTTAAATTATTTGTTTTGTTTGGACAAAACAAAACCCAAAATTTCAATTTGTGTTGGTTGAAATTTCATGGTTTTTAGTGGGGTTTCATTATTGTTTTGGATGATATGATCATTGTTTATTATGGTGCATAACCTAGCTTTTGGCCTTGTGTTGTTTGGATGATTGTAATGGTTGTTTTATTCATTCAATTGGGTTGTAATGTTTATGTTTATTATTTGGGTTGTAATTATTTATTCATTTGGTTATGTAATAAATAGATTAGGTGCATTTCTTTTATTAGAAAAATGTATTAGGATATAATTGACAGGATCTCAGCCTCTAGTTTGATCAATTAGATTGTATTCGCAGCGGATTTAGCACATTAATTAGCGATTATAGCAAGAACACAAAGAATATTGCATGTAAAAGCACAAACATAGAGAGAGAGAAGTTCTGCAAAAGAAATATATTTTATAACATTGCACGTTTCGGCACCTAATACAATATGGTTCATCGTCCTTTTATAGACGGCAAAAGGACGAGTGATGATGTCACTTGACAGTGACATCAACCGATTATTGACAAACTACTGATAGAACATAAAACTACTGAAGATGTCAACAACTGACATCTTCTTACAAAATCTAACTGTTACAAGTACTGAAAAAGTAAACTACTGAGAACCTACAACGACTGAAGAACAAACTCTTCAGTCGTTTATAACTACTGAACTATAACAGCTGAAGAACAAACTCTTCAGCTATTGTATAAACTACTGAAAGGAAAAACAAAACAACTAAAAGGAAAAAATCATCACAACAACTGAAGAAGACTTCTTCAGCTGTTGTGACAAACTCTGAAGCTTCAGCACTTGTCTTCAGACTTTGGTCTTCAGATGTTTCATCAGCTGATGACTTCAGTAGTTGTCATCATCTAATGTCTTCAGTCTTTTGTCTTCAGACTTTGTGCATCAGTTGTTGATCATCAGGTCTTCAGTTCAGTTGTTGATCTTCAGCACTTGTATTCTTCAGTACTTTGGATCTTCAGCTGTTGTTCTTCAGATCTTTGATCTTTAGCTGTTGAGTCTTCAGACTTTGTCAAACTGCTGATGAAGGTCTTCAGCAGTTGTTGTGATGACATGTGGGACTTAGAGGTTTTCCTGATCTTGGCTCATTGGTTCTTTTGGTCCAACAATAATTTTTTGTAAAAGGAAGATGCACAAGATGAAGACCCAAAGATGGCATGAAAGACATGGACCTTGAAGCATTTGGGTATGGATTCAAGTGGGAGTTCATGGACACATATGATGTGTCATTATTAACCCTTAGGAAAGACCTTATGACAACACTTGTGATGGCAAACAAGTGTGGTCAACTTAGTGGCTATGGTTATGCACTCATGTTTGAATGTTTATGCTTGTTTGGATGATTGTTTTTTAATTGTTTGGTTGATATTTGGATATGCATTACAAACTCATAAACCACTTAACAAGCTGAAAATTTGATGGTTCTTTATCATTAAGTGATTAATAAAAGGTTGTTAAAAGGATTAATGGTTTTAATAAAAGAGGTTTTATTAAAGGTGAAACATCGGGTATCTTGTATTTGAAAGCATGCAAATATAAGTATATAGAGTTTTCTAAACTAGAATTATGAAATCTCTAAATATTTTAAAAACGAGATCAACACCGTCCTTTTACACAACACTTGAGTCACTCGGGAACTCTTAGTGGGATAAAGGTCACCTAACCATTTTGAGGGAACTTGTGACTTGAGGTGAGAATGCCATATTCGTGGGATAAAGGTCACCTAACCGCTTATTCTGGCAAACTCACACGTGTATGTAAGTAGGGTGTCTTGATTTGCAAACCATGTCAAATGGATCACCTACGATGTGGTTTCCAAATGGTGTTGATGGGATTAACATGCTGACTTTACATATGATGTTTCAAGTCGATCCCATACCTCTAGAAGTTGCAAATGGTTGCAACCGTCAATCGTTGACCACCTTATTAATTTAAATCGTGGGATAAAGGTCACCTAACCACAATTTAAATGTAATGTTGGGTTCTAGATTTTAATATGAAAATGACCTTAAAAGATATTAATTAATTATTAAAAAAATAGCAATATCGAAAATACTAAAATAGATCTTTGTTAAATTTTGTAGATGGCCACCAACAATGATAATCATGATAACTCATCCACGTCCGCCCAATCTTTACGAGAGATTCTCCAAAATGAACGTCTAAATCATAACAATTTCATTGATTGGTATCGAAACTTGAGAATCGTTCTCAAGCAAGAGAGACGATCATATGTTTTAGACGACCCTATCCCCGATCAACCTACTGAGGATGATGAGGAGGCCTATAACGATTGGCTGAAGTACACTGAGGACTCCGTCCAAGTGTCTTGCCTCATGCTGGCAAGCATGACTCCGGATCTCCAAAAGGAGTATGAATATCACGGAGCTTATGACATGATAACCCAGCTGAAGGAAACGTTCCAACAGCAAGCGAGGGTTGAGCGCTTCGAAATGGTTCAAGCACTCCATGCATGTCATATGGACGACAACCAATCGGTTTCATCTTATGTACTTAAGATGAAAAGCCACATTGACTGCCTCGAAAGGCTTAATTGTCCCGTCTCGAAGGAATTGGCCACGGATTTGATCTTCAATGGCCTTACCAAGAAGTTCGAGACGTTCGTGTTGAACTGCAACATGAATGCTTGGGACAAAAGCATTGGTGAGCTTCACTCAATGCTCAAAACGGCCGAGGTGGCCATGGGTAAAAGGGTTTTACCCATTCTCACCATCAATGAAGGTGGGAACAAGAAAAGGCCTCATCCCGCACCCAAGGCAAATGTTGCCAAGGGTAAGGGACCTGTATGGGGAAAGGGGAAAGGGGTGGCAAGGGTGCCACCCAAACCACAAGAGAAGAAGCAAAAGGTTGTTACTAATGACCCATGCTTCAAGTGTGGGGAGATTGGACATTGGGCAAGAAATTTTCCTATCCATCTCCAAGAGTTGAAAGCAAAGAGGGATGCCGGGCAAACCTCAGGTACAATATACATGATCCATATTGATTTAAACATAATATCCTCTAACACATGGGTATTAGATACCGGATGTGGAACTCGCATTTGCAATTTGTTGCAGGGGTTCAAAAGAAATAGCAACTTCAACAAAGGGGATGTTAGCCTCTACATGGGCAATGGGGCCAAAAGTTCAAGTTCAAGCCCGTGGTGACTACATCTTGAAGCTTCCAAATGGTTTGGAAGTAATCTTGTACAATGTTTTGTATGCTCCTAGTTTAACTAGGAACATTATCTCTGTAGCCCTATTAAAACATTTTGGATATGTATTATCATTTATTGGAAATGAAATCCATGTTACTTTGAATGACATGTTTTACTTTAAAGTTATTCCCATCAATGGTATCTATGAATTGGTTCGTGAAAATACATTGAATGATAGCTTATTGTACCAAACTAGTACCAAGAAACTCAAATCGGATTTGAGTGACACTTACCTTTGGCATTACCGTCTTGGTCATATAAACAAGAAAAGAATACATGCACTACAAAAGAATGGTCTTTTAACAACAAGTGAATGTGATTCATTTGATGTATGTGAATCTTGTTTACAAGGTAAAATGACCAAGGCACCTTTTAGTGGCAAAGCCAAAAGGGCAAAGGATTTATTAGGTATCATACATTCAGATGTATGTGGTCCTTTTAAACCTATGACAAGGTACAATGAAAGATACTTCATTACCTTTACTGACGACTATAGTCGATATGGGTATGTGTACTTGTTAAGACACAATAGTGAAGCTTTTGAAATGTTCAAGATCTTTCAAAATGAAGTACAAAATCAACTCAATAAGTCAATTAAAATTCTTCGCACCGATAGAGGAGGTGAATACCTGAATGATGCTTTTAGGGATGTAAGGCCCCGATCCCGGACACCTCACAGTTGGTCATTCACAGCAGTAATTACATATTATAAATTTAAGTAGCGGAATTAATTTAACAAAAGCCATTCATTTAATTAATAAAAACTATTGCTGAGCAATACACCTTGGTTTAATCAGTTTACAAAAGAATAGTTTAATTGCATTACAAAACAACAGTGATTTCTATTAAGAATGGATGCCAGTCTTTCCCTGCCGAGTAGCTTCACCCTCGTGCCATCCTCAGCAATAATTACCTGCCAACTGAAAATGTATAATCGTCAGCGTTGCTGAGTGAGTTCTAGTTTTATAAGTAATGAAATACTTTCTATATGTTGTATATGAAAATACTTTTTTCTGTAAAATACGACTCTATACTGTATATGCGAGCACACAATGACTATATGAACAAATATTGTTCGTTCTCTGTACTGTATGCCTTGTCTGTAAACTTTTTAACTTTATGTTCCACTGTCTGTATGGACCAGTGCGCAATGCCCCAACTATATGCGATATGGAAAACGGGTGATGGGCCATCTATATCCCTCGAAAGGGTCAACTGTATCCCTCGAAAGGGTCAACTGTATCCCTCGAAAGGCTCAACTATATCCCCCGAAGGGGTCAACTGTATCCCTCGAAAGGGCTATGTGTACTATGTACAAGGCCGACCCAATCACCCAGGGCACGCTACAAAGGTCCTGCCAATCTCAATTGATTGACCCTGTGTGCATAAAAGGGTAGCTAACCCGCAACACAGTTGAGCTAACGACAACACGGTCGTGTCCCTCCTATAAGCTTGCAAGACTTGTTAACATTTTATTAATGCTCCTCTTCTTTTCTTTATTGCTCTTTCACTTTATTATTACGATATACTTTACGTTACGATAATAACATACCACGTAAAGTCACATACTATAAGTAATAATAATAATATCAATAATAATAATAAGGAACAATCATAGTAATCATATCATGCATAGAACATCATCATTAATAAGTCCTTAGTTAACCTCGGTCAAATCCCTAAGGCACAGACTCCCAGAAAATTCTGTAAAAATTTCTAAGTGTTTGGGCGCATGAGAACTATTTGGGCGCATGAGCCCTGTTTAGGCTTTTCATCACTATGTAGGCGCACCAGCCTACACTTAACATTTTTCACTTTAGGCGCATGAGCTATTCAGGTGCATGAGCACTGTTGGGGCACATGGCCCTACACTTAGTCATCCGGCTAACTTTTCTAGGCATATGACCACTGTTCAGGCGCACCAGGGTACTGTTTAGGCACACGAGTCATACTTAAGTTTTTCTAAGGAAATATTTAGGCGTATGAGGTTACTGTTTGGGCACATGAGAACTATTTGGACTCATGACCCTACTTAGAACATTTCTAAGGCAGTTCTGGGCGTATGAGCCTTATGTAGGCGCATCAACCTTCTGTCCAACTTATTACTATGATATTTCCAAACCCAAACATCAAGCCTAATTGTTCTAAGCTTACCAAGGTCCTTCTAAGCATGAACTACACATAAACATCTAATAAACATCATCAAACATGCCAAATACATACGGGTATTAATAGATAAACATAGTAAAAATCGTTTAATACATTTTCAGCCCCAAAAGAGTTTAAAACAAGTAGGAACTGGGGTCTAGAAACTCACCTTTGCTGCTTCCAGGTTCAAACTCCTCAACTTGGGCTTTTCCAAAGATTCGGACGCCTAGATGTGTCTAAAACACACACTTGAACGCATATGAACACACATAAGCATATAACCGAGGCTAATTTAGCCAAGAACAACTTAAAAACACTAAACTTTACCTTAAATCCGATTTTCTTCTTGTTCTCCTTCAAAGTCCGAGAGTTTCTGTTCTTTCTCTTTTCTTTTCTTCTTTTGTTCGAAAGAAAACAGATGGGATGGAATGTTATGGGCGGCCATACCCATAATATATTAAAATATTGGGTTGTTACACTATTTACATTTTAATCCCCTCTACTATTACTCATTTTCCTTTCATGAAGATAGTTTTATTTCTTTCTTATTTTTACAAAGTTTCGGGTGTTACAAGTCTACCCCCCTTAAAGAGGTTTCTTCCCCAAAACCTGTTATTCCTCAAACAGATGAGGATAATGCTGCCTCATCTCTTCCTCAGTCTCCCATGTGGATTCAGATCCCTTCCTGTGCTTCTACTGTACACGCATAAGAGGAAGCACTTTATTTCTCAGCCTCTTCTCTTTACGATCGACGATTGCCACTGGTTGCTCCACATAATTGAGCCTTTCATCAACTTCACTGTCCTCCAGTGGTATAGTCATATCTTCATCAGTTAAGCACTTTCTCAGATGAGATACATGGAATGTGGGATGAATTCCACTTAACTCATCTGGCAATTCAAGTCGATAGGCTGCCTCTCCTACTCGTGCGACGATTCGGAAAGGTCCTATATATCTTGGGCTTAACTTACCTCGTTTCCTGAATCTAATAATTCCTTTCCAAGGTGAGACCTTCAACATGACTCGGTTGCCAACCCTGAATTCTATCAGTCTTCGCCTATTGTCAGCATACGACTTTTGTCTATCTTTCACCGCCTTCATGAAGGCTTTGATCTTTTCCAATTTCTCAGTTGTAGCTTCGATCACCTCGACACCTTCCAGCTCTTTCTGCCCAATGTCTCCCCAACACACGGGCGTCCTACATATCCTATCATATAGCATCTCGTAGGGTGGCATACCAATGCTGGCATGATAACTGTTGTTGTACGAGAATTCTGTTAACGGTAGGTGGTCGTCCCAACTTCCTCCAAAATTGATCATGCACGCCCGAAGCATATCCTCGTGCATCTGTATCGTCCTCTCAGACTGACCGTCTGTCTGAGGATGATAGGTTGTACTAATGTGTAGCCTCGTCCCCATTGCATTATGGAATCTTCTCCAAAACTTTGATGTAAACCGGGTGTCACGATCCGACACAATAGACACCGGCACGCCATGATGAGCTACGATTTCCTTGATGAACAGATCCGCCAATCGTTCGGATGAATACGTCTCGCGGATTGGTAGGAAGTGGGCACTCTTTGTTAGTCGGTCGACAATCACCCAAATAGTATCGCATCCCCTCGACGTGCGAGGTAGCTTAGTAACGAAGTCCATGATGATATGCTCCCAATTCCACTCAGGTATATCCAATGGTTGGATCTTCCCGTATGGTTTCTGATGTTCCGCCTTCACTTGTAGGCAATTAAGGCACTTACTCACATACTCCACCACGTCACGCTTCATACCCGGCCACCAATAATTTCTCTTCATATCATGATACATCTTTGTGGCACCAGGATGAATGGAGTATCGAGAATTGTGAGCTTCATCCATAATCCTCACACGTAGATCCCCGAAACAAGGAATCCACACCCGTCCAAATCGAGTTTTAACACCAATTGTGTTTTCACTCAGTTCTGCGACTAGACCTCGTATTCTCTCGGAGTTAAGACGATCTTCTTTCAAAGCCTCATCTTTAAGCTCCTTGACTTGTGTCATCACGTCAGAGGTCATAATCAGCTGATAAGCCTTCACCCGAATCGGCTCGGGCCTCTCCTTCCGGCTAAGGGCATCTGTCACCACGTTGGCCTTGCCCGGATGGTAATGGATCTTGCCATCGTAATCCTTTATGCGCTCCAACCATCGCCTCTGCCTCATGTTCAGATCTTTCTGCTCAAAGAAATACTTCAAGCTTTTGTGGTCTGTAAAGATGGTGCACTTCGTCCCGTATAAATAGTGCCGCCAAATCATCAGCGTGAAAACCACCGCAGCTAGTTCTAGATCGTAAGTGGGATAGTTGACTTCGTGGGTTTTCAGCTGTCGGGATGCGTAGGCTATTCCACTTCCACGTTGCATCAACACGCAACCTAGCCCAGAATAGGATGCATCCGAATATATCACTAAGTCTTCATTTCCCTTGGGCAATGTCAAGACAGGAGCTTGTGTTAGTCTCGTCAACTCCTCAAAAGCACTCTCCTGCTCTCGACCCCACACGAACTTCACGTCCTTGCGAGTCAACTTAGTCAAAGGTAAGGCTATCTTGGAAAAGTCTTGAATGAATCTTCTGTAGTAGCCCGCCAATTCCAAGAAGCTACGAATCTCGGTTGGCGTCTTAGGAGACTTCCATTGCATCACGGCCTCAACCTTTGCCGAGTCCACCATGATTCCCTCTGCATTAACGACATGACCCAGAAATTGAACCTCGCGTAACCAAAAAGCACACTTCGAGAACTTGGCATACAGCTTCTCCTTTCTCAACGTCTCCAACACTTCCTCAATATGACCGGCATGCTCTTCTTCGTTCCTTGAATAAATAAGGATATCATCGATAAACACGATCACAGATTTATCCAACATCGGCCGACACACTCGATTCATCAGATCCATAAAAGCAGCTGGCGCGTTGCTTAAACCAAAGAACATAACGAGAAACTCATAGTGTCCATAACGCGTATGAAAAGCTGTTTTAGGAATGTCCTGCTCCTTCACTTTCAATTGATGGTAGCCAGATCGAAGATCTATCCTCGAGAACCAATTGGCACCCTGGAGCTGGTCGAACAAGTCGTCAATCCTCGGTAACGGATACCGATTCTTTATCTTCAATTTGTTCAACTCACGGTAGTCGATACACATTTTCATGCTACCGTCCTTCTTTACGAATAAGACCGTAGCACCCCAAGGAGAGATACTCGGTCTGATAAACCCTTATCGAGCAACTCTTGTAGTTGCTTCATTAACTCCTTCATCTCAGTTGGAGCTAATCGATACGGTTCCTTGGCGACAGGTTGGGCACCGGGTATCAAGTCAATTTGAAACTCGATTTTGCGATCCGGTGGCACACCTGATAGGTCTTCTGGAAATACATCGGGAAAGTCACACACCACTGGTACGTCGGGCAATTTAGGAGTTGACGTGTCCACATCTTTCACGTAGGCCAAATAAGCGCTACATCCACGCCTCATGCACTTTCCCGCCACCACCATCGAAATCACTTTCAGAATCGTCATAACCCGATCGCCGTATATTGTCACCGGACTTCCGTCAGGCGCCGTTAGTTTAATCATCTTCTTACGACATACAATATTTGCTTCATAGATGGCTAACCAATCCATCCCTAGTACCACATCAAATCCACCTAGGGGTATCACATGTAACCTAGCAGCAAACCTTTGACCTTCTAATTCTATAGCACAGTCCTCCATCATATCAGTAACTCTAATGGACTTACCAATAGCAGTTTCTACGTCAAAGGGCTCATCCATGCATTTACTACTAACAGACAGTTTAGCACATAAAGTAGCAGAAATAAAACTCCTACTAGCACCAGAATCAAATAACACAGAAGCAAGAGTTTGATTTACTAGAAACGTACCTGACATAACATCGGGGTCCGTCCTAGCCTCTTCCCTGGTCATGGTGAAAGCTCTGGCGCTCGCCCTCTGTCCTCCTTCCTCTGGCTTCTTATTTCCTGCTCCCGAGCTCTCCGCCCTCGGCTTCTTACAGTCTCTAGCGATATGGCCAGGTTGGCCACACCTGAAGCATACGTTCATCCCCATTCTGCACTCACCAGTATGCTCCCTTACACATTTGCCACATTTCTTTGACCCCAAGCTTGACGACGCCCTACGATCATCTACCCTCATCCTCTTGTTATTTTGGGTGAAACCACCACGCCCAAACCTCTTTCTATTCTAATTCCGGTCACCACCACCGGCTTTCTTCACTTCCACCACCGTCACTTCTCTTTCATTGTAGAGCCTCCCAGCCAAATCCACTGCCAACCTAAAGGTGCTCGGTCTAGCAGCGATCATGTGCCTGCGAATGTCAGCTGGCAGTCCTTGAACATACCGGTTAATCTTTCGAGACACCGGTGTCACCTGATCCGGCACCAGTCTCGCCATCTCATTAAATTTGGTGGTGTACTGTTGGTGGGTCATGGTCCCCGCCTCAAGTTGCAGGAACTCCCTCTCGATCCTGTCGAGTTCCCTATGAGGACAGAACTCCTCCATCACTAGTTGTTTCAGCTCCCTCCATCGCATCTTCTCGATGGCTCTAGTACCCTCAGCTTGGACAATATTGTCCCACCAACACAATGCCGAGTTGCCAAAAGATTGAGTCGCGAACTTCACCTTTTGATCTTCGCGACACTCACTGATCTCTAGCACTGCCTCAATATCCCTCACCCAGCGGTGAGCGGCAGCAGCATCGCCATTGCCGTCGAAAGTCGAGGGCTTGCACCTCTAGAATGCCCCATAGCTGCATCCCTTGGTCGTCACCCCTGCCGCGTCCTCCTCGTCCTCATCGGACAATACCGTTTCAGGCTCTGGTCGTTCCTCCTCCCCTTTACTTCCTTTGTCCGCTGATCCCTTCCTATTCCCTTTCTCCTTTCTCTCCTCGCTTCTCACAGCCCTAATGACTTCAGTCACCACAGACGGTAAAACTGTCTGCATGACCTGGTGTACTTCATCTGCAATCGCCTCCCTAGCTGAGGTGTTAAGGCTGGCATTCTCATTCTCTTCACTCCGGCCATGAACCTCAGGGTTCTCACGAGCCGTCTCAGGAGTCTTGGCACCACTCCTGGTCGTACGTGGTCGACCTCTGCCTCTAGAATCCTTCGAAGATTTCTTCCCAGCCATTTCCTATGCACTATAAGATTCAAACACTAACACAGTCATTCAAGGTAATGGCTCAGTTTATGTCAAGTATAGTAAGTCCCTAATTACAGTGGCCAGTTATGATTAGCCACTTACTTTACTTTTCACACCCCAAGCATTTCCTATTTTGACTTCATCAGTATCTAAATCTACTAGAAACACATAAATCAAATAGCACACGCACATAGTACCGATTAACATTTGGAAAAGACATACCTGATGGCACGTAGCTACTCCGGCTGACATCCCTCCATTTGTCCCATTTTCAGTTTAAGTTTAGGTTTTAAAAGTTTTACTTAGCCCAATTCTCTTTAACTTTGGCTCTGATACCAACTTGTAAGGCCCCGATCTCGGACACCTCACAGTTGGTCATTCACAGCAGTAATTACATATTATAAATTTAAGCAACAGAATTAATTTAACAAAAGCCATTCATTTAATTAATAAAAACTGTTGCTGAGCAATACACCTTGGTTTAATCAGTTTACAAAAGAGTAGTTTAACTGCATTACAAAACAATAGTGATTTCTATTAAGAATGGATGCCAGTCTTTCCCTGCCGAGTAGCATCACCCTCGTACCATCCTCAGCAATAATTACCTGCCAACTGAAAATGTATAAAAGTCAGCGTTGCTGAGTGAGTTCTAGTTTTATACATAATGAAATACTTTCGATATGTTGTATATGAAAATACTTTTTTCTGTAAAATACAACTCTATACTGTATATGCGAGCACGCAATGACTATATGAACAAATATTGTTCATTCTCTGTACTGTATGCCTTGTCTGTAAACTTTTTAACTTTATGTTCCACTATTTGTATAGACCAATGCGCAATGCCCCAACTATATGCGCGATGGAAAACGGGTGATGGGCCATCTATATCCCTCGAAAGGGTCAACTGTATCCCTCGAAAGGGTCAACTGTATCCCTCAAAAGGGTCAACTATATCCCCCGAAGGGGTCAACTATATCCCTCGAAAGGGCTATGTGTACTTTGTAAAAGGCCGACCCAATCACCCAGGGCACGCTACAAAGGTCCTGCCAATCTCAATTGATTGACCCTATGTGCATAAAAGGGTAGCTAACCCGTAACACAATTGAGCTAACGACAACACGGTCGTGTCCCTCCTATAAGCTTGCAAGACTTGTTAACATTTTATTAATGTTCCTCTTCTTTTCTTTATTTCTCCTTCACTTTATTATTACGATATACTTTACGTTACGATAATAACATACCACGTAAAGTCATATACTATAAGTAATAATAATAATAGCAATAATAATAATAAGGAACCTTCATAGTAATCATATCATGCATAGAACATCATCATTAATAAGTCCTTAGTCAACCTCGGTCAAATCCCTAAGGCACAGACTCCCAGAAAATTCTGTAAAAATTTCTAAATGTTTGGGCGCATGAGAACTATTTGGGCGCATGAGCCCTATTCAGGCTTTTCATCACTATGTAGGCGCACCAGCCTACACTTAACATTTTTCACTTTAGGCGCATGAGCTATTCAGGCGCATGAGCACTGTTAGGGCACATGGCCCTACACTTAGTCGTCCGGCTAACTTTTCTAGGCATATGACCATTGTTCAGGCGCACCAGGGTACTGTCTAGGCACACGAGTCATACTTAAGTTTTTCTAAGGCAATATTTAGGCGTATGAGGTTACTGTTTGGGCACATGAGAACTATTTGGACTCATGACCCTACTTAGAACATTTCTAAGGAAGTTCTGGGCGTATGAGCCTTATGTAGGCGCATCAACCTTCTGTCCAACTTATTACTATGATATTTCCAAACCCAAACATCAAGCCTAATTGTTCTAAGCTTACCAAGGTCCTTCTAAGCATGAACTACACATAAAACATATAATAAACATCATCAAACATGCCAAATACATACGGGTATTAATAGATAAACATAGTAAAAATCGTTTAATACATTTTCAGCCCCAAAAGAGTTTAAAACAAGTAGGAACCGGGGTCTAGAAACTCACCTTTACTGCTTTCAGGTTCAAACTCCTCAACTTGGGCTTTTCCAAAGATTCGGACGCCTAGATGTGTCTAAAACACACACTCGAACACATATGAACACACATAAGCATATAACCGAAGCTAATTTAGCCAAGAACAACTTAAAAACACTAAACTTTACCTTAAATCCGATTTTCTTCGTGTTCTCCTTCGAAGTCCAAGAGTTTTTGTTCTTTCTCTTTTCTTTTCTTCTTTTGTTCGAAAGAAAACAGATGGGATGGAATGTTATGGGCGGCCATACCCATAATATATTAAAATATTGGGTTGTTGCACTATTTACACTTTAATCCCCTCTACTATTACTCCTTTTCCTTTCATGAAGATAGTTTTATTTCTTTCTTATTTTTACAAAGTTTCGGGTGTTACAAGGGACCATCTTAGAAGTTGTGGGATTGTGTCACAACCATCTCCACCGGGAACACCACAACATAATGGCGTGTCTGAGCAGAGAAATCGAACTCTATTGGATATGGTTCGATCTATGATGGCTAGAAGCTCATTACCTCCATCATTTTGGGGTTTTGCTCTGCCCTCTGCGGCCCGTATTTTGAATATGGCCCCAACCAAGAAAGTGGAAACGCCACCTTTTGAAATATGGAATGGAAGGGTTCCATCGCTTTCATATTTAAAAGTATGGGGTTATGAGGCTTATGTTAAGACTCCCAACTCAAACAAGCTAGAAAGTCGTTCCACTAAGTGTATCTTCATTGGATATCCTAGAGATTCTATGGGATACTATTTCTAGGATCCATTGGAACAAAAGGAGTTTGTTACCAGAAAAGCTGAGTTCTTAGAAGCTAAGTTCCTTACAGAAGGAACTAGCAGTAGAACTGTGGATCTTGGGGAGGATCAAGAACCACAAACCGATACACGTTTGGTTGACACTGGCACTCAACATGAGAATGTTGAGAATGATCAAGTGGTTGATCAAAACACACAAAACGTTCGCAGATCTGGTAGAATTAGTAATCCACCTGAAAGATATGGATTTTTCATAGATGGATGCTATGTGGTAGATTCCGATGAACCAACCACCTATCGTGATGCAATGTCCAATTTGGATTGTGACAAATGGCTTGAAGCCATGAACGTTGAGATGCAATCCATGTATGACAATCAAGTATGGGACTTGGTTGTACCACCTCTTAACTCCAAAATAGTTGGAAGTAAGTGGGTTTTTCAAGAAGAAAACCGATATGCATGGAAACTTGGATACTTATAAAGCTAGACTTATAGCAAAAGGTTTCACTCAAACTTAAGGGGTTGACTATGATGAAATTTTCTCACCAGTAGCAATGCTAAAGTCTATTAGTATATTGTTTGTCATAGCTGCTCATTATGATTATGAGATTTGGAAAATGGATGTCAAAACAACTTTCCTAAATGGATATCTTGAGGAAGATGTCTATATGGTTCAGCCTGAAGGTTTTGTCGATCCAAAACATCCTAACAAAGTATGCAAGTTAAAGAAATCAATCTATGGATTGAAACAAGCATCAAGAAGTTGGAATCACCGTTTTGATGAAGAAGTAATTAAATTTGGATTCATCAAGAACGCTGATGAAGCTTGTGTATATAAGAAAGCTAGTGGGAGCATCATCACTTTCCTAGTATTGTATGTTGATGACATACTACTATTTGGAAATGACATTCCAACCTTGGAAGGTGTAAAAACCTGGCTTGGAAGTTGTTTTTCCATCAAGGATCTTGGTGAAGCCGCCTATATTCTAGGAATAAAGATCTATAGGGATAGATCAAGGCGGTTGATTGGTTTAAATCAAAGTGCATACATTGATAAAATCTTGAAAAGGTTCAAGATGGAGAACTCTAAGAAAGGTACGGTACCTATTCAAAGAGGAACGATATTGAGTGTGACTCAATGTCCTAGCTCAAAGGATGAGCAAGATAACATGAAGGCAATCCCATACGCATCTGCTATTGGATCCATCATGTATGCAATGATATGCACTCGACCGGACGTTTCATGCGCCTTAAGCATGACAAGCCGATACCAGCAAAATCCTGGAAACAGTCATTGGATGGTTGTTAAGAACATACTTAAGTACCTGAGGAGGACTAAAGATATGTTCCTAATCTATGGATCTAGTGATGAGGAACTCGTTGTAAAAGGTTACACGGATGCGAGTGTTGGACCTCAACATTGAGACCGAAGCTTACCAAATTGAAGATCAAGTTCAGTTGACTTATCGGTGTTGATCACGATGAAAGACGTTGATAATAGTAGACTAAGGGGTAATATTGTTGGGTTTGAAGGATAGTCTAATATTATCAACACAGTCAAAGTCAACAAAGTCAACATCAACGGTCAAAGTAAACGCAATAGTCAAACCCGACACGTTCGAGACGTGGAACCTAGACAAGACGTTGAAGATTTAAATGACTAGGAGTTTTATTGTAATAAATATATTTTATGTGAACAAAATATATTTTATCTTGTTTTTAGTCATGTTTTGGTTTTAGATGTTATTTCCATTAATTAGCCTAATTTTAGGGGGTTAAATGCAATTAGTGAATATTATATTCACTATAAATAGGTTAATTGTAATTAGGGTTTGGTAAATGTTTGAATGACTAATTGATTGTGGTTTCCATTTGTACAAATTATATGCAATCAATATTAGATCAAATTGGGGTTTTAATATGTTCATCATATTTTGATCTATAATTCTTCATGATTTGATTAAAGTTTGATTATCCTGGAGCGACAATATGGTATCAGAGTCATTTTGGATCAAAATGCATTGAAGAATTGAAGAAATTGTTGCTGATTTTTAAAGATGTTCATCACTTTTTAGAGAGAGAAACTGGGTTCTAGAGAGAGAAAGTAGATCTGAGTTCAAATTTTTACAAATTCAACATCAACAACATCAGATCTATCACTATAATCAACATATATTGAATCTACATCATTGTTTGTACCAGAAAATTCAAAGAAAATCTTCAGATCTGAAATTTCTCTCACACACACTAATGTGTGTTCTTGGTGTTCTTGAGAGCTTCAAATCTTTATGGGGCGAAACTAGATCTGACCTTGAATGAAAGTTCAAACTGTTCCGGCGAAATTACAGTTTCGTCCGGCGAAATTCCGGCGAAACTGTAATTCCGGCGAAACTAATTCTGGCGAAACTGCAACTCCGGCGAAACTAAGGTTTTCCGGCGAAACTCCGGCGAAACTACATTTCCAGCGAATCTAACTCTGTGAAATTAACAACGACCACAACCAACAGAACAAATCAACCCCGGAGCCACATGCACCACAACCATCCCACCCTCGACCAACGCACCCGCAGCTATCAGTACCCGCTGCCACCACCACCCAAACCCTCCATAACCACCGTACCCACAGCCATAACCCGAGATCACACTCACCATCCCACATCACAATCACCATAACCATCGTCGCCCCACCTTCACCCGTAGCCCCCTCACCCAACAAACCTCAACTTATCAGGCCCTAACCCTCGACCCCAACCCTCGCGAACACAACACCTTATCTCCACCCACTTCAGCACCAACCGCAACCAACTGCGACCACAACCACAATAACTCTACCCATTACCTTCCCCTTCAGTCAGCACAGCCACCACCGCCAACGTCTCCACCGGAGAAACTGAAAAACCTATAACCACAACACATGTAGTTCGATTCAACAGAAACAACTCTTCTCAATCCACACGCAATCGGTTTTGATTTAACGATTATTAACGATAATACCTCTTTCAACAACAAACACGCCGATCTTCACATCCTTGTTGTCTCTATCTCTCTTGATGGAAGAATGGGTGTCGCTGGTGAGCGTGGTGCACAGAGAAGAAAGGGGGAGTGAGTGACGCTCCGATTTGACCATTTATATTGGGTGTAACACCCCGAAAATTCAAAACGAGTCGCCGGGGATAATGGGCTTAATTATGGGTATTTAATAAAGAAAGAAAGATGGATTATGGGCTAATTAGGCTAATGGACAAGAGCCTAAGTGGATTGAGGCCCATAATCATCCCTTAACCTACCCAAAGCAACCACCATCTTCTTCATTCCAACCCTAAGTCCAAAAATCCGTAGAGAGAGAAAGTAGAGAGAGAAAGTGCAAGAAACTCAAGTTTTGGAGCTTCTAAGGTCAAGGGATTGAAGATCTGGGTGTTTGGGCAACAAATCTCAAGAAAGGAGCAGCAAAACAAGGTAAGAATCAACCCCTAAACCCTTCTGTAGATCAAACCCGGATTCTAGGGTTTTGGGTTTTGAAAAGTTGCAAAGAATCGCATAAAGGTCACATTTTTACGTATGAAAACATGTATGAAGCTTAGATTTAGCCTCATGGATGATAAACTAAGAGGTTGGACGTAAAAAGTTGTGATTTTGGGTGAAAAACGGACTGGTTAGTGATTTTTATGCGATCTGCGAAACTGTATATGCATCCAGCGAATTTGCATAATCATACAGCGAAACTAAGAACATTTCCAGCGAAATTACAGATTCGCTTGGGCGAAACTACAGTTTCGTTCGGGCGAAGCTGTGGACCCATAGACATTGCGAAACTAGAAAATTCCAACGAAAGTTGGGCGCTCAAGGCAGTGAATCTGTCCAGCGAAACTGGCAGAACTGCTGCCCAGCGAAACTGGCAGCGAAACTGCCAGCGAAACTTCCAGCGAAACTGTGGGCGAAATTATGAAGAAAATGATGTTTTTGTGTATTAACTATCGTGCAGCTAGAGTGTTTGGACTATAGCTTAAGTAACTTAGGATTGAAGCTATTTGCTAAGTTCAGGTGAGTTCTAGATCCCCTTATTTAAACGTTTTTCCATGTTTTTGGGGCTATTATGCATAGTAAACATAAGGTTTTCAAGATAAGGATTTCAAGGTGTTTTAACAAGAAAATACATTTTTCCTAAGGTAAAATGTGACACTTAAATAGCTCAAAATAATTTTCGGGCGCGCTGACCTGGCAGCCCGGCCCCAGCCAGGGGCGTTGCCCCTTGGACCCCACTAGGGGCTGCTGCCCCTAGAACCCCGCTGTCAGGGGCTGCCGCCCCCGAACCCCCGCTGTCCCGCGGAGGGTCGGTTACGTGTTATGATGACTAGTACTTGGTATGTTGTGTATTTGATAAGTTACGTATTATATGTCAAGTGAAAGATAATATTAATAAAAAGTGGAACTTAATGAATGTTACCCCCGGGCCCATATGATGATGAAAAGTCTTGCAAGCACTATGATAGACTTCACTTATATGAGTCTGATGTACGACGATGGATCCGTATTCATGAGCGGGCTATGTGCCTAGCAGTGTGGATCAACTGTCGGAGGAAGCTACCATGAAGATGTGTACCGACGGGGATCGATCAACCGTCGGGGGTAGCGACCATGGATAACGTGTACCGACGGGGATTGACATTCGTTGTCAATCAACATGGAGATCTTGCTTTGTGCAATCTCGCCTATGATGAAGTGAAATGTAATGAAAGAATGAAAGATAATGAACGTGCCTAATGTGATGCAAGTAACGTTTGAAGTATGATGTTTGCGTGTTCATTATATGACAGGATGAAAGATTATACTTTCTTACTTATATAAAACTAGAACTCACTCAGCGTGGCTGACTTTTTATGCATAATAGTGGGCAGGTAGGCGCTGATGCTGAGGATGGCACCACGGAGCTACTTGGGGAAATATGGATGGCATTCCTATTAATGAAGCCTTTATTGTAATTAATGAACAAGGAATATGTTTTATTTACCTTTAAAGGACAAATGTATGAGTACAATGGGGTTTCTAAGTCTTTAACGAATGTTTAATTATTTTCCGCTGCAATGTTTTCTTATTAAACTGAATTTATGCTATGGTTAACCAACTGTGAGGTTTCCCGGGAACGGGGCCTTACAAGTTGGTATCAGAGCCAAAGTTTAAGAGAAATGGGTAAAACATTTTTCAAACCTAAACTTAAACTGAGCATGGGACCCAATGAGGGATGCCAACCCAAGTAGCTACGTGCCATCAGGTAAAATATTTCAAGTAAACTGGCAATATGTGTGTGTGCTATTTGTTTTATATACGTGTAGATTTGAATGCTGGCATGTGTTAGGATAGTGATTGCTTGGGACAGGAGGGTAAGGTAAGTAGTTTATCACACTTGGCCACTGTAATTAAGGACTTACCATACTTGTAATGATCTGAGCAATTAACTTGAATAACCATTTCGGTGTTTAAATCTTATAGGAATTAGATATGGCGGGTAGGAAAGCTGGGAAGGCTACACGTGGACGTCCTCGAGGTGGTCGTACCACTACACCACGTGTCACCCGGAGCAAAGCTAAGGCTCCCGAGACTGTTCACGAGGAGTCAGACCTCCATAGTCAACCAGAGGGCGAGGGATCAGCCACCCTCAAGTCCACTATGAAGGAGGCCATCGCCGATGAAGTCTACAATGTCATGCAAGATGTCTTACCCTCGGTGGTGAATGAGGTGCTTAAAGTAGTCAAGGATGGAGATAAAGCTGATAGGAAGGAGAAGGAAAATGAGAAGAATTCTGGAAGGTCCACTAGGAGGACGGAGGAATCTGAAGAGGAGCCATCAAACCCTAAGGTGGTAATCCACGATGACGACAGTGATGAGGAGGCTGAGAGGGAGAAGATTAGGGGGTGCAACTATGGGGCATTTCAAAGGTGTAAGCCCCCGACCTTCGACGGTAATGGCAATGCTACTGCCGCTCATCGATGGATCAGAGAAATGGAGGCGGTACTAGAAATTAGTGAATGCCGCGAAGATCAGAAAGTTAAGTTTGCCACTCATTCCTTCGTCGACTCAGCGCTGTGCTGGTGGGACAATATTGTCCAGGCTGAAGGAAAGCGGTCGATAGCCAAACTGAGGTGGTCCGAGTTGAAGGAGTTGGTGCTGGAGGAGTATTGTCCCCATCGGGAATTAGACAAGATTGAGAAGGAGTTCTTGTATTTGGAGGCTGGAAACATGACTCATCAAGAGTATACCTCCAAGTTCAATGAACTTGCAAGACTTGTGCCAGACATGGTAACACCTGCATCCAAGAAGATCAAGAGATACATGCAGGGTTTGCCAGTGGACATCGGGAGGCACATGATTGCGGCTAGACCAGGCACGTTTAGGTCTATGGTGGATTTAGCTGGAAGGTTGTACGATGAGAGAGACCCAATACCTGTGCAAAAGAAGGTGGAGAAGTGGAGTGGGAACAAGAATGGAAATGGGAAGAGGTTCGGAGGTGATAACTTCAGGGGTGGAGAAAAGAAGATGAGAGCTGAGGGTCAATCAGGGAGACAGGAAAATACAGGTGAAGGGGGTGCCTGTAGAAAATGTGGAAAACGCCATTTTGGGGAGTGTAGGGTTAGGACTGGAAGGTGTTTTAAATGTGGGGGCGAGGGTCACTATGCTAGAGAATGCAAGGCGGTGAAGTGCTACCAATGTGGCGAGATAGGGCATGCGGAGAAAGACTGCAAGAAGGAAAATCGGGAGGACCGGGAACAGTTAAAGCTGGAGACAAAGGGAAGGGTGACGGTTTAAAGGCAAAGGCAAGGGCGTTTAACATAACTCGTGAGGAGGCCAGGGCAGATCCAGAAGTAGTTTCAGGTATGTTTCTGGTGGATGATGAATATGCTTCTGTGCTCTTTGATTCTGGTGCTAGTAAGAGTTTTGTGTCTACTGCCTTTTGTCGTTTATTGCATGATAAGAGTAGGAAGATAGACGAGCCCTTTTATGTAGAAACAACCATTGGAGAGTCCACTAAGGTAACTGAAGTGATTGAGGATTGCCTGATTGAGTTAGAAGATTGTAAGTTCCCTGCTAGGTTGTATGTTATGGCCTTAGGAGGTTTTGATGTGGTGTTAGGCATGGATTGGTTAGCTAGCTATGAAGCCAATATTGTATGTAGCAAGAAAATAATTCGTCTAAAAGCGCCCGATGGTAGTTCTGTTACTGTACGTGGGGATAAGGTGCGTTGTGTGCCGAAGGTCGTGACGATGATCACAGCGGAAAAGTACATGAGACATGGGTGTAGCGCTTACTTGGCCTATGTAAAAGATGTGGACGTGCTAGAGCCACAATTATCAGACGTGCCGGTAGTGCGCGATTTTCCTGACGTCCTTCCTGAAGACCTGACTGGTGTGCCGCCTGACCGCGAAATCGAATTTCAAATTGATTTGCTACCGGGGGCGCAGCCCGTCGCTAAGGCACCATATCGATTGGCTCCTTCAGAGATGGTAGAATTGAGGGACCAGTTACAAGATTTATTGGATAAGGGCTTCATCTGGCCAAGTATCTCTCCATGGGGTGCTCCAGTTTTATTCGTCAAGAAGAAGGATGGTAGCATGCGAATGTGCATTGACTATCGCGAGCTCAATAAGCTGACCGTAAAGAATCGATACCCATTGCCAAGAATCGACGACTTGTTCGATCAACTTCAGGGTGCCAGCTGGTTTTCAAGGATAGACCTGCGGTCTGGTTACCACCAATTGAAGGTGAAAGAACAAGATATTCCTAAAACAGCGTTCCGTACGCGTTATGGACACTACGAATTTCTCGTCATGTCCTTTGGTTTAACTAACGCGCCAGCTGCTTTTATGGACCTTATGAATCGGGTATGCCGGCCTATGTTGGATAGATCGGTGATAGTGTTCATCGATGACATTTTGATTTATTCGAAAAGTGAAGAAGAACACGCCAATCATATTCAAGAAGTATTGGAGAACTCAGAAGCAAGAAGTTATATGCTAAGTTCTCTAAGTGTGCATTTTGGCTTCGCGAAGTTCAATTTCTGGGTCATGTGGTTAATCCCGAGGGGATCAGAGTGGACCCTGTGAAGGTTGAAGCGGTAATGCAATGGGAATCTCCAAAGACGCCAACCGAGATTCGCAGTTTCTTAGGTCTGGCAGGTTACTACAAGAGGTTTATCCAGGATTTCTCCAAGATAGCTTCTCCTTTAACTAAGCTGACCTGGAAGGACGTGAAGTATGAATGGGGTCCTGTTCAGGAGAACGCCTTCCTAGAACTAAAGATGAGGTTAACGCAAGCCCCTGTCCTAACGCTACCTGAGGGGAACGAGGACATGGTAGTCTACTCGGATGCCTCATATGCAGGATTGGGTTGCGTGTTGATGCAACGAGGGAAGGTGATAGCCTATGCTTCTAGATAGCTAAAAGCCCACAGAGGCCAATTATCCTACACATGATTTGGAGTTGGCAGCGGTGGTGTTTGCATTGAAGATTTGGAGGCACTACCTGTATGGGGTGAAGTGCACCATCTTCACCGATCATAAGAGTCTGAAGTATTTCTTTGAACAAAAAGAACTCAATATGAGGTAGAGGAGGTGGCTGGAACTGATCAAGGACTATGACTGCGAAATTCATTATCATCCCGGCAAAGCTAATGTGGTTGCTGACGCCCTTAGCCGAAAGGGACGACCCGAACCAATTCGGGTGAGGGCTTACCAAATAATTATGACGCCTGATGTTATGAAGCGAGTGAGGGAGTTTCAGGATGAGGCATTAAGAGAGGACAGAGTCAACTCTGAAAGAATGAAAGGGCAAACTTCAGATATGGGGGAAAACACCCTGGGTGTTAGAACTCGATCTGGGAGAATGTGGATCCCTCTCTATGGGGATTTGAGGGGAAAGATCATGGATGAGGCTCACAAAACTAGATACTCTATTCATCCTGGTGCCACAAAAATGTACCAAGATCTGAAGAAAGATTATTGGTGGCCAGGAATGAAGCATGACGTGGTTAAGTATGTAAACAAGTGCCTGACTTGTTTACAGGTGAAGGCAGAACACCAAAAGCCATATGGGAAAATCCAGCCGTTGGATATTCCTGAATGGAAATGGGAACACATCACGATGGACTTCATCACGAAGCTACCTCGCACGACGAAAGGAAGCGACACGATCTGGGTGATTGTTGACCGTTTAACAAAGAGCGCCCATTTCCTACCAATTCGTGAAACGTTTTCCTCTGAGAAATTGGCAGATCTATTCATCAAGGAGATCGTGGCTCGTCACGGCGTGCCAGTGTCTATCGTTTCGGATAGGGACACGTGGTTTACGTCTAAATTCTGGAAGAGGTTTCACGACTCAATGGGGACTAGACTGCAAATTAGTACGGCTTACCACCCCCAAACGGATGGTCAGTCGGAAAGAACGATTCAAACGTTAGAAGACATGCTACGAGCATGTGTGATCGACTTTGGAGGAAGTTGGGATGAGCACTTACCGTTGGCGGAATTCTCCTATAATAATAGTTACCATGCCAGCATTGGTATGCCCCCTTACGAAATGTTGTATGGTAGGAAGTGCAGAACGCCCGTGTGTTGGGGTGACATCGGGCAAAAGGAACTGGGGAGCCTTGAAGTGATTGAGGTCGCAACGGAGAAGTTAGATAAGATTAAGGCATTCATGAAAGCTGCAAAAGATCGCCAGAAGTCTTATGCTGATAAGAGGCGTAGACCGATAGAGTTTGAGGTTGGTGACAAGGTTATGCTCAAGGTATCGCCATGGAAAGGGATCATTAGGTTTCGAAAAAGGGAAAGTTAAGCCCGAGATTCATAGGGCCTTTCCGCATCATCGCAAGGGTAGGGGAAGTGGCCTACAGACTAGAATTACCTGATGAGTTGAGTGGAATTCACCCTACGTTCCACGTATCTCACCTTAGGAAATGTCTAGTAGACGATGATGCATTTGTACCATTAGAGGACATTGAAGTCGACGAGCGATTGAATTAAGTAGAGCAGCCGGTGGTCATCCTAGATCGGAAAGAGAAGCGCTTACGTAATAAAGTAGTTCCGCTAGTACGAGTACAATGGAAACACAGAAGAGGATCAGAATCTACGTGGGAGACCGAGGAAGAGATGAGGAGATTTTATCCCCAATTGTTTGATGACTGACAGGTTTCGAGGACGAAACCTAAATAAGTGGGGGAGACTTGTAACACCCCGAAAAGTCAAAACGAGTCGCCGGGGATAATGGGCTTAATTATGGGTATTTAATAAAGAAAGAAAAATGGATTATGGGCTAATTAGGCTAATGGACAAGAGCCTAAGTGGATTGAGGCCCATAATCATCCCTTAACCTACCCAAAGCAGCCACCATCTTCTTCATTCCAACCCTAAGTCCAAAAATCCGTAGAGAGAGAAAGTAGAGAGAGAAAGTGCAAGAAACTCAAGTTTTGGAGCTTCTAAGGTCAAGGGATTGAAGATCTGGGTGTTTGGGCAACAAATCTCAAGAAAGGAGCAGCAAAACAAGGTAAGAATCAACCCCTAAACCCTTCTGTAGATCAAACCCGGATTCTAGGGTTTTGGGTTTTGAAAAGTTGCAAAGAATCGCATAAAGGTCACATTTTTACGTATGAAAACATGTATGAAGCTTAGATTTAGCCTCATGGATGATAAACTAAGAGGTTGGACGTAAAAAGTTGTGATTTTGGGTGAAAAACGGACTGGTTAGTGATTTTTATGCGATCTGCGAAACTGTATATGCATCCAGCGAATTTGCATAATCATACAGCGAAACTAAGAACATTTCCAGCGAAATTACAGATTCGCTTGGGCGAAACTACAGTTTCGTTCGGGCGAAGCTGTGGACCCATAGACATTGCGAAACTAGAAAATTCCAACGAAAGTTGGGCGCTCAAGGCAGTGAATCTGTCCAGCGAAACTGGCAGAACTGCTGCCCAGCGAAACTGGCAGCGAAACTGCCAGCGAAACTTCCAGCGAAACTGTGGGCGAAATTATGAAGAAAATGATGTTTTTGTGTATTAACTATCGTGCAGCTAGAGTGTTTGGACTATAGCTTAAGTAACTTAGGATTGAAGCTATTTGCTAAGTTCAGGTGAGTTCTAGATCCCCTTATTTAAACGTTTTTCCATGTTTTTGGGGCTATTATGCATAGTAAACATAAGGTTTTCAAGATAAGGATTTCAAGGTGTTTTAACAAGAAAATACATTTTTCCTAAGGTAAAATGTGACACTTAAATAGCTCAAAATAATTTTCGGGCGCGCTGACCTGGCAGCCCGGCCCCAGCCAGGGGCGTTGCCCCTTGGACCCCACTAGGGGCTGCTGCCCCTAGAACCCCGCTGTCAGGGGCTGCCGCCCCCGAACCCCCGCTGTCCCGCGGAGGGTCGGTTACGTGTTATGATGACTAGTACTTGGTATGTTGTGTATTTGATAAGTTACGTATTATATGTCAAGTGAAAGATAATATTAATAAAAAGTGGAACTTAATGAATGTTACCCCCGGGCCCATATGATGATGAAAAGTCTTGCAAGCACTATGATAGACTTCACTTATATGAGTCTGATGTACGACGATGGATCCGTATTCATGAGCGGGCTATGTGCCTAGCAGTGTGGATCAACTGTCGGAGGAAGCTACCATGAAGATGTGTACCGACGGGGATCGATCAACCGTCGGGGGTAGCGACCATGGATAACGTGTACCGACGGGGATTGACATTCGTTGTCAATCAACATGGAGATCTTGCTTTGTTCAATCTCGCCTATGATGAAGTGAAATGTAATGAAAGAATGAAAGATAATGAACGTGCCTAATGTGATGCAAGTAACGTTTGAAGTATGATGTTTGCGTGTTCATTATATGAAAGGATGAAAGATTATACTTTCTTACTTATATAAAACTAGAACTCACTCAGCGTGGCTGACTTTTTATGCATAATAGTGGGCAGGTAGGTGCTGATGCTGAGGATGGCACCACGGAGCTACTTGGGGAAATATGGATGGCATTCCTATTAATGAAGCCTTTATTGTAATTAATGAACAAGGAATATGTTTTATTTACCTTTAAAGGACAAATGTATGAGTACAATGGGGTTTCTAAGTCTTTAACGAATGTTTAATTATTTTCCGCTGCAATGTTTTCTTATTAAACTGAATTTATGCTATGGTTAACCAACTGTGAGGTTTCCCGGGAACGGGGCCTTACATTGGGATGCTTTCAATGATATCCGGTTAAACAAGAACACATATCATCTTCAACTGCTTCGTTCATTTTTAATCTACTTGGTAGTTTGAGTTGTCTTATTTCTGCTTTTTCTGATTATTCAACTGCTCATGTTAAAGTTGTGGGGTCTTCATTGGTACTATATCTAGGGAAGGAGAACATTGAAGGTTTAGTGGACAAGTTAATAAAGGCTTTTGTGGTAAACGAGGGTGAAATAAATGAGGGTCAAAAGTTATCTAGTTGACAATAAAAGTATTATAGTATTATAAAAAAAGAAGAGTATTATAATATTATAAAAATAAAAAAAAATCAAATAAAATTGACTAATTGGGATTAATTAAGCTTGACCCTAGTTACTAAGATTGTATAGCGTGACATTTATTTTTTTTAAAAAAACACATTTTCCCGGGGAGAATTATTTTACAATTTTTGGGAAAAATATTTTTTTAGGTCGTTTAATTGTTCAAAAATATCATCTTCAGAAAACTTTAAATCAGATAATCTCATAACGGCTCAAAGCCGGTTTGACTGTTTTGTAGGTATGAAGAATGAAAAGTTGTCTGATTTCATTGATCGATTTATATCTGTGGCAAATAATCTGAAGAAGCATGACCCCCAACTCACCAACTATGAACAAGTTCAACAGCTTCTTTAATCTCCTCCACCCGAGTGGAGTTCTCAGGTTAAAATGCTTAAGAACGAAAGAAATTTTCTTGATTACAAGTTGATAGATATGATCAACAAGCTGAAATCTGCTGAACTGGATATCAAGAGAAGAGAATTTCATCAAGCCATGTTTCCATCTCAAACTAACAGAATGTATGTATCTATTATTTCTTCTGCGACAAGCATTCTTGATTACAAAACCGAGATTATTGAGAGGTTGAAGTCGATGGAAATTCATTCTGATTCAACTGATGAAATCAGAGAGACTGTAAAAGAGAATTGTGAAGCTTTGAGAGCTGGTAATGGAAGTGAACATGTTTGTGAGAGAACTGATGCAATTGATTTGTTGAAAAATGATGAAGGAAAGAAAGAAACTGAGGATGAAGAGACGCTAAAGGCCAAGGAAGAAGAACATAAAAGAAACACAAGGGTCTGGAACTGCGAGAAGGCTCTTGCTGCTGAAAGAGTCATCATGGATCTTCCATATGAGACAGTTCAGGATATGTGTTCTTCTGCTTGTAAAATTCGTTTGTTTGGTATCTATAAAGCAAATAGGTTATTGCTAGATAACGAAAAAGAATTAAAAACCATAAACAAAGAACTAAAGCAGAATGAAATTGCTTTTTTCAAAGAAACTTAATGAAGCATTGGCTGAAATCGTTCTTTTGAAAAGAAATCTTTTGGAAAGAAATTTGGAAATAAATATTTTAAGAGAAAGAGCAGTTCTAGCTCAATTTGAAACGACTCAGATTCAAACAAAGCTTGATAAATGGACTCTTTCATAGATGAAAAAGGATGAGCTTATTGCTAAACAACAAGGGGCGCGAATAAAACATGGGATTGGATATAAAATCTGATGGTGAAACTGTATTTAGTTCAGTTCCACCCCCTTCTACTTTATGTTATTCACCAATCTCCAGACCTCATCCTTCAAATGATTTGTTTGAACAACCTACTAATAGTCTAAATGCAGGTTTAAGCTGTGTTAATCTTCAAGAGGTTAGAGATGTGCAGTATTCTCCAGTAGGTTTGGGAGTCTACTGGCAGGGGTCTGATAAGAAGATTAATGACGATTCCACCTCTGATGCTCCAAAACCAATATCAGTTACTTCTCCAACCTTCTTCAACAAATTCAAAACAGGCAATATTCCTTCGTTTGTTCCTGTCAGGTTTGTCAAAGAAGGAACAGTTTTCGAATCGTCAGGCAATCAGAATCCTATAACCGATGCTGACACAATAGGAGGTGTCAATCAAGATCCATTGGAAGCTGATTTGTGTATACGAGACTGGACAAGCTCAGATGATGAATCAAACACAGAGGAGCGTGTTGGTTCCTCACAGATCAAGATATCTCCTGACATTGTCAAGTCTCAAAAGCTTCCAAAAGCTGAATCAAGACCAATACGGATCTCTTCTCCAACTGCAAAACAACCCAGTCAATCAGTGAAGATCTCATTCCCTGTTCAGCACGGGAAACTTCAGAACAAGCAAGAATCTACTATAAGCTCAAAGCAATCCTCATCCCCATCTGCATCACACAGTTCAGTCAAGCATCAAAAGCCATTCAAGGCTTGTTTTGAGTGTGGAAAAGAAGGTCATGTGGTGAAGAAATGTCATCAAAGGCTTGCTACGAATGGTAAAGGCAAAACAATTTGCTTCTCCAAATGTAAGTCTAAAAAGAATGTTCCAGACGTTAAGGGAAACACGGGTTGCTTCTCTGGATCAAGAGGTAAAAAGCACACATCTTTGAATGGTTGGATGACAAACCCTCCATCCAAACCTTTTCATGTGAAGCCGGTTTCACATGATTCAAAGATGAAAATGACCAAAGGTTCAAAACCAAATCCTTTTCCTTCTAGTCTTAAACAGAAAAAGATTTTCAAATTTAATTCATTAAAATCCAAGTTAATTGAACCGAAAAAATTTGGCAAATTAAAAAGAAGGATACAACAATCCCCGATTGTTTAAACGGTTGCGTGCAGAAGCTTGTTACTTATCTTGATGAAAAAGGAACTTCCAGGACTACGATGGCCTGGGTTCCTCTTTCTAACTATTCTGTTTATGAGTGCAGGAACAATTCAGGAGCACTGTTAGTAATCCGGTTTACTGACAGGGATTGTTCCTAATTCAAATATGAGGCGAAACAAACAGGTTAAGGTCATGGTATTATATCCACAATCTGGATTTTTATCCGCATTCTCACAGTTCTCACTTCACAGTCACTGCACATTTCTTAAGAATTCATTTCTTATCTTCATATCGGTGTAGTTTGGAAGACCTTCTTTGGTAAATTTCTATTTTTGTACAGTCTTCAAAATATAACAAAAAAATAGGTTTGCTAAAATAAAAATTTAGGGGGAGAGTATATCAAAATTAAATAAAATGAATAGAAATTAAAAGAGAACTGGGAACTTGATTCGAGATGACTGGGAAATGATTGTATATCATCTTGAAATACTTGTTCTTGCATGACTTGCATTTTAAAATGAGATATGATAGTAATTGATGTTGTTATCTGATTCGCATCTTAATTTTAACTCCAAATAATAGAAAAACAAACAGATTCTTTAATGATATGCTTGGTAGACTCAACCTGAAGAATAAAGTAGACAGCAACATGATGATTTAAATTAAAATATATGCTTAAGGATGTCTGGATTTACGCAATCATTTTGGCCTGCACGAAAACTGAGTCCCGACAAAAATTGGATTGAGAATTGATCTTTCACCCGACATGATACAAATCATATAAGCTACATCTTTGATCCATGTTTGGTGTATTTATGTGTCTTATGTTTGTGCTAATCTCCTCTGCTGTATGGAAGTACTGACCTGGAGTGATGATCACCTTTGCTATACGATAGTACTGACCTGGAGCTCTCATTGGCACATGATTAAACGGTCATCTCCTTTGTTATACGTGAGTATAGACCTGGAGCTCTCACCATTTTGATCTAAGTTGTGTCAAATCATCTAACGATGAATTCATCACAGAATACAATATTTTGTTGATAATCACTTGCAAACTAATGCACAAGCCTTGTTCCATAAAGATCGTAATAAAATTCAAGAAATCCTGAGGTTGGGTGAGGGTTTTTGCCAAATGATTGTGGGGTCCTAGAATTCTAAAGTGCTTAATTGAACCTTAACAAATCATCTGATGCTTGTTGAAAAAGATAGGGCATGGGTTTAAGTGGACAAACATATCAGCAATCGTTATTGATCTGTTTGAGAATTTTAAAATATTTGAAAGATTGTGATTAGATTCAGTTATAAGTGTGATCTCATTGATGGTCGATGATTAAATTCAACTTTGTGCTAAAGTATATCTTGAGGATGTGATCTCATGACCGATTCAGTTCTCGGTAATTAAAATATATATATATAATAATAATATACAAATATAAAAAAATATAAAAAATAGACATAAAATAAAATTAAAAAAATTATTATAATAAATTTTCATTTCAATATTAACTTAGGTCTTCCATATTATGATGTTACAATTTTATCATTTTTCATGCATTTCACAGAAATTACGCTCATTCGAACACGGGTTCGCTTGTTTTTCACACAGATAAACACGGGTTTTGTTTTGTTAAAATGAAATGATCTCATTAGAAATGTCGAGATTGTGTTTTAGAATGTGTTTCAGATTTTTGCTACAAGTGATGGCCGATCATCAGTTGAGCAGTGTACTTGATCAGAGAACCTGTTCCTCCAGTTTGCAGAAGATACCGAGCTAGGAATCCTCCTCCTACATATTCTGAAGCACTCAAGATTAGAGAGTTGGGAAAGATTTTAAATATCTTCACAAACGATGCATAGAAAAAGGGGGAACTTGTGAGATAAAGATCATCAGCAACAAAATTTGGGAAGCATCAGTCTAGGGGGAATATTGTTGGACCTCAACATTGAGACTGAAGCTTACCAAATTGAAGATCAAGTTCAGTTGACTTATCGGTGCTGATCACGATGAAAGACGTTGATAATAGTAGACTAAGGGGGAATATTGTTAGGTCTGAAGGATAGTCTAATATTATCAACATAGTCAAAGTCAACAAAGTCAACGTCAACGGTCAAAGTCAACGCAATAGTCAAACCCGACAAGTTCGAGACGTGGAACCGAGACAAGAAGTTGAAGTTTTAAATGACTAGGAGTTTTATTGTAATAAATATATTTTGTGTAAACAAAATATATTTTATCTTGTTTTTAGTCATGTTTTTGTTTTAGATGTTATTTCCATTAATTAGCCTAATTCTAGGGGGTTAAATGCAATTAGTGAATATTATATTCATTATAAATAGGTTAATTGTAATTAGGGTTTGGTAAATGGTTGAATGACCAATTGATTGGGGTTTCCATTTGTACAAATTATATGCAATAAATATTAGATCAAATTGGGGTTTTAATGTGTTCATCATATTTTGATCTATAATTCTTCATGATTTGATTCAAGTTTGATTATCCTGGAGCTACAGCGAGTTTCCAAACCGATCGTGATGATTCACGATCATAATCGGATACATTTTCATTCTGAATGAAGGAGCGGTCTCTTGGAAGAGCTCTAAACAGGATGTGGTGGCTTTATCAACTACATAATCTGAATGCGTTGCCGCCTCACTGGCAGCTCAAGAAGCTGCATGGTTGAAGAAATTCATTGCCGATCTAGGGGTTGTCCCTTCCATTCAGGACCCCCTAGAGATCTTTTTTGATAACGAGGGTGCGATTGCTCAAATCAAGGAACCTCGTGCTCATCAAAAGACTAGGCACATTGAGCGAAGATTCAACTACATACGAGATGAAGTTGAGAAAGGAAAGATATATTCGCAAGGTTCACACAGATCAAAATATTGCGGATCCTCTTACGTAGCTCCTAGAAAAGGCAAAGCATGAAGGTCATACCTGTGCCATGGGACTTCGATATTCTAGTGATTGGATTTGATCTGTAATTTCATATTTGGATATTTGGAACTCCCTTATTACTTGAATAAAGTTCTTTGGTTATAATATTTCAATAAATGTTCCAATTTAGCATGTTTAATCCATGGGTAAATTGTTTACTCTAAATGTCCGTAGTCGTTCATACTTGTGGGAGCAAGTATGAGGGTAAGATTATTATGAATTTAGATTGGTAGATATTCATATGGATGAATATAAAGCAAAAGGTTACTGCAAAAGTTCATAGATATTTGTGGGATGCAAATATTGGACTGACCTACATCTCAAATATTACTACATGGAATCTTCATGATTGATCATAAGTAATTTTGAGTAAAGGCGAACATCATTTGGTATCCTCTTACCTGAGATACATATTGGGTCTTGATATTTACCAAATATTATACTTTGGCTCCGTTCTTCGCTATTTTGAAATATAGCAGTACATAAGTCTGAGTTCAGGTATGATATATGGTAATTGTGAGAGACGTATGTAGTCAAGATGGGATTTGTCCCTCTTATTCGTTGAGAGTAAGATGTCTAAGGCCTGATAAAATTAAATCAATGGAGAATGATCACCCTGTGTCTCTGGGATTTAACATGACATCTGTGACAAAGGATGGATGATTGATTCACCTAAAACATTTCAAGTATGGTACTTGAAGAGGATGATGTTATTGAATGGCACTTAGTCATACGTATTAAGGGTAGTAAACCATTGTTAGGCGGTATTTACTGCTTGCATCAATCTTCTATGAATCTTCTGCAAGTGGGAGATTGTAGGATCTTATATGCCCAAGACACATACAAGATTGATGTGGTTAGTACGTTATGATCCAAGTCAAGTCATACCCAATAACAGGCTATACAAACACCAACAAACATTTATTTATTGATAAGATCATACAATGAATGTTTGACACCTATTTAGAAAATTGGTTTTCTAAATATTGCTATTGTGATAGAACAACATTATATGGATAACTTGTTCATGAGATATTTATTTGTTTCATTATTTAAGTTGGTTAAATAATGACATATAAAAATATGTTATGTTATAAAATTAAACTAGGCTTTAATTTTATAATTTTAATGATGTGAAGAGTGTGATTTTATAAAATATCAAATGGGTGGGAAACCCATTTGAACACACCCACTTCGGCCGCACATTGCCTTGGGAATACCCATTTTGTGTCTTGTTTCTTGCAAGACTAAAATGCAACCAACACTCTTCCATCATTTTTCCTAACACTCTCCTTCTCTCTCACACATACAAGAGTCCTTTTCCTCTCGTTTTTCTCTCATATTTTCAGATTTTCTTGGCTGATTTGAAGTGGTTCTTGGCTGGAAATTTCGAGCTTGACAAGAGGGACAAGGTTTGGTGTAATACTACCTAGCAAGTGAGTGTTTGGAGGGCTTGTGGGTATCACGGTTTGAGGTCCTCTACTTTGAAGGCTTGCTACTCAAAGACATCATCATCCTCATCCATTTTCGACTCCTTTTGGCTGCTCAAAGGTAGTTTATGGCAGCCTCTTTATGGCTGTCCATAATGTGTAGTTTGTGTTCACATAGTTAGCATTATTCACATATAAAAGGTCCATTGTTCTTGGGTTTGTTTGTGACTTTACAATATCAAAATAGAACTTGATTTTTCATCTTATAAACCATGTTATAAAGTTCATTTCCGCTGCGTCTTTACAAAGTTTAAAATGGTTAAACTATGTTTCATGTTCTATCAAACCCTACAGATTGGGACTGAAAACCTGTTAGGAATATGTTAAACAGGTTGGTGATACGCCTATATAAGGCCCATGCGCCTAAAATTTGCCTTAGAAATGTTCTAAGTCGGGTCATGCGCCCAAATAGGGTTCATGTGCCCAAACAGTACCCCATGCGCTTAGGAAATGCCTTAGAATTTCTAAGTACATGTCCATGCACCTGAATAGTAGTTCATGCGCCTAAGACTTAGGTTCAGACGCCTAAGTATACCCCATGCGCCCAAATAGTGCCCATGCGCTTGAAATGGCTCATGCGCCCAGAACACTTAGTTTATTTTCTGGAATTTTGAGAAAAAAAAATGATTAGGGTTTGACCCTAGTTTGACTTTAGGTTTTAATTGTTATTGTATTGCATAATTATAAGTTGTTCTCATGTCCATAATAATTATTATTGTGTGACTTTACATGGTGTGTTTATGATCATAAAAGCAAAGTATTATCATTAATAAAAGTGAAAGATTAATGATAAAGAAAAATGGAACGTAAATGAAAGAATGTAAGTCTTGCAAGCAAATGAATAGGAGGTGCACGACCATGTTGTCGTTATCTCAATTGTGATGCGGGTTAGCTACCCCAAAGATGCACACAGGGTCAATCATTGAGATTGACAGGGACCCTTGTAGCATACCCTAGGTGATTGGGCTAGCTTAGTGCACAATGTTCGTGGTCTATTTATAGACCACAGGCCTAGCATCAGCTTCGTGCATAATGTTTGAGGTATTTCACATTGGTCCATAAGAAAGTGAAAGATAATGATAAAAGTACGAAAAGGAACAAATGCGTACAATAATGATTAATGAAGAAAGTTTACCTTGATGTATGTATGATGCGTGCTCACGTATGAAAGTAAATAAAGTATTTTATTGTAATGAGTATTTTCGTATATAAATTATATAAAGTATTTTAACGCTTTTAAAACTAGAACTCACTCAGCAACGCTGACTTCTATACATTTTTAGTTGACAGGCATTGCTGAGGATGGCACGAGGGAGAAGCTACTCGGCGAAGCAAGACTGACATCCACTTATATTTTGATACTATTGTTGTTTTGTAATGCAATTAACCAATCTTTTGTAACCTAAACCCTATTGTATTGCTTAACAACATTAGTTATTAATGAAGATGAATGGTGTTAGTTAACCTATTTCCGCTGCATGTTTTGTTTGAATTATGTAATGTTTTATGTATTAATGCGATGATTATCCAACTGTGAGGTACCCGGGTTCGGGGCCTCACAAGTTGGTATCAGAGCCAAAGTTTAAGTGAATTGGGTAAATTATTTTCAAAAAAAACTAAACTTAAACTGAAAATGGGAGAAATGGAGGGATGTCAGCCCGAGTAGCTATGTGCCATCAGGTATTTCTTTTCTTAAAGTTAACCAGTATTATATACGTGTGTTATTTGACTTATGTGTTTATAGTAGATTTAGATACTGATGTAGTCAGGATAGGAAATACTTGGGTGTGAAGAGTAAATTAAGTGGCTAATCACAACTGGCCATTGTAATTAGGGACTTACTATACTTAACATAAACTGAGCTATTACCTTGAATGACCATGTTAGTGTTTGAATCTTATAGTGTTTAAAGGATGGCGGGAGGTAGATCATCTAAGGCTTCCAGAGGAGGAGCACGGGGTGGACGTGGTGCTGAGCCGCGCGTAACAAGGAAAAAGGCTAGGGCTGTCGAGACGGTACATGTGGAGCCCGAAGTACATCAGCAGGAGGGCGTTGATGAGAGCGCCAATCTGAGGGCCTCAGTGAAGGAGGCAGTAGTGGAGGAGGTTCACCAAGTCATGCAGACAATCCTACCGTCTGTGGTGACTGAAGTCATCCGAGCTATGAGAGAAGATGAGACAAAGGAGGAAGAGAGAAAGAATACGTCTGGGAGGAAGGAGAATGAAAGGAGTGATGATGAGGATGTGGAGCTGAATGCTGAGATGGCAGCCTCACGTGTGGGAGCATACCGGTGAGTGTAGGTTGGGATTGAATGTATGCCTCAAGTGTGGCAAGCCTGGCCACATTGCTAGAGACTATAGGGTGTCGAGGTGTTATAGCTGTGGCGAGGTGGGCCACGTGAGTAACGACTGCAAGAAGCCGAGGGCAAAGCTCTGGGGGGAAGAAGAGGGTTGAAGATGGAGGGCAGAGGGAAATTTCTAGAGCATTCACGATGACGCTGGAGGAGGCTAGAGTGGATCCCGATGTCGTGTCAGGTATCTTTCTAGTAAATCAAACTTATGCCTCTATGTTATTTGATTCTGGTGCTAGTAGGAGTTTTATTTCTACTACCTTCTATGATAAGTTGTCTGCTAATTGTAGAAGTATTAGTGAGCCATTCGATGTAAAAACTGCTATAGGTAAGTCTACTAGAATTACGGATATGGTAGAGGATTGTATCATAGAACTAGAAGGCCATAGGTTTTCTGCAAATTTACATGTGATGCCCCTAGGCGGATTCGATGTAGTACTAGGGATGGACTGTTTAGCGACCTATGAGATGAATATTATATGTCGAAAGCAGATGATTCGATTAGTTGCGCCCGATGGAAGTTCGGTGATGGTTTACGGTGATCGCGTCACTACGGTTCCTAAGGTGATTTCGATGGCGGTGGCGAGGAAGTACATGCGACGTGGATGTAGTGCCTACCTGGCCTACGTGAAAGATGTGGATGTGTCAGTACCACAATTGCCCAAGGTACCAGTGGTGCATGACTTCCTGGACGTATTCCCAGAAGATTTACCAGGAGTGCCACCGGATCACGAGATTGAGTTCTAAATCGATTTGATACCTGGTGCTCAACCCGTTGCCAAGGCACCGTATTGATTAGCTCCGACTGAGATGAAGGAACTCATGGATCGATTACAGGAGTTAGTGGATAAAGGGTTCATTCGACCGAGTATCTCTCCTTGGGGTGCTCCGATCTTGTTTTTTAAGAAGAAGGACGGTAGCATGAGGATGTGTATAGACTACCGGGAGTTAAACAAGTTGACGGTGAAGAATCAGTATCCATTACCGAGGATCGATGACTTGTTTGATTAACTTCAAGGTGCTAGTTGGTTCTCAAGGATAGATCTTCGATCTGGCTACCATCAGCTGAAGGTGAAGGAGCAGTATGTTTCTAAGACAGCCTTTCGCACGCATTATGGACACTATGAGTTCCTCATTATGTCTTTTGGCTTGACTAACGCGCTAGCTACCTTTACGGATTTGATGAACCGAGTATGCCGACAGATGTTAGATAAATCAGTGATTGTGTTTATTGATGATATCCTGATTTATTTAAAGAGCGAGGAAGAGCATGTCGGTCACATTCGGGAAGTATTGGAAACATTTAGAAGAGAGAAATTGTATGCCAAATTCTCTAAGTGTGCGTTCTGGTTGCCCGAAGTTCAATTTCTGGGTCACGTGGTGAATGCTGAAGGAATTATGGTGGACCCAGCAAAGGTTGAGGCAGTGATGCAATGGAAATCTCCAAAGATGCCATCCGAGATCTGTAGTTTCTTGAGGTTGGTGGGTTATTACAGGAGATTCATTCAGAACTTTTCCAAGATAGCCTCGCCTTTGTTTAAGTTGACATGCAAGGATGTGAAGTTTGTGTGGGGCCGAGAACAGGACAGTGCTTTCGAGGAGTTAAAGACGAGATTAACTCAAGCTCCTGTCTTGACGTTACTCGAAGGAAGTGAGGACTTAGTGCTATATTCAGATGCTTCTTATTCGGGACTAGGTTGCGTGTTGATGCAATGTGGAAGAATAATTGCCTACCTATCCCAACGGCTGAAAACCCACGAAGTCAACTACCCTACCCATGATTTGGAGTTAGCAGCAGTGGTCTTTGCATTGAAGATTTGGAGGCACTACTTATATGGTACAAAGTGCACAATCTTCACTGATCACAAGAGCTTAAAGTACTTCTTTGAGCAGAAGGACCTCAACATGAGGAAAAGGAGGTGGTTAGATCTCATCAAGGACTACGATTGTGAGATCCATTACCATCCGGTTAAGGCCAACATTGTGGTCGATGCCCTTAGCCGAAAAGAGAGACCGAGCCAATTTAGGTGAAGGCTATCAGTTGGTTATGACCGTTGATGTGATGACACATGTGAAGGGGTTTCAAGAAGAGGCATTGAAAGAGGATCGCCTTAACTCTAAAAGGATGAGAGGACTAGTTGCCGAGTTGGGTGAGAACACTCTCAGTGTTAGAAACCGAAATGGGCGGATGTGGATTCCCCGATACGAAGATCTAAGGGGACGAATTTTGGACGAAGCTCATAAGACTTGATACTCCATTCATCCCGGTGCCACGAAGATGTACCAAGATATGAAGAAAGATTATTGGTGGATGGGAATGAAGCGTGACGTGGTGGAGTATGTGGGTAAGTGCCTTACTTGCTTGTAACTGAAGGCAGAGCATCAGAAGCCATACGGGAAGATCCAACCATTGGATAAAGCCGAGTGGAAATGGGAGCACATCACCAGGGACTTCATTATGATGTTACCCCGCATGGTGAGGGGGTACGATACCATCTAGGTGATTGTTGATCGTCTAACCAAGAGTGTTCACTTCTTATCGATCCACGAGATGTACTCATCCGAGAGATTGACGGATCTATTCATGAAGGAGATTGTAGCTCGTCATGGTGTGTCGGTGTCTATCGTGTCAGATGGTGACACCCGATTCACATCGAATTTTTGGAAGAGATTCCACGATGCGATGGGGATGAGGCTACACATTAGCACAGCTTATCATCCTCAGACAAATGGCCAGTCTGAAAGGAAGATCCAGACGCTTAAAGATATGCTTCGAGCATGCGTGATTGATTTTGGAGGAAGTTGGGATGATCACTAACCATTAGCCGAGTTCTCATACAACAACAGTTATCATACCAGCATTGGTATGCCACCTTACGAGATGCTATACGATAGGAGGTGTAGGACACCCGTATGTTGGGGTGATATCGGGCAAAAAGAGTTGGGGAGCCTGTAAGTGATCGAGGCTACCACTGAGAAGTTAGAAAGGATCAAATCCTTCATGAAAGCGTTGAAGGATCGACAAAAGTCATACGCCGATAAGAGGTGTAGACCGATCCAATTCAAGGTGGGCGACCGAGTGATGTTGAAGGTCTCACCTTGGAAAGGGATTATCCGGTTCAGGAAACGAGGTAAGCTAAGCCCGAGGTATATGGGACCTTCGCGAATCATTTCTCGAGTAGGAGAGGTGGCCTATAGGTTAGATCCAATGAGTTAAGTGGAATTCATCCAACATTCCATGTATCTCATCTGAGAAAGTGCTTAGCTGACGAGGACATGATTGTTCCACTAAAAGATATCGAAGTGGATGAACGGCTCAATCATGTAGAGCAACCAGTGGCAATCATTGATCGGAAGGAGAAGAGATTGAGGAATAAAGTGGTTCTATTGGTGCGAGTACAGTGGAACATCGGAAGGGTTCCGAGTCTACGTGGGAGACTGAAGAAGAGATGAGAGAACATTACCCACAGTTATTCGAAGAGTGATAAGTTTCAGGGACGAAACCTCTTGAGGGGTGGACTTGTAACACCCGGAAAATTTTGTCTATATAAAGAAAGAAAAGAAATAAGGAATGAAAGAATTATATTTTTTTGTAAGAAAGAAAGAGAGGCCAAAGTGGGGGTGTGCAAAGTGTAAAAGGGTAAAACCTTTTATTATTTTGTTTAAAAGGGTGGTATCGCCGCCCACACCACCTGCTACACCCACTGCTCGATGCTTTAGTGAGAGAAAGCAACAAAGCTTCGGTTCTAAAGAGAGAAAGAAGCTGAATTCGCAAATTGGTAAGTGTTCTTCTTGTTTTTGGTTCGGTTTTATGGGTTTTCAATCGTGAGACTGATTTCTACATATTTCTACGTGTATGCATGCATTCGGGTATGTGTTCTTGACATGTTTAGGTGTTAGAAAATATGTGAAAGGTTCAAATCTGAGAGTTCAAAGTTAAAGCAACTAAGGTGAGTTCTAGACCCTGACTTTTTCATGTTTTAAAACTCTTTTGGGGCTGAAAATGTATTAACAATGATTTTATAATTATCATGTGTGTAACCGTATATAATTATGCTTGTACATTGATGATTTATTGTTGTTTAGGTGATGATTATGCTTAGAATGGTTTTAGTAAGCTTAGAATAAGGTGATATGGTGATTGGGACTGAAAACATGTTAGGAATATGTTAAACAGGTTGGTGATGCGCCTACATAAGGCCCATGCGCCTAAAATTTGCCTTAGAAATGTTCTAAGTTGGGTCATGTGCCCAAATAGGGTTCAATCACCCAAACAGTACCCCATGCATCTAGGAAAAGCCTTAGAATTTCTAAGTACAAGTCCATGCACCTGAACAGTAGTTCATGCGCCTAAGACTTAGGCTCAGACGCCTAAGTATACCCCATGCGCCCAAATAGTACCCATGCGCCTGAAATGGCTCATGCGCCTAAGTGTTGAAATGCCCAAGTAGGCTCATGCGCCTAAACAGGCCTCATGCGCATTCATAGTGCTCATGCGCCCAGAACACTTAGTTTATTTCTGGAAATTTGAAAAAAATAGAATGATTAGGGTTTGATCCTAGTTTGACTTTAGGGTATTAATTGTTATTGTATTGCATAATTATAAGTTGTTCTTATGTCCATAATAATTATTATTCTGTGACTTTATGTGTTGTGTTTATGATCATAAATGCAAAGTATTATCATTAATAAAAGTGAAAGATTAATGATAAAGAAAAGTGGAACGTAAATGAATGAATGTAAGTCTTGCAAGCAAATGAATAGGAGGTGGTGCACCATGTTGTTGTTAACTCAACTGTGATGTGGGTTAGCTACCCCAAAGGATGCACACAGGGTCAATCATTGAGATTGACAAGGACCCTTGTAGCATACCCTAGGTGACTGGGTCAGCTTAGTGCACAATTTTCAAGGTCTATTTATAAACCACAGGCCCAACATCAACTTCATGCGTAATGTTCGGGGTATTGCACATTGGTCCATAAGAAAGGGAAAGATAATGATAAAAGTATGAAAAGGAACAAAGGCGTACGATAATGATTAATGAAGAAAGTTTACCTTGATGTATGTATGATGCGTGCTCATGTATGAAAGTAAAGAAAGTATTTTTTTGTAAAGAGTATTTTCATATATAAATTATATAAAGTATTTTAACGCTTTTAAAACTAGAACTCGTTCAGCAACGCTGACTTCTATACATTTTTAGTTGACAGGTAAGCATTGCCGAGGATGGCACGAGGGAGAAGCTACTCGGCGAAGCAAGACTGACATCCACTTATATTTTGATACTATTGTTGTTTTCTAATGCAATTAACCAATCTTTTGTAACCAAAACCCTATTTGTATTGCTTAACAACAGTAGTTATTAATGAAGATGAATGGTTTTTGTTGACCTATTTCCGCTGTATGTTTTTTTCTAAATTATGTAATGTTTTATTTATTAATGCGATGATTATCCAACTGTGAGGAACCCAGGTTCGGGGTCTTACAAATTAATTTAATTAATTCAATTAATTATTAAATAAAAAATAAACAATTTAACTAAAATTAATTAATCTAACACGACGGAAGAAATAAACAAATAAGAGTTCAAACTTGGAAACTTGAATAAGATCATATATGTTAAATAACTACCTAGGTAGGGATCCAACTAACATGTAATGACACAAAGGCAATGACTCGTATGACTATCTCTAAAAATACAAATCTAGGGTTAACTAGGTATGTTGCTACTCTCTAAGAAAACTAAAGACACATGTGAATAACAAGATAGGTTTATTAAAATGTCTAATGGATGATCACCCCTAGATTTTCTATCACATTATCTTTAAGATAATATTTTTTAAACCTAAGACAAAGGACAACTTGATTAAATCCGATCAAATACCCTAAAACAGTAACACCACGAATGAAAGATAAAACATGCTCTCGTGAAATCTAAATCTAACAAGCAATGGGTAGGAAGTTTTAAGCAATATCTATCACCCCTAGGTTTTAGATAAGGTAGCACATTGAAAAATACCATCAAATCACAACCAATGCTCCTAAAATTATCTCTAATCAAAGTATAAAATTAAAACAAAGTAATTAATTTTAACATGTAAAACCTGATAGGATCAAATGAATCGATCTGTGATGATGTTAGGATGCAATTCAATAAAAAAACATACAAATGTAATCAAATCAATGCAAACAATCAAGAAAAATTTATAGCAGTTCATTGATAGAAGCAAAGACAATTACAAGTGTAAGTAGCAGTTACAAGTTCAACTAATTCGTTAGTCTAAACTTGTCTAGTCTAGTCTACCTGTACAAAACACATCTAAGCTATTTATACTATCAATAAACTAAGAGAACAACTATTTATATAAATAGTCCCTATACTATGACAAAACTTATACAAAAGACACCTAAAGACTACATGTTAATCTTCAAGAGGCTCTAACAATACTCCCCTAAGATTGACATTCGTCTTCGGCCTTCAAAATCTTCTGTCTTCTTGAGCTTTGTCTTTTCTTTTCTCTTCAATCAGCAATCTTCAATCTTCTACTACTCTCTTTTGCTTTCATATATCAAAGAAGTCTTCTGGTTCTTCCTTGATCTTGAACATCGGCTTCTCTTTGTACATCTCTTGTTCTTTCAAGGCTTTGACTATAGCTGACTTGAACTTGCTAGCTAAGATGCCTTGTTCTGGTTTGGCTTCATTAGTCTTTACCTCCATCTTGTTCATTATCTCCAATGTATCTTTAGATAAACCTGTAATGTCAATATTTGCATACAACTCAATTGGCTTTGGATTTTCTTTGAATAAACCTCCAATACCCCTTTGCTTGATATCCTCATAAAATCTATATCTTTGATATCTTTCTTGACAATATTAACATAAGCTAAGGCTTTCCTCAATGAGATTCTTTCCATCGCAGCGTTCATGACTTTAATGATGTATAAGAAATATTTCTTGTCATTTTTAGCAATCTCAGGTGACACCCGGATATTTTTTTATAGACATGAAAGAAACAATAAACGTGAATAAAAAGTGAAAATGCAATTTAACCTAAGTTGAGGGGTTGAAAGTGTCAAAAGGACAAAAAGAATAAAAGTTGGTGCATAAAGGAGGTATGGCCATCCATAATCTCCTGCACATTTTATTTCTTTCGATTTTAGAGAGAGAAAGAACAGAGAATTCGGGTTTTTGAAGAAGAACAAGAAGAAGATCGAATTCAAGGTATGTTTTAGGTGATTTGAAGTGTTCTTGACTGATTTTCAGTCTCGGGTTTGTGCTTATATGTGTTTGTATGTTCGGTTGTGTGTTTTTGGTGGGTTTTTAGGTGTTTGAGCTCATAGCAAATGGGTTTGAAGGAAGTTATACCCAAAACTGCATAAGATGAGTTCTAGACCCCCTTTTTACATGTTCTAACTGATTTTAGGGTTGGAAATACATGTAAGTACGTTTTTATAAAAATGGGTATGTTACCCGTATGTGTATGTGGGTGGGTGTAAGTTTAGGTTTGATTTGTGGTTATGTTCATGTTATGATGCTTAGAATGTTAGTGATAAGCTTAGAACATGATGAACTGATGAATTGGGATTGATTATGATGATTGATAGTAAGAGTTGGCTGCCATGCGCCTAAATAGTGGCCCATGCGTCCAACGGTCAAAATTGCTTAAGTGTCCCCCATGCTCCCAAACCCCATGCGCCCAAACAGTACCTATACGCCTAGGCACTCATGCGCCTGCATAGTGCCCATGCGCCTAGAATTGGCCTAGAATGACTAAGTGTTGGGCCATGCGCCCCAATAGTGCCCATGCACCCAGGACCTTCCCATGCGCCTAAGTGTTCCATGCGTCCAGAAGGCCATGCGCCTGCATAGTGCCCATGCGCCTGCATAGTGCTCATGCGCTTAGGACTTAGAAATATTTTTCTGAATTTTGGGGCTGAAAATGCATACTAAATATACAATTTAAATGACTAGCCAGGGGCATTGCCCCTTGGACCCCACTAGGGGTTGCTGCCCCTAGGACCCCGCTGTCAGGGCTGCCGCCCCCAAACCCCTGTTGTTCCGTAAAGGGTCTGTAATGTTCTATGATGACTTGTACTTGTTGTGCATGTGCTTATGTGTGTGAATGAATGATGCATGATGTATGTTATGTACGATTATTTGTGACAATGTTGTGCTTATGTATGATAAGTCCCTTACATTCCGTATTATGTATTATTCCGTGACCCACGTATTATGAGTATGAAATAAACGTGAAGTATTATGTAACGTAGAGCGAAAGTTAATGTTAATGATATGTGGAACATAAAGACAGAATGAATGCATGCATTAATGAACGAACGGATGTAAGAAAAGTCTTGCAAGCAATATATGGAGGTTCACACCCAATGAAGGGTGTTAGCTCAACTGTGTGTGGGTTAGCTACCCCGGAAGGATGCACACTGGGGTCTAATCCTTGTGATTGACCATACGTATGGGATCTTGCCGCTTACCCCGGTACTGTGGTAAGGCCACCGGGCACAGTGTATGGGAGTCTATTTATAGACTTCGGCCCAGTACCCGCTTTATGCATGACGGTGGGGTATAGCACATAGCATTGGTCCGAATAAAGTTACCTCGGTACTGTGGTCAGGCCACCAGACACAATGTATAGGAGTCTAATTATAGACTTTGGTCCAATACCCGCTTTATGCATGACGGTGGGGTATAGCCCGTGGCATTGGCCCGGAATATGAGGAAGATAAAGGTGAATGTATGTAAAATATGGTAAGGAGGATAACTAATGATAACGATGACGTATAATGATGAATGAACGAAAGTTAATGAATGATGATGAAGATAATAATAAGATTATCTATTTTTACGTATGATGTATGAGCACATATGAAAGCAAAGAATGGTTTTGAATGATGTTAGTGCTTCTTTAAAGATTAACATTTTGTCTTTATGTGTCTTTTTATCTTTTGTAATAGTATAGGGACTAGTCTTGTAATTAGTTAGTTCCTTTTTCTTTTTATTGGTAGTATATATAGCTTAGACATATGTAGGTTAGAGAGATGAGAATCTGCTTCTTACACACTTTGCAATTGTCTTTGCTTTATATCAATAAATTCGTTGAATTTTTTAGATATTGTGCTTTGATTTGATTACTTTGCTTATGTTTTCATTGAACTGTTAGCTAATATCATCATAGATCTATACATTTGATCCTATCAAATGGTATCAGAGTTGTTGGTTAAGTGAATTGAGTTTTTGTCGAACTTTGAAAACTCAAATTTCACTTGATTCTGTGATTGATTAGCAATTCAATTGAAATATTGTGGTTTTCAGTTGTGTTTAATCATCATAAACATGAATTGAACCACAATTAGCAGTCAAATTCATCAAATTTCAAAGAGTTAGTCTAAATTTGGTTCGAAAAGTGCTCAACTTTGTCGAACTGAAATTTGAGAAGATTCATTGATTTGTTGTTGATAATCAAAGAAATTGAAGATAGAAGATTGTTAATCGGCATTAAACCTACTAAATTGAAAAATTTCTATCCAGTTCATCAAGTTTTGATCGATTTTAGAAAAATTTAGTTAGTTACATTCATAAGAACATGATGAATGTGATGCATTAGGGTTGAGAATTACTGAAAATTGCCCAAGTGTTTAGACGTTTGACCACTGTTCAGACGGTTTACCATAGTGTAGGTGGTTTTCAAGCAGACGGTTTACAACTGTTGAGGAGTTTTACTACTGTTTGAGCTCAAGTAATTCTAGTCGGTTCATAACTGTTGAGGCACATCAGAACTGTTTGGACGGTTGTAACTCCCAGACGTCTGACAACTGTTTAGATGTATTGCGACTGTTTAGACATTTCTACTTTAGGCGGTTTTGATAATTTTTCTAAGGAAATCTCTTAGACGGTTCTTGTTCAAACTCAGAAGTTTCTCAACTGTTGAGACATTTCTTTACTGTTCAGGCGCATCTTCACTTAATACTTAGAAATTTTTTAAAATTAAAAATTAAAAAAAATAGAAAATTTAAAATCAACAAAAATATAAAGATAGTGAAATCAGAAGACTAAAAAAATAGAGTTCTTAAACTGAAAAATAGAGCTGATTTTAAAAATTGGTCACTTAGATTAAAACACCATTTGAATTCCATTGACTCTGATCCTTTTGGAAATCAATTGAAAAAGGACCATAATTTCCAATAGCCACTGATGGGCCTGATAGGGGTTTTGTATATACTAAAGATTCTTAAGAACCCTACCCTAAAGATGGTTTGCAAGGAGATGATTTGAAAGGGTCAAGAATGACATCAAAGCATATTCCTTGATGTGTAAAGGACTACCTTTGGAAGTTCTTGCAAGGCTAGATGGATATCAGACTGGATATACCATGTACAAAGCCTTAAAGACCATCTGAGAAGGAGGAAAAGAGATCCAAAACCTCAAGAAACAAAAGTTGAAAAGGCAGTTAGAACTGTTTCAACATTTGTCCGGTGAAATAGTAAACCAGATGATGAATAGATTTATTCAGCTTACTACTGAGATGTCAACAGCTGGCATCAAGCCTGATCTTGAAGATCTAAATCTTAGACTACTCAATGCTTTACCCTCCTCATGGAAACAAACAGTAACTTTGTTAAAGCATACTGAGAAGTTCCCCATGGATTTAGATTTGCTTATTGCCAAGATAGAGTCTATTGAAATTGATGAAAGCTCAAGTAACAATGATAGAGCAGCATCAATGTCACAATATTAGTTTGTTGCATCTCCTGCAAACTCTATTGAAAATGCTTTCATGGCAAAGAGTGAGAAGGTTCCAGAAGAAGAGGGAGACTTATTTGTTGGAGCAGTATTCTTCACTGATTCATCATTCACTAGTGTTCCTGCTTATGCCTCACAGTCTCATCCTCAATCTCCTCCTAAATCTCAGAGTTCAAATGTTCAAACAGAGACTCCATCAACTAACTCTACTAAATCTAGCAAAGTTAAAGATGTGATAAACATCCTATTAGAGGATGAAGAGTCTAAAACTGCTTTCACTGCTTTTATGGCTAGTTTTCAAGCATATCAAGGTAGCCATTTAACTCAATTAGATCTTGTTTTGCAGGATTTGTTCGAGATGGATCCTGAAGATGTTGAAGAGATGGACTTAAATTGGCAGATGGTGATGATTGCATACAGAACACAAAAACACTCTTATGTCAACAGGAAGTACAAGCCCAGTGCTAACAAGACTGTTGGTTTTGACAAGTCAAAGTCAAGGTGTTTTAACTGCAACAGTTATGCACATTTCTCCGGAGAATGCAAAGCTCCAAGGAACAATGGAGGAAATGCTCAATCAAGTTCTGGCAATCAAAAGTTTCAACAAGCTCAGAAGACTTTCCAAAAGCCTTATCAAAGTCTTCCTATGCCTGAGCTTAAAGAGGAATCAAAATCAGCTGAAGAGCCCAAGAAAGCTCTTGTAGTCAGCATTAAAGATGGTTATGATTGGAGTGCATATGCTGAACAGTTCACTAATGATCTAACCTCGAGTTTGTCTCTTGTTGTAGAAATTCAGGGGGAGGACTGGTTAGAGAATAGTGATCCAAAGGTGGAAGGTGAGAATGAAGAAGATAACTATGATTGGAGTGATAAATCTTATCCCAAGGAGGATACAGATGAAGTAGCTCTAATGGCACAATCTGATCAACCCAAGGTTAACACTTCATCCTCAAAATTTGAAACCTCATCTCCCAAATTTCCTGAAATACCTTCTGAAGTGAGAGAAAAACTGTGCACTAAATCATGCTTCGAACATGTTGAATATTATCAAAGCTATTCATACAAAATTTGTGAGAAATTGAAACAAGAAGAGTCAATGCACAACAAATTAAAATCTGACCATAAAACAGCATATCAAAAGATCATCTCTCTTCAAACATCATGGAACAAAACAATAAAGGAATTAGAAATTGTGTCTAAACAATTAGAAGAGATGACCAAAAATCTTGAACAGGAGAAGATAGCACATGATGCTACTCAATGGATCTTGCTAAAGTGAAAAGTTCAAAATTGATAGTTAAGAAACTGGTGAGTGAGAGAAAAGATAAATAGAAAGCAGGTTTAGGATTCACTTATGAACCTATGCCTAAATCAATAACAAAAACTTTACTAGAGAACTTTAATACACATGACCATTCTCCTGAGAATAAGGCTAAACTCAAAGCCTTTCAGAACAAAAACAAAAATTCTAAAGAAGAAAAAGATAATGTGAAAGTTTTTGTTGAAAATGATCAAGAAAAGATCAAAAATGGTCATCCAATCAAGATAAAATCTTATGAACCTAAATAGACAAAACAGAACACTTCTGATCAAATTCATTCTGTATTAGAAGAAGTGAAAGTTCAAAGCAAAGATAAAGCTAAACTTTAGGAAGGAACATCAGAAGATTCAAACTCCGTTAATCTAAAACAGAAAGTTAATGAGAAAGAATCTTCATCTGAAGATGTTCAATCTAAAATAAACCAAGTTCATCAAAAGCAAAGAATCAGAGAAGAAGAAAGAAATCATCAAAAAACAAAACTGAACAAAATAAAAGTTCAGAAAATCTGAGTAAACCAACAAATCAGACAACTAAACTCAAACCGATAAAATTTGTGTCAGCTGGTTTGTTAAACATGAACTCTCTTAATCAAAACAAAATAAGTCATGTGAACAAATCTCACTCTGATCTGAAAACAGGTTCAGATTCTAAGACTTCCGCTGTTATAAAAAGATTTGTTCCTAGGGACTTAAAGAAGGAAGTTCATGATAAAAAGATTAAAAATAATTTGTCACAAAAGACAAAATTGACAAATCAGAAATAACAATTTAACTTTTTGACGCCAAAATTTAAAAATGAATCAAGTATAGCGTCAACTTCAAAAGTTAACAAGCAGTTGTTTAGATCTCCACAAAGGTACTGTGAAATATGTGATATGAAAAATCACAATACTACTGAGTGTTATTTCAACAAGTACTGTCACATATGTGACTTGAGAAATCATTCTACAGCTGATTGTTATTTTAACAGATATTGCACTTATTGTGATGAGAAAATTCACAATACTGAAAATTGTTATTTTAGAAAAATCTCACCTACTAGAGGATTTGCCAATTCAAACATGAGCAAAGGTTATGTGAATCCTCAGTATATGAGAAATCAAACTGATGGATTTCAACAATTAACTAACCAGCCCTCTTTAGGTCTGAGATCTTTTCAAAAGAACAATTTTGTGAGGCCTAAACAAACTGTGCAAGAACAATTCATACCAAGATCAGTGAGAATGACTAATAAAAATGTTGGTCATCAATACTCTTCAAAAATTGATCACTCAAGTGGTATGAATGTTCACAAAAATAATCCTAACAATTTTCATAACAAGATTGGTAAATTCATCAAGAATAAACCTGATTTAAATAATCTTCATTTTAAACAATTTACCATTGTTGACAAATATGGAAAACCCAAGACCATCTCGGCTTGGGTAGATATCTCAACTTAGTTTTCTTGTTGTGCAGGTACGCCTCAGAATACCACTCAATACATGGTATATGGATAGCGGCTGTAGCCGGCACATGACAGGCAATCCTGCCTTGTTACAAGATTTTAAGTTAAAGGATGGAACGCACGCCGCCTTTGGTGGTGATGATGGTGGCAAAATAATAGGAGAAGGAACAGTGTCAAATGGGATAATAAGCTTTGACAAAGTCAACTTCTGTTCACAGTTGAACTTTAATCTTTTATGTGTATCCCAACTATGTGATAAAGCATACTCTATTTTATTTGATGATTCTTTCTGTTATGTGTTAAAGCCAGGTTTTCAGATAAGCAAGGATTGGGTAATTGTTAAAGCTAAAAGGGATAGAGATGTATACAAGCTAGATATGTCTCAAGTCGATCCTTCAACAGAAACAACTTGCCTAATTGCAAAAGCATCAAATGATGAAAGCGAACTTTGGCATAGACGTCTCGGACATTCCAACTTCAAGAACATGAACAAGCTTGTAGCAAGAAATCATGTCATAATCCAAGAAGTTTGCAACGACTGATCACTGCTTAGCATGTTTGAAGGGAAAACAACACAGAGCATCTTATAAGACCAAGCTCATAAACTCAAATTCCAAACCTCTATAGATGTTTCACATGGACCTATTTGGACCAACAAACATCAAGAGTATTGGAAGAAAATCATATTGTCTAGTTATCATTGATGACTATACAAGATTTTCATGGGTTTTCTATTTTACATGCTAAATCTGAAATGGCTGAATTACTAAAAGAATTTATCATTAAAGTTGAAAATCAACTAGAACACAAAGTAAAAATAATAAGAAGTGATAATGGAATGGAATTCAAAAATGCTAACATTGAAATGTTTTGTGCAGAGAAAGGGATAGCTCATCAGTTTAGTGCTCCCAGAACTCCTCAACAAAATAGAGTTGCTGAAAGGAAAAATAGAACACTGGTTGAAGCTGCTCGTTCTATGTTAGCCGATGCAAAGATTCCTATCACTTTCTGGGATGAAGCTATATCAACTGCGTGCTTCGTTCAGAATAAAACCTTAATTGTGAAAGATAAAATGAAACCTCCTTATGAGTTAATGTTTGGCAGGAAACCAAATATAAATTTTCTAAAATCATTTGGTTGTCCGGTTATGATTCTTTATTCAAGTGATCAGTTAGGAAATTTTGAAGCAAAATCTGATAATGGATTTTTCATTGGATACTCATCTGTTTCAAAAGCCTATCGAGTTTATAACTCTAGGACAAATATAATTCATGAAACATTCAACGTTAAATTTTTGGAAAATTCCTTTCCATCTGTTTCAAATGGTCCTGCTTGGTTGTTTGATTTAGATTCATTATCAAACTCTCTTCAATCTAACTTGTTTAATCAATCGAACATTCTTGACTCTACAGGTAAGAAGAGCTCTAGAGGAGATCTTGGATCTTTCACTGATGATTCGGATTCTGACGACCCAGATGATTCAAGCCCAGATTACCCATTCTTCTCATTTGTCAAGGATTCATCAATAAGATTCAATGACAATGATCAAGCTAATCAAGCTTCAGATCATTCAGTTTCATATGATCAAGTGGGATCACTACTAATTCCTAATGATGGTAATGAGTTTGTGCAACCTGAGTCAAGAACATCATCCATCTCTGGTGATGCAGTTGATACTGGTAACTTTGATTACTTTATCAACTCACCGACTCAAGTTCCAAACTTCAATCCATATTCTTCTAACCTGCTGCATCAGCTCTCTAACTTGAATCAAACAAATCTGGATGTTAATATTCAAAGTGATAAGATTCCAACATCTCGTATTCACAAGAATCATCCAACATCACAGATTATTGGTCCATTGAATGAGAGAACAACAAGGAGTAAATCAGAACAAGCAAACTTGTGCTTATACTCTTGTTTTCTTTCTCGATTTGCTCCTAAAAACGTCACTGAAGCGTTAAAGGACAATGGTTGGATTGAAGCAATGCAAGAAGAATTACTTCAATTCTGCAAACAAGAAGTGTGGAATTTGGTGGAATTACCTGAAGGAGAATATGCCATAGGCACTAAATGGTTGTTTAGAAATAAAACTGATGATTGAGGGATAGTAATATGAAACAAGGAGAGACTAGTTGCACAAGGATACACACAGGAAGAAGGAATTGACTATGATGAAGTATTTGCTCCAGTTGCAAGACTCGAATCTATTCATGTCTTCCTGGCTTATGCATCGTTCATGCAATTCAAGGTGTATCAAATGGATGTCAAAGGTGCATTCTTGTACGGTCCAATCACTGGTGATGTGTATGTGAAGCAACCTCTGGGCTTTGAGGATGTAGAATTTCCACATCGAGTGTACAAGCTTAGCAAAGCTTTGAATGGACTTCATCAAGCACCTAGAATCTGGTATGAGACATTATCATAACACTTGATCCAACATGGATACACAAGAGGGAAATCGATCCAACTTTATTCATAAAGAAGGATAATGATGATCTCTTATGTGTGCAAGTGTATGTTGATGATATCATATTTGGTTCTACTAGTCCAAAACTGTGCAATGAATTTGAAGAAATTATGAAGTCTCATTTCCAGATGAGTTCTATGGGAGAAATCAATTTCTTCCTTGGATTGCAAGTTCAACAATCTGCAGATGGTATATTCATAAATCAAGAGAAGTTTGTTGACAAAATCTTGAAGAAATTCAAACTGCATGATTGTCAGTCCATAAGAACTCGAGCTGACGTAAACACCAAGATTGAGCCTGATCCTAAAGGAAAATCAGTAGACCAAACTCTATGCAGATCTATGATTGGTTCTTTGATGTATCTTACTGCATCAAGACAAGACATAATATATGTTGTTTGTGTCTGTGCCAGGTATCAATCAGACCTGAAAGAATCTCACTTAATTGCTGTCAAGAGGATATTCCGGTATCTCAAAGGCAAACTAGCTTTAGGGCTTTGGTATCCTTACGAGGGTAACTTTGAGTTACATGGATATACAGATAGTGATTATGGTGGATGTTGATGGGTTTGTAAGAACACAAGAAAACAAGTTTAACCCATTAAACTTTCTGAAAACGCAGCGGAATAACAACTTTAAAACCGATTTTATAAGCTGAAAATTGTGTTCTTATGGTGACATATATATGTTTAAAACAAACCCAACATCAAAGGATCATAATATGTGAATATGCAAGCTATGTAAACACTAAAACATGCATAATATGACAGCCACAAAGAGGCTGCCAAACTACCTTACTGCAGCAGAAAATCGACCAAAGAAAAAGGGAGATTTGATGTCAAAATCGGCCAAGGCTCCAAGGTAGGACCCCTCAAGCTTGTATAGCCCAAGCTATCTTGCAATCACCCACTTGTTAGGAAGAAAGAACACCAAGAACAACCTCCAAAACTCCCTTATGCTGCTGCTGGAATTCGTAAACCAGGAAGAGAGAGAGAGAAGAGGATGCTTTTTGTGTGAAAAGATGATGTGAAAGAGTTCAATTGCACAAGTCTCCTAATGTGTGTTTTCAAGACTAAATGAAATAATCTTATTGGACCAAAAGGTGGCTGAATTCAGCCTTCTAGAAGGTGTTTTCCCACCTAAAACTTTTTAAAAAAAACACACATTAAAAGGGTCATGTACATTGTTTAAATTAAACCCACTTTCAATTTAAATGACTCTTTCATTTTATTATTCAATGTTACTTAAACCTTTTTAAATAACAATACAAATAATAAAATTCATCAACAAAAAATCCTTATAATTTGTTTCACTACAAATGCAATATTTAGAAAACCTATTTTCTAAATTTGGTGCAAATATTTAATTGCATGATCATATCACCAATTAAATATTAATCGGTGTTTGCTAAGCTTGTTATTGGGTATAACCCGACTTGGATCATAACATACTAACCACATCAATATTCTAAGTGTCTTGGGCACATAGAATCCTACAGATGTTGCCAAGATAGAAAATCTACAATGGGTGATTATTAGTTTCTTGGTCCCCGATTAGTCTCATGGCAATGTAAGAAACAAACAAATGTCTCTGTTTCAACTGCAGAACTGAATACATAGCTGCATCAGTAGGATGTTCTCAAATCCTTTGGTTGCAAAACCAACTGCTGGATTACGGGTTCAATTTTCTTAAAACACCCATTTACATTGATAACACTCCTGCTATGTTTATTACAGCTAATCCAGTTCAACATTCTAAAACAAAACATATCGAAATTCGATATCATTTTCTCAGAGATAACTCTGAAAAAGGTTTAATCATTTGATTCAAATTGCAACTGAAAAACAGTTGGCAGATCTATTTACTAAAGCTTTTCTACCAGGAAGGTTTGAGTACTTAGTGGAGTCAATTGGCCTTATTAACCATGTGTAAACCTGGTTTCTAGGTTCTTAATTTAGTTCTTTGAATCTTATCATGATCAGAACCTCCCTAAACCAAAAGGTTTTCATAAGTGATCCTTTCAAAGTTATTTGCCTGATTGTATTTTGTGTGTGTGTGTGTTTTCTTTTATAGAAAATCAAAATACAAAAGTAGAAAACTCAAAAATCAAAGATAAAACAATATAAAACAAAAACTCCAAAAATAGAGTCCTTTTTATCTATCATTTCATTTTTACGAATGAATCTGTTTTTGCAACATGTGATAGTACATTAGTGAGATCAGTTGCATACTTTACTCGCTAATAAAGTCTGAGATGATCAGATATGATGTGTAGACAATATCATGCTAGTATACTGAAAAAGTAAATTCTTATGATTAAACTAAATCTTTATGCTTGTATGTGTATTCATCTAAATACTTTTGAGTTGTATTAGCTTATCAGATTGATTGCTTGTTAAGTTACAACACTCACACCTGATGGTGATATGACTAATCATGAGATCTGTTACAAGCATCATCTTACTTCTCTGTTATGAGTCATCATAGACCTGAAGTGCTGAGATATCCTCTGTTGTAAGTTATTATAGACCTGGATATTCTCCTTTGATGCAAAAGATGCCAATATGCACAACCCATTCAAATGGATGGTTAGAGTTGATCAAATGGTTATCCATGATCATTCTCTATTACATTAAGTAACATGAGCTCTGGTTATGCATATTTGTCAGGTAATAAGTTGAGAATGTATGCTTACCTACATGTCTTGATGATAGTTGATCTCTTTAAGTCTTTGTATGAGTCACATCATGTCATATCTAACTCTACCCTAATCAATCCAAGAATTGAACCAGTAAGTGCGCTGATATTTTTATCAAAAACACTCATTTTCTGTCCTTAGATCTTGCGTCTCCTTTGTTGTGATATCACTGACCTGGAACACACTTGATCAGGATTTATTCATTGTTATGACTATTCACATTTTATTTTATTTTAATGTGTTGATCTTCACTGATATGATCTCACTACAGACAATGATTCTATGTCAATATTAGATTTTGATTCTGCTTTAATTTTGATTTTATGCATATTTTCTGTGTGCAGGCAATTTAACAATGATAAGTGTGATCTTATTGTGTTACCTTGGGAAACTTCTAAGTTTTTTTAAAAAACTTAAAAGTTTAGGGGGAGTAATAAAAAGAAGAGTTGTCTCAAAAAACCAAAATAAAAATGTTGAATTGAAAGGATGATGCTTTATGTTCAAAGTATGTGTGTGGTCGATAATGTAAAATTTTGATGGTGATAAAATGAACCTATATAAATTTGCAAGTGGAAAAGCTTCTTTCAAATGTTGAAAAGAAGAAAATTTGTTTATTTTGAGACTAAAATGAAGGGAAAATTAATTTTGAAAATTTAAATTAAAATAAAAGGGGTTAAAAGGATATAAGTGAAAATTGAGGGTTAAAAATGTAATTTTATGGGAAAAATTCAAAATCCTGAAAATTGTTTGAATATTAGTACATGAACAGTGCTAATACGTCTAAACAGTGTTCAGATGAAAGGTGAAAAATGCAAGTGTTTTGAATATCATGCGTCTAAACAGTGACCATAAGTCCTTTTTAGGTGTATGAAGAGTTTTCAGAAATTGTACAAGTGTTTAGACGGTTCTCATGATCCCATGCGTCTGAACAGTCGTCAACCGTTTGAGAACTTACAAGTATTTAGACGGTTCTCATGATACCATGTGTCTGAACAGTTGTCAACCGTTTGAGAAATCAGCCAAATTGGTTAAGTGTTAGACGGCTCATCATTCTCATGCGTCTACACAGTACCAGACGGTTTGTGTAAAATGACCAAGTGTTAAACATTTCTATAGATACATGCGGCAGAATAGTGCTCAACCGACTGAACAGTTCTCATCCGGCTGAACAGTTCAGAACCGTCTGAACAGTTCCCAAGCTGCTGAATAGTTGTCATGCGTCTAACCCCAAACGTCTAAACAGTGCTTATCTGTCTTAAATTTTACACTTAGTATATAAAGAACACTTCTCATTTTTCCATTCATTCACAACTTACAGCCTCAAACACTTAAACTCTGTCAATTCATTTTCACCCATTCATTCAAAATCATCAATTGTTCTTGAAATATTCTTAATCGAAAGTGTATATCAGTGATTTGCGAATGTAAGTTCAGTGAATAATCATAAAATTTCAAGTTTTAGACTAAAACTAGGTCAGACGGTTCTAGTCTGTTCGGACATTTGAACCCTAAAAATTTAAAAAATGTCAAAAATGATGAATCAAACTGAATAAAAGACCTGAAATTGATCACATATTATTGATGTACATTGAATTTCGAGCAGTTTGACATACGAAACTGGTATTTTCATGAAAATCGAGTTCAGGGTGTTCATCTTCATTCAAATGAAGAACACGAACAGTTTCAAAAATTTGAAAATATATTTTTTAAATAAAAATTAATTAATAATTCATAAGAACTTAATTGAAAATTAACTTTGATCAATGTTAATTGAATTAATATGTTTTAAATCAATAATACAACAAAGTGTAATCAATATGATTTTGACAGAATTTTAATTAATTCTAGAAATTGATTACTTACACTTGATGGTAAATAAAACCTAAGTGTTTTAAAACATAATAATTCATGTATATCAATTCAAAGTTTAACAATAATCAAATCATTTCAAATTCATCATCTTAACTAAACTTGTGTGTTTGTTTGTGCAGATGGCAGAATTAAAGTTTGAGCCAAAGCATAATATGGATACATTCTTAGATGAAGATTGTAGAGAAGCCACTGGATATGAAGAAATGATCAGATTCTTGCTGAGGACTAAATACGTCTATGCAATGTGTGCAAGGCCTATGATTCATGCAAGACTAATTAAAAGATTCTGGAGAACAGCTAAAGTTGCACTAGATGAGGCTGGGAATAAAGTGGTGAGAGCATTTATCACTCATGATAGAATGCTTGAAGTCTCAGAGCAAGCCATTCGTATAGCTCTTAGACTTGGAGAGAATGAAGCTGAAGATTTAGCTGAGTATACATTCAACGAATGTAGGGATGTATTCTTACAGATGGGTCATCCTGATCACTTCCCAAAGAAGCAATTCTATAGAGCAAGGGTGTATAATCACTGGAAATTATTATGCTATATCTTTCAGGAGTGCATGTCCAAGAGGAGTGCTGGCTGGGATTCATTTCCTGTGGATATTGCATCTCCAATCATTGCTTTAGCCACCAACAGGAGATTTAATATGGCAAAATGGATCATGAATGGATTCATCTTTAATTTAAAAAGAGGAAGGAGACATAAGTACTTGATGTATCCTAGATTCCTTCAACTGCTGATTAATGAAGATAATCCTGATCTTTATATTGGTGGTGTGGAAGGTGATAAATTGCAATTGGAGCACATATCTGAAGTAGTTTACAAAAGACTTGTTGTTATTATAGGTGCCCTAAACATTCCACTTTTTGACTACATAAGGAATGTTGCAATGGATAATATAGACATCAATCAACACACACTTGACTGAAGATAAGCCTATAGATACAAATGATCTAATTGAAGATATTATGGATGAGATGATTGATGATACTAATGAAGAAGATGATGATGAGGATGATGATGCTACTAAGAGCTCATCTGAAGAAGATGATGATAGTGATGATGATGATGGTATTGGTGGTGCTGCTGAAGCACATCACTCAGTTAGCAGTGAGAGAACTGCTTCTGATCATGTTTCTGAGACCCATGACTTGGGTGAAGGAACATCTGCTGGTGTCATGCATGAGGAAACTATGAATGAAGCACAAGATGAAGAATTAGATGTAAGTGTGCATGCTGAAACCACAATGTATGATGAAGATTCTCAAAATCAAACATTTGACTTTGATTTTTATGGAAGCAATGCTTTCAGAGCCTGTTTTTCAAAGTACAGCTCAAGAAGAAACTGAAGATATACCAGTTACTACAGCACAAAACATGTCTGTACAAACTGAAGACATCTTGGATGTGGATGAGCTTGAAAAACTAAAAGATGAAAATCTTGCTCAAGAGAAAATAACTAATGATTTGAAAGTTGAAAATAAAATGCTAAAAGAGATGAATATATCTCTTGAAAATGAAATGAAAAAGTTGAAAGAAGAAAATGAAAAATTAAAGGAAGAAATCAAAACAAGGATGAAAAGCTTGTGATTTTTGCTAAAGATAAAGAAGATGTCATCAAGAATTTTGAAGTGATGATAAGGGATTATGATCTTCTTGAATAGCAACATAAGAAATTATTTGAAGAAAATGAAGAATTGAAAGAAGAGTTGAGTAAGTCAAAGGAATCATAAAAACCATACTCTCCAGAAATCGTGATTGTCTTTGAAATGGTTCCAATTGATGTAGAAAAGATTGCTGAGATGGAGAAAGGTAAGAGAAAAATAGATGACATAGAAGCTACAGTTTTACCTGAATTTTCAACAAAATTGCAAAGGATTGAAAAGGTTGGTGAAGAAGAGATGCAAGGAGCACAAGAGCAATTTATTCAAGAGAAAATTGGTGCTTTAGAAGACATTTAAGAAGAATATGGTGATGACTGGTATGATGAGGTACTCGATGATGAAGACATAGAAGAAACTCAATTTGAAAAAACTCTCTCTTCATTCGAGCTAGTTCAAGAACATGATGTTATTCCTCAAGATTTTGAAGATAGATATAATTATCTTGTGAGGATGAAATACAATAGGGTATTTTTGGATGGGCTGATAGTTTCTCAAATCAATGATGAATATAAGAAATGTATAGCTGCTGAATCTGTTGCCCCAATTGACCCTAATGAGATTGTCATGGAACATGGAGAATGGAATCGAGCTCAGGAGAGCATAAATATTAAAGAAGTCCCCAGATCAGAGCTGCACCATCCAGACCCAGACGAAATGAGTATTCCAGCCTTAAGGTCTTGGTTGCAGGCTTGAAATTATCCATGGAAGAGATTAAAACGACTTCAATCTGTATCATTGAGAAATCTTGTCAAAAGCTTCCAACAAACTGACAAGCAATCTAACAAAATGATAATTCTAGATACTGATAATCTTCAGTATTTGGATATCACAAGAGGACAAGAATTTTAAAGACTCAAGAGATTAGACAAATGGCATAGAAGTCTAGTGCTCATTAGAGTAGACAAGAGCTGATTAAGATGTTTTCTAGTTCAAAAAAGCAAGTTTATAAAGCTTCCACTGAACAGAGACAAATTTTTGATAGTGCCAGATCTACAGGAGACTTGGTAAGAAATGTCTTACAAAAAGGACAATCAGTTGCTGAATTGTTGAATGCAATGATTACTCATGATTTCACAAACCAAGTCAAGATCATCGCATGGAAGTATGATGATATTTTTGATGCATTTTTTATTAAAAGAGTAAATGCTGTTTATGATGTTTATCACTTTTACTCCAGCATCATTAAACTTCATGTGCAAGATTTGAAAGAATTAAACAAACTTCCCTGATTAATCCGTCTGGATCCAAATGAGGAGATATGTTTGTAGAACTTTTGAGGAGAGGATTAGCTAGAACAAGTAATTTCCTTCAAACTCGATGTGATCAAGAAGATAAGGAATACTTTTCTATGCTAAAGAAGAATAAAAAGATAATGGGGTTACAGTCTGAAGAAGACACTTTATGATTGAATTTTGTGACAAATATTTTTAAAAGGTAACTACCCAAGGATTAAAAGTGATAGATGGCACCTAAAAGTCCAAACCGATTCTTAGATGGTTTTATAATACAGAGACTTTTGAGCTTAAACTGGTCCGTAATCACGAACACTGGGATGAGGACATGATTACACTATTTGGTGCTTTTGAGCTCAAATTACTTCATCCAAGTTATATATCAATTCTATCAGTTCAAAATTTGAGAAGGTATCACCAGATGTCGCTGAGCAAGATAAGAAATATTTTCTTTCCATCATCAACGTGATGAATGCTGCTATGGAAAGAATATCTCCGTGAAAAGCTCTTGCATATGCCAACATTGTGAAGAAAGACATAAAGTATATAGAGTTCATGCGTGTCTCAAGAAAACATGTATTGGAAATATATTCGAAGGAAAGCTCAAATCCTATCGAGTTATACGCTAATATCGACATCACTGGACTTTCAAAAGAGACTTTAGAAAGAATGAGCCAAATGGAGATAAAGACTAATGATTCACGACCTGAACAAGGAATTCTTGCAGGTAAATTCAAGTCAGCAATTGCAATTGCTTTGAAGGATCAAGAGCTATTCAAAAAGAAGCCGATGTTCAAAGTCAAAGAAGAACCTGAAGACTTCTTTGAAGATTAAAGATGAAGATGCAGGACAAGAGACGATATAAGAATGAAGGATAGAAGAATGGAGCAGATAAAGACTGAAGATCAGATGAAGATAAGAAGATAAAAGAAGAAAAAGACTGAAGCCTGAAGATTTTGAAGACCGAAGACAATGTCAATCTTAGGGGGAGTATTGTTAGTGCTTCTTTAAAGATTAACATTTTGTCTTTATGTGTCTTTTTATCTTTTGTAATAGTATAGGGACTAGTCTTGTAATTAGTTAGTTCTTTTTTCTGTTTATTGGTAGTATATATAGCTTAGACATGTGTAGGTTAGAGAGATGAGAATCTGCTACTTACACACTTTGTAATTGTCTTTGCTTTATATCAATAAACTTATTGAATTTTGATGATATTGTGCTTTGATTTGATTACTTTGCTTGTGTTTTCATTGAATTGTTAGCTAATATCATCACAGATCTATACATTTGATCCTATCAAATGATAAGTGAAGTATTTTATTTATAAAACTAGAACTCACTCAGCAACGTTAACTTTTATGTATTTTCCAGTTGGCAGGTGATTGTTGCTGAGGATTGCACGAGACATCTACTTGTCATTTTTGGGATGACATCCATTTGTATAACAATGATGTTTTTGTGATGTAATGCAAATTATGATATTTTGTAACAGTTAACTACATTGTATTATTTTGCAAAACGTTCATTAATATATGAAATGGTTTTAATTAATTTTTGCTACGATGTTTTAAATAAATGTATGGTTTATGTGCGATGAATGACCAACTGTGAGGTGTCCGGGAACGGGGCCTTACATCATGAGTAACTCTTTCAAATCTTTGAACTGATAGAAATGATATATAACTCGGATGTAATAGTTTAAGTTCAAATACTCCAAATAAAGTAATCATGTCCTCATCCCAATTTTCTAGGTTTCGGACTAACTTCAGGTCAAAAGTATCCGAATTATAAAACCATCTTAAGATTGGTTTGGACTTCTGTGTTCCATCAATCACCTTTAGTCCTGGAGTCGTGACTTTTTCAAAGTATTCATCCCAAAATTCATGTAAGAATTTTTCTTCTTCTTCAGATGAACCACTTTGCCTTCTTTTTCTTTTTAACTCATCAAAATATGCTTTATCTTCTTGATCACACCTTATTTGCAAGAAAGAGCTTGCTCTGGTGATTCCTCTATTCAGTATTTCTACAAAAATATCACCTCTTTTTGCTCCCGTAGGATTGATCAAAGGCAGCTTATTCAACTCCTTTAGGTCTTGTACAGGAAGCTTGATGTTACTGGAGAAGAAATGATAGACATCACACACATCATTCACCCTTTTGAGCAAGAAAGCATCAAAAACTTAGTCATACTTCCAAGCTACTATTTTAACTTCCTTTGTTGTGTCAGGAGCAATCATTGCGTTTAGCAATTCAGAGATTGATTGTTCTTTTGTAACATGTTTCTTATAATATCACCTGTCGATCTAGCTTTGTTAAATAACTGTTTTTGCTTAAATGATACTGAGTAAGCTTGTTTTTCGGTCTTAAGGAACGTCTTTATGAACTCCTTTCTCCTTTCATAGACATTAGGCTTCATAGCCATAGACTTGACTTCTTGAGGTTTCAAAATTCTTGTCCTCTTGGTAATTTCCAAATATTGAGGATTGTCAGTATCAAGCACAATCATTTTGTTTGTTTGCTTTTCTATCTCTTGGAAGCTTTTAACCAAATTCCTTAAAGATTCAGATTGTAATCTCTTATGTCTTTTCCAAGGATAGTTTCTTCCTTGCAACCATGATCTTAAAGCTGTAATACTCATATCTTCAGGATCAGGATGATGAAGCTCAGAAGTAGGAATATCCTCTATATTAATACTCTCTTGTAGTGGGTTCTATTCTCCATGTTCAACTACAATCTCATTAGGATCTACTGGAGCAACAGACTAAGCAGTAACACATTTCTCATACTCTTCATTTCTCATACTCTTCATTAATCTGAGAAATTGTTAATCCATCAAGAAAGAATTGGTTGTACTTCATCCTCACCAAGTAATTGTATCTATCTTCAAAATCAAACGGTACATCTTCTTGAGTAGTCTCAACCGGAGAAAAACTTTGCTCAAAATTAGCTTCAACAATGTCTTCATCTTCAAGTACTCATCATACCAGTCATCACCATACTCATCTCTATGTCATCAAGAGCTCCAATCTTCTCTTGAACATATGGCTCTTGTTCTTCTTGACTTTTAGTAGTCTTTTGAACTTTTGATGATGGTTCAGGTAACACTAAAACATCTATATCATCAATCTTTCTTTTTTCTTTATCGACTTCAGAAATTCTTTCAATATCAATCGGGTTTATCTCAGACACAATAACAATCTCTGGAGAATCAGACTTTTGTTTTTCTTTCATTTTATCTAACTCCTCTTTCATGATTTCTTGTTCTTCTTTTAACTTCTTATATTTTCTTCCATGAAATCATAATCTCTTATCATCACCTCAAAAGTTTTCACATTTTCATCTTTGTCTTTTACAAGAGCAGCAATCTCATCATCTTTCTTTTGAATCATATCTTTTAACTTCTCATTTTCTTCTGTTAACTCAGAAACAGTCTTTTCTTGAGCACTAGTAGTTTCTTTCAAAGTTTCAAGCTCATCCACATCAAAAACATCCTCAGTTTGTACAGACACATTGTGTGCTATAATAACATGTGTTTCTTCAGCTTCAATTGGTATGGAACTTTGAAAAATAGGCTCAGCCATCATAGCCTCTATGAAATCAAATCCTGAATCTTGATTTTGATTATTTTCTTCATTCACATTGGAATTTATCACATCATCAACATGTTCTTCGTTAACAGTTGAATCAACTAAATTCTCAACAACAGTTTCTTCATTACCACCTTCATCATAATCCATACCAGCATTAGTTTCTTCATCCATATGATCAGAAACAATCTTCTCACTACTATCAGATTGATGTGCCTCAGCTACATCATCAGCACCATCATCATCACTATCACTGCTTGAAGAACTTTCATCTTCATTATCATCATTATCTTCATTTTTGATGAAAATCAACTTAGTCAAGCATATTGAACAGGAACTTTTGAAAGAACAATATTCAATATGAATCTGTTGATTTCTCCAAGGATCTTTGCAAATCTCTCACAAATCAACAAACATAAAACATGGTGCGGAAACCCATGATTAATGTGTATGGTTTCAGTGTATGTGTGTGTATGTGTGTGTTGTGTGTGTTAGAATGTACGCAAAAATTGAAAATGCTTGTTTGATTGATAATTCGTTCAAAAGCTTACAAAGGATTAGGGTAGAGTATTTATAGCCTATACACAAAAGCTATATACAATTACTAATATACCCTTATGTAAATAAAAATTACATAAACAAAATACTAAGTATCTAAGTCATCCGCTGTGGAATAAGTCATCCGCTGTGGAGGTTCTTCATCTGCTGTGAGAACAGTTTGTTCATCCTCTATGAGAACTTGTTCATCCGCTGTGATGACTTGTTCATCCGCTGTGGAAATTGTTCATCCGCTGTGATGACTTTGTTCATCCGTTGTGGGAATAGTTCATCTGCTGTGGAACTTGTTCATCCGCTGTGATGACTTTGTTCATCCGCTGTGGGAATAGTTCATCCGCTGTGGAACTTGTTCATCCGCTGTGATGACTTTGTTCATCCGCTGTGGAGTGACTCATCCGCTATGAATGACTTAGGCAAAAATTTCTTTATCTACAAATATGAAAAAGAAAATTTACATAGATGTTAGTGATTATTATGAATGTTAATGATGAAAATGTGTTTCCATTGTATGAATTGTGTGTTGAAACACATATTTTGATAATGGCAAGCATCATACTTTCTTGCATTAATTCTTAATGCACTTTGTTGAGTCCAACAATTTTCATCATCTTCATTTTCATCCTTTTCATCATCTTCATCATCATCAGACAATATTTGAGAAATCTCGTTAATAAGATTAGCTGGGTCCACTGATTCACCTTCATTCAAATGGAAGTGATCTATATTGATGTCTACTTCATCTTGTGCAACATTCCTCATGTACTCAAACATAGGTACATTCTGAGCACCTGTAATCATGGCCAATCTCTTATATGATATCTCAGTCATGTGCTCAAGTTCTAAGATATCACCACCAACTCCATAAGCATGGAAATCTGGATGTTCTTCATTTATGATCATCTGTAAGAACCTTGGATACATCAGGTATTTGTTCCTGATGTGTAACGCCCCGTTTTCAGAAGCAAATAAGCATAAAACTAAAAGAATCAAAGATGGTGAATTGGAAATATATAACAATTCTATTCTCTAAAGTTTATTGATTTAATATATAAAAGCTAGAACTTGAGGGACTGATTTAGCCAAATGACAAAAGATTATTCACACCCTATATCCTTTCATCCAGACTAGCCTCCTCATATCCATCTCATTCCCATCGGAAACTAAAGGTGTAACCAGAGCAATTCTAGCGAGATCTAGACAGGCGATTTCGACAGAACAGGGACGAAAGGGGTCGAGCAGCATGATGGCAGGGGCGTATGTGCGCGTATGCCGCTAATATGGCGACGACGACGGGTAGAGCTGCTGCCATGACTTCGGCAGCAGCAGTTCTGCCACTTTCTGGTCGCTTAGCGATGGCGCATAGAAGGATGGAGATGGTGGGTGAAAGGACAACGAGAAGAAGGTAAGTATTCATCGGCGATGATGATGGAGTTTATAAAGCCATAAGGCTGCAGCAAGGAGTGGTTTGCGATGGTGGTTTATGGTGGAGATGCAGGGTAAAAGGATACAAGCATGTGTTCAAGGTAATTGGTTCCCCGATTTACTGATTAAGACCCATTGAGCATTTTTAAGTGTTCGGTTCACTGCCAAAGGAATCTGGGCATCATCAATAGTAGGCGAATGGTTGCCTAACAAAGGGGTTTATGGTGGTGTTAATTGGCAGTTAGTGGTGACAGTGAGGGTTCGATGATGATGATGCTAAGATGATGAGGGTTCGATGATGATAATGATTTAGTGATGATGGTTGTTGTTGATTGTGGCTGCGGTATTGTGATAGTAGCTGATGGTGTTGACGATTGCTGTTGATGTAGGCGTCGGCGGTGGCTGGTTCTGTGTGCAGGGTGTTCCGGTTGTTGTTGGTCATGGTAATCGGGTTGGTTGGTAATGGTCAGATGCAGCTGTGGATGTGTGGTCGTGATGTGGAAGGCTGCTGGTGGTGGTAGCGTTCCAGATTGGTGGTGGTGCTCATGGCGACAGCAGAATTGCTGTGTAAATTGGTGCTGAAACGCAGCCTGTTAGCTGCAGTTTTGCACCTTAAATAGCTGCTATTACGTTGCTGATTTAGCTGCTGAAACACAGCAGAATTGCTGTGTAAATTGGTGCTGAAACGCAGCCTGTTAGCTGCAGTTTTGCACCTTAAATAGCTGCTATTACGTTGCTGATTTAGCTGCTGAAACACAGCAGAATTGCTGTGTAAATTGGTGCTGAAACGCAGCCTGTTAGCTGCAGTTTTGCACCTTAAATAGTTGCTATTATGTTGTCGATTTAGCTGCTGAAACACAGCAGAATTGTTGTTTAAATTGGTGCCAAAACGCAGCCTCTTAGCTGCAGTTTTGCACCTTAAATAGCTGCTACTTGGTTGATGATATTAGACTATGATGATGATGGTAGAATGATGATAGTTCCATAATATAACCTGAGAAATTATCAATAGCCTAGGAAAAGAAAAGATTGATGGTATGATGTATACATGGTGGCATGGCTTATGGTCTTCATGATGGTAACATTTATAAGGATGTTTTGGGTAATATTATTGTGTGGACTATCATAAGGATGGTGGAGATGATGATGCCTGGTGATGGTAAGGATGTTTAGATTATGTTGACATATTAATGATGATGTTAATAGCTCTTAGGTAGTGGTAATGTTCCTTATGATATAGTTTCAATAAGATGAAGATGGAGTTTGAATATGGAAATGGTATCTTCACAGTAAGGATGGTTGTAGTGCAAAAGTGGTGTATGAATGATGATGAAGATGTTATATGATGATGTTGTTGATGATGGCTTAGCATGCAAATGGTAAAGGTTTTCCTGAATATGATGGTCATGATAATCCTTGATGATAACCTGATGTGCGCATTATTGGTTAGCTATGATTATAGGGACTTTAGTAGTTAGGGGTAGATAAGTTTAGGGTGATGATTTATTTGAAAGAGGATGAGGAGGTTATGATGATGATGATCCTAGGATGATGGTTAAGGTTTCGTTGCGACTCGATTATGATGATGACATTACTTGAGAATTCAAGTAGATGACGATTATGGACATTCAATGATCCTGGTGAGTTCTAGATCCCCTTCTTTTATACATGCTTTACTGTTTTCGGGACGACATACATACCGTATGATTTATATTTAAGATTATTTTTAAATAATTCGTTATATGATTTAATAAAGTAATAACTGTGAATTACGTATAGTTATTGCCTATAGATAGAATGATTTAAAGAAAAATGTGACAATTAAATAGATACGGTTACGTGTTATGATGACTAGTACTTGGTATGTTGTGTACTTAATAAGCTAAGTATATATATATATTAAGTGAAAGATAATACTAATGAGAAGTGGAACTTAACGAATGTTACCCCGGGCCCGTTTGATGATGAAAAGTCTTGCAAGCACTATGATAGACTTCACTTATGTGATTCTGATGTATGATGATGGATCCGTATTCATGAGCGGACTATGTGCCTAGCAGTGTGGATCAACTGTCGGGGGAAGCTACCATGAAGATGTGTACTGACGGGGATCGATCAACCGTCAGGGGTAGCGACCATGGATAACGTGTACCGGCGGGGATTGACATTCGTTGTCAATCAACATGGAGATCTTGCTTTGTGCAAATCTCGCCTATGATGAAGTGAAACGAAATGAAAGAATGAAAGATAATGAACGTGCCTAATGTGATGCAAGTAATGTTTGTAGTATGATGTATGCGTGTTCATTATATGAAAGGATAAAACATTATATTTTCTTACTTATATAAAACTAGAACTCACTCAGCGAAGCTGACTTTTGTATGTATGTTAGATTGTTTGGCAGGTAAATCAAGTTTCAGGGCAAGACCTGATTAGGAGCTACTTGGAGGGTGAAGACTGGCATCCTGTAAAGATTCAACCAGCTTTTATGTTTTGTGTAGTAATAAATGAGTAAATTTGTTAAGACAATGATTTGTAAATAAAGAAATTCTAGCTCAAATCCGGGTTTGACTCTAAGTTGGTGCTTTAGTTTTATTTATATAATTAACATTTTCATATTTCCGCTGCTTTAATAAATAACACTTTATCAGTTTTGAACTAAAAATAAGGTTTTATGCAAAATGGCCAATTTATGTGGTTTCTGGTTTTGGGGCCTTACAAGTTGGTATCAGAGCCAAAGTTTAAGAGATTTGGGGAAAACTAATTTATAAACCTAAACTTAAATAGAAAATGGGACCAAATAAAAGGATGCCAGTCCAAGAAGCTCCATGCCAAGAGGTAACGAAATATCTTGTAAATGCTATTCTAATAGGTAGTGCCTTGTTACAGAAGTTAGAATCAAGGATAGGGTATGATAACATTAATTGTTGTGCTTACTTGAATTTATGTTATCTATACGTGCATAGAATAGCGATAGTAGGTTCGAGTGTTAGCGTGGTTCAGGATAGGAGAGTTTAGGACATGAGAAGTTCTGTAAGTAGTTAATCACAACTGGCCACTGTTATTAAAAAACTTACGAAACTTATCATGATCTAAACTTGCCTTGACAGACCATATTGACATTCTGAATCTTATAGGAAGTAGAAAGTTGACAGATGTGTACGAGGTGTGTGATTCCCCGATGAGACCATTAGAGACTTGACAGCGATACCAGCAAAAACATATAATAAAGTTCTAGACTTCGTAACCAGGAATTCAGAAGTGTTGTACCCATGGGCTAACTCACAAGTGAGGAGAGTTAACGGTTTAAGTTACAAGATCTCCAAGGGAATAGGTTTCTTCAGACAAGTATTTCTTTGCATGGTGTTTCAGCAAGGAATTATTGATAGAGACGAAAACTTATAATACTCGTCATGATCTGGACCATTGCCTTGAACGATAACGTTAGTATTCCGAATCTTGTAGGTAGCTTAAATGATTGATGAGATGTCTTAAGAAGGTAAAGTGATAATGTAGGAGCTATCTTTAGTAAAGCTATTTGGATAGAAGTGTCTGTACATGACTGTAAATAGTAATGGAAAGTTAGGGCCTTCTTCTGGATTGCATGTTACTACCCTAATTGGACGTAATATGGTCTTGGATATGAATCGACTAGCTGCATACGGGACTGATACTGCACAACATGGAAATATGACCTGTTGGTTTGTACATGATGGAAGTATGGTCATGACTTATGATAATTAGGATTGTATGATTTCAGGGATGATCCTAATAATGAAATAGAAAAGTTTATGAAACAAGGTTGAGGAGCATATCTTATATAAATGAAAGATGCTAAGGGCGAAGTCTTAAAGTTGACAGACGTAGCTATAGAGCGTGCCTTCCTAATGTGACCCCGGAGGACCTTCTCGGAGTTAGAAGAAAGAGTTTGAGATCAACTTGTCATCTAGGACTCAGCTCGTAGTTATGTCACCGTACCGATGGTTTTGTCAGGAATGAAAGAGTTAGTGACATAGTTTCAAGACCCCCTTAATAAAGGTTTTGACAGATTGATTATTGCACCCATATAATACTTCGGTGTTGTCTGAAAAGAATAAAAATGAAAGAAGGTACATGTGTAAGGATTGTAGAGAGCTGAACAAACAGACAGTGAACAATAGATAACTATGACCTTGAATTAACAGACCGTTTCACCAATTGTGAGAGGCAAGTTGTTTTTTTTTGAACCAAGTGTATGATGAGTCATCAATAGTTACTGGTTAAAGAGTATGATACCCTGGAGATAACATTCCAGTACCGGTTGGGACATGATGAGCTCCTTTGCATTGTTCATGGGCTTAATGAATATGAAATTGCTAATCAACGCTCAATGCAATTGTGATAGTGTTATAGAGGATGTACTTATTAACTCCAAGAGTAAGTAAGGCTATACAGGTCACATTTGCGAAGTGTCAAGGAGAAATGAAAGAGAATTTATAAGTAACGTCCTTAGAGCAAGCATTCTAGTTATGTGAAGCAAAGTTCTTGAAATCATGATAGATCTTGATAAAATAGAAGCAGTAATGTAAAAGGGTTCCTAGAGAATAATGTCCAAAAACCATAGCTTACGGGAGCGACCGATTAGTATAGATTGTTTATTCTATACTCCCTAAAGATAATCTTGCTATTTGTAAGGTTCACAAGAAATGACACCAAGTATGAGTGAGAAGTTAGTTAATAAATATGAACATGAACTAAATAAGGAAGGTTAACATGAGTCTTGGTGATAATGTTATCAGTAAGTGTAAAAAAAAAACATAAAACCATGTGTTCCATACAAATGTCTGACTGAATATATATATATTCAATACAACATGGCAGAACAATGGTTATGTTGTTCATAAGGTTAAATACAAGATAATAATATACTTCCTCATGAATTAGGGTTCGTAGTCATAATGTTTGCATTAATGAAATTGATCCATAAGAGAAGTGCGTTAGGATGTTTGAAGGTTGCAAAGGCTATGTGCAGACGGCTAAAGAAGATCATACCTTATATGGTGTGTGTGGAACATGTTTAGAAGCAACATGAGGATCTGTGGTGATTGAGAAAGTATTATTCCACGTTGTATAAGGACCAACAGGTTTCGAGGACGAAACCTAAATAAGGGGGATAGACTTGTAACGCCCCGTTTTCAGAAGCAAATAAGCATAAAACTAAAAGAATCAAAGATGGTGAATTGGAAATATATAACAATTCTATTCTCTAAAGTTTATTGATTTAATATATAAAAGCTAGAACTTGAGGGACTGATTTAGCCAAATGACAAAAGATTATTCACACCCTATATCCTTTCATCCAAACTAGCCGCCTCATATCCATCTCATTCCCATCGGAAACTAAAGGTGTAACCAGAGCAATTCTAGCAAGATCTAGACAGGTGATTTCGACAGAACAGGGACGAAAGGGGTCGAGCAGCATGATGGCAGGGGCGTATGTGCGCGTATGCCGCTATTATGATGACGACGACGGGTGGAGCTGCTGTGTAAGGCCCCGCTCCCGAGCGCCCTACTGTTGGTGGTTCATCGCACATAAAACATACATAATGTATATCATCATAAAATAACGCAGCGGAAATGATAAAATATATATACATTCTCATTCATTAATAATAGTCATTACATCATTGACTCGATTACAAAATGAAGCTTTCTCTACTTTGTCCCTCCTCCTAAGATCATACAGCGACCTCTAGAGGGGGTATCAAGTGCAAACATTTAAAGTTTATAATTTTTATACTAAAGAATATTCCTTAAGTAATTCCGTACATCGGAACTCTGACGGAATATTCTTGAGACACACATGCAACATATTTCGTTGCATGTGCTACGCGCACGCACCTATGCGTGGCGAACTTATCAAAATCTAAAGAAGATTTCTTAAATAATCCCTTCCGGGGAATACTCAAGAAATCTCATAATGGCATGCAACGTGATGAGTTGCGTGCGTTATAGACACACAACGCATGACGTTGCATCATTATTAAATGGAGAATGCCATCCCAAAAGAGCTGAGTAGTCGCCTCGTGCCATCCCCAGCAACGCTACCTGCCAACTGGAAACACATAAAAAGTCAGCGTTGCTGAGTGAGTTCTAGTTTTATAATAAAACGTACTTTTACTCATTTAAAAGTATCCTTTCGTGCATGCGTTCAAACATCATACGTACACAGAGATAATATTCATTATTATCTTCATCATTCGTTATATATCATCATTTTTAACTTCTCGTATGGATTCTGTCAGGCTTTACCCACTTCATAGCACTTGGCTATGATTACGGTGGTCGAATGACAAGAATCCCGTTCATACTTACTTGCGCACATTGAAAGGTGAATTGTACCAATACCATATGCTATACCCCAATCAGTCTTAGCTACCGGGCCGTAATCAACATATGACGGGAGCGTATGCCCGGTACTAGGGGTAAGCGGTAGAGGTACCATGACCATGGTCAATCACATAGAAGGACCAATCGCGTTATTCAATGCTTGCAAGACATAATTCGTTCGTTCATTAATGCATGTATTCATCATCATTCATCCATTCGTTCATTCATTAATACATGCATTCATCATCGTGTTCCTCTTTCGTTATCTTTCACTTTACGTTACATAATACTTCGTTCGTTCGTTCATACGTAAAGTCATGGAAAGATATTCATACATCATTATTATAGGAACACACACACACCATACATACATCGTCATACATAGCATCGTACATACATCATCATCATCATCATACATACATCGTCATCATCGTCATACATACATCGTCATCATCGTCATACGTAACCTCGTACATACATAGCCTACGTCATCATTCATCACTAGGCACTTACTATGTGTCATCCTGGTGCAGTAGCACTAACTGTCCTTCCAAGACCGTGGGGACTCATACTAGGACCGTACATAACATGTCGAGCCCACAATCATACCTTAGACGTATAACACCACATTATACCCAAATGGGTCATACATACATACGTCAGTAAATAAGTTTATATGTGTTCCAGCCCCAAAATCATTTAAAATCAGTAAATGAGGGGTCCTAAAACTCACCTGTGCTTGACAAGCAGCCTTTAAATCAAGCCTTTAGGACGCGGGTAACACTACACTGCCTGCAGATAAGTTAGCACTCAAAAGAGTTAATTTCTGCCTAATTTCGCTACTAATTTCGCAGGTAGTTTCGCCTGTAATTTCGCCCGGCGAATTAGCAGTTTCGCTGCTAATTTCGCTGGGCAGAAATCCGCCAGTTTCGCTGGACAGATTCGCTACCTCGAGCGCCCAACTTTCGTTGGAATTCCCTAGTTTCGCAATATCTAAGGTCAACTTGGACATTGGCATAGTCATCAGCGAAACCGTAGTTTCGCTCAGGCGAATATGTAGTTTCGCTACAGCGAAACTGTAACTTCGCTGTAAGTTCCTCCAGTTTCGCTGGACGAACTTACAGTTTCGCTGGACGAGACCTTAATTTCGCAGAACGAGCTGAAATTCACGAATCAGCTCGTTTTAGCCCAAAAATCCAATCCTTTCCACCCAAACCCTTGCATTATCATCCAGGAAGCTATATCTAAGCTTCTTACACGTTTTAATACCCTAAAACGTGTGTTTTGGGCGATTTTTGCCACTAGAAACCCCAAAAACCCCAAACCCGGGTTTTTCACCAAATGTGGCAATTTAGATACGTTTCTTACCTTGATTCTTGTAGTTTTGGAGTCCACAAACACTAGCCTTCGATTCTTGACCACCCGAGCTCCGATCCGGCACTTTCTCTCTCTACACTTTCTCTCTCTAGAATGGCGTTTGAGTGAAAATGAGAGTTGCTCGGCTGATCCATCTATTTATATGCCAGGCGTCCCCGGGACCCCAAACTCGTTAAACTCGTGACCCGGAGGGTTAACTTGGTGTAATACCCGCAACCACTCTATATTCATTAAATGGTTTTCATCCGAGCCTATCGCTATCATCCGACTCGATCAGAAAATTTTCCGGGCGTTACAAGTCCACCCCCCTTATTTAGGTTTCGTCCCCGAAACCTGTCACTCTTCGAACAACTGTGGGTAATGCTGTCTCATCTCTTCTTCAGTCTCCCACGTAGACTCCGATCCCTTCCTGTGCTTCCACTGTACGCGCACAAGAGGAACCACTTTGTTTCTTAGCCGTTTCTCCTTTCTATCAATGATCGCCACTGGTTGCTCCACATAGTTGAGCCGTTCGTCTACTTCGATATCCTCCAGCGGAACGACCATATCTTCATCGGCTAAACATTTCCTCAGATGAGATACGTGGAAGGTCGGGTGAATTCCACTCAGCTCATCTGGTAGCTCCAACCTATAGGCCACCTCTCCCACACGGGTGATAATTCGGAAAGGGCCTATATACCGCGGGCTCAGTTTACCCCGCTTTCGGAATCTAATAATTCCTTTCCAAGGCGAAACCTTTAACATGACCCGATCACCGACCTTGAACTCTATCGGTCTTCGCCTCTTGTCAGCATACGACTTTTGTCTGTCCTTCGCCGCCTTCATGAAGGCTTTGATCTTCTCTAACTTTTCAGTCGTTGCTTCCACTACCTTGACGCCTCCCAGTTCTTTCTGTCCAATGTCTCCCCAACATACGGGCGTCCTACATTTCCTACCGTATAACATCTCGTAGGGTGGCATGCCAATACTGGCATGGTAACTGTTATTGTACGAGAATTCTGCTAACGGCAGGTGATCGTCCCAACTTCCTCCAAAATCGATCACGCACGCCCGAAGCATGTCTTCGAGTGTTTGGATCGTTCTCTCAGACTGACCGTCCGTCTGAGGATGATATGCCGTGCTAATATGTAGCCTCGTCCCCATCGCATCATGGAATCTTTTCCAAAACTTGGAGGTAAACCGGGTGTCACGGTCAGACACAATAGACACCGGTACGCCATGACGAGCTACAATTTCTTTGATAAATAGATCCGCCAATCTTTCAGATGAATACGTCTCGCGGATCGGTAGAAAGTGGGCATTCTTCGTCAATCGGTCAACTATCACCCATATAGCATCATACCCTTTCGGGGTACGTGGTAGCTTCGTAATAAAGTCCATGGTGATGTGCTCCCACTTCCATTCGGGTATATCCAATGGTCGGATCTTCCCGTAGGGCTTCTGGTGTTCCGCCTTCACTTGTAAGCAAGTCAAACACTTACTTACGTACTCCACTACGTCGCGCTTCATGCCCGGCCACCAGTAGTCTTTCTTCATATCGTGGTACTTTTTGGTAGCACCGGGGTGAATGGAGTATCGTGACTTATGGGCCTCATCCATAATCCTACTACGTAGATCCCCGTATCGAGGAATCCACATTCGCCCAAATCGGGTCTTAACACCTAGAGTGTTCTCACCCAACTCCGTCACTAGACCTCTCATCCTTTCGGAGTTAAGACGATCTTCTTTCAAAGCCTCGTCTTGGAACTCCTTAACCTGCGTCATCACGTCTGAGGTCATAATCAACTGATAAGCCTTCACCCGGATCGGCTCAGGCCTTTCTTTTCGGCTAAGAGCATCAGCCACCACATTGGCTTTGCCCGGGTGGTAATGGATTTCACAATCATAATCTTTTATCAGCTCCAACCACCGCCTCTGCCTCATGTTCAGATCTTTCTGCTCGAAGAAGTACTTCAAGCTCTTGTGGTCCGTGAAGATGGTGCACTTCGTCCCGTATAGATAGTGTCGCCAAATCTTCAACGCGAAAACCACCGCAGCTAGTTCTAGATCGTGCGTGGGATAATTGACTTCGTGGGTCTTCAATTGTCGAGACGCATAGGCTATGACCTTTCCGCGTTGCATCAATACGCAACCTAGCCCAGAATAGGATGCATCCGAATAGACCACCAAGTCTTCATTTCCCTCGGGCAATGTCAAGACAGGAGCTTGTGTCAGTCTCGTCTTTAATTTCTCAAACGCATTCTCCTGTTCCCGTCCCCACACGAACTTTACGTCCTTGCGAGTCAATTTTGTCAAAGGTGAGGCTATCTTGGAGAAGTCTTGAATAAATCTCCTATAGTAGCCCGCCAGCCCCAAGAAGCTGCGAATCTCGGTTGGCGTCTTCGGTGACTTCCATTGTATCACGGCCTCAACCTTTGCTGGGTCCACCATTATTCCTTCTGCATTCACTACGTGACCCAGAAATTGCACCTCGCGTAGCCAAAAGGCGCACTTGGAGAACTTGGCATACAATTTCTCCCTTCTCAACGTTTCCAATACTTCCCGAATGTGGTCGGCATGCTCTGTCTCGCTTTTCGAATAAATCAAGATATCATCGATGAACACAATCACTGATTTATCTAACATTGGCCGGCACACTCGGTTCATCAAATCCATAAAAGCAGCCGGCGCATTGGTCAACCCAAAAGACATGACAAGAAACTCATAGTGACCGTAGCGCGTACGAAAGGCTGTTTTAGGGATATCTTGTTCCTTCACCTTTAATTGATGGTAGCCAGATCGAAGATCTATCCTCGAAAACCAACTGGCACCCTGGAGCTGATCAAACAAGTCATCGATCCTTGGTAAGGGGTATCTGTTCTTCACCGTCAGCTTATTCAGCTCGCGGTAGTCAATGCACATTCTCATACTACCATCCTTCTTCTTTACGAACAGGACCGGAGCACCCCACGGTGAGATACTCGGTCGAATAAACCCCTTATCCAGCAGCTCCTGCAACTGATCCATCAATTCTTTCATCTCCGTCGGAGCCAAGCGATACGGTGCTTTTGCGACAGGTTGGGCACCCGGTATCAGGTCGATCTGGAACTCGATCTCTCGGTCAGGTGGCAATCCCGATAAGTCTTCGGGAAACACGTCTGGAAAGTCACACACCACTGGCACATCGCATAACTGTGGCGTTGGCGTCTCCACATTCTTTACATAACATAAGTAGGCGCTACATCCGCGCCTCATACACTTTCCTGCCACCGCCATCGAGATCACCTTCGGAATCGTCGTAACTCGATCGCCATAAATTGTCACCGGACTTCCGTCGGTCGCCGTCAGTCTAATCATCTTCTTTCGGCACACGATATTCGCTTCGTAGGTTGCTAACCAGTCCATTCCTAACACTACATCGAATCCTCCTAGAGGCATCACATGTAACATGGCAGCAAACCTATGGCCCTCTAATTCTATAGTACAGCCCTCTATCACATCCGTAACCCTAGTGGACTTACCAATAGCGGTTTCTACGTCAAAGGACTTATCAAGGCATTTCCTCCTAACAGGCAGTTTAGCACAGAAGGTAGTAGAAATAAAACTTCTGCTGGCACCCGAATCAAATAACACAGAGACTAAAATTTGATTTATTAGGAACGTACCGGACACAACATCAGGGTCCGTTCTAGCCTCCTCCTGCGTCATGGTGAACGCCCTAGCCTTTGCCCTCGGTGCTTCTCCTCCCGTCTTCTTCTCCCCAGAGCCCTCAGCCCTCGGCTTCTTACAATCTCTGCTCATATGACCACTTTCCCCACAGTTAAAACACTTGCCCATCCGGCAATCCCTTGATATATGTCCCGTCTTCCCACACTTGAAGCAGAGGTTGGATCCCCACTTACACTCCCCCGAGTGTTCTTTTCCACACTTACCACACTTCCTCATCCCAGCTCCAGACACGACCACTCGGCGGTCATCTACCCTCGCCTTCTTATTACTTGTCGAGGTATCACCTCGGCCAAACCTCTTTCCCTGCCAGCCCTTCTCTCCACCTGCCTTCTTTCCACTCTCAGCTTTCACCAACGCAGCTCTCTCATCGTACAACCTTCCAGCCAAATCCACCGCCGACCTGAAAGTACTCGGTCGAGCGGAAATCAAATGCCAACGAATTTCGGCTGGCAACCCTTGAATATACCGGTTGATCTTTCGAGACACCGGCGTCACCTGCTCTGGCACCAACAGCGCCAACTCGTTAAACTTAGTGGTATATTGTTGGTGGGTCATCGTCCCCGCCTCCAACTGCAGGAACTCTCTCTCTATCCTATCCATTTCCCGTCGAGGACTGAATTCCTCGATCACCAACCTTTTCAACTCAGCCCACTTCATTTTCCCTATAGCCCTGCTACCCTCGGCTTGGACTATATTTTTCCACCAGCATAAAGCCGACCCTGTAAAAGAGTGGGTGGCAAACTTCACCTTCTTGTCCTCCTGGCAATCACTGATATCGAGGACAGCTTCCATTTCCATCACCCATTGGTGAGCGTCAGTAGCAGTACCAGACCCATCGAAAGTTGGGGGCTTGCACCTCATGAATTTCCCGTAATCACAGCCCCGGGCTGTCTCCCGTACCTGTTCTTCCTCCTCATCATCGGACAATACCGTTTCTGCCCCTGTCTGTTGTTGTCCACCGGAGGACTGATTTCTTCCCCGTCTCTCATCCTCACGTACTGCCTTTAACACTTCTGTCATTACAGACGGTAAGATCGTCTGCATAACCTGGTGCACCTCCTCGACAACTGCCTCTTTCACCGAGGCCCTAAAATCATCACTCTCATTCGTCCCCCCCGAGGGAGTAGTATTAGGTCCTTCGGGAACCTTTTTCTCTTGTCTAGGTCTTCCTCTTGTGGCTCGTGGTTCCATACCACTTCCGCCACTGCCTCCACCAAGTGGGGCTTTAGATGATCTACCACCGACCATCTTCTATTCACACACTGAAAGGTTCAAATACCAACACGGTCATTCAAGGAAATAGCTCAGTTTAGGTTAAGTACAGTAAGTTACTAATTACAGTGGCCAGTTGTGATTAGTCACTTACTCCACTCTTCGTACCCCAAGCATTACCCTTCCTGACTACACCGGTATCTAAATCTAACAGCACACATAACCACATTTCACACGCACATACTTTAATTAACTTTTAAGAAAATACCTGATGGCACGCAGCTACTCAGATGGCATTCTCATTCTCTCCGTCCCATTCTCAGTTTAAGTTTAGGTTTATTATGAAAATTTACCCATTTTACTTAAACTTTTGCTCTGATACCAACTTGTAAGGCCCCGCTCCCGAGCGCCCTACTGTTGGTGGTTCATCGCACATAAAACATACATAATGTATATCATCATAAAATAACGCAGCGGAAATGATAAAATATATATACATTCTCATTCATTAATAATAGTCATTACATCATTGACTCGATTACAAAATGAAGCTTTCTCTACTTTGTCCCTCCTCCTAAGATCATACAGCGACCTCTAGAGGGGGTATCAAGTGCAAACATTTAAAGTTTATAATTTTTATACTAAAGAATATTCCTTAAGTAATTCCGTACATCGGAACTCTGACGGAATATTCTTGAGACACACATGCAACATATTTCGTTGCATGTGCTACGCGCACGCACCTATGCGTGGCGAACTTATCAAAATCTAAAGAAGATTTCTTAAATAATCCCTTCCGGGGGAATACTCAAGAAATCTCATAATGGCATGCAACGTGATGAGTTGCGTGCGTTATAGACACACAACGCATGACGTTGCATCATTATTAAATGGAGAATGCCATCCCAAAAGAGCTGAGTAGCCGCCTCGTGCCATCCCCAGCAACGCTACCTGCCAACTGGAAACACATAAAAAGTCAGCGTTGCTGAGTGAGTTCTAGTTTATAATAAAACGTACTTTTACTCATTTAAAAGTATCCTTTCGTGCATGCGTTCAAACATCATACGTACACAGAGATAATATTCATTATTATCTTCATCATTCGTTATATATCATCATTTTTAACTTCTCGTATGGATTCTGTCAGGCTTTACCCACTTCATAGCACTTGGCTATGATTACGGTGGTCGAATGACAAGAATCCCGTTCATACTTACTTGCGCACATTGAAAGGTGAATTGTACCAATACCATATGCTATACCCCAATCAGTCTTAGCTACCGGGCCGTAATCAACATATGACGGGAGCGTATGCCCGGTACTAGGGGTAAGCGGTAGAGGTACCATGACCATGGTCAATCACATAGAAGGACCAATCGCGTTATTCAATGCTTGCAAGACATAATTCGTTCGTTCATTAATGCATGTATTCATCATCATTCATTCATTCGTTCATTCATTAATACATGCATTCATCATCGTGTTCCTCTTTCGTTATCTTTCACTTTACGTTACATAATACTTCGTTCGTTCGTTCATACGTAAAGTCATGGAAAGATATTCATACATCATTATTATAGGAACACACACACCATACATACATCGTCATACATAGCATCGTACATACATCATCATCATCATCATACATACATCGTCATCATCGTCATACATACATCGTCATCATCGTCATACGTAACCTCGTACATACATAGCCTACGTCATCATTCATCACTAGGCACTTACTATGTGTCATCCTGGTGCAGTAGCACTAACTGTCCTTCCAAGACTGTGGGGACTCATACTAGGACCGTACATAACATGTCGAGCCCACAATCATACCTTAGACGTATAACACCACATTATACCCAAATGGGTCATACATACATACGTCAGTAAATAAGTTTATATGTGTTCCAGCCCCAAAATCATTTAAAATCAGTAAATGAGGGGTCCTAAAACTCACCTGTGCTTGACAAGCAGCCTTTAAATCAAGCCTTTAGGACGCGGGTAACACTACACTGCCTGCAGATAAGTTAGCACTCAAAAGAGTTAATTTCTGCCTAATTTCGCTACTAATTTCGCAGGTAGTTTCGCCTGTAATTTCGCCCGGCGAATTAGCAGTTTCGCTGCTAATTTCGCTGGGCAGAAATCCGCCAGTTTCGCTGGACAGATTCGCTACCTCGAGCGCCCAACTTTCGTTGGAATTCCCTAGTTTCGCAATATCTAAGGTCAACTTGGACATTGGCATAGTCATCAGCGAAACCGTAGTTTCGCTCAGGCGAATATGTAGTTTCGCTACAGCGAAACTGTAACTTCGCTGTAAGTTCCTCCAGTTTCGCTGGACGAACTTACAGTTTCGCTGGACGAGACCTTAATTTCGCAGAACGAGCTGAAATTCACGAATCAGCTCGTTTTAGCCCAAAAATCCAATCCTTTCCACCCAAACCCTTGCATTATCATCCAGGAAGCTATATCTAAGCTTCTTACACGTTTTAATACCCTAAAACGTGTGTTTTGGGCGATTTTTGCCACTAGAAACCCCAAAAACCCCAAACCCGGGTTTTTCACCAAATGTGGCAATTTAGATACGTTTCTTACCTTGATTCTTGTAGTTTTGGAGTCCACAAACACTAGCCTTCGATTCTTGACCACCCGAGCTCCGATCCGGCACTTTCTCTCTCTACACTTTCTCTCTCTAGAATGGCGTTTGAGTGAAAATGAGAGTTGCTCGGCTGATCCATCTATTTATATGCCAGGCGTCCCCGGGACCCCAAACTCGTTAAACTCGTGACCCGGAGGGTTAACTTGGTGTAATACCCGCAACCACTCTATATTCATTAAATGGTTTTCATCCGAGCCTATCGCTATCATCCGACTCGATCAGAAAATTTTCCGGGCGTTACATGCTGCCATGACTTCGGCAGCAGCAGTTCTGCCACTTTCTGGTCGCTTAGCGACGGCGCATAGAAGGATGGAGATGGTGGGTGAAAGGACAATGAGAAGAAGGTAAGTATTCATCGGCGATGATGATGGAGTTTATAAAGCCATAAGGCTGCAGCAAGGAGTGGTTTGCGATGGTGGTTTATGGTGGAGATGCAGGGTAAAAGGATACAAGCATGTGTTCGAGGTAATTGGTTCCCCGATTTACTGATTAAGACCCATTGAGCATTTTTAAGTGTTCGGTTCACTGCCAAAGGAATCTGGGCATCATCAATAGTAGGCGAATGGTTGCCTAACAAAGGGGTTTATGGTGGTGTTAATTGGCAGTTAGTGGTGACAGTGAGGGTTCGATGATGATGATGCTAAGATGATGAGGGTTTGATGAGGATAATGATTTAGTGATGATGGTTGTTGTTGATTGTGGCTGCGGTATTGTGATAGTAGCTGATGGTGTTGACGATTGCTGTTGATGTAGGCGTCGGCGGTGGCTGGTTCTATGTGCAGGGTGCTGTGGTGGTTGTTGGTCATGGTAATCGGGTTGGTTGGTAATGGTCAGATGCAGCTGTGGATGTGTGGTCGCGATGTGGAAGGCTGCTGGTGGTGGTAGCGTTCCAGATTGGTGGTGGTGCTCATGGCGACAGCAGAATTGTTGTGTAAATTGGTGCTGAAACGCAGCCTGTTAGCTGCAGTTTTGCATCTTAAATAGCTGCTATTACGTTGCTGATTTAGCTGCTGAAACACAGCAGAATTGCTGTGTAAATTGGTGCTGAAACACAGCCTGTTAGCTGCAGTTTTGCACCTTAAATAGCTGCTATTACGTTGCTGATTTAGCTGCTGAAACACAGCAGAATTGCTGTGTAAATTGGTGCTGAAACGCAGCCTGTTAGCTGCAGTTTTGCACCTTAAATAGCTGCTATTATGTTGTCGATTTAGCTGCTGAAACACAGCAGAATTGTTGTTTAAATTGGTGCCGAAACGCAGCCTCTTAGCTGCAGTTTTGCACCTTAAATAGCTGCTACTTGGTTGATGATATTAGACTATGATGATGATGGTAGAATGATGATAGTTCCATAAATATAACCTGAGAAATTATCAATAGCCTAGGAAAAGAAAAGATTGATGGTATGATGTATACATGGTGGCATGGCTTATGGTCTTCATGATGGTAACATTTATAAGGATGTTTTGGGTAATATTATTGTGTGGACTATCATAAGGATGGTGGAGATGATGATGCCTGGTGATGGTAAGGATGTTTAGATTATGTTGACACATTAATGATGATGTTAATAGCTCTTAGGTAGTGGTAATGTTCCTTATGATATAGTTTCAATAAGATGAAGATGGAGTTTGAATATGGAAATGGTATCTTCACAGTAAGGATGGTTGTAGTGCAAAAGTGGTGTATGAATGATGATGAAGATGTTATATGATGATGTTGTTGATGATGGCTTAGCATGCAAATGGTAAAGGTTTTCCTGAATATGATGGTCATGATAATCCTTGATGATAACCTGATGTGCGCATTATTGGTTAGCTATGATTATAGGGACTTTAGTAGTTAGGGGTAGATAAGTTTAGGGTGATGATGTATTTGAAAGAGGATGAGGAGGTTATGATGATGATGATCCTAGGATGATGGTTAAGGTTTCGTTGCAAAAGATGACGACTCGATTATGATGATGACATTACTTGAGAATTCAAGTAGATGACGATTATGGACATTCAATGATCCTGGTGAGTTCTAGATCCCCTTCTTTTATACATGCTTTACTGTTTTGGGGACGACATACATACCATATGATTTATAATTAAGATTATTTTTAAATAATTCGTTATATGATTTAATAAAGTAATAACTGTGAATTACGTATAGTTATTGCCTATAGATAGAATGATTTAAAGAAAATGTGACAATTAAATAGATACGGTTACGTGTTATGATGACTAGTACTTGGTATGTTGTGTACTTAATAAGCTAAGTATTATATATATATTAAGTGAAAGATAATACTAATGAGAAGTGGAACTTAACGAATGTTACCCCGGGCCCGTTTGATGATGAAAAGTCTTGCAAGCACTATGATAGACTTCACTTATGTGAGTCTGATGTATGATGATGGATCCGTATTCATGAGCGGACTATGTGCCTAGCAGTGTGGATCAACTGTCGGGGGAAGCTACCATGAAGATTTGTATCGACGGGGATCGATCAACCGTCGGGGGTAGCGACCATGGATAACGTGTACCGGCGGGGATTGACATTCGTTGTCAATCAACATGGAGATCTTGCTTTGTGCAAATCTCACCTATGATGTGTCACACCCCCGCTGATAGCGGAAACACGGGGAATGTGAGCTAGACGGGATCGTCATAACACATGGTATATGATAGAGTAGCAATAAGAGTATGATGACTAGCGTGTCATGACGACACCCGAACACAAATGGAGACTTGTGTCGTGTATAATCAAAGTCCACGACAGCATAGTCATAAGCATAAACATAAGAAGATCACATAAACATTGATAATAGCTTGTAATGTAATATTCCCACAACTCGGGGACAAGTATACAAAAGATCATGTTCAAGCTTTACAAAAGTAATAAACACAAAATACATCCTAGGGTCTCCTCTAAAAGGCAGCACTCCTAGATCTTCAATTACCTTGATGACCTGAAAAGAAATGCTCAAAACGATCAACATAATTGTTAGTGAGCTTCGCAGGTTTTAAGTAATAAAAGATGTTAAGATGAAAACAGTAAGTAAGTTTGATAAAAGTTACCGCGACTACACTTATGTATAGGCGGTTTTACTAGTTGTAAATAGCTACAGCCAAACCTAATGTTCGGTTCCTCATGGGAATTAATGGCTGTAAAGAAAAGTTCTCTCCAAAAAGAATATAGTTTATAAAGACGTAGCAAGATCCACACAGCGCATACGTTTAGTTTATAACCAAACCAATCCTTAGGTCCCATTACCGGGATTAATGGTTATATAAAAAGGTTTTCCATAGCACAGTAAGTTTAACTTGACGTAGCAAGATCCACACGGCGCATACGTGTCAAGTTAAACATGACGTAGCAAGATCCACACAGCGCATACGTATAGGTTACAACCAAACCAATCTTTAGGTCCCAATTAGCGGGATTAATGGTTGTAATGGATGATCGGCTTAGAAGAACCACACAGAAGAACCACACAGAAGAACCACACAGCCGAGAGCATCCAAGGTCAATGGCATCCACAAGTAGCATAAATCAACACGTAACATCAAATAGTAGTGCATGGTAATGTAAAACCCCTAAGTAACATACATAGGGTAACATAGCACATAATTCAAATTCATATAGCAGCAAACAATCAGAATCATCATGTAACCCGGTTTGAGCACATTCATAGTATACCGGGGATGCTTATATATAGGGTCCTCCGCAGCATTCCCACCACATCCACGATATACATAGAATGATACCTAAACCAGTTACATGACATCCATTTATCCTTAGTATCAATCAACAAGTTAGCATGGTAAGTTACTCATATAAGTAGCAGCCATCTTCCACTAAGGAAGGTGCCTGAAATTAAGCAAATGAGTGAGCATTCTTTTCCCCCAAGTAGAAAATATTCGAAAAGGTTTTATAAGCGTAAAAAGGGGGCCACGAAACTCACTGAATAGATGATAGGCACGTATGATGAAAGATCCCGACGGTAGGATGCTATGAACAGTCAAACACCTATTGACAGTTACTGACAAGCATTAATAATGATCATAAGGCATAAGATGATATTAATAGGCTCGGGCAGTTTCGGTTCGGTCGTGGGTAGTACACACACAAGCAGTCACACACATCTCAGACTAGGTTATTTTAAATAGTATGTGCCTGTTAATGGCGTTGACTTTAATCTTTGTGGTCAAGCTATGACACTTTATTAGTATTACATTATCGTCGTGAGATCTCCGAAGTGGGGATCCATACGCTCACACACATCATTAGTCATACAATAGGACCGGACGCTCGACTGACGCTCCATTCGCACGAGTGGACTTTCATTCGTACGAATTAGCTACTTTCGTACGATTGAACCTTCATTCGTGCGACTAAGCACTCAGTCGTACCATGCAAGACTCAGTCATACGACTCAACCTCCATACGTCCGATTGGACCTTCAGTCGTACGAATCAGCTTCATTCGTACGGTTGAACATTCATTCGTGCGATTGGACTTTCAGTCGTACGACTCACGCAAAGTCGCACACCATTTCATTCGCATTGACTCAATCGCACGCACACTCACTCGCATAGACTCAATCGCATAGACTCAATCGCATACAACACTCAGTCGCATGACTCAGTCGTACGACTCACCCAGTCGTACAGATTAGTCGTACGATAGACTCAGACGCATTGACTCAGTCGTACGACTCACTCAGTCGCACGGTTCAGTCGCATGACAGACCCAGTCGCCCTGTACAGCAGGTCGCGACTGCTGAAGTGCAGAGCAGCGTCCAGCTGCTCCGAGCACAAGTTTTATGCACCAAGAACCTCCAGAAATGTTTGCCTAACATGTCTAAGCAAGAAACACACTCGGAAACGCAACACACAAGCCCACACGACCTCTTGTGCTCGGATGAACCCGAGCACCCGAAACCCTAGAAAACGCAGCAGCTAAATCGAGCAATAAACGGGTCAAACGAGGTTATCTACCTGATAGGAACGAGTATACACGATGACACTCAAGATTTGACGGTGGAAACGCGATAAACGGGTCGATTTTTGGTGCTAGATTGGTGTAGAAAGGGAGAGGAAGAAGAAGAACGATGAAGAAGATGATTGTGGAGAAGAATGGCTGGGAAATGGGTATTTATACCCAGCCTAGTTTCTCAAAATGTCAAGTTTAGTCCCCGCACCTTGCCCCCGGGTTCCTAAATTTTGTTTCGGTTGAAAACGTTATTATTTTAGTCTTGTTTTATTAATGATAAAATATTATTAATGTTATTTATAAGTTAAAAATAATTTTATTCGTGACAATTATTTTATTATAAAATGACGTGTTTGGTGTTAACGGGGCAAATCTCAGGAAGACGTCTTAAGGTAACGACAAGGCAAACAACGATAACACGCATAGAAGGATAACTACGCAAAGCAAATATGATATCCACGTAGTTGGTTTATAGAAATGAGGAATGACTGATAACAAAGGTTAAATCAAACACGCTAAATGACGGACCTTCGGTGACGGATGTCACATGATGAAGTGAAACGAAATGAAAGAATGAAAGATAATGAACGTGCCTAATGTGATGCAAGTAATGTTTGTAGTATGATGTATACGTGTTCATTATATGAAAGGATAAAAGATTATATTTTCTTACTTATATAAAACTAGAACTCACTCAGCGAAGCTGACTTTTATATGTATGTTAGATTGTTTGGCAGGTAAATCAAGTTTCAGGGCAAGACCTGATTAGGAGCTACTTGGAGGGTGAAGACTGGCATCCTGTAAAGATTCAACCAGCTTTTATGTTTTGTGTAGTAATAAATGAGTAAATTTGTTAAGACAATGATTTGTAAATAAAGAAATTCTAGCTCAAATCCGGGTTTGACTCTAAGTTGGTGCTTTAGTTTTATTTATATAATTAACATTTTCATATTTTCGCTGCTTTAATAAATAACACTTTATCAGTTTTGAACTAAAAATAAGGTTTTATGCAAAATGGCCAATTTGTGAGGTTTCCGGTTTTGGGGCCTTACAAGTTGGTATCAGAGCCAAAGTTTAAGAGATTTGGGGAAAACTAATTTATAAACCTAAACTTAAACAGAAAATGGGACCAAATAAAAGGATGCCAGTCCAAGAAGCTCCATGCCAAGAGGTAACGAAATATCTTGTAAATGCTATTCTGATAGGTAGTGCCTTGTTACAGAAGTTAGAATCAAGGATAGGGTATGATAACATTAATTGTTGTGCTTACTTGAATTTATGTGATCTATACGTGCATAGAATAGCGATAGTAGGTTCGAGTGTTAGCGTGGTTCAGGATAGGAGAGTTTAGGACATGAGAAGTTCTGTAAGTAGTTAATCACAACTGGCCACTGTTATTAAAAAAACTTACGAAACTTGTCATGATCTGAACTTGCCTTGACAGACCATATTGACATTCTGAATCTTATAGGAAGTGGAAAGTTGACAGATGTGTACGAGGTGTGTGATTCCCCGATGAGACCATTAGAGACTTGACAGCGATACCAACAAAAACATATAATAAAGTTCTAGACTTCGTAACCAGGAATTCAGAAGTGTTGTACCCATGGGCTAACTCACAGGTGAGGAGAGTTAACGGTTTAAGTTACAAGATCTCCAAGGGAATAGGTTTCTTCAGACAAGTATTTCTTTGCATGGTGTTTCAGCAAGGATTATTGATAGAGATGAAAACTTATAATACTCGTCATGATCTGGACCATTGCCTTGAACGATAGCGTTAGTATTCCGAATCTTGTAGGTAGCTTAAATGATTGATGAGATGTCTTAAGAAGGTAAAGCGATAATGTAGGAGCTATCTTTAGTAAAGCTATTTGGATAGAAGTGTCTGTAAATGACTGTAAATAGTAACGGAAAGTTAGGGCCTTCTTCTGGATTGCATGTTACTACCCTAATTGGACGTAATATGGTCTTGGATATGAATCGACTAGCTGCATACGGGACTGATACTGCACAACATGGAAATATGACCTGTTGGTTTGTACATGATGGAATATGGTCATGACTTATGATAATTAGGATTGCATGATTTCAGGGATGATCCTAATAATGAAATAGAAAAGTTTATGAAACAAGGTTGAGGAGCATATCTTATATAAATGAAAGATGCTAAGGGCGAAGTCTTAAAGTTGACAGACGTAGCTATAGAGCGTGCCTTCCTAATGTGACCCCGGAGGACCTTCTCGGAGTTAGAAGAAAGAGTTTGAGATCAACTTGTCATCTAGGACTCAGCTCGTAGTTATGTCACCGTACCGATGGTTTTGTCAGGAATGAAAGAGTTAGTGACATAGTTTCAAGACCCCCTTAATAAAGGTTTTGACAGATTGATTATTGCACCCATATAATACTTCGGTGTTGTCTGAAAAGAATAAAAATGAAAGAAGGTACATGTGTAAGGATTGTAGAGAGCTGAATAAACAGACAGTGAACAATAGATAACTATGACCTTGAATTAACAGACTGTTTCACCAGTTGTGAGAGGTAAGTTGTTTTTTTTTGAACCAAGTGTATGATGAGTCATCAATAGTTATTGGTTAAAGAGTATGATACCCTGGAGATAACATTCCAGTACTGGTTGGGACATGATGAGCTCCTTTGCATTGTTCATGGGCTTAATGAATATGAAATTGCTAATCAACGCTCAATGCAATTGTGATAGTGTTATAGAGGATGTACTTATCAACTCCAAGAGTAAGTAAGGCTATACAGGTCACATTTGCGAAGTGTCAAGGAGAAATGAAAGAGAATTTATAAGTAACGTCCTTAGAGCAAGCATTCTAGTTATGTGAAGCAAAGTTCTTGAAATCATGATAGATCTTGATAAAATAGAAGCAGTAATGTAAAAGGGTTCCTAGAGAATAATGTCAAAAATCCATAGCTTACGGGAGCGACTGATTAGTATAGATTGTTTATTCTATACTCCCTAAAGATAATCTTGCTATTTGTAAGGTTCACAAGAAATGACACCAAGTCTGAGTGAGAAGTTAGTTAATAAATGTGAACATGAACTAAATAAGGAAGGTTAACATGAGTCTTGGTGATAATGTTATCAGTAAGTGTAAAAAAAAAAACCTAAAACCATGTGTTCCATACAAATGTCTGACTGAATATATATATATATATATATATATATATATATATATATATATATATATATATATATATATTCAATAGAACATGGCAAAACAATGGTTATGTTGTTCACAAGGTTAAATACAAGATAATAATATACTTCCTCATGAATTAGGGTTCGTAGTCATAATGTTTGCATTAATGAAATTGATCCATAAGAGAAGTGCGTTAGGATGTTTGAAGGTTGCAAAGGCTATGTGCAGACGGCTAAAGAAGATCATACCTTATATGGTGTGTGTGGAACATGTTTAGAAGCAACATGAGGATCTGTGGTGATTGAGAAAGTATTATTCCACGTTGTATAAGGACCAACAGGTTTTGAGGACGAAACCTAAATAAGGGGGATAGACTTGTAACGCCCCGTTTTCAGAAGCAAATAAGCATAAAACTAAAAGAATCAAAGATGGTGAATTGGAAATATATAACAATTCTATTCTCTAAAGTTTATTGATTTAATATATAAAAGCTAGAACTTGAGGGACTGATTTAGCCAAATGACAAAAGATTATTCACACCCTATATCCTTTCATCCAAACTAGCCTCCTCATATCCATCTCATTCCCATCGGAAACTAAAGGTGTAACCAGAGCAATTCTAGCGAGATCTAGACAGGAGATTTCGACAGAACAGGGACGAAAGGGGTCGAGCAGCATGATGGCAGGGGCGTATGTGCGCGTATGCCGCTATTATGATGACGACGACGGGTGGAGCTGCTGCCATGACTTCGGCAGCAGCAGTTCTGCCACTTTCTGGTCGCTTAGCGACGGCGCATAGAAGGATGGAGATGGTGGGTGAAAGGACAACGAGAAGAAGGTAAGTATTCATCGGCGATGATGATGGAGTTTATAAAGCCATAAGGCTGCAGCAAGGAGTGGTTTGCGATGGTGGTTTATGGTGGAGATGCAGGGTAAAAGGATACAAGCATGTGTTCGAGGTAATTGGTTCCCCGATTTACTGATTAAGACCCATTGAGCATTTTTAAGTGTTCGGTTCACTGCCAAAGGAATCTGGGCATCATCAATAGTAGGCGAATGGTTGCCTAACAAAGGGGTTTATGGTGGTGTTAATTGGCAGTTAGTGGTGACAGTGAGGGTTCGATGATGATGATGCTAAGATGATGAGGGTTTGATGAGGATAATGATTTAGTGATGATGGTTGTTGTTGATTGTGGCTGCGGTATTGTGATAGTAGCTGATGGTGTTGACGATTGCTGTTGATGTAGGCGTCGGCGGTGGCTGGTTCTATGTGCAGGGTGCTGCGGTGGTTGTTGGTCATGGTAATCGGGTTGGTTGGTAATGGTCAGATGCAGCTGTGGATGTGTGGTCGCGATGTGGAAGGCTGCTGGTGGTGGTAGCGTTCCAGATTGGTGGTGGTGCTCATGGCGACAGCAGAATTGTTGTGTAAATTGGTGCTGAAACGCAGCCTGTTAGCTGCAGTTTTGCATCTTAAATAGCTGCTATTACGTTGCTGATTTAGCTGCTGAAACACAACAGAATTGCTGTGTAAATTGGTGCTGAAACACAGCCTGTTAGCTGCAGTTTTGCACCTTAAATAGCTGCTATTACGTTGCTGATTTAGCTGCTGAAACACAGCAGAATTGCTGTGTAAATTGGTGCTGAAACGCAGCCTGTTAGCTGCAGTTTTGCACCTTAAATAGCTGCTATTATGTTGTCGATTTAGCTGCTGAAACACAGCAGAATTGTTGTTTAAATTGGTGCCGAAACGCAGCCTCTTAGCTGCAGTTTTGCACCTTAAATAACTGCTACTTGGTTGATGATATTAGACTATGATGATGATGGTAGAATGATGATAGTTCCATAAATATAACCTGAGAAATTATCAATAGCCTAGGAAAAGAAAAGATTGATGGTATGATGTATACATGGTGGCATGGCTTATGGTCTTCATGATGGTAACATTTATAAGGATGTTTTGGGTAATATTATTGTGTGGACTATCATAAGGATGGTGGAGATGATGATGCCTGGTGATGGTAAGGATGTTTAGATTATGTTGACACATTAATGATGATGTTAATAGCTCTTAGGTAGTGGTAATGTTCCTTATGATATAGTTTCAATAAGATGAAGATGGAGTTTGAATATGGTGTAACACCCGTAATTCTTGTCAAAAAGAAATAAAAGAATAAAGAGAGAGAAAAAGGAGGAAAAGGGAAGTCAACCCCAAGTTGGAGGACCAAAGGTGTAAAATGAATAAAAATCTCAAAAGTTGGTGAAAAGGTGGCATGGCTGCCCATTTTCACTCTGCACAATTCCTTGCATTCGGTTTTTAGAGAGAGAAACAGCAGGGACTTCGATTCTTAGAGAGAGAAAGAAGAAGAAATCGGATTCAAGGTAAGAATTGATGTTTTTAAGTTGTGTTTTGGCTAAGAAACCGAGAATGCATGTTCTTATGTGTGTGTGTTTGTGTTTGGGTTGCACTGTGTGTGTGTTTTAGGTGTAGAAACGACTGGGAAGTTAAGAAAGGGCATCCAAAACCCGAAGACAAACTAAGGTGAGTTTCTAGACCCCTTTTTTACCTGTTTTAAACGTTTTGGGGCTGGAAAATGCATGTATATATGTTTTTATAAATTTGGGTTTGATACCCGTATGATATGAATGTATGTATGTTTATGTTTATGTTAGATTTATGCCTAGAATCATGTGTATATGTTTAGTACTAGGCATTCTGATGTTGGGAATTTGAAATATGAATTAGTCATATGAGTAGGTTACTAAAACGACTAACAAGCCCAATTAGTAGTAATATGCCTGAAATTTGGACTTAGAATAACTAAGTGCAAGGTAATGTGTCCAATAGTGCTAATACGTCCAACAGGGTCACCGTATGACCAGATGAATTATTCTAAGTGTAGGGTGACGAGTCCAATAGTGCTAATACGTCCAACAGGGTGGTCGTATGACCAGATGAATTATTCTAAGTGTAGGGTGATGAGTCCAATAGTGCTCATACGCCCAACAGGGTGGTCGTATGACCAGATGAGTATTCTAAGTGTAGGATGAAAAGTCCAACAGGGCTCTTACGCCCAGCAGTGCTCTTACGCCTAACAGGGCTTATACGCCCAACAGGGCTCAAACGCCCAGAACACTTAGAATTTTTACAGAAATTTCCTGCAAATCCGAAGTTCGAGGTTTTTGACCAGGGTTGACTAGGGTTAATAAATGATGATGTTTCATGCATGTAATGATGATTATGATTAACCCTTATTATTACTGATGATGCTATGTATGATTACGTATGATGATGAATGTATGATGATGAATGTATGATGATGAATGAATGATGAGGTTTGAATGTAATAATATCCTCTTCTTAATATTATAATTAATATTATGATTAGGGATATTATTAAGAGTATCAATAATATTATTTATAATATTATTAGTATTATTATTATTAATATGCTTATTAATAATAATACTGTATGTTTCTATGTGAAATGATCATGATCAATAATTATTATCATTAATAAAGTGAAAGATTAATGATAATGAGGAATGGAACGTGAACGAATGAACGAAAGTCTTACAAGCAAATGAATGGAGGTGCACACCCCTGGCAGGTGTTAGCTCAACTGTGATGCGGGTTCGCTACCCCGAAGGATGCACACAGGATCAATCCTTGAGATTGATATAGAAGTGAGTGACTTGGTGTCACAACAGACTCACAGGAATATAGGTCAATCTTTGTGATTGGCTTAGAGGTGAGTGACTTGGTGTCACAACAGACTCACAGTATGTAGGTCAATCTTTGTGATTGACTTAGAGGTGAGCGACTTGGTGTCGCAACAGACTCACAGCTTAATTAAAGAGGAATGATAAAAGTACGAATTGAACGATGATGAAGATAATAAAAGTATTACCTATGTGTACGTACGATGTATGATCACCTGTGAAAATGAGGAACGGTTTTTGAATGAAAAGTAAAGTATTTTAACTACAAAACTAGAACTCACTCAGCAACGCTGACTTTTATGTATTTTCCAGTTGGCAGGTAACAGGTTGCTGAGGATGGCACAAGGGGATGACTACTTGGTGGGCAAGACTGACATCCAAATTATATTTTGACGATACTGTTGTGTTGTAATTCATTCAATTAAACATTTTGTGACTTAGAAACTAGAATGTATTGCTTAACAACAGTTTTCATAATGAATGGATGGTTTTTGTTAAACTTAATTCCGCTGCTTAAAAAAAAATTGTATTATGTATGTTTTATGCTGTGAATGACCAACTGTGAGGTGCCCGGGGAAGGGGGCCTTACATATGGAAATGGTATCTTCACAGTAAGGATGGTTGTAGTGCAAAAGTGGTGTATGAATGATGATGAAGATGTTATATGATGATGTTGTTGATGATGGCTTAGCATGCAAATGGTAAAGGTTTTCCTGAATATGATGGTCATGATAATCCTTGATGATAACCTGATGTGCGCATTATTGGTTAGCTATGATTATAGGGACTTTAGTAGTTAGGGTAGATAAGTTTAGGGTGATGATGTATTTGAAAGAGGATGAGGAGGTTATGATGATGATGATCCTAGGATGATGGTTAAGGTTTTGTTGCAAAAGATGGCGACTCGATTATGATTATGACATTACTTGAGAATTCAAGTAGATGACGATTATGGACATTCAATGATCCTGGTGAGTTCTAGATCCCCTTCTTTTATACATGCTTTACTGTTTTGGGGACGACATACATACCATATGATTTATAATTAAGATTATTTTTAAATAATTCGTTATATGATTTAATAAAGTAATAACTGTGAATTACGTATAGTTATTGCCTATAGATAGAATGATTTAAAGAAAAATGTGACAATTAAATAGATACGGTTACGTGTTATGATGACTAGTACTTGGTATGTTGTGTACTTAATAAGCTAAGTATTATATATATTAAGTGAAAGATAATACTAATGAGAAGTGGAACTTAACGAATGTTACCCCGGGCCCGTTTGATGATGAAAAGTCTTGCAAGCACTATGATAGACTTCACTTATGTGAGTCTGATGTATGATGATGGATCCGTATTCATGAGCGGGCTATGTGCCTAACAGTGTGGATCAACTGTCGGGGGAAGCTACCATGAAGATGTGTACCGACGGGGATCGATCAACCGTCGGGGGTAGCGACCATGGATAACGTGTACCGGCGGGGATTGACATTCGTTGTCAATCAACATGGAGATCTTGCTTTTTGCAAACTCGCCTATGATGAAGTGAAACGAAATGAAAGAATGAAAGATAATGAACGTGCCTAATGTGATGCAAGTAATGTTTGTAGTATGATGTATGCATGTTCATTATATGAAAGGATAAAAGATTATATTTTCTTACTTATATAAAACTAGAACTCACTCAGCGAAGCTGACTTTTGTATGTATGTTAGATTGTTTGGCAGGTACATCAAGTTTCAGGGCAAGAGCTGATTAGGAGCTACTTGGAGGGTGAAGACTGGCATCCTGTAAAGATTCAACCAGCTTTTATGTTTTGTGTAGTAATAAATGAGTAAATTTGTTAAGACAATGATTTGTAAATAAAGAAATTCTAGCTCAAATCCGGGTTTGACTCTAAGTTGGTGCTTTTGTTATATTTATATAATTAACATTTTCATATTTCCGCTGCTTTAATAAATAACACTTTATCAGTTTTGAACTAAAAATAAGGTTTTATGCAAAATGGCCAATTTGTGAGGTTTTCGGTTTTGGGGCCTTACATGATGCCCTTTTCCAAGTTGAAGATAAATCCATTCAGAATCCACTTGGCCATATTAAACCTTCTATTAGTGGCAAGAGCTACTATTGAAGATGCAATGTCTACTTGAAATGAATTCCATCCAGCACTCCTCTTAGACATGCAATGTTGGAAAATATAGCACAAAAGCTTCCAATGACTGTAGACTCTAGCTCTTAAAAATTGCTTCCTAGGAAAGTGATCAGGATGACCCATTTCCATGAATGTCTCTCTACATTCATTGAATGACAATTCACATAAGTCTTCTGGATCATTATGTCCCAATCTTAGAGCAGTTCTGATAGAAGTTTCTAAAACTTCTATCATTCTATCATTTGTGATGAAGCCTCTCAGCACTTTCCTTCCTTCATCATCTATTTCCACTGATGCTGTGTTCCAGAACTTCCTAATCAATCTTTAGTAGACCACTGGTTGATAACACATAGCATATACATACTTGGTCCACAGTAGAAATCTGATATTCTCTTCATAACTGACAGCATCCTGTACATCCTCATTTAGTAATGCTGCAACATTATGCTTTGGCTCAAATTTTAAATAATCCATCTACATAAATGAAACACAAGAACTTTAGTCACTTTGATTTTGAACACTTTGAATTTAAAAATTTTGATTGAAATTTAAAGAATTATTATGTTTTAAAGCTTTTGTTTTACTTTAACTTGTACTTAGAAAGTTTCTAAGTATTAATGTACTTTGTTTCAGAACATTATACATTCAAGTTATTTGATATTTGTTTTAAAACATATCAATTCATTTAAATTTTATCAAACATATTAAACAATTGAATTTTTAATGAATTTTTATTTTTATTAAAAAAATCAAACTTCTTGACTGTTCATCTTCTTCGTTTGACTGATGAAGAACACCATCGGACCAATATTTGTGGAATTCAAAGTTTTATATATCAAAATGCTCGAAATCTAATGTACATTAACATTTTATAATCAATTTTAGTTCTTAGATCTCGTTTATTGCACAAATTTCAGATTATCTTTGACTTATAGTTAATACGCCCAAATAGGTTTGAAACGCCTAATCAATTGTGAATCATACACTTGAAAGAGTATAGTTTTGACTATGAACTTACGTTCATAATCAGACAATCACACTATCAATCGCAATATTTTAGCATAAACAATCACAATGAGTGTAATGTAGTTTAACCGAGAGTCAACAAAGAGTTCAGGGGTTTTTAGGTGTGTGAATGAATGAAAAATGCAAAGTGTTGTATATATACTAAGTGAAAAATTTGTAGGCGCATTGGCACTGTTTGTGCGCATGGAGTTGGATTTTTCACCAAGTATATAGGCATATGATGAGCACTGTTTGTGCGCATGAGGTTATATTTTTCACTAAGTACTTAGGCGCATGAGCACTGTTTGTGCGAATGAGGTTAGACGGATGAGCACTGTTCAGCCGCATAAGCCCTGATTAGGCGCTTTTGCACTGTTCAGACGCATGAGACTATCTAAAACGCCCAATACTTGGTGAAATTTCACTTGATACGCCCAACCCTAGAAAGCCTGGTACTGTGTGGGCGCATGAGCATGTTAAAACGCCCAACACTTAACCAAATTTTCAGACATATGACAACTATTCAGGCGCATGAGAATCTGAAAAACGCCCAAACACTTGTAAAATTTCTGAAAACTCATCATGCTCCTGCTTGGACTTATGAACACTGTTTAGGCGCATGAGAGGACTTTCATGAGTCTTGACCACTTGTAAATTTTAATTCTTCCACCTGTACACTATTTAAACACATTAGTACTGTTCAGTTTACAAATTTTGACTTTTCACCAAAATTTACACAATTGACCCTCAAGTTTGAAACTTTTCAAAAACAATTTCCCTCATTTTAGTCTCTAAATTTAACAAATTTGTCTCATATGATTATGTTGCAAGAAGCTTTTCCAAATTTAAATTGTTTCAGGTTCATTTTTACATGCTGACACAAACACACATACTTGAACTTTTCAGCCTCATCCTTTCCATCCAAATCATTAAATTTGATTTTGATTTTTTGAATTATTTCTTTTAAATACTATTACTTTTTACTTCCCCTAAACTTATAAGTTTGATAAAATTTAGAAGTTTCTTGAGTTTTCACATGAAGATCACACTAATCATTTGTTAATATGCCTGCACACAAAAACATGCAAAATTCAAAATTAAAGCAGAATAAAAATCTAATATTCACACTTGAATCATTGTCTGCAGTAAGATTATATCAGTTAAGATTAACACATTAAAATAAAAAAATTATGAATAGTCATAGACAATGATTAAATCCTGATCAAGTGTGTTCTAGATTAGTGATTTCACAGCAAAGGAGACACAAGATCCAAGAACAGATAGTGACTGTTTTTGGTAAATGAATCAGCACACTTACTTTTTCAATTCTTAGATTGATTAAGGTTGAATTAGATATGACATGATATGGCTCACACATAGACTTAGATAGATCCACTATCATCAAGGCATGCAAGTAAGTATATTTTCTCAACTTAGAAACCTGATATATATTCATAACCAGAGTTTACGTTTATAATTTAGATGAGAATTATCATGTATAACCATTTGATAACCTTTAACCATCCATTTTGAATGGGTTGTGCATATTGGTATCTTTTAGCATCAAGAGAGAATATCCAAGTCTGTAATGACTTACAACAAAGGATATCTCATCACTTTAGGTCTATGATGACTCATAATAGAGACGTGAGATGATACTTTCAACAGATCTCATGGTTAATCATATCACCACTAAGTGTGAGTTTTGTAACTTTACAAGCAATCAAACCGATAAGCTAATACTACTCATCAGTACTAAGATGAACACATATACATGCATAGAAAATTTAGTTGAATCACAAGAATTTACTTTTTTAGTATAATTGCATGACCTTACCTACACATGAAATCTGATCATGTCAGACTTTATTGACGAGTGAAGTATGTAATTGATCAAAGCTGATGTACTATCATTTCTCACATATTGCCAGGACAGATTCAATCCTAAAAGAAATAAAATGAACACTAAACTAATTTTTTTCTAATTTTTCATTTTATATTTTTATCTTTTCTTTTTGCAGTTTTCTATTTTTGTATTTGCTTTTTCATATAGAGCACACACACACAGTATATACAATCAGGCAATCAACTTTGACAGTGGATCTTTAGTTTATTTTTCTATTAAGGGAGGGTTCTTATCATTATATGATTCAAAACTAGTTTTCAAACATGGTTAATAAGACCAATTGACTCAACCAAATATTCAAACCTGCCTGATAAAAAGGCTTTGGTGGATAGGTCAGCCAACTGTTTTATAGTTGCACTTTGAATCAAAATGATTAAACCTTATTTAGAGTTATCTTTGAGAAAATGATACCGAATCTTGATATGTTTTGTTTTTGAATGTTGGACCGGATTAGCTGTAATGAACATAGTAGTCGTGTTTTTTCAATGTAAATTGGGGTTTTGAGAAAATTGAACCCGTAATCCAGCAGTTGGTTCTGTAACCAAAGGATTTGTGAACATCCTGCTGAAGCAGCTATGTACTCAGCTTCTACGGCTGAAACGGAGACATTGTTTGTTTCTTACATTGCCAAGAGACTAATTGGGGTCCTAAAAATTGACACCCACCCGTTGTAGATTTTCTATCTTGACAACATACACCATAATCACTATCAGTATACCCATATAACTCAAAGTTTCATTCATAAGGATATCATAGTTCTAAAGCCGATTTACCTTTGAGATACCTGAATATCCTTTTGACAGCAATTAAGTGAGATTCCTTTGGGTCTGATTGATATCTGGCACAGACACAAAGAACATACATTATGTCTGATCGAGATGCAGTAAGGTACATCAACGAACCAATCATAGATCTATATAATGTTTGGTCGATATATTTTCCTTTCAGATCAGGCTTAATCTTGGTGTTTACATCTGTTGGAGTTCTAATAGACTGATAGTCTTGCAGTTTGAATTTCTTCAAGAGCTTGTCAACAAACTTCTTTTGATTGATAAAAATCCCATCTTTAGACTGCTTGACTTGAAGTCCAAGAAAGAAATTGATTTCTCCCATAGAACTCATTTGGAAACGAGACTTCATGATTTCTACAAACTCATTCCACAGTTTTGGACTTGTAGAACCAAATATGATATCGTCAACGTACACCTGCAGCACATATAAGAGATCATCTGCATCCTTCTTTATGACTAAAGTTGGATCGATTTTTCCTCTCACGTATCCATGTTAGATTAAGTGTTGTGACAATGTCTCATACCAGATTCTAGGGGCTTGATGGAGTCCATACAGAGCTTTGCTAAGTTTGTACACACGATGTGGAAATTCTGCATCCTCAAAACCCAGAAGTTGCTTCACAAACACATCATCGGTGATTGGACCATACAAGAATGCACCCTTTACGTCCATTTGATACACTTTGAATTTCATGAATGAAGCATACGCTAGGAAGACATGAATCAATTCGAGTCTTGCAATTGGGGCAAATACTTCATCATAAGCTATACCTTCCTCTTGAGTGTATCCTTGTGCAACGAGTCTCGCTTTATTTCTGATGACAATTCCTCGATCATCAGTTTTGTTTCTAAATAACCATTTCGTGCCTATAGCATTTTCTCCTTCAGGCAAATCCACCAGATTCTACATTTCTTGTTTGCGGAATTTAAGTAATTCTTCTTGCATAGCCTTAATCCAACCATTGTCCTTTAATGCTTCAGTAACGTTTTTAGGAATAATTTGAAAAAGCAAACACAAATATAAGCAAAGGTTTGCTTGTTCTGATTTGCTTCTTGTGGTTCTCTTATTCAATGGACTAATAATCTGAGATGTTGGATGGTTCTTATGAATACAAGATGTCAGAATCTCATTTCCTTGAACATGAACATCCAGATTTGTTTGATTCAAATTGGATAGCTGATGCAATAGGGTTGAAGAATGTGGACTTAAATTTAGAACTTGAGTTGGTGAGTTAATAAAGTAACCAAGATTACCAGAATCAACTACATCACCAGAGATAGATGATGTTCCAGACTCAGGTTGAACAAATTTAGTACCATCATTAGGAATTAGTTGTGAAACATTTTGAGCTTCTGAAACTGAATGATCTTCATCTTGATGTGAATGATCGTTTTCATTGAATCGAATTGTTGAATCCTTGACAAAAGAGAAGAATGGGTAATCTGGGCTTGAATCATCTGGGTCGTCAGAATCTGAATCATCACTGAAAGTACCTAGATCTCCCTGTGATTTCTTCGTACCTGTAGAATCAACCAAGTTAGATTGATCAAACAAGTTAGATTGAAATGAATTTGACAATGAATCTAAATCAAATAACCATGCAGGACCATTTGAAACTGATGAAAATGAATTTTCTAGGAATTTAACGTTGAATGTTTCAAGTATAACATTTGTCCTAGAGTTATAAACTCGATAGGATTTTGAAACAGATGAATATCCAACGAAAAATCCACTATCAAATTTTGCTTCAAATTTTCCTAGATGATCACTGGAATTTAGAATCATAATTGGACAACCAAAAGATTTAAGAAAAACTATATTTGGTTTCCTGCCAAACATCAACTCATAAGGAGTTTTCAGTTTATCTTTCACAATTAAAGTCCTATTCTAAACAAAACACGCAGTTGATATTGCTTCATCCCAGTAAGTGATCAGAATTTTCGCATCTGCTAACAAGGATCGTGCAGCCTCAATCAAAGTTCTATTCTTCATTTCAGCAACTCCATTTAAGGATCGTGCAGCCTCAATCAAAGTTCTATTCTTCATTTCAGCAACTCCATTTTGTTGAGGAGTTCTGGGAGCACTGAACTGATGAGCAATTCCTTTTTCTGCATAAAACATGTCAATATTAGCATTTATGAATTCCGTACCATTATCACTTCTTATTATTTTCACTTTTTGATCTAACTGATTTTCAACTTTTATGATAAATTCTTTTAATAATTCAGTAGTTTCAGATTTAGCATTCAAAAAAAACCCATGAAAATCTTGTATAGTCATCAATAATAACTAAACAGTAAGATTTTCTTCCAATACTCTTGACGTTGGTTGGTCCAAAAAGGTCCATATGCAACATCTGAAGAGATTTGGAATTTGAGTTTATCTGCTTGGACTTATAAGACACTTTGTGCTGCTTCCCCTTTAAACATGCTGAGCAGTGATCAGTAGTGGCAAACTTCTTAAGTTAAGGTATCTACCCAAGCCGAGATGGTCTTGGATTTTCCAAATTTATCAACAATGGTAAATTGATTGAAATGTAGTGTATTCATATCAGGTGTGTTTTTAATGAATTTGCCAATTCTGTTATGCACATGTTGTTGATCATTTTTGTAAACATTCATACCAGTTGAATGACCGATTTTTGAAAAATGTTTATTGCTAACATTTTTATCATTCATTCTTACAGCTCTTGGTATGAATTGATCTTTCATGACTTGTTTAGGTCTCACATAATCATTCCTTTAGAAAGATCTCAAACCTAAGGAAGGTTGGTTAGTTAATCTTTGAAATCCACTAGTTTGATTTTTTTGATATTGAGGATTAACATAACATTTTCTCAATTATGAATTGGCAAATCCTTTCCTAGGTGAACTCCTTCTAAAGTAACAATTTTCACTGTTTTGAGTTCTTTCATTACAGTAGGTACAATATTTGTTGAAATAACAATCCGCTGTGGAATGACTTCTCATACCACAGATGTGACAATACTAGTTGAAAAAGCACTCAGCAGTATTGTGATTGTACATATCACAAATTTCAAAGTACCTCTATGGTATTTTAAACAATTTCTTGTTAACTTTTGAAGTTGACACAACATTTGATTCTTGCTTATATTTTGGTGTCAAAAAGTTAATTTGTTGTTTTTGATTTGTTAAATTTTGCTTTTGATTTGACACTTTGTTCTTTTGAACATTAATTTTTGATTTTTGCACATGAACTTCCTTCTTTGATTCCTTAGAAACAAATCTTTTAACAACAACGAAAGACTAAGAATCTGAACCCGTTTTCATATCAGAGTTCGATTTGTTCTTAGGAATTATTTAAACTTCTTGAAGTGTGTTCATGTTTAACAAACCAGCAGACACAAATTTAACTGGTTTAAGTTTAGTTGCTTGATTTGTTGATTTTGTTAGATTTTCTGCTTTTATTTTGTTCAGCTTTTGCTTTATTTGCTTTTCTTATTCTTTGTTGATTCCTTGATTTTGAGTAACTTGGTTTAACTTGAGATTGAACATCTTCACGTGAAGATTCTTTTTCATTATCTTTCTCTTTCAGATCAAAAGAGTTTGAATATTCTGATGTTCCATCTTCTTGTTTTGCTTTTTCTTTGTTTTTAATTATTACTTCTTCCAACACAGATTCTGTTAGAACACAAGTTTTCTTATTTTTCTGTTTTGGTTCATATGATTTAATTTTGATTGGATGACCATTTTTAATCTTTTCAACATGTTTTTCCTCAAAGATTTCTACATTGATTTTCTCTTCTTCATTGTCAGAAATCTTATTTTTGTTTTGAAAAGCTTTCAGTTTAGCCTTGTTTTCTGGAGAATGATCATGCGTGTTAAAGTTTTCTGGTAGAGTGTTAGTTATATATTCAAGCATTGGTTCAAGAGTGAATCCTAATCCTGATTTTTGTTTATTTTTTCTTTCACTGACCAGTTGTTCCACAATCATTTTGGAACTTTTCACCTTAGCAAGATCAATTTGAGTAGCAGCATGTGCTATTTTCCCCTATTCTAGATTTTTAGTCATCTCTTCAAGTTTTTTAGATACAATTTCTAATTCTTTTAAGGTTTTATTCCATGATGTTGTTGGATTCTTTATGCCCAAGACGCATAGAACATTGATGTGGTTAGTACGTTATGATCCAAGTCGGGTCATACCCAATAACAAGCTTAGCAAACACCAATAAATATTTAATTGATGATATGATCATGCAATTAAATAATAACACCAATTTAGAAAATGGGTTTTCTAAATAAATTATATGTGAGATGGAACAACTTATAAGGATATTTTGTTCATGGGTATTATTTGTAAGGTTATTTAAGTTGGTTAAATAACATCAAATAATAATAGTGTGTGTATGAGTTATATAATTAAAAGGTTAATTATATAACTTAATTAGTAACTAGTTACAATTTAAATAAAGGATTAAAAATGGGGGGAAACCCCATTTCAAACTACAAATGCGGCCGCCCCTTTGTGGGGTTCCTTCGGTTCATTTGTAGTCTTGGAAACACACACATTTGAACTAGTGAAACACTCCACCCAACTCTCTCTCTCTCTCTCTCTCTTACATGCAAAAGACCAAGAACTCTCTCCTTTGAAAGAAAAACTCACGGCTTGAAGGGGTTCCAGCAGCCTTCTTGGTCGGTTTTTGGGTGTTCAAATCCTAGGTATAAGGTGTTTGCTTGATGCTTGTGGGTATGCAAGCTTGAGGACACCTTTCCTTGGAAAGGCTGTTCAAGAACTTCATCCCCTTCTTCTTTCTCACGATTTTGGCAGCTCAAGAAAAGTAGTTTCATGAGTTTGATATTTGGTTGTTATTTATGCATGATAGCTAGTTCTTTCACATATATATGATCCTTTGTTCTTGGGTTTGTTGATGATAATAATATGCTTTAAATTTCAGTTTATAAAACATGTTTTAAGCTTTGTTTCCGCTGCGTTTTCATGTTTAAAAGGTTAAACAACTTTGATAAGGTGTATAACAGACCCAACATTGGCATCTAGAGTCGGATATGTGAAAAACTAGCTTCTAAAGTCCTTGTAAAATTGGTTTTAAAGGACTTAAACAACCTAATAGGGGCTGTTTTGTGATGATATAATGAATCCCCAAATCTTTCAAGGTTATATCATACATGCTTGTGATTAAACCTAGAAAGATAGATGTCAAATGGTTGATTATTTTGTTTGGACAAAAACCTTAAATTCTAGGTTTATGTTGGCTGAAAATTTGGGGTTAAATGGGGATTTATTTTAGTTCTTGAATGTTGAATATGTTGTTTAATATTGGTGCATAACCTAGCCTTGACCTTATGTTGTTTTGGTTTTGGATGAATGTTTGTTTTTGGTTGATTTCATTCATTATAGGTTGTATTAGTTATTCTTTTGTGCTTGTATATGGTTGTAATTTGTTTATTCATTCAATGGTGATGTAATAAATAGATTAGGTGTATTTTCTTTTATTAGAAAATTTGTATTAGGATGTAAATTTTGTAAAAGAAGATGCATAAGTTAGAAGCACAAAAGGAAGGCACAAAGAGAAGGACTTGAAGCATTTGGATGCAACTTCAAGTGGGGGTCTTTGGAGATCCTATCTTATGTGTTGTGATTAACCCTTAGAAAGGACCAAATGACCACACTTGTGATGGCAAACAAGTGTGGTCACCTAAGTGGCTATGGTTATGCACATGTGGTTGTTTGAATATGCTTATTTGATTATCCATTTTATGTTGATTGTTTGATATATAAATATGCTTAACAATCTAAATATATAATCAAAACAAGCTAAATATTCATGGTTCTTAATCATTAATATGTTAATAAAAGGTTATTAAAATGATTAATGGTTTCAAAATAAAAGGGGTTTTATTAAAAGGACCGTAGGGTACCATGTATTTGAAAGCATGCGAATACAAGGTACATAGAGTTTTCAAAAATTAGAATTAATGAAAACTAAAATCCCTTTGGAAACAAGTTTAACACCATCCTTTTACACGATACTCGAATCACTTGAGAACTATTTGTAGGATAAAGGTCGCCTAACCACTTTTAGGGAACTTGTGTGTTTGAGGTGGGCTTAACGTACTTGTGGGATAAATGTCACCTAACCACTTGTATGTGTAAACTCACACATGTGTGTAAGTAGGACGACTTGAATTGGAAACCATGTGCATAGGGTCTCCGAAGCATGGCGTACAATGGTGTTGATGGGATTAAACATGCCAACTAAACATAAGATGTTTAACCAATCCCATAAGGCTAGAAGTTGCAAAAGGTTGCAATTGTCAAGTGTTGACTACCTAGTTAATTTAAATAATGGGATAAAGGTCACCTAACCATCATTTAAATATAACGTTGGATTCTAGGTTTTGATTACTAATTGTCTATAAGACATAAAAGGGTATTAATAATTAAAATTTAATATTTCAGAAATACTAATATGAACTTTGTTAATTATTGTAGAAATGGCCGCAAACAATAATGCTACCACCCTGACCGTCCATACCCTATCACTGAGAACTATCTTAGATAGGGATCGTCTTAACCATAATAACTTTATGGATTGATTTTGAAACTTGAGAATTGTTCTCAAGCAAGAGAAAAAGGCCTATGTCCTTGACGATCCCATTCCTGACCAACCCGACCCCGAGGATGTTGAGGCCTATAACGATTGGCTTCAGTACAATGAGGATTCCATGCAGGTTTCCTGCCTCATGTGGGGAACTATGATTCCCAAACTCCAAAAGGATTTGGAGCATCATGGGGCATATGACATGATTACCCAGTTGAAGGAAATGTTCCTTCAACAAGCTAGGGTAAAGTTCTTTGAAACGGTTCGAGCGTTTCATGCGTATCGCATGGAATAAACCCAATCGGTATTATCTTATGTACTTAAGATGAAAAGCAACATTGATCGCCTTGACAGGCTTAACTGTCCCATCTTAAAGGAGTTGGCCACAGATTTGATCCTGAATGGCCTAACTAAAAAGTTTGAGACGTTCATAATGAATTACAATATGAACAGGTGGGACAAGAGCATTGGTGAGCTTCACGCAATGCTCAAAACAGCTAAGGCAGGGATGGTAGAAAGGTTCTACCTGTTCTCTCGATCAAAGAGGGAGGCTATAAGAAAAGGCCATTCCCCGATCCCAAGGCAAATGTTGCCAAAGAAAAGGGGTACATCAAAGGCAAGGGGAATGGAAAGGCTAAAGCGAAACCTCCAAAGACTAAGCTTAAGAAGCCTAAGGTAATGGAGAACAATTCATGCTTTGAATGTGGTGAGATAAGTCATTGGAAAAGGAATTGTCCAACCTATCTCAAAGAGTTGAGAAACAAGAAGGATGCCGGGCAAACCTCAGGTACAATTTTCATGATTCATATTGGTTTAAATGTTATTTCTTCAAACACATGGGTATTGGATAACGGATGTGGAACTCATATTTGCAATTTGTTGCAGGGATTCAAAAAAAATAAGCACTTCAAGAAGGGAGACATGAGTCTCTACATGGGCAACGGAGCAAAAGTTGATGTCGAAGCCCAAGGAGACTATATTTTGAAACTTTCAAATGGTTTGGAAGTTGTTTTTAAAAACATTTTGTATGCTCCTAGTTTGACTAGGAACATAATTTATGTTTCCCTTTTAAAACAATATGGTTATGAATTAAAGTTTGTAACAATGGTATTTATGTTTGTATGGATGATGTATTTTATTTTAAGGCTATACCTTTTAATGGTATCTATGAATTGGTTCATGATGATTCATCCTTTAATAACTCATTATACCAAACAAGCACCAAGAAACTTAAAATGGGTTTAAGTGATTCATATCTTTGGCATTGTCGTCTTGGTCACATAAACAAGAATCGGATTCAAACACTTCAAAAGCATGGTCTTTTGAAAACAAATGAAAATGGTTCATTTGATAGTGTGAATCTTGTTTACAAGGTAAGATGACCAAGTCGCCCTTTAGTGGTACTAACGAGAGGGCAAAAGACTTATTGGGAATCATACATTCGGATGTGTGTGGTCCTTTTAAGACAATGACAATAAATGGTGAAAGATACTTCATTACCTTTACCGACGATTACAGTCGCTATGGTTATGTGTACTTGATGACACATAAATATGAAGCTTTTGAAATGTTCAAAATCTTCAAGAATGAAGTAGAAAATCAACTCAACAAATCTATCAAAGTTTTTCATTCAGATAGAGGAGGTGAATACCTCAGTGAGGCTTTTCAAGATCATCTAAGAAGTTGTGGGATCGTCTCACAACTTACTCCATCCGGAACACCACAACATAATGATGTGTCTGAAAGGAGAAACCAAACCCTATTGGATATGGTTAGATCTATGATGGCTATAAGCTCACTACCACTATCATTTTGGGGTTTCGTATTGCTTTTCGCGGCTCGTATTTTGAATATGGTCCGACCAAGAAAGTGGATTCGACACCTTTTGAAATATGGCATGGAAGAGTTCCATCGCTATCATATTTAAAAGTATGGGGTTGTGAAGCTTATGTTAAGCTAAACACCCAAAACAAGTTGGAAAGTCGTTCCATGTAACACCCGAAAAATTTTCTAATCGAGTCAAGTGATAGTGATGGGCTCGGATGAAAAACCATTTAATAAATATAAAATGGTTGCGGGTATTACACCGAGTTAACCCAACGGGTCACGAGTTTAACGAGTTTGGGGTCCCGGGAACACCTGGCATATAAATAGATGGATCAGCTGAGCAACTCTCATTTTCACTCAAACGCCCATTCTAGAGAGAGAAAGTGTAGAGAGATAAAGTGCCGGATTGAAGCTCGGGTGGTCAAGAATCGAAGGCTGGTGTTTGTGGACTCCTAAACTACAAGAATCAAGTTAAGAAACGTATCTAAATTGCTGCATTTGGTGTAAAACCCGAGTTTGGGGTTTTTGGGTTTTAAAGTGGCAAAAATCACCCCAAAACACACGTTTTAGAGTAAGAAAACGTGTAATGAGCTTAGATATAGCTTCCTGGATGATAATCCAAGGGTTTGGGTGGAAAGGATTGGATTTTTGGGCTGAAACGAGCTGATTCGTAAATTTCAGCTCGTTCTGTGAATTTAAGGTCTCGACCAGCGAAACTGTGAGTTCGTCCAGCAAAACTGGAAGGATTTACAGCGAAGTTACAGTTTCGCTACAGCGAAACTACATATTCGCCTTAGCGAAACTATAGTTTCGCTGATGACTATGCCAATGCCCAAGTTGACCTTAGATATTGCGAAACTAGGGAATTCCAACAAAAGTTGGGCGCTCGAGGTAGCGAATCTGTCCAGCGAAACTGGCAGAATGCTGCCCAGCGAAACTAGCAGTGAAACTTCTAATTCGCCCGGCGAAACTACGGGCGAATTTACGGGCGAATTTACGGGCGAAACTACCTGCGAACTTAGTAGCGAAATTAGGCATAAATTAACTCTTTTGAGTGTTAACTTATCTGCAGGCAGTGTAGTGTGACCCGCGTCTTTAAGGCTTGATTGAGAAGCTGCTTGTCAAGCACAGGTGAGTTCTAGGACCCCTCATTTACTTGTTTCAAATGATTTTGGGGCTGGAACACATATAAACTTGTTTACTGACGTATGTATGTATGACCCATTTGGGTATAATGTTGTGTTATACGTCTAAGGTATGATTGTGGACTCGGCACGTTATATAAAGTCCTAGAATGAGTCCCCACGTTCTTGGAGGGACAGTTAGTGCTACTGCACCAAGATGACGCATAGTAGGTCCCGGATTCGGGAAGGATACGGGAGTAAGTGCCTAGTGATGATTGATGATGTAGGTTATGATTGCACGAGGTTAAGTATGATGATGAATGATGATGCATGTATGATGTTATGTATGATGATGTACGTATGATGCTATGTATGATGATGTATGTATGATGTGTGTGTTCCTTATAATATCGCATGAATATCTTTCTATTGCTTTACGTAATAATGAACGAACGAACGAAGTATTATGTAACGTAAAGTGAAAGATAATGAAAGAGGAACACGATGATGAATGCATGTATTACTGAATGAACGAATGATTTAAAAGATGATGAATACATGCATTAACGAACGAACGAACGAAAGATGTCTTGCAAACATTGGATAAGGTTAACGGGTCCTTCTTAGTGATTGACCATATGTATGGTATCCCTACCGCTTACCTCTAGTACCGCGGCATACGTTTTGTTGTTCATTTAATGACTTCGGCCCGGTAGCTAATAACGTTTGGGGTATAGCAGAAGGTAGTGATACAAAAGATATCCAATGTGCAAGAAAAGATGTAACGGGGTCCTTGTCATTCGACCACAGTAATCATGGCTGCGTGCCATGAAGTGGGTAAAGCCTGACAGGACCTAAACGAGAAGTGAAAGATAACGATGTATGACGAACGAACGAATGAACGAATGAGATAATAAAGATATTATCTATATGTATGTACGATGTATGATCACGTGTAAAGAATGAACGGTTTTAATATGAACAAAGTATGTTTATTATAAAACTAGAACTCACTCAGCAACGCTGACCTTTTATGTGTTTCCAGTTGGCAGGTAGCGTTGCTGGGGATGGCACGAGGCGGCTACTCAGCTCTTTTGGGATGGCATTCTTTTGTTAATGTTTTTGTATTGTAATGCAAACAAATGATATTTTGTAATGAGGGTTGTATTACTTTGCAAAAGCATTTATATTAAAATAAAAAAAGGGTTCTTTTACTGATTCCGCTGCGATGAATTAAATATTAGTATGATTTATGTGTGATGAACGACCAACCGTAAGGCGCCCGGGAGCGGGGCCTTACATTCCACTAAGTGTATATTTGTTGGATATCCCAAAGACTGTATAGGATACTACTTTTTTGATCCAATAGAGCAAAAGGTATTTATTGCTCGAAAGGCAGAGTTCTTCGAAGCTAAGTTCCTTATGAAAGGAATGGCGTATAGAACAGTGGAATTTGATGAGGATCAAGATCCACAAGGCGATACACGTTTGATTGACACTAGCAATCAACAAGAGGTTATTGATGATGATCAAGAGGTTGATCAATACACATAAAACGTTCGCAGATCTGGTAGAGTTAGCATTTCACCTGAACGATATGGATTTTTCATGAATGGATGCTACGTGGTTGACTTCGATGAGCCAACTACATACTATGATACAATGTCCATTTCGGATTGTGACAAATGGCTGGAAGCCATGAACGCCGAGATGCAATCCATGTATGACAACCAAGTTTGGGAATTGGTTGACCCTCCACTTAACACCAAACTGGTTGGATGCAAGTGGCTTTTCAAGAAGAAAACGGATATGCATGGAAACTTGGATACTTATAAAGCAAGACTTGTAGCAAAAGGTTTCACTCAAACTCAAGGGGTTGATTATGATGAAACCTTCTCGCCTGAGGCAATGCTAAAGTCAATTAGGATATAATTTGCCATAGCTACTTATTATGACTATGAGATTTGGCAAATGGATGTCAAAACCGGTTTTCTTAATGGACATCTCGAAGAGACTGTCCATATGGCTCAGCCTGATGGTTTTGTCGATCCAAGACATCCTAATAAAGTATGCAAGTTAAAGAGATCAATCTATGGATTGAAACAAGCATCGAGAAGTTGGAATCAACGTTTTGATGAAGAGATCAAGAAATTTGGTTTCATCAAGAACGTTGATGAGGCTTGTGTATACAAGAAAGCTAGTGGGAACATAATAACATTCTTAGTGTTGTATTTTATGACATACTACTATTTGGAAATGATATTTCAACCTTGGAAGGTGTTAAAACCTAGCTTGGAAGTTGGTTTTCCATAAAAGATCTTGGTGAAGTCGCCTACATTTTGGGAATAAAGATCTATAAGGATAGATCGAGGCGGTTGATAGGTTTAAACCAAAGTGTGTATATTGATAAAATCTTGAAAACGTTCAAGATGGAAAACTCTAAGAAATGTATGGTAACTATTCAAAGAGGGACAATATTGAGTACATCTCAATGTCCAAGCTCAAAGGATGAGCAAGATCGTATGAAGGACATCCCATATGCGTCTGCCATAGGATCCATCATGTATGTGATGATATGTACTAGACCGGACGAGTCATGCACGTTAAGCATGACAAGCAAATATCAGCAGAATTCAGGTAGTAACCATTGGATGGCTGTTAAAAGTATATTGAAATACCTTAGGAGGACTAAGGATATGTTTCTAATATACGGATCTGATGAAGAGGAACTCGTTGTAAAGGGTTACACGGATGCGAGTTTCCAAACTGATCGAGATGATTCTTGATCACAATCGGGATATGTCTTCATTATGAATGGAGGAGCAGTGTCCTGGAAGAGTTCAAAGCAGGACGTGGTAGCATTGTCCTCTAAAGAATCCGAATACATGGCCGCCTCATTAGCAGCTCAGGAAACTGCATGGATAAAGAAACTTATTGATGATCTAGGGGTGGTCTTTACCATTCAAGACCCCCTAAAAATCTTTTGTGATAACGAGGGTGCGATTGCTCAAATCAAGGAACCCCGTGCGCATCAAAAGACTAGACACATTAAGCGGAGATTCAACTACATAAGGGATGAAGTTGAAAAAGGAAATATATGTATTCGTAAAGTTCACACCAATCAAAACATTACGGATCTACTCACGAAGCTCCTTGAAAGGGCAAAGCATGAAAGTCATACTTGTGCCTTAGGACTTCAATATTCTAGTGATTGGATTTGATTAGTTTAGTATTTAAAAGTTTGGAACAATTGTAAAATTTAACTCTTTTATATATTTGTGATATTTTGAGTTATGTTCTTTTTATCATGTTTACATCCATGAATATGTTTACTATTCTAAATGTCCGTAGTCGGTCATGTTTGCGGGAACAAATATGAACATAAGACTATTATGAACATGGATTGGTGGATATTCATAAGGCATGAATATAGAGCAATTGGTTCTGCCAAGGTTCGTAGATATTTGTGGGATATAAATATTGGACTAACCTGCGTCTCAAATTTTACTACATGGAATCTCCTTGATTGATCATAAATAAGTTTGAGTAAAGGCGAATATCATTTGGTATCCTCCGACCTGAGATACATATTGGGTTTTGATATTCACCAAGTGTTATACCTTGAGCTAGTTCTTCACTGCCCTGAAATAATGGACAGTACATAAGGCTATGTTCAGGTGTGACACAAGGTGATTGTGAGAAACGTATGTAATCAAGATGGAATTTGTTCCTCTTATTTGTTGAGAGCAAGATGTCTAAGGCCTGATTAAGTTAAATCAACAAAGAATGTTCATTCTATGTCCTTGGATTTAACATGACATCTGAAACAAAAGGATAAATGACTGATTCACCTAAATTATTTCAAGTTGGATACTTGAAGGAGATGATGTTATTGAATGGCTTTTAGTCATGTGTATTAAGGGTAGTAAACCATTGTGAGGCGGTATTTACTGCTTGCATCAATCTTCTATGTATCATGTGAAAGTGGGAGATTGTTGGATTCTTTATGCCCAAGACCATAGAACATTGATGTGGTTAGTACGTTATGATCCAAGTCGGGTCATACCCAATAACAAGCTTAGCAAACACCAATAAAGATTTAATTGATGATATGATCATGCAATTAAATAATAACACCAATTTAGAAAATGGGTTTTCTAAATAAATTGTATGTGAGATGGAACAACTTATAAGGATATTTTGTTCATGGGTATTATTTGTAATGTTATTTAAGTTGGTTAAATAACATCAAATAATAATAGTGTGTGTATGAGTTATATAATTAAAAGGTAAATTACATAACTTAATTAGTAACTAGTTACAAGTTAAATAAAAATTTAAAAATGGGGGGAAACCCCATTTTAAACTACAAATGCGGCCGCCCCTTTGTGGGGTTCCTTGGGTTCATTTGTAGTCTTGGAAACACACACATTTGAACTAGTGAAACACTCCACCCAACTCTCTCTCTCTCTCTCTCTTACATGCAAAAAACCAAGAACTCTCTCCTTTGAAAGAAAAACTCACGGGTGGAAGGGGTTCCAGCAGCCTTCTTGGTCGGTTTTTGGGTGTTCAAATCCTAGCAATAAGGTGTTTGCTTGATGCTTGTGGGTATGCAAGCTTGAGAACACCTTTCCTTGGTATTTTGACCGTTCAAGAACTTCATCCCCTTCTTCTTTCTCACGATCTTGGCAGCTCAAGAAAGGTAGTTTCATGAGTTTGATATTTGGTTGTTATTTATGCATGATAGCTAGTTCTTTCACATATATATGATCCTTTGTTCTTGGGTTTGTTGATGATAATAATATGCTTTAAATTTCAGTTTATAAAACATGTTATTAAGCTTTTTTTCGGCTGCGTTTTCATGTTTAAAAGGTTAAGCAACTTTGATAAGGTGTATAACAAACCCAATAGATCTTTGTAAAGAAATGATCTTTTCATCTGCTATTTTATGGTTAGATTTTAGTTTATTGTGCATCGACTCCTCTCGCTTAAGCTTTTCACAGATTTTATACGAATATGTTATAGTATTCGACATGCTCAAAGCAAGATTTGGTGCAAAGTTTCTCTCTCACTTTAGATGGTATTTTAGGATATTTTGGTGAAGAATTTTTAGAGTTAAAGGATGAAGTTTCAACCTTAGGTTGATTAGACTATGCCACGAAAGCAATATCATCTGAATCCTCTTTAGGATCAGATTTATCACTCCAGTCATAATCATCTTCTTCAGTCTCAAGATTTCCTTCACCTGAACTTCTGCAATGAGAGATAAACTAGAGGTTAGATCATTAGTAAATTGCTCAGCATACGCACTTCGGTCATATCCATCCTTAATGTTGTCAACTAGATCCTTCTTTGGCTCATCAGATGACTTAGATTCATCTTTAAGTTCAGGCATTGGAAGGCTTTGATATGGTTTTTGGAATGTCTTCTCAGACGATTGTGTAAACCTTTGATTGCTTGAATTAGCTTGGGCATTTCCTCCATTGTTTCATGGGGCTTTACATTCCCGTGAGAAATATTCATAACTATTACAGTTGAAACATCTCTATTTTGACTTATCAAACCCAACAGTCTTTTTAGCACTAGGCTTGTAGTTCCTGTTGACATACGAGTGTTTCTGAGTTCTGTAGGCATCATCACCATTTGCCAATTTAGATCCATTTCTTCTTCATCTTCTGGATCCATTTCAAATAAATCCTGCAAAACAAGACCCAATTATGTTAGATGACTACCTTGATATGTTTGAAAGCTTGCCATGAAAGCTGTAAAGGCAGTTATAGACTCTTCATCCACTAATAGGATGTTTATGACATCTTTAACTTTGCTAGATTTAATAGAGTTAACAGATGGAGTCTCAGTTTGGGAATTTGAACTTTGAGAATTAGGAAGAGTCTGAGGTTGAGGTTGTGCTACATAAGCAGGAGCACTTGTAAATAAAGAATCAGTAAAGAATCCTACTCCAATGAATAAATCTACCTCTTCCTCTGATGACTTTTCAATCTTTTCTATAAAGACATTCTCAACAGTATTAGTAGGAGATGCAACAAATTGATATTGAGACATTGATGCAGTTCTGTCATTGTTCCTTGAACTTTCATTAATCTCTACTGACTCTATTTTGGCAATTAACAGATCAAGATCCATGGGAAATTTCTCAGTATGCTTTAACAGAGTTACTGTTTGTTTCTATGATGATGGTAAAGCATTGAGAAGTCTAAGATTTAGATCTTCAAGATCGTGTTTTATGCCAGCTGTTGACATCTCAGTTGTGAGTTGCATATCTGTTCATTATTTGGTTGATGGTTTCACCAGATAAATGTTGAAACAACTCTAACTGTCTCTTCAACTTTTGCTTTTTGAGATTTTGAATCTCCTTTCCACTCACAGATTGTCTTTAAGGCTTTATACATGGTATATCCTGTTTGATATCCATCAAGCCTGGCTAGAACTTCAAGAGGTAGTCCTTTACACATCAAAGAGTATGCTTTAATATCATTCTTGACTTTCTTCAGATCATCCCCTTGCAATCCATCTTCAGGATAAGGTTCTGGAGAGTCTTTGGTGTATACAAACTCACTATCAGGCCCATTAGAAGTAATAGGAATGTGGGGTCATTTTTCTATTGATTTCCAAAGATCAGTATCAATAGAATTCAGGTGATGTTTTAACCTAAGTGACCAATTTTTAAAATCTGCTCTGTTTTTCAACTTAGGAATTCTGTTTTCAGAATCTTCAGATTTCACCATTTTTATATTTGTTTTTACGAAGAAGAAATGTTTTTGTTGTTTTCTTTAAGTTTTTGAATTAAAACTATGAATTAAAAATATTTTTTGGATTTTTCAAAAATTTTTTAAAAAAAATTCTAAGTGTTGAAGTTGATGCGCCTGAACAGTGATGAAACGCCCCAACAGTTGTGGTACTTCTGACTTTGACTTAGAAATGTCTAAGGGATTTTCTTAGAAAATTTCTCAAAAACACCTAACTTAGATACGCCTGAACAGTAGTAATGCGTCAAAACAGTTGTCAGACGCCTGGGAGTAAAAACGCCCAAACAGTTCATGCTCCTCAACAATTGAAATGCGCCTAGAATTACTTAGTTTCTGAGTAATTCTAAAGTGTCCACAGTTGAAATACATCTCAACAGTTGTGAAACGCCTGACCCAAAAACGCCTTAACAGTTGTAAAGCGCCTGAACAGTCGGCAAGCGCCTAAACACTTAGGCAATTTTCAGCAGTGTTTCAACCCTAATGCGCCAAATTCTACATGTTCTTATGAATATAAAGAACTCGATTCTTCTGAATTTCTTTAAAACTTGATGAATTGATCTAAAAACTTCCAATTAGGTAGATTTTAGATCGATTAACAACCCTTTCTCTTCAATTTCTTCAATTTAGCAACAACAAATCAGTATTTTGCTCGATTTTTAGTTCGAAAATGAAGAACAACTTCGAACACAAATTCACTCAATTCATTAAAATTGAACCAATTAAACTGCTAATTGTGATTCAATTCATGTTTCTGATAATGAAACACAACTGAAATCAACAATATTTCAATCGAATTGCTTATCAATCACAAATTCAAGTGATTTATGAGTTTGCAAGTTTGAACAAACTCAATCACTTGATAGGATCAAATGAATCGATATGTGATGATGTTAGGATGCAATTCAATCAAAAACATACAAATGTAATCAAATCAATGCAAACAATCAAGCAAAATTCATAGCAGTTCATTGATAGAAGTAAAGACAATTACAAGTGTAAGTAGCAGTTACAAGTTCAACTAATTCGTTAGTCTAAACTTGTCTAGTCTAGTCTATATGCACAAAACACATCTAAGCTATTTATACTATCAATAAACTAAGGGACAACTATTTACATAAACAGTCCCTATACTATGACAAAACTTATAAAAAAGACACCTAAAGACTACATGTTAATCTTCAAGAGGCTCTAACAAAACCTAATCTAGATGTCACGCAATCAATCAAGATCAAGCATACATAAGTATGGCAATGACTTTCAAGCATAAAACAATACACATATTCATATTTAATTGAAAAAAAATCAAGTTCTAAGATTAATAACAAATATACGAAATTAAAACCAAATATTTAATCAAAACATGAACAGTTTTAAACCCAACCTTGGTAGTATTAAAAAGTTAGCTACTCATAACGTTCAAAAAACATCAATAACAATAATAAAGTTGCAAACTTTTATAACATAAATGAGATAATCAGTAAAATATAAAAAAATAATCGATAACGAGACGAAACCGAATAATTTTTAGTACTTGAATGCTTCAATCTTTGCTTCCCGATCTTGCTCATTGCTTTCAACTTGATCTCTAAACATATTCAAAAGCTTCAAAGTTGAATACAAAAGAATAATGTTTGTTTTCTTTTTCTGTCGTCGCTTCTATTTTTTTCTTTGCCGTCGCTTCTTGTTTTTTAAAATACTCAATAGGTTCTAGCGATCTCCCAGAATTGTTATGGACATTTTTTTTCCTTTATTCTTATCGTGGGCTTTTTGATATAAATCTTCTTCCTCTCAAGTCCATATTGCTTTCAAATTGCAATTGAATTTAATTGAAACTCCAATCATGTGGTTATAATCTGCAATATATATATATATATATATATATATATATATATATATATATATATATATATATATATATATATATACTAGTTTTAGAAAACCCGTGTATTACACGGGTTGAATAAATAAAATGTTAATATAATAAAACTTATGGAAAATAAAATGATATTTTAAAATATGATATGACTGAAATTACGCATAAGTAAGTACTATAAGTAATAAAACAGTGGTATCAACATTTTATAACTTTGTTTTTAATTTTTTTTAAATAATATTTTTTTCTAAAATAAACCGTATAAAAACATCATTTTTAAAATATTTTATTATCATAACTCCTAAATTAAATTATTTTTGGTTTTTAAATAATTTACTTTTTAAAAATAGTAATTTTTTTAATATATCATATTTTTAACAAAGTTTGATATTTTAGAAAAAAATATTACTTATAAAAAATTATTTATTTTGAAATAACATTAATAACAAATATTTTTCTTAATTTATAAAAAAATATTTTAATCTAAAAAAATGTTAAATAATATTATTAGTAATTAAGGTAATTATTTAATAGGAGAAAGAGGCGGGAAAATTTTGATGAGGAGAATTGTGGTGGTGACACGTGTCATACCAAGTTACTCTTTTATTATAATAGATATATATATATATATATATATATATATATATATATATATATATATATATATATATATATATATATACAAGAAGTAAATTTACATAATTTTATATCCATCTTTAGTTAAACATTTAAATAACAATTTAACTAATGCTTTATTCCGTACAGGACCGGTTAAGGGATGGTCAATACAATCAGTCTCACAATGAAGAGAGTGTTAGAACACTTAACCGTTCAAATAGAGAACCGGGTTTCGGAACAAGATGCAAAGAACACAAGTAACTATGAGATAGAACTCAAGAACAATATATAAGGTTTTCAAGAATGTTGTATATTAATCTTAAGTTCTCTTACAAGAGTTACAATGCATAAAGTTCTTAATCCAATACAAGACCCTGAGATACTTATACTACATCCTACAACCGGCTATACTTGGAAAGCCAGTTGGAACATTGAAAGACAACAAAATCAATGTAGAGTCAAAAGACAGATTGCATTTTGACTACTGACTATGACATGCCATAGCTTACATCCTAATATATTACAAAAAGTATAAAAGTACATAAAGTAGAAAGTTACACACTCAAGACCTCAATGTACAGTTGCAAAAGCATGGACCTTTTCACCAACTCTTGTAAGTTGGTGAGTATTCAAAGTTACAGCGGAAAGTGGGTCAGCTTTCTGCAAAAGGACATCCGAGAAAAGCATGTTCTTTCTCTGTCTTCGAAAGAAATCAGTCTTCACTTCATTTGACTTCGGAAGACTTTGTGTTTGAAGATTCGGAAGACTTCATCTTTGGTTTCGGAAGATTTGGCCTTTGGCTTTGGAAGATTTTTTACTTAGAACAATTTTCATGCAAAGTGTAAAGCTTCTACAGGAACTTTTGGCTTCTTTTATACTTAGCATAATTCTCATGCAAAGTCTAAAACTTCCGTATCAGTTCTACTTAGTACTTAGTGTATGCATGCAGGAAGCCTTTGGTTACTTTGGATGTGTAAGCCTTTATATAATACTTTGCACTCCATATTTAATATTTGACTTAATATATTATTTTGTTTGATACTTTAAGTTTAGAAATTTTATATCTTGAGTTAGATAAATTAATTCAACCACATCTCGGTTTCAAGTTTACTCAAAATATCTTTTAGGTTTATGGTCTCTTGAAATATTCAAAATCTAAATATGAACTAGTTAGAAGTAATTTATCTACATGATTTAATCCAAAACTTATTCAAAGTGAAAGGAATATTTATATAATATATATACATTTTAGACCACATCATATGTCAATTCAAGTTGTGATGGATTATGTTCTGGTTGGAAAAACATACAAGTATGGAACTTTGCGGATGAAGTGAAGAAATGCGGATTGAGAAATAGGCTAAGTATTGTTCAGTCGTATTAGTCTTTATGGGTGAACAAAGACAAATGCGGATGCACATTTGTCTAACCGCAAAGAAATAATTCAGGTGAAGTTAAACTAATACTTATGCTTAACACAACAAATACGGACAAGACTTGTACACCCGCAAAAGAAAATGTGGATGTACAAGATACAAATGCGGTGAAGAACTTACTTTTGCAAATATTGTTATCATGTATTCTATACTTAGTATTGTATATTACATGTCAGGGTATTTAAGTCATTATATAGGTCATAATATCTGACATATAAATAGATAATTTTTTCCCCTTTTTTGTAACTCTTGTACCAATTACACAAACTCTCACACAAGGAAACCTTGATTACACAGAAACCCACATTGTATCATTGAATGCTTATTATCAATATACAATACATCATTATGAGTAATTCTGATTGTTTTGTTAATTGATCTTTGTACTTCCGCTGCAATTATCATTGAAATCAATTGCTATATTCGATCCTTATTGATTGTTATCCGGTCAGTTGTTATACATATTTAAAAGATATTAATCGAGTACAACATGAAAATCAATAATAGAAGTTAGAACCAACCTAAACAATGATGAAAGTTGGAGATAATGATAGAACCGAATGACGATGATGATTGAAGATTGTAATTGTTGAAAGAATAAGAAGATGATGTCGATGTTGGAGTTACCAAGTAATATTCAGCAGCCCTAATGCTGATAGTCTAATATCCACGTTTTTGTTTCCAATGCAGCAGCATCCAAAAGCCCACATCCTTCTTTTTTTCCTATGCAGTAGAATCCACAAGCCCACAACCTTATTTTTTAAACATAACTAGTAGCATTCCAACACGCGCGTTGCGCGAGGATTCGACGTGACGACGCATAGGTATGATACTAAAGAACTCGGCAGTTACAAATACGATGGTGCAAACAAATAAGTTTGATAGCTATCTGAGGCTCAGAGCCGTGTGTCGTTGTGGCTGCAAAATACAATGCAACGGCAAAAAAGGATCAACCTTTTCGATATCATCATCGCCTTTAAGTGTTTGTACAGACGCAACAAAACATGTACATTCATGAGAAGGTTGTACTAACCGCAACAAACATTGAAATCGTTGTTCATTTCACAGTTTAATTCATTCATAAATCAGTTGTAGCATAATATAATATAATCAATCACAACCGAATGTATGTAGGGGATAAAACTTTGGAAGGCTCAGTACATAAACAGATAATCATGAATCAACCATAAAAGAAATAAAGAGGGGTTAGAAGATAAATGTAGCATCAAGTGCTTATACACAACGCAACAACGGTTCGCAACTGACATGCACATATAATAAATCTCATAACACAAATCAGAAACCCCAAAACCATCTAATCAAGAAAGGAAACCCCAAATTTCAAGTTGAAGAAGATATAGTGCATGGCCCCCGGTGGCATTAAACACATGCCTGCAAACGAAAATCAAAATGAAAGCCTAGATCCACATTAAAATTTAATAGACCTTTGAATCCAAACAAAATCCCAGAATCAACAAAGCAAGAAAAAAACTCCAAAACCGATCAAAAGAACATATAGTGAATAAAAATCAAATTGAAAACACAGATCTACTTATACATAACGTTAAACACATGCCAATTCACAAAAATCAAAATGAAAGCACAAATCCACTTATAAATAAACAAAACAGAGCAACAACATCGGGGTTTTCGCCGGAGCATAAGTGGAAACATTGCCCTCAATACCCTCAATGCCCATGTCTCAGGTGAACATCAGCCCACCGTCATTGACCCAACAATCACCATAAGAAGACAGTAACATTAGGACCGGCGCATGAGTTGCCACCAAGCAACGATGTGACAATAATGGGCGGCAGCAACAACGGATCCCAGTAACTCTAAATAACACAACAAACGCAACCACGGGAGAAGGTCGGATCGATGTCTAAGCCGTCGCGATGAAACGGCAGTGATGCCGATGGGCAGCAACACCACCAAAATGAAGAGGCGGTGATAAAGTGTGATAAAGTGTTCCCTCACTACCGTTAGTCTCTCTCTAAAACAAACAAAGAGACCGCTTGTTGAACCACATATAAAGAACACCAAAATGAAGAGGCGGTGATAAAGTGTGAGCATGGCGCACTTGTACATGGCGTAGTGACTTGTTTTCCGCTAAACCTATACCAATAATACCACACGCGCCACCGCCGGCGCCATCTCTTAAAAGCGAAAACCACCATCGGAGGGCGTCAAACACAAACCCAAGACCGCCGGCCAACAGACCAGCGGTATATCCATGGTGGTAGCGGTGCAGACGGCGACGACCCAGGGGGAACACGACAACGGTATGGAAAAGCAGAGAAACCTTTCTCTCTATACAAAAAAAAAATTGATTGTGATAAAAAGGGGCTTCTCCTCTGTCTTCCCTTATAAAACTCATAGAAGGGGTAAAGTAAACAACTCACCAAACTGGCGTGGTCAAACGAAAAGCTCAAGTAAGTTAACTATTTCTTCATTTGCAAAATTAATATTATGTAATTACACTAAATGGGCCGGACCAAATCACGTTTAATACCCTCGGGTTTGGACCGAACCTGACCCATAAACATTTAAACGCACACCAGAACCGTGGACCAGAACCGCTAGCCCTTATAGGGGTCGGTCTCGGTTTTCACGGATTGGTTCATGGGTTTTAATCGGGTCAACCCATGGGATTGACAATCCTAGACATGCCCTGCTCGATCAAAACAAAATGAAAAAGTGACTAGTTTCTTTTTGTGTTTTTTTGATGATAGACAAAAGGAAAAATTCTATTTTATTGGCTTAAATCTTAATCTTTGTTCTTTCTCGTGGGATACAAGAGTTTCTCGTGGATAAAAGAGAATAGAGGGAGACGGTTTCTTTCTCAGTTTCTCATTTTGTTGGTCATCTTCAAGTTTCCATCTTCAAGTTTCCATCTTTAAGTTTCTCACTTTTTCATTTCCTTAGTTTAATCTGAATAACACTTTGAGTGTACTCTAAAATGGTTTTAATATGATAGTGTCCATCACGATTCTAAGAACAATCCAACTTATCATTCAAGTTCGCTGTATTCTGGTTCTTGATCGTTGGGTTCTGTTCATGTGTGGTTTACTAGTTTTGTTTCTGTTTGACTTACTTCAACAAGGGTGTGCTTCTGTTCCAGTTGCAAAAGATTCAACAACGGTTTGTTTGTTCGGTCCATTCCCTTGTAACGATAAATTCATGGAGTCAAAATACGTGCAGTTACAATCCAACATTGTATTATTAGTTCTCACATTGATCACTTGCTGAACACTAATCCGTGTCATAATATTGAAAAACCATTGGAGTGGCAGAAAGCTACCCATATCATCAATATAACGACTCCCAATTCTGATTAGTACAAGCTATGTAAAACACAATTCATCATGCTAAGAAGGTGAACTTTACAATTTTTTTATAGGACCTTAATCACAAAGATCTGAAGCTGATCTACGACTACATCGACTCAATTCATCAATTTATAAAGTTGGCGACAGATGCACAACTAAAACCAAGTTGCTACCCATCTAATTGAACATTTACTATAGCAAATCAACTCTGCTTAGATCTTGATCTCACCAGTAATCTCCACAGGAGCATTTCCCATCTTTAAAATAGTGAAATCTTCTAACATCCCTTACAATTATCTCCCTCTCCATGACCTTGGAAATGAACTTGGTTGCCGAATGGCAGTCATTGCAAACTCTAAGATTCTTAGCAACTCGAATCGGAACACCAGGTGGCAGGTTGAGCAAGCCAAAAGCTATTGCCAGCCTCTCACTGTGCCCACACAGCAAAGTCTCTTTTTCCTCCTCATTTACATTGTGAAGAACACATGATGTATCAGGAACATAACCTTCAAGTTTCAGTCTTTCTGATAATGTTTCAAGAAACCCATGGAGTTGCTCGCTTTGTGGGTGTGAGAAATCCCCAGAAACAAATTTGTGAACCTCATCATCAAACTCAATCCAACTGCAACCAGGTTCTTTCTTTACGCCATTTCTGATCATAGTTTTCCTAACTTCTGTTGCTTTCTCCCATAATCCAGAAGATGAGTAGATGTTTGAAAGGAGGACATAGTGGCTAGCAACATCTGGCTCCAACTCGAGTAGATGATGAGCTGCAATTTCCCCTAGTTCAACATTTTGGTGAATCCAGCACGCACCAAGTAAGCTACTCCAAGCACTTACTTTATTAAACGATGGAGGCATGTTATTGATAAGCCCATGGGCTTCGCCTAACTGACCGGCTCGACCAAGCAAGTCAACCACACAGCCATAGTGATCTTCTGTTGGGGCCACGCCAAATTCATCTTTCATTCTGTGGAACAACTTTTGGCCTTCCTTTACCATTCCCGAATGGCTGCATGCTGCAAACAGTGAAATGAAAGTGACCTCATTTGGCTTCACCTCATCCACCATGTTTTCAAAAAGAGATAGAGCGAGATCTCCTCTCCCGTGCATACCGTAAGCCAGGAACATAACATTCCATGTGATCACGTTTCTGACAGGCATTTTGTCAAACACGTTTCGGGCTAATTTTAAGCAGCCACATTTAGCATACATGTCTGCTAGTGCACTTCCTACAGCAAAATCTGATGCCAACAGATTTCTAATAGCATAAGCATGGATTTCCTTCCCCTTTGCTAGAGCTGCTAAGGAAGCACATCCTGGAAGAACTGTCATCAGTGTTATTGAGTTCGGTTTACACGTGAGGTTATTAATATCATTACACTCATGTTGAAGATTTTTTTCATCTCTTTGTGCCATCTTGTGTAGCAGATCTAACGCATGCTCATGACATCCACAAACCACATATCCAGTGATCATTGTGTTCCAAGAAACCGTATCTTTAATCTCCATGCTATCAAAAATGTTTCTAGATATATCAACCTTTCCCATTCTAGAGTATAAATCCATTAGTACATTTTTCACATACCCATCTTTTGAAAACCCCATTTTCACAACATACCCGTGCAAGCCTTCTTTATCATGAAAAGCCTCACAGTGCGCAGAAGCTGGGAATACACTTGCCATTGTTGTGGGGTTAGGAAAAAGCCCTGAATACTCGATCATTTCAAGGAAAAGAATCAACGCTTCATCATAAAACCCGTTTTGTGTATAACCAGCAAGCATAGCATTCCAATTTGCAAGACTTCTGTTTACAAGGCCATCAAAAACTCTACGACCACTTGTAACTTGTCTGCAATTGCAGTACATATCAACTAAAGCGCTACACACGTATGAATTTTCTATCAGCTTAGTGTTTCTTAATGCGTAAGCATGAATCTCCTTCCCATGATCTAGTAACTCCAAATGAGAGCAAGCAGGAAGAACACTTGAAATTGTAACTTCATCAGGTTTCATTCCTTGAAGAATCATAAGTCGAAAGACACCCATGGCTTCCTCAAAATTATCTTTCTGTGAGAGTGAGCTTATCATGGTGTTCCAAGAAACCAAGTTTTTACAAGCAAAAATCTCAAATATTGAAATCGAATCATTAATTCTTCCTAATTTTGCATACATAGACATCAAAGAATTGTTCGTAAAACTCATACTGTCCCCAATTCTTAAAGAGTAAGCATGAACTTGCTTCCCAAGCATGACACCACGGCGAGTTTCTAAATTTGAACAAGCAACCAAGACACTCACCAAAGTAAACGAATTAGGTTCAACTCCATCAAACTGCATTTGCCTAAACATATCCAATGCAAGCTCCCATTCCTCCAGCCTACACAATGAAGCTATCAAAGTGTTCCATGACACTCTGTCTCTCTGAGTAATTTTATCGAACACCTTGAGAACATCATCAAAACCCCCACATTTCCCATACAAATTCAGCACGGTATTCGCAACAGTCACAGAAGATGCGTCGTACCCAAGTTTAATTACAGCACCGTGAATCTGTTGACCCAAATTCAAGTCTTGGCTTTCCGTAACTGCTTTCAAAACTGCGGGGAAAGCGAAGTTGTCGGGCTGGTGACCGGCGGCTGTCATGTCGATGTAAACCGAAATGGCTTCGTGGAAGTTGCTGGAGCGAGTGTGCGATCGAAGCTGCTCGATCCATGAGCGTGAATCGGATGAGGGCCTTTGAATTGATGAAGAAAACCCCAAATTGTGTTTTTTGTTAACAGGTCTCTGCTGTTGGTGGTGAATTTGCAAAGGCTGCGAGATTCTGAACACGGACATTGGTTGTTGAATTCAAAGCTTCTTTCTTCACAGACAACGGAAAGAAGAAGAAGAAGAAGAAGAGGAGGGAGGGAAATTTGATCCTTTGAAGAAAACGTTTTGTAACCTCATCCACGTACCATGCCCTCACAACCACAACATCAACTCATTTGGAAAATCAATCAGAATTTCCGTTTTAAGCTGCTTATTATGTCGTAGTTCATGTGGTTTGCTTATATTACGAATTAGTCCCTTATATTTTTAAAAGTTGCAATTTTGATTACAACTGCTCATAAGCATGCAACTTAAAATTTCTATTTTACCCATGATACTAAAAGATAAAATAATTTAAGAAACATATATTGGTGGTACCCACTATAAGTTATGGTTTTCATTTCAAACTTTGAGAAATTATGAATCCCCAACGGTTTGCCAAGGTGTTTCATTGATGGTCTCTATTCCTAGTGTCCATCAATTTAAAATGGTAAATCCACTAACGTGCCACACACATGAGGGCAAGTCCGTCCTTTCACGTGATGCAATTTAATAATTTTTTTACTATATACCCTTTTCCTCAACCAATCTCCCGCCATTCTCACCTCCAACTTCTTTATCGATTGTAGGGTTGGATTTTGTGAGTTCCAGACTAGCCATGGCCATTTTTTTTATCACTATGGGACGTGTGTTGTTGTTCGCACATTATGAATAGTTAACAATCCAGGTCGGAGATTCTATTTATGCCCTATCTTGGTACACATAAGCATCGTTTGGGAAATTTAACTTTCATTTTCATTTCTTTAGAAATCAAACCCCTTTTGTGTTTACATAAGTCCAAATGTCATCTCATTAGTTGAAATAATCTGCCTGGTTCGAATGAGATGATTTTACGTGGAAATCCTTTGATTCTTGAGGGGTCTAATGTACTCTTGCTCAAGAGATATTATTCCAGGATTGTTGAATTAAAAAAAAGCTTTAAATAATGTCTGGAAGATCAAGTTTACTAGAAAAACATAATGATATGATTGGTAATTTTAGCATTAAGGTTATGACTAGCTTTTATATTGTTGAATGCATTATATGATAAACATTTTATGTCCTGTAACAATATATAATGATATATTCAAGTTTTAATTATGATATAGAATTTGTGGTTTTTTTGTTGACAAAGATGGTTATGTAATAATATATGATGATGATGCATTCAAGTTTTAACAATGAAAATAAAATTAAAGTTTTGTTGTTGATAAATATTTGTTCTGTATTCATGACCATAACAATCAAAATATACTCCAAAAGCAATCAAATTGACAATCAAAAGTCATAAAAAATAACCATTAAATGTCACACCCAATCCCCGAGCGCGACTAGTTGTAACACATCATAACAATAAACACAATGAAAGTCTTAATCATACAAGACCATAAAAACTAGGTTGAATTAAAACTTATCAGTCTCTATATAAGTCGTGTGCCCAGCGCATTCAAAGCACAAATTACAGTAATACACTCCTAAGATAGTTCTAATTCAACCACTAATCTTATTTATTCAGAGCCTCTAAGTCTCCTTGACCAAGCTAGTGCATCCTAGCACCTCCAATTCCTGCATCACGAGCTAAAACACATCAATAACAAAGTTGTTGTTGAGTCATAACCAAGACTCTAAAACAGTTAGGGAATATAACCATGTGTGTAAGCAAATTGTTTATCAAATCAAATCTCACTAAATCCCTCACATTTAGAGAAGTGTCATCAACTTATATTCCAATCCAAGTTTTACGACATGACGGTGGGGAGTTTATAGGCACCCCGATCGACCGTATCTTGATCGTTACAATATACGAGTAGTAAAAGCCCGAAGGATCCGACACTCTAGGCCTTAGCAATCTTGTACTCTCCGATGACATATATCACTACCAATCTTACGCTCCTGACCAATCCCAAAGGGTTGCAACCCTGATGATCGGTGACTCATTCTAGATCCCATCCTCACACCAAAACCTGCAAGTGAGGCCCCTCCTACCTAGATGGATCTAACTAAGCGCACATATGCCTTGAGGTGATCAGCAAGTTAATCCAGAGCCCGACGACCCTGATGGGATAATAACTTATCATCAAACACATAAAACATTTTACCAAAATGTTTAACTAGCTCGGATACAACCCCAAAAACAATTAAGAAAGGGGGCAGCTATACTCAAAGCGATGAGCTTCCAAGCATTCTCGGACATTATTTGATGAGCGTTACAAGCGTCTCACAACGTTTATCACACAAACATTCACGTTAAGACCTAGTCTTTCTAAGCGTGAAATCCCTCGGGTCACCCCGTCCGGCATAATCACCCAACTTGTTGATGTCATGACTGTGACCTTGAGCTAGAGTTCCCAGACTCAGTTTGATATTTTTATCACCACTCTCGACGAACATGCGTCCAAGTGTTAGGGTTTATGCACACTCCCGACACTATGACCGGACTTAACCACTACACAAAATCCTTATTGCGTAAATTCCCATGCCAACCTTACGGTAATGAAATGACATTTTATTACCCATTTCATACTCATGGCAGATCTTATCCCTTGACAATTCTGTTTAATTAAATCGTGATTATTCCTATACTATACCAACCATATGCATCCTAATCACTATCTACCGATTTGTTTTCCTCCAAAAACCCAAGTTTACCCTAATGATCCATAATGATGCAAGATATGAAGGTATTATAGCCTTACCATAACAAATATGACCTTCTGGCTATTTCTAATATTTGTACTTCTACCATCAAGCGATCCAAACACTACAATGGAGGTACACACGTCATATTCTCTCTCATAATAGGTAGTAACTTGTATTTACAAGGTTTTGGGACTTACCAAAGCAATCCAAGCTTCCACACTCTTCTAAGCCAAACCAATCTCAACAAACGTAACCACAAGTTCCTTGAGTCGCATCAATTTCTCAACCACATTGATATTGTGGAGAAAGTGTCGAAACCGTGTAGAAAGAGTGTAAACCAAGAGTGAACTGAGTACAAAATGGGTGAAATTAAGGTTTTAAGGCTTTTATACCCATTCTGCCGAGTGGCCTCCATTGCAGACCACTATGCCTACCTTGGCGGTCCGCCACCGTCCAAAGATGGAATATTCTCATCTTTCAAATGGAATTCCTCGACCACCATGGTGGACCATTATCTTGTTCCCTTAGCGATCCATTATGGGACCTTATGGCTAGATCATGAACCCCTTTCCTTTGTGGTTCTCTATGGCCATCCTTTGCAACCTATAGTGGTCCACTATGGCCTAGAATTTCCAATTTCCTAAGAAATTTCTATATTTAAGTCATTTTGATTATGTTTATAACCCCTATACTCGTATATTGACACATCCATTAGGTCAAGGGTTCATTTCCTCCCCTTCTTAAAGGATCCCGTCTTCATAGTAAGTTAAAAGTTGATAAAGTAAACTTTGTCAAACAGCTTGAACACAATCTCTTAGTGTTTCTCAATTCTGTGATCAAAAGCACCAGATGCTTTTCACAGAACATGAGTGCATTATCCTCAAACTGGGAAGACAATTCCTTAGGATTTGGTGCTTCATAGATCTCCCAGGAGAGGGGATATGTACAAGCTGGATATGAACAATGCTTTACCACTGGGTGAAGTATCATGCTTCCATTCCAAAGCTAATGGTGATGAGTCAACTCTTTGGCATAAAAGAATATGCCATGTTAATTTTAAAACCAAAAACAAACTGGTTAAAAATAATTTGGTACATGGTGTGCCTAAAAAGGAGTTTTTCTGTAAAGATAACTGTGTTGCTTGTTTTAAAGGAAGCAACACAAGGTCTCTTAGAAATCCAAAGAAGTTAACTCCATCACCACCCTATTACACTTCTTACAAATGGATCTTTTTGGTCCCACAAGTATAATGAGCATTGGAAGAAAATTATATTACCTTGTGATTATTGATGATTTTACAAGATTTACATGGGTATTCTTTTTTAAAAACTAAAGATGAAACTGCTAAAACTTTAAAATCTTTTATTCTTAAATTGAAAATCAATTTGATCACAAGGTAAAAATCATTAGAAGTGATCAAGGGACTGAGTTTAAGAATCAAGTTCTTGACTCATTCTTTAACTCAAAAGGGATTGCCAGACAATATAGTGCTCTTAGAATCCTCAACAGAATGGTGTTGCTGAGAGGAGGAACATGACACTTATTAAGATTGAAAGAACTATGTTAGCTGATTCAAAGTTGCCTCTAACTTTCTGGGCAGAGGCAGTCAACACTGTATTGTATGTGTAGAATAGAGTTCTCATTGTTACACCCCGTGGAAAGACCCCTTATGCTATGGAACAAGAGGCCACCGTTCATTGGCTTTCTTAGATCCTTTGGCAGCAGGTGCACCATACTTAACACAAAAAACAATTTAGCAAAATTTGCTAAAAGGTCAGATGATGATATCTTTGTTGGGTATTCCACAAACTCTATTGCTTACAAAGTATATAACATCAAAAACCAATAATTTGAGGAATAATCCAACATTATTGTCAATGAGCACACTCCTTACGTTAAGGGAAATGGTTCTGATCATATCTTTGACTTAGAATTCTTTCCAAACTATTTGTAACCATCTTGTGAGAATGTCTCAGCTGGAACAAGAACTCAAAATGACCTCTATGAAGATCAATTATTCGAGTTACCAAGACCTATTCCAATTTCTCTAATAAGTCATGAAGATCAAGCTCCCACTACTGGAAGTCTTGAAAGCTTGAACATCTCAGGAAACAATAGAGCTTCAATAAGTTGTTAGTCAACTGAGCCTCAAAACTCATCAGCTGACAACTCCAGCATTCAACACCAAGCTGATGAAGACAACGATTTGGAGGAACAGACAACTGTTGATGCTGCTTCATAGCAAAATACCATTGATGTTGTCACACATTGATTCAATCAATCCTCATTTAATAAGGATGAAACATCAGCTGGTGATGGTGTTCAAAATTCTAAGAAAAACTTCTCTAACTTGGATCTATCTATGTAACTAGATGTGATTCTTAGGCTCAGGACACACAACACTCATCCAGCTAAGAACATCATTGGGAATGTCTCAGAAGGTGTGAAAATAAGAAGTCAGATCCATAATGGGAATATCTGCTTGTACTTATACTTTCTCTCTCAAATGGAACCAAAGAAGGTGGAAGAATCCCTCAAGGACAACAATTGGGTTAAAGTAATACAAGAGGAGTTGCTTTAGTTCAAGAGGCATAAGGTATGGAACCTGTGTGCATTACCACCTGGCTAAGTCCCCATTCATACTAAGTGGGTGTTCAGAAACAAAAGAGATGATAGAGGTTTGATCATTAAGAACAAAGAAAGACTTGTAGTTGAAGGATACACACAGGAGGAAGCATAGATTACACTGATATCTTTGCACCTGTTGCAAGACATGAGGCTGTACGTATCTTCCTTACTTTTGCAACATCCAAGAACTTCACAGTCTATTAACTTGATGTCAAATGTACATTTTTGTATGGGGATATCGATAGAAAAGTCTATATGTGCCAGCCATCTGGATTTGAAGACCCACAACACCCCAACTATGTGTGCAAACCGGATAAAGCTCTTTATGGGTTACATCAGGCACCTAGGCTGTGGTATGAGACACTGTCTCAGCTTTTTCTAGAGAATGGCTAAACCAGAGGCACCATAGACAAGACATTATTCATAAAGAAGTCTGGAAAGGATATGTGCTTGTATAAGTCTATGTTGATGACATCATATTTGGTTCCTCAAATGACCAAATGCGTAAAGACTTTGAAAGCATCACGAGAAAGAAGTTTGAGATGAGTTCTATGGGAAAGATGGATTTCTTCCTTGGGATTCAAGTGAAGCAGATGGAAGAAGGGTTCTTCATAAATCAATCTAAGTATGTCAAGGACATCTTAGAAAGATTTTAGATGAAAGATTATAAACCATCCAAGACACCTATGCCCAGAAATCATAATTTTTGTCCTGATTTTGAGGGGGAGGATACTGATCAGCATCAGTATAGGGCAATTATTAGATCTCTGATGTATCTCACTGCAAGTAGGTATGATATCATGTTTGCAACTTGCATCTCTGCAAGATATCAGGCTGCTTCTAAGGAGTCACACCTAATCGCTATCCATAGAATTCTTAAATACTAAAAAGGAGCTCCCAAACTAGGCCTTTGGTATCCTAAGAATAAGGATTTCAATCTCTATGGTTATACTGACAGTGATTATGGTGGCTACAACATTAACAAGGAATCCACATAAGGAGGATGTCAATTTCTTGGTGGAAGGATCATCTCCTGGCAATGCAAGACGCAATCATGTGTCTCTACATTAACTATTGAAACTGAATATATTATTACTGCAAGCTGCTGTGCTCAACTGCTATGGATTCAAAATCATGGAGACTCCTATCCATATAGACAACAAGAGTGCTATTTCTATCACAGAAAATCCAGTCAAGCACTCCAAGAAAAAGCACATTGACATCGGGTACTATTTTATTCGAGATATTCATGAGAAAAATTTAATCAAACTAGTCAAAGTTAATTCAAATGAACAATATGCTGACTTGTTCACCAAAGCATTTTAAGAACAAAGATTTAAGTATTTCATCACAATATTGGGATGATTAACATTGACTAGTCAATCTCTTTTGAAAACTCTTTTAAAAGTATGTCTTGTCTATGTTGTCTTTATACAATCTACGCCCTGTTACAAAAAGTTTTTCTTCAAAATTTCTAAGTACAAATTCTTCCAAAGAGAAATTTACCCTCGATAGAGATCTTTATCTATCTTCCGAAGGCAAATTTCTCTGCACAAGTATTTTCTTCCGAAGAGTTCTTAGCCTCGGAATAAAATTTGATCATAGATTAAGTCCACTTCCGAAGCTTACTAACTTCACTTCTCGGAAGAACACTTTACTCTCAGAAGCAAACTTGTCTTTGAGACATGGTTTGTCTTTGGAAGTAAAAGTGGCTTCGGAAGACAATACAAAAAACACAAGTGTTTTCTCTCAAAAGCAATTTTATCATCGGAAAAAAACTTTTACTGTGTAACGAAAATCTTTAGGCCCCACTCTATAAAAATTAAGATTTTATTGATGATTGTCAGAATATTTTAAATGGTTTATCTTACCGCCCTTATCAAATCGAAACCTAAACTGTCCTTTCACCTTATCGGTTTGGCTTTTATTCCGATCTAAAAACTTCCAACACAAAAGCCCCACTACAAAAGCCCCAAAATTTCCATCATCTACTTCATTCACTCTTAATTCCTTCAATCAAATAGTACTTTCAGAACAATGGCTTTGAATCCCTAACACAACCAGGTCGCGATTCTTGATTCTTCAAAGGATGTTGATTTTGCCCTTATCGTCCAATTTATATCACAATTCGCATACTTCACTGCCCTTACTGTTAACCTCACCATCTAATCAAACCACATGGCTGAATTCTAGGCCAATGGTCAAAGCAAGACGATCAATGATGAAAGGGACATCAGGTCAAGGATCTGCGGACAGGAGATCAGCATCAGCGAAACAATCATCAGGGAGCATCTGGAACTTGATGATAAGGGTGCCCCTACTGAATTCCCCAAGTCTGAGCTAGAGGATACCTATACTCAGATGGGATATGGCGGTGATGTTAGCAAATCCACGGTCTGCAAGTTTAATTTTTCCTACAACTGGAAGTTCTTGTTACATATTGTCCGGCACAGCCTATCCAACAAGTCAGGGGGATGGGATCAAACATATATGATCTGGGCTGCCTAGTCCATAGGTTGGTAAATGACCTTCGATTCAAAGATTTATGCTGAACAATCTAAGAAGTAATCTCACAAGGGATCCATTCTATATGTATCCCTGGTTCATTCAGCACATAATCAACTGTGAGTTTGACTAGGTAAACTTCAGTTTGCTCATGTCTTACTGGTCCCTCACATGAGGTCGAGCATCTCCAAGAATCTGAAGAAGGTGTCCACTAACTTCATTGGAAGGTTCACTGATCTCTTTTCAGGTATGCTTGAGCCAATGGCTCCTAGTAACATTCCTATAGACTTAGCAGGTGATGAACCCACACTAGACACCACCACTACAATGGCAATCATTTCTTCCCATCCAATCAAATTCACATACAAAAGACGCCCTAAGCGAACCCTTGATCAATCTACTCTGATTGATCATATCCCCTCTATTCAAACCAAAAAGGCTAGAGTGGAATCAAGGCCTCCCACTCAGCTAGAGGTCCAACCATCTGCCACCATTAACCTCAATATCAGTATTAAGTCTTCTTAGTCTTAACCTAATGAGCCCATAACCCAAGCCTTAAGCCCTCAAAGTGAGTCTCAACACTCCCCTAAGCAGCAAAAAAGGGACAGACACATAATTGGTTCAACTGCTATTGTAGAGGAGCCATTAGGTGCTAACCAAGGTCCCGGGTCATTAGAAATAACCTCTTTATCCTCTCTTGACCTTTTAACCTGATTTGAAGAGGATAACATGTTTCATCTGGGCCATGATGTTGATATACCACACCACTCTCAAGATCAACTAAGCCCGAAGGAACCTCTGATGTCTAGCCCACATCAGCTAGACCAAACTGAGGTGAGTTCAACCGGAGTGGAGGTGACTCATGTAGACCAACTGCAACTACTGAGAGAGTTACACTAGCCTCTTAGGATAGTGGTAACATCAGTGAGATTGAGTCTAAGACAACCTTGCCAATTGATGCCATTGAAAGACACATCAGTAAGCAAGGGTATCCATGGTGCCAAGAAACCACTACTGGTGGTGATGATGAACATACTAGGTATGTTATCTCATCTCCTAATGATTCTTCAAAAGAAGATGAGGGTAGTCTGCAACTCATTATCAGAGACCTACTTTCTAAAGTCTCAAACTTTGAATCAAAGGTTAAGACTTTAGAGGATAGGTCTGCCACTCAGCAACTTAAGATTGAAAATCTCAAGGCTTAACTAGATGAGAAACAGGTTGAGAAGTCTATTAGGCATGTACAAACTCAGGTTTCTTTGAGTTATTCCTCTAGCTCATCTACTTCTCAAGATGATGCTACCAAAAAGGGGGAGAATTTAGAGAAATAAATACATAATGACGAGATATCTGCTCACTCTTTAGAGCAGATATCAACTCAAGGGAACCCAGGCTTGCCATTACAATTTCCCTTCATGCCATCTCTTACTTTTATCCCACATAGCAACGCCCTGCAACCATCTTTCCTCAACCCCCTCGTATCAATGATCGAGTGAACCCAAGGATGCTTATCGACCTTAACAAATTTTAACCTAATTTCTGATAAGTCCCTCACTTGAATAACCCACACATGATGTTGCTATTGCCTACTTTGGAGCAGAAGAGCTTCAAAGGCTGAATGCACCACTTACCTCTGAGGAGGAAGTTGGTCAACCTAAGGTCTCTATTGAACTTGAGATTAACTTTGAAGGGGAGACACAGACTGAAGGCCCAACAACTAACTTAAGAGGGACATGTAGTAAAGTTCAAATTACTTCCGAAGCAGAAATCCAAGCTGCAAAAGGAATTATAGAACTGTCTTCTTCGTTTGATGATCTGTTTATCGCAGAGGCCATTCTTGACCTGGCTTCTGAGGTCAACAATGAGGACTTCCTTACAACTCCTATCTCTTATGCACGACAAGTTCAACCTCCACCACCCTAACCTGAATCCTCTAAACCAGAATCTCCAAAGGCTGAATCTTCCTCTGATCATAAAGGGAAGAGAAGCTCACTGCTGAAGAGCTTCTAAAGGAGGAAAGTTTGGAGAACCTGAAGAAGAAAGGTAGACTTGATACTGGGAAGCTGCTGGCTCCAAGCAGCAAAGCAGTAGCAGCTGCTCAAGAAAGTATCAACAACCAAAGGAGAGTGGAGGTCATAGGCAGGCTTATTAGCCTGGGAGTAGACAATAAATAAATAGTTTTACTCCCACTTGATGAGCTTGTGAAAATAGAGAAGGAAACCTTGCTGCAAAAAGAAAAGGAGGAGGCAACAACATTAGCCATCGAAGAGGAAATTAAGAAAAGGAAAGAGGAGGCTATGGAGAAAGAGAGGATGGAGAGGATATCCTTTCTCTACACTAGAGGCTATTTTCAGAAGGAGCTAGCACCTCATGATAATTGTTAGCCCAAAATAATCACACTTGAATCAAATCATGAAGATTATGGATCAAAATATGATAAACACAATAAAATCCCCTTTGATATTCAATTAGATTTCAAATTATATGTTTACAAGTAAATCCCTCAATCAATTAGTCATTCAACCATTAACCAATCCTAATTACAATTAGGCTATTTATAGTCTTGACTAACTTTCACTATTTACATTTAACCCCCTAGACTATTAAACTAGACTAAAACAAAGCTAAAACAAGATAAAATATATTTTGTTCACACAAATTATATTTAATACAATAAAGTCTCACACACAATATATCTTCAATATCTTCACTTGGTTCTTCGTCTCGAACTCGACGTTTGACTTTTCTATTGACTTTGATTGAGACGTGGACTTTTGTTGACTTTTACTATGTTGATAATATAGACTATCTCGTACAGCTCCAACAATACTCCCCCTTAGTCTATCTTTATCAACGTCTTCAAACGAAATCAGCACCGAGAAGTCAATAGTAGAAAGATCTTAAAATTGAAGCATTCTGAATCTGATGAGAAAGATTATTCATGTCATAAGCTCCCCCTATTTATATGCTCCCCCTTTTTCAGTGCATCCTTTCTAAAGATATTGGAACAACTTTCCCAAATCTCTAATCTCGAGTGCTTCAGAAGATGTAGGAGGAGGATTCCTAGCTCGGTATCTTCTGCAAACTTTAGGAACAAGTTCTCTGATCAGGTACACTGCTCAACTGATGATCGGCCATCACTTACAACAAAAATCTGAAACACATTCACAAACACAATCTCGACATTTCTAATTAGATCATTTTATTTTAACAAAATAAACCCGTGTTTATTTTTGTGTGAAAAACAAGCGAACCCGTGTTCATTTGTGCGCAATATCTGTGAAATGCATGAAAAAAGATAAATTGTAACAACATAATATGGAAGACCTAAAAATTGAAATGAAAATTTATTATAATTAATTTTTTTAAATATTAATTTATGTATATTTTTTTATTTGTATATATATATATATATATATATATTTAATTACCAAGAACTGAATCGATCATGAGATCACATCCTCAAGATATACTTTAGCACAGAGATGAATTTAAACATTGACAAGCAATGAGATCACATTGATAACTGAATCTAATCACAGTCTTTGAATGATTTTGAAATTCTCAAACAGATCAATAACGATTGCTGATATGTTTGTCCACTTAAACCCATGCCCTATCTTTTTCAACAAGCAACAGATGATTCGTTAAGGTTTGATTAAGCACTTTAGAATGCTAGGACCCCACAATCATTTGGCAAAAACCCTCACCTAACCTCAGGATTTCTTGAATTTTATTACGATCTTTATGGAACAAGGCTTGTGCATTAGTGTGCAAGAGATTATCAACAAAATATTGTATTCTGTGATGAATTCATCGTTAGATGATTTGACACAACTTAGATCAAATGGTGAGAGCTCCAGGTCTATACTTACGTATAACAAAGTAGATAACCATTTAATCATGTATCGATGAGAGCTCCAGGTCAGTACTATCGTACAGCAAAGGAGATCATCACTCCATGTCAGTACTTTCATACAGCAGAGGAGATTAGCACAAACACAAGACACATAAATACACCAAACATGGCAAAAAGATATAGCTTATATGATTTGTATCATGGTGGGTGAAAGATCAATTCTCAATCCAATTTTTGTCGGGACTCAGTTTTCATGCAGGCCAAAATGATTGCGTAAATCCAAACATCCTTAAGCATATATTTAATTAAAATCATCATGCTGTTGTCTACTTTATTCTTCAGGCTGAGCCTACCAAGCATATCATAAACGAATCTATTTGTTTTTCTTTTACTTGCAATTAAAAATAAGATGTGAATCAAACAAAAGTATCAGTTACTTTCATTTCTCATTTTAAAGCGCAAGTCATGCAAGAACAAGCATTTCAAGAAGATATACAATCATTTCTCAATCATCTCGAATCAAGTTCCCAGTTCTCTTTTTCATTTTTTTTATGATATACTCTCCTCCTAAATTTTTATTTTTACAAACCACGTTTCTCTTTATATATATATATACTATATTAATAAGCATATCAAAGGGACAAAATGGTCATTTGACAAAAACTCTTAATTTTAAGAGTTGTTCAACTCTTTAAATACACAATACCACTTTTAAAGCATGATAGACACACAATCAATGTTCAGACAAAAAGCTTAAAATCCACCCACCCCTAAAGAAGCAGCATCTTTCAGATCCACTTTCAAAATTCAAACGAACCAAGCAGCATCGTTCTCCTCTATCGATGGATTTTGGTGGTTCGGTCGAAGTGTCAACGGCCACCCTACGGCGGCGGTGGGGGCTGAAGAGCTGAAGCTCCTATTAGTTGTAGATGCCTTCGATAAGGTAATACCTATTTCTGTTTGAGAGCAAGTAATCGATGCCTTCGATAAGGTAATACCTATTTCTGTTCAGGGTTGCATCGATTTCTCTAATATATTGCCCCCAACCAAGGGGCCTCCCTGTTTCCCAGTGGAATCGGGGGTCAAGGTCGTTGTTAGTCACTACAACACTTGCGTCACTGGCCGTTGCTGTAGCAACAATGGAATCGGCACCCGTAGCTTCATGTATCACCAACGTCGATGGATGGGGGCGTATGCCGGGACCGGTTTAGATCCTTTGATTTTGATGCCACCGGTGGTTGCGATCGCCTATGGTGGTGTGTGTGTGGCAATGATGTACTCGGTTTAGATCCGTCGATTATGACGTTGCTGGTGGTCCAACGTCCGCTTTCGGTGGCGATCTTCATATTATCGCTGATTCCTACCGTTTAATCATCATTATTATCGCTGATTCCTACCGTTTGATCTTCATTATTATCGCTGATTCCTACCGTTTGATTCGTTTTTTTTGTTGTTCGATAGCGAGTGTTATTGTTTGTTGTGGATGATTGTTCGTGTATTTCATGTTATTGTGTGATTTCATTTATTACTTCTGTTATTGTTATCAGATCGGATAGTATTTTTGGTTGAATCTTCGGCGGACGTTGTTTGATTTGAACGTGAACGGTTAAGTATTTGTGTTTTGATTTGTGAGGGATTGTTGGGATGTGTAGGATGTGGATTTGGTTATCACGAGTTCTGTTTCCTTGTGTATTGATATGATGTTGCTTAATTGAGTCTGCTAGCTGGTAATTAGATGATTTTTAATTTTTTTTGCTATAGTTTTATGACTTGAATCTGTTAATAGATTAGTATTTGCTGCAATCTGAATGATAAACTCGATGGTTCTGATGGACTGCGTGGGTTGATTTTGGTGCATGATTTGTTTTAGATGCAGTAAAACGTTTTTACTTATAAACAAGATACATGAAGTTTCTTGAATCAATTAATTTTTATATGTATTTACAATCAAACAATTAAACACTTTAACAGAACTGCAACAAGCTTTTTTTCTTTTGTGATTTGCAAGGTATGATATCAATGATTATGTTCTATCAGTTTATGTGATATGATACATGCTTAAAAAGAATTTCTCATTTGCTTAAAGTCTACACAATCTTTGTCATGTTGAAGATATATAAGTTGTTATCTACATGAATTGATGTTTTGGTTTCTTTTCTATATTGCCCTGTTTACTTTCTGTTTACAATTGGTTGATTGACTTAAGATTTGGATACTTTTTGCGTATTGATTTTAGTTATTGCTGGTAAAATAAAATGTCCGTGAAATATTTGCATTTTGCAGCTTATTTTTGGTGTTGAAGTGATAGTGGCTAAGCTAAGTTTTACCATATGTATATTTCTGCAGGATTGTCTTAGAAGCTATTCTGAGTGCGCTTTAAAAATCAGGCAAAACGGTAAGTTTTACTTTTATCGTCATTGTTTTACATTTTTTTATGTGTTACCAAGGAAGTTAACCTTTCAACCTTTTTTGCCAACCCAACAGGTGAAGTTTACTGCGGAAGAGCTTCGATGGATTATGGACTATAAGCATAACATTCGTAATATGTCTGTGATTGCTCATGTTGACCATGGTACTACATCAGCTCGGTTTATTTTGTTATACTATGGTCTTTAAGTTTGTTCTTATGTTATCTATACTATATTAATAAGCATTTGGGAAGGATAAAATGGTCATTTGACCAAAACTCTTAATTTTTAAGAGGTACAATGTTTTAAAGCATAATGTACAACACATTGAAACATAACTCTTAAAACTTTAATACTTTCTTGAATCTTTTAAGGTTAATTGGACAGGCTGCTTTAAGTAAAAGCACATATGGATGTCCTCAAAAGATAATTACATGGGTCAAAATTCTTCAGGTTCAATCTGGGATATGTTTCAGGTGTTAGTTGGTTCTTCTGTTTTAATCTACATATAGCTGTTAAATGTTGTAATCTCCCTAAATTAACATGCTTTTTTTTCATATTTTACAGGATGATTCGAAGCTCTTTCGACAATTTTCTTTGGATATAGAGGTAATTATTCACCATTCTCTTCTTAGGCATTGTTTATGCCATTTTTATCCAATGCATAAACTTTTTCTTTTTTACTTTCACCTTGCAGACAATTACAGCAATCCTTGTGGAACCACAAGGAGTGGTACAATTTGGGTCCACTAATAAGGTTAGTAAGCAAAAGCAAAAAGTGTAGCTTTCAATCTTTATGTAGTGTGACAACGTAATAGCTTGATATCATTACTAGATCATTAAGCTGGTTAATTTCTGTCATAAAGCGCTTGCCATATAATATAATTACAGGTTAATTATATAGATAAACATTCGCTTTTATAGGTCTAGCTTGTGTGTTTTAAATAAATGATTCCATGTTGAATATGTGCCTATTTACAGTTCCATTTGAAATCACTTCTGTAAATACACATTTATCTATTATCAAATCAACCACTTTAAAAAGAGTGTATATCTGGGTCATTATTTTATAATTTTTAATTTATTTAATTATCTTTCATGTTTTTCTCTGTTTCTTGCACTCTTCTCTTCATTGAATTAGTAATTTAGAGGATAATTTTACATTATGAACTTCTTTGTGAATTGCAGCCCAAATACCTTGAAATTTTGATGCCACCCTTAATTGGAAAGTGGCAACAACTTTCAAATTCAGACAAAGACCTTTTCCCACTATTGGAGTGTTTTACATCCATAGCACAGATACCAGGAGTAATTAATCAGTTTATTTGTATGTAGTTCATTTGAATACATGCTATCTTCCATTTTAGTTATATAGAATCATTGTTATAGAATAAAAATTTTCATTGGCTTTCAGGCATTGGGTAGTGGATTGTCACAATTTTCTCAGCCTGTTTTCCAGAGATGCCTGGACATTATCCAGACCCAACAGCTTGCAAAGGTTATGGATAGAAAACATTAATTGTTCCATTAATCATTCATGTTTTATACTGTTAATTGTTCCTTATGTACTCCTTTGCACGTATAATTACATTTCTTGCAACACATCAAATAACATTGGCAACAAACTTTATTATTATTCATTTTCATTTATTGCAAGTCACATCTAAACCTTATTTTTGTGTTATGGTTTTAATATTAAGTTTAAGTTATTTGTTTTGACCTCATGTATAAACAACTATTGTGAATTTGATGTGCGTTCGTTGCAGGTTAACCCTGTTTCCGCTGGGGTTCAGTTTGACAAAGAATTTGTTGTTTGTTCATTGGATCTTCTATCTTGCCTGACCGAAGGTCTTGGGAGTGGAATAGAGAGTCTGGTACCCTTCATTTTTTTTCATTTCTCGAAATTTTACTCGATACAGTTCTGAAGTTCCTGTGTGTAATCTATAGGATACTAATAATCTGACTTAATATTAATTATCTAATTTTTTCACAGGTATCACATAGTAACTTAAGGGATCTCCTTCTGCAATGTTGCATGGATGATAGTGCTGATATCCGTCAAAGTGGATTTCCATTGCTCGGTGACCTTGCAAGGGTAAGTTGGTAATTTAATCAGCTGATCTTATCAAGCTTCGTTATGAATCGTATTTTACAAATTTCTGTGATATGTAATTGTTATATGTTTCTTTTTCCTTTTGGTTGTCGTCTCCCACTATATTTATCATTTATGTCTTTATCTTGTCGTTGCATTGGATGGGTTTCTTACTAGATAATTAGTTTAATTGTTACGTAATGAAATAGAATTTTCCACATATTCATGTTTAATGGAGACATTTGTAAATAACTAAATACTTAATCTTATTATTATGTAATGAAATATATTTTTTCATATATTTTCATGTTTAATGGAGGGGATTTTGTTTGGATGTTCAACACCACAAGAGCAATCCCATGAAGGATTAAGTATCCAAGCATTTTCTTTGCATATCTTACTACACATATATGTTATAGTACACATTGTGCGAGTACATTTACTAACAAAAAACGAGTACCGCGTTGTAAATTGTTGTTGCCGCCGCATTGCGTGGGTCCCCAACTAGTATATATATATTTAATTTTTTTTATAATACTATACAAAAATAGAAATTTTCCAAAGGTCTTCCAAACTATACTGACATGAAGATAAGAAATGAATTATCAAGAAATATGCAGTGATTGTGAAGTGAGAACTGTGATTGTGCAGATAAAAATCTAGATTGTGGATAAAATACCATGACCTTAACCTGTTTGTTCCGCCTCAAGGTTGAAGTAGGAACAATCTAACCAGATTACGAACAGTCCTCCTGAATTGTTTCTGCACTCATAAACAGATTAGTTTGAAAGGGGAACCCCGGCCATCGTAGTCTAGGGTGTTCCTTTTGCAACGATAGAAGTAACCAACTTCAACAAACAATCTGTTAAAATATCGGGGATATCTGTATCCTTCTTTTTAATTTTCCAAATTTGTTTCGGTTCAATTAATTTGGATTGGAATGAATTAAATTTGGAAATCATTTTCTGTTTAAGACCGGAAGGAAAAGAGTTTGGTTTTGAACCTTTGTTCATTTTCATCTTTAAACCATGTGAAACCGGCTTCACATGAAAAAGTTTGGATAGAATGTTCATCATCCAACCATTCAAAGATGTGTGCTTTTTACCTCTTGAAATAGAGAAGCAACCCGTGTTGTCTTTATCGTCTGGAACTTGCCTTTGAACCTGTGGGCACTTCTTTAGCACGTGACCTTCTTTTCCACATCTAAAACAAGCCTTGAAAGGCTTTTAGTTCTTTGTAGTCTCGTGGCCATCAGGAGAGGGTGGATCCTCCTTTGAGGTTGTTGCAGCTTGTTGACAACCTTGAAGCTTCTTCTTTTGGATATCAGGAAAGTGAACCTTTTGAGGCTTTCTCGATGTGGATTGCAAACTGGACTGTGATTTGAAATGTGATGTTTGAGGAGATGAAATCTGAGCATTCTCCCGATAACCCTTTTGTATGACTGGTGACTTGGTACACTTTGAGGTAGATTTGTGATAAGCTTGATGGATAGCAAATGAAGATGGTGAGTGCTTCTGCTGAGTTTTGGAGGAACTGGTGATTTGTTTAGTAGTTGGGGATGAGATACATATAGGTCTTCATTCAGCTTTTGGAAGCTTTTGAGACTTGAAAATTTTAGGAGATATCTTGATCTGTGAGGAACCAACATGCTCCTCTGTGTTTGATTCATCATCTGAGCTTATCCAGTTTCGTATACACGAATCTTTCTCCAACGGGTCTTGATTGACACCTTATTTTATGTCGGCTTCAGTTATAGGATTCTGATTGCATGAAGATTTGACAACTATTCCTTCTTTGACAAACCTGACAGGAACAAACAAAGGAATGTTACCTGTTTTGAATTTGTTGAAGAAGATTGGAGAAGCAACTGATATTGGTTTTGGAACACCAGAGGTGGAATCATCATTAACCTTCTTATCAGATCCCTGCCTGAGGAATCCCAAACCTACAGGAGAATCTTGCACATCTCTAACCTCTTTAAGGTTAACGCTGCTTAAACCTGCATTTAAACTATTAGTGTCTGCAGCTTCAATCAAATCATTAGATGGATGAGGTTGAGGCATCGAAGAGTAACAATGGGTGCTAGGAGGAGGATAGACATATGGATTTACACCACAACCCACTCCCGTTTTAATCCTAGCTCCCCTTTGTTTACATAGTAGCTCTTCCTATTTCATTCCAGATATGGTCCATCTATCAAGCTTTGTTTTAATCTTGCTTGTTTTAAATTCAACCAAGGTGACTCTTTCGTTTAAAAGATTAATTTCAACATTTCTTTCAAGGAGAGTTCGTTTTAAATGATCATTTTCTTTTAAAGCTTCATTTAATTTTATGAAATACTTGGCTTCATTCTTTTTAAGTTCCGTGTTTATGGTGGTTAATTCCTTTTGGTTATCTAAAAGTAACCTATTAGCTTTATACACACCAAATAAATGAACTTTGCAAGCAGAAAAACACATATCCTGAACTGTCTCGTATGGAAGATCCATGATGACTCTTTCAGCAGTAAAAGCCTTCTCGTAGTTGCAGACTCTGGTATTTCGCTTCCATTCCTCTTCCTTCTCAGCATCATAGACTTCATCATTCAACTTAGCTCCACCTTTACCCATTGATGTCTGTTTAAGCTCCTTTCGTACCTCTTTAATTCCAGGTTTCAGTAAACCATCAGAATTGGTGCCAAAATCTGATCTCTCTTCTGGTTTCTCTATGGAGTTTGAAGTGATCTTTGGAGTTAGATATGTCGCTTCATAGTACTCACGACGTTTGATATCCAACTCAATTTTTTTAGTTTGTTGATCATCTCCATCAGTTTGTAATCCGGAAAGCCTCTATCTTGTTTAATCAACTTGCCGTGTGAGCTCCATTCTGATGGAAGGGAATCAAGCAATCTCAAAACTTGTTCATGATTTCCCAATTGGGTATCAAACTTCTTCAGTTTGCTTGCCACCAACAGAAAACAATCAACAAAACCAGACATCCTTTCATTCTTTAAAGCTGCAAAATTATCAAACCGACATTGTGCAATTGTGAGATTATCAGATTCAAAGGATTTAAACAGTTCTGCAAAAGCCATTTTATTTTTTTATTTTATTTTTAATGTGTTAAAAATTTTGAAAAATTAAACGCCCTGAAATTATTTTTCCCAAAATTATAAACTAATTCTCTCCCGGGAAAAATATATTTTTTTATAATGTCACTCTATACAATCTTAGCAACTGGGGTCAATTAATCTTTTATAAATCTTTTAAAATCATTGAATATTTCTTTATCGGGATGAAATCAATTAATTCCAACTAGTCAATTTTCTTTGATTTTTTATTAGCCCAATCTTTTCTTTATTGATTTTTAATGAGCCCACACATTAATTTTTTAAAAAAAATCAGCCCAATTTGCTGAATCCAATTGAAAACCCAGCCTAACAAGAATTAACCCAATTACCATACACAAATACCCACTATCCAACACAAACCCTAAACTACTTGTCAAACACCAACAAAACACACAAACACACTTGAGAGAAAGAGATAGATGCGGCTGGAAAAAAATTTCTCTAGGGTTCCGGCGGCAATCGCCGCCTTTCCGGCAATCCACGGCGGTGAACAGTGGCCGGAAAAATAATTCTGGCGAGCTATGACCGGAACAACCCCTACCCCCGCTAATATCAACCTCCTGAATCCAATGGTGGCCTCGGTTTGCTCTGAAAATCAATAACGAAGGAGATATCAAAGAGAGAAGTTCACGACGGCTAGGGTTCCGACGAACTTTTCCGGCGAGTCACGGTACGTACAATATATCATCTTCTTCCTCTCATCATGCTAGTTCTAATGGTGGTTGTAACACCCTGAAATATGCAGGATAAAAGAAGATTTCGATGGATGAAGGTGGCGGCGGCTAGGGTTCAGCCACCGCACAAGCTGAAGTTGTTGTGGTGCTGCTGACCGGCGGTTGTTGAGTATCAGCTGTAGGTGGTTATCGGCTGTAAGTGGTTGTAGGTAGAATGTCGACTGCAGTTGATGGGTTATGGTCGATGGTTGTGGTGGTTTTTTTTTGTAATGTCGCAGTTTGAAGTTTTTAATTTCGCTGAATAATTTTTTTTTAATTTTGCAGCTTGATTGTTATAATTGCGCAGGTGTAATTTCGCTGAAAATTTTGTAGTTTCGCCAGAGTTTGGAGTTTCGCCGGACAAAACTGTAGTTTCGCCGGAAAAGTACAATTTAGCCAGACGAAATTGCAGTTTAGCTGGATCGTAATTTCGCAGGAAACTTAATAGTTTCACCGGACAGATCGAACTTTCGTTCAAGAGTGGTGCTAGATTCGCTGGATGAAGATGTTGAATTTCCAAGAACACCAAGAACACACACACTAGTGTGTGTGAGAGAAACTTCTTCAGATCTGAATTTTTCTTTCAATTTCTTGTATAAAATATGTTGTAGATCAAAAATATATGTTGAATATCTTCAAATTTGTAGTCGATTGTTGTAGATCTGATGAATTGATTATGTTTGAGATGAAATTTGAATTTCAGATCTACTTTCTCTCTCTAAACCTCCACTTTCTCTCTTTAAAAATCTGATGAACATCTTCAAAAATTTTCAAATCTTCAATGAATTTGATCCAAAATGGCTCTGATACCAAATTGTTAGCCCAGAATAATCACACTTGAATCAAATCATGAAGATTATGGATTGAAATATGATAAACACAATAAAATCCCCTTTGATCTTCAATTAGGTTGCAAATGATATATTTACAAGTAAATCCCTCAATCAATTGGTCATTCAACCATTAACCAATCCTAATTACAATTAGGCTATTTATAGTCTAAACTAACTTTCACTATCTACATTTAACCCCCTAGACTATTAAACTAGACTAAAACAAAGCTAAAACAAGATAAAAATATATTTGTTCACACAAAATATATTTAATACAATAAAGTCTCACACATAATATATATTCAATATCTTCACTCGGTTCTTCGTCTCGAACTCGACGTTTGACTTTTCTGTTGACTTTGACTGAGACGTTGACTTTTGTTGACTTTGACTATGTTGATAATATAGACTATCTTATACAGCTCCAACAATAATGATAAAATCTTGCTTCTTTTCTTCAAAAAGCAAGATCAAATCAACAAAGAAAGGAAGACGGCTGCCAGGGAGAAGCTAAAGGAGAAGAAGAAGAAGGAGGAATAGACACTACTTATTGCTGCAAAGAAGATGGGAGATAAAGACTGGATGAAAGCTTATCTCAAAGCCTATGGCTTCACCGGTAGGCAATTGGGTCCTTGTCTGAGAAGACCCGACACGACATGTTAGTGACATCAAGGCTGACATTCACTTAGGACGAAGGCAGGAGGTACCTACAAAGTAAAGTGTTCAGAGGATGGCACCCAAACCAACTCTCAATCCTAAACCAGCACCCAAAAGCACAACCTACAAAACCTATGCCCACACCTTTTCCCTTCCCCATTAAAACTGAGCCAATCACTAAACCTTACACCACTGAACCTACACCATCAGCCTTACCTATACCCTCACCCATTGCTTTTCAACAACCACCACCACCATCTATCCTTAAACCTAAAACTCAACCACAAACCCAATCACTACCCAAATGATCTTCTGAACCATCTAAGCCCCCGTCCTTAGAAGAATTCAAAGAGATCAAAAGGAAGCTCTCCAACTGCATATTAAGCGACATCTCTTATGAGGAAGAGTCTATTAAGCTGAAATACATTGACGACTCTTCCTATTCCCACACAAGAGATGCATTCGTTGATCTGACAAGGGGAACACTGGACCAAGCTCTCCAACTTCTTAAAGCCATCTTAGACACACTTAAAGAAGAGGATAAGAAGTTAAGAAGGAGACTGGTGCCAACTAAGGGGACAAGATGCCAACTAAGCTCCTTCATCTTAGAAACCAAATTGTCCAGTGGAGGTTTGATGAAAATACACACAACTTTGCTGTGGAAAGGGAGAATGGTCAAGTAAACAGACTTGATAGATCAGCTTTGCTATAATTTAGAAGATTTGATATCGCTGAGTTAGCAGAGAAACCATTCTCCAATACCTCCAACTCTCAGATTACTGCTCATATCAGAAATCATCTGAGTAGTCTTCATCTTGTTGAGCTTACAAAGAAAGCTAAGACTAAAGAAGAGTTGAAGAAGGGAGCAAAGGAAGAAGAAGGAGAAACCATAAAAGGAAGAACATTCCTATAGATGATTGAGGGTCCAACTCCGAATTGTATAATTAGATGGGTATATGACTATAATTCCTATCAACTAACTCTCTTCAGAAGGACACAACAGATAGTACATGTCATTCAAAGCAACCTATTAGATTTACTATCTATGAATGACTTGTACAAGGTCCTCCCTGCCATATCAGGGAAGAACAAAGAGACAAAATATCTGCTTTCCCTTGTGTTTAAGACTTTAAGGAGTAGAAAGAAGTGAAGTTTTGGTAGCATCAGCCTAGTGGGGAGTTTATTGGATCATATAAGGCTGGTGCAACCAAAACAACACTTAGAAGATTTTGATATACAACTAAGGTGGTCTTCTGAAGCTAAAGCTACTCTTATGAAGACAAGTCAAAGATCTTCCGAAGCTCAAGTATGAAGAACTTCCGAAGGCAGAACTTAGTCTTCTGAGACTAAGTAGTTCTCCTTCCTAAGTATATAAACTTAGAAGATTTAAGACGAAGTCTTCCAAAGAATAGAGTCATGAGGACTTGTAGAAGACTTGGAAGAAGTTGTTTCTTCCAAAGTGCAAATGGACTCGAAAGAACTTATTCTTCTAAAGCCATTTAGTTTTGGAAGAACCAACTATGAATCAGTGGAAATAAGTATGGTCTGTCTGACATCCGCTGCAACTTCTGATATATTGCATGGCGCTTTCCTATGCCTATGTAGTTGACCATACTTTAATGAACTATTCACCCATTATCAGTTAGTATAGATGCCAATCTTAGTTGGTGACAAAAGGTAAGTCATGTACTTGTCATGACTACCTGATGAAATCAAAACAATCAAGTCCGATTATGAACTTTAAGAACAAGAACATAAAACAAGTTGATGATGATGATTTCCCTAGGGATCTTTTCTAATCTCTTAATGAATATAACAGTAGATTGTTATATCAATTTCAACAGACAATAATCATGGTGCGGAAACCCATGATTAATGCTATGATATCAGTGTGTATATGTGCAGAATCATTACAAGTCACTCAACACAATGGTTCTCTCTTAAACTCACTTGATTTTACTCAAGCGATAAAGCAAAATCTTCTAAGAGTTAATAATAATGTAATAAGTAAGCAAGACACAAGAATAAGTTTTCAAGATACTTGTATATATTAATTCTCAACTCAAAGTTTACAAGAATCTTACAAGCATGCTCTAATGAGTTTACAATGAGAACTATATATATACTATGTACAGCCGGTTATACTTGGAAAACCAGTTGGAAAATACAACTAGACAAAATACTATAGATGCTAGAGGTATGTAAACTAAGATAAAGTATTATCTAGAATTAGGTAGTCATGACAAGCCCATGACTTACCTTTTGTCACCAACTAAGGTTGGCAACTGTACTAATCTATGATGGATGAGCAGTGGATAAAGTAAGGTCAAACATACCCGCATGGAGAAGTTTCATGCAGTCTGTCAGTGTAGCAGTTGACTGACAGACACCTTACTTTATCCACTCTTCATAGTTGTTACTTCCGAAGGTAAGTAAACTTCCAAAGACATAAAGTCTTCCGAAGGTGCTTTGGCTTCAGAAGGAACAACTCCTTTGAATTAGTTGCTTCCAGTCTTTATCTTCTTTATACTTCAGAAGAGTAAACATGGCTCGGAAGACTAAGTTTCTTTTCAGAAGTTCTTCTAGTCTTGGCTTCAGAAGGTGGTGGACTTGTCTTCGGAAATGCAGCTTTGTCTTTGGAAGTCCTTCATAGATTGTACCAAAATTAAGTTAAGTGTTTATTTTGGTTGCACCAGCTTTATCAGACCCAACAAACTTCCCTTAGGCTGATGCTACCAAAACATTTACTTATCCTTCTTCTTCAGAGCTTCACTCACCAATGCTAGAAAATCTGCACTCTTTTCTTTGTTTTCTTCTATGGTAATGGCGAGGATTTGATTTAGTTCTTCCTTAGATAACAAATTAAGGTGCTGTTTGTTTTTTCTGCAGGAAAACGTCTGCAGTCTGCGGACCACATCTGCAGACATCTGCAGCAGAAGAGGTGGACCAAATGTCTACAGTCTGCAAGAAAAAGACTGTTTGTTTTATTTAACATCTGCAGAATGCTGAAATATTCTGTAATTAAACTAAATTTATTTTTTAAATTTTAAAAACAACTAATATATTAATATATATAAACCATCGGTGATTATCCAAACATACAACAAAAACAGATCAAGAAACTTTGATAAATCAGACGTCATTCGAATCACAAACACCCAATCAATCAACAAAAACAGATCAATCAACGCAGACCCAGATCGAATAATCAACAAAATAGGTGGATCAACAGCTTATTAACACCTCTGTTCACCTCAAGATCTCGATGAACGGTGGATAATCACCGATGGGTGAACTCCGGCAGGTAAAGATTGAAGATTTATTGGTTTATATACAAAGAAAACCGAAATGTGGAGAGATTGAAGTGTAATTGTTCTTGATCAAGATCTGTTCGCTCTTACATTCTCAAGATCAATCAAAACATACAAACGCAAAGAAATTAGGGTTCTTGAATCCAAGGTAATCCCCCTTTCCTCTATATAGTTTCATTTTCAGCTTATGTTATCGTGATTTGAGCAACGAATGGATCGATTTCAACTCCAATTATGATTGTTCTTCACTGTGGCGAGGTGGCGACGGTGGCGGGCCGAAGGGGGAAAGCGGGCCGAAGGGGGCGGGGGGCCGGCGACGTGGCGACTTGAAAGGGAGGGATGGGAAGTGGAGGTTCAAGTGGTGGGGGTGGGCTTCGAGCAGTGGGTCTTCGAGCAAGGGGACTTCGAGCAAGGGGGCTGCGACGAAGGGCCTTCAAGCAGCGGCGGCGAGCAGCGGCGGCGAGCGGCGGCGACCAGCGGCGGCGAGCAGGGCCGGCGAGCAGAGGTTGGCGAGTGTTGTGGGGGCTGTGGAGTGGTGAGTGTGCTGGGGGTTGTGAAGAAATGATATGGTTTGAGTCAGAAGAGGTTGGAAGAGTTGAGAAGAGGGGTGTCTGGGTCTTCTCCAAGAAGAGGACGGGAAGACATTTTTAAATGAAATGTCTTCCGAAAAACAAACAGTCTGAAAGTTCAAATGTCTGCGCGTCCTCTTCTTGGTGAAGACAAAAGAGGCTGAGAAGATCTTTTGTAAAAAAACAAACAGCCCCTAAGTCTGTTACCTTGGACAAACCCCCACCATAGCAAACCCCCCCATCGCACCCTAAGTCCTAACCCACCGCCTACCTCAGCCACACCATCGCACCACCCACCCTTTCTGCCACCGTCAACACATTACCACCCGAAGCAACCGTGAATTCACTTGGTGAGATTGTTCCATCTTGACTTTTTCATATATGTTAATTTGCTTTTAGCCTTCTGTATCGACACCTTTTAGTTTACATTGGTTGTCTGGGTTAGGGGTACTAGCCTTTTGGTTGTTTATAGGGGAGTCACCCCCTATTCCCGTGCTTTTTCTGTTTTCTCATTATCTGATAAGTTGCTGCTCCTTGAGTTGTTTGTGCGTCGCCTGTGTTTTGCTATCACCGTGTGTGTGACTACTTTTGTGTATGCCTTTTTGGGTTACGGAGGGTTAGGGAGGTATAATTGATATCAGGAGTCATTGTGATACCCCGAGATCATGTTCGGTGACGAGAGGTGCTTCGACAGGAAATAAGGGTCATAGATTGCGAGTGGCGACATGGAATGTAGGAACCCTTACTAGTAAGTTATTAGGGTTAGTAGATGTGTTGAAGAGACGTAGGGTTCAGATAACGTGTCTGCAGGAGACTAGATGGCGGGGTGGGAGAGCAAAAGAGTGCAATGGTTATAAACTGTGGTATTCAGGGTTAGATGGAACAAAAATGGAGTAGGTTTTCTAGTTGCTAAAGAAATCCATGATAATGTAGTGGAGGTGAGAAGATACGATGATAGACTTGTGTTGTTAAGAATAGTAATAGGAGACGAAGTAGTGGCAGTAGTTAGTGCATATGCACCACAAGTTGGTTTAGGGGAAACGGAAAGAAGGAAGTTCTGGGAGAGTTTAGATCGCGTTATGGGAGACATACCTAGAGATGAAAAATTATGCATAGGAGGAGATTTTAATGGACATATCGGTAAGGATAATGATCACTTCTCGTTGGTGCATGGAGGTTTTTGGTATGGTCTGAGGAATGATGGCGGAAGAGAGCTCCTTGATTTTGCATCAACACATGACTTAGGCATCATAAGCTCGTTTTTTAAGAAAAGAGACGCGCATCTAATCACGTTTACCAGCGGTGGGAGACACACACAGATAGACTATTTGCTGATGAGGGGAGAAGACCGTAACTCCTGGAAGGACTATAAGGCAATCCCAGGAGAGACAGTAGTAACTCAACACCATATGTTGGTGGTAGATCTACGCGTGAAGAGAGCAATTATCCAGCCAACTAAGAGAATTAGACCTACGATCAGATGGGGCCAGCTCAAAGACGAAAAGATTACCATCTTTAGAGATAAGGTCATACCAATGACCGAAACTAGGCCACAGGAAGATGTAAACCAAATGTGGGAGGCTATGGCAAGTAGAATCATACAAGCAGCTAAAGAAACTCTTGGACTTACAACAAGTAGGACAGTTGGTCATAAGGAATCCTGGTGGTGGAACGAAAATGTACAGGACAAGATAAGAATTAAACAACAATGTTTTAGAGACCTTTTACGCTGTAATAATGAGGAAGAACGAACAGACCTAAAAGATAAATACAAGGAGGCTAAACGTGAGGCGAAAAAGTCTGTGTCGGAGGCAAAGAACATAGCGTATGAGAGAATGTATAAGCGGCTAGAGACGAAAGAAGGAGAATATGATATGTTTAAGATTGCCAGGGCAAGAGAAAGTAGAAGACAAGACTTGAGAATGGTGAAGTGTGTAAAGGCTGCGGATGGAAAGGTATTGGTGAAGGAGAACGACATCAAGGGGAGATGGAAAACTTACTTCGATAACCTTTTCAACATAAGGAACCCTATCCATCAAACTACGATCGATAAAACGATTCAAACAATGCAACAAAACAAGTGTTACTGTACAAGCATCACAGTCGATGAAGTTATGAGAGCGTTGAAGAAAATGGGAAGGGCTAAAGCGGTGGGATCAGATAACATACTGATTGAAGTGTGGAAGTGTCTAGGAGATGAGGGTCTGCAATGGCTAACAAACTTATTCAACACTATCTTCAACACCGAAAAGATGCCAGAGCAGTGGAGAAGCAGTGTCATAGTGCCCATATATAAGAAAAAAAAGATATGCCTAATGTTACGTAAATTACAGGGGAATAAAACTTTTGAGTCACACGATGAAATTATGGGAAAGAGTTATTGACATGAGAATTAGATGAGAAACTCAGATAACGATAAACCAATTCGGATTTATGCCAGGACGCTCCACAACAGAAGCCATACACGTCATAAGGAGGATCATGGAGAAATATAGAGAAAAGAAAAGGTACCTCCATATGGTATTCATTGACATAGAAAAAGCCTATGACAGTGTGCCACGTCAACTCATTTGGGAAAGTCTATGACTTAGAAAGGTACCAGAGAGGTATATCAAAGTAATAAAGGATATGTATGAAGGAGCAAAAACGTGTGTGCGAGCACCAGTCGGAGACACGGACTTTTTCCCGGTGGAAGTGGGACTCCACCAAGGATCGGCATTGAGCCCATTTCTCTTCACAGTAGTGTTGGATGAGATGACCAAGTCTATACAAGAGCCTGTAACATGGTGCATGTTGTTTGCGGATGATATTGTCTTAATATCAGAATCTAAAACGACGTTAAACGAGAGGCTAGAACAGTGGAGAGCAGCACTAGAGCGCAAAGGCTTAAGGATAAGTCGCTCTAAGACAGAATACATGCATTGTAACTTTAGTGGTGAGGCGGAAGAGGACACCCAAATCAGTCTCTAGGGTATGACGGTACCACAGACGTCTAGGTTTAAAAATCTAGGCTCGTACGTACAGGATGACGGAGAGATACATAGCGATGTAGTCCACCGTGTTAAATCAGGATGGTGCAAGTGGAGAGCAGCATCAGGGATCCTGTGTGATAAGAGGTTCCCAACAAAATTAAAGGGAAAACTATACAGAGTGGCCGTACACCCAGCTATGTTATACGGAACAGACTGTTGGGCCATAAAGAAATCGCATGAGAGACAAATAGAGGTTGCGGAAATGCGAATGCTGAGGTGGATGTGTGGACACACAAGATTGGACCGAATAAGAAACGACGTGTTTCGACAGAGGCTAGAGGTGGCTTGTATCACAGATAAAATACGAGAGGGAAGACTAAGATGGTTTGGCCACGTGAAGAGGAGGGCAATGGCAGCACCTGTTAGAGTGGTGGACAATGTCAACTTAGAGGGTAGGAGAAGTAGAGGAAGACCTAGGTTGACATGGGATGAGAAAATTAGGCGGGATTTGGTAGACTTGCACCTCTCCGAGCACATGATCGAGGATAGGAGTGAGTGGAGGCGTAGAATTAAAGTTAAGGACTTTTAGCGGGACTTGAGGGTAGGAAGGGTAGACGTAGACTTGATGCGGGTGCCCTCGACTGAGTTGTGGATGTTCCACATTCTGCTCCTATACGTGTTACTTGCCGCTTATTTATTGTACATAATTTCTAATTCCTTAAGTGATTTTTACCTTGTGTGACATGCTTTATATTGTGATCAATATTGTTATGGCTTTCGTTATCGAGTCGGGGGTCTCTTCGGAAGCGGTCTCTCTATCTTCCAAGATAGAGGAAAGACTAGCCACCACCTACCCCTCCCAGACCCTACTCTTGTGTGGGATATACTGGGTACACTTGTTTGTTTGTTTTTTACCTTGGACAACATGAATCTGGTGATAATCCCCCCTATAAAGGGTTAGTTGATAGGTGTTGGAGTCATACACCCATCTAACTATAGGTTCAAAGGCTGGTCGTTGTACCATTTGTAGAAATGTTTTACATTTGATGAGAGCTGCCTCTTTTATTGCTTTTCTCTTTTTTCTTTACCTCTGCATCTCTCATATTGCTTATATGATTTCTGGTGAGAGATGCAATAGGAGGATTAGAGGGATTGGAGAATGGTATGTCTGCTAGCTCAGCAAGATCAAATCTACTGCTGTGTAGCAGATAGGTTGTGTCCCATATATTGATCATACCATTCTCTCTTACCAGCCTGAAACTTCCTGAAGGATCATTAAGCCTCCACTAGACTATAGAGCTCCTAGGAACTTGGGGAGTGGTAGGGAAGTCATCTATCTTCCTAGGGTCCAGCAGAGTCACCAGTTTCCTTTTTAGCTTATTCTCTTCATCAGTTAAGACACTTCGGTTTAGAGTAAGAAGAATAAGAGCCTGGTCCAGAGTTCCAGTGGAAAGATCAAGGAAAGCTTCTTTTGAGAGAAGGCTGATAGAATTTGCAATTTATTTTAATTCTATCAGCTTGTCTTCCCAAGAGATAGAGGTCAACCTTGTGCAGTGGTTGAGCCTTTCTTGGATTTCCTTATACTCCCTCACGGTCAGGGCCTGGATGATTGAGAGGATGGTTGAGTTGAGGGTTTGGCTTGAGTTATGGGTTTGGGTTTGGGTGATACTTTTGTTTTGGGTTTGGTTTTGGGCTTTAAGACAGGTGGTGATGGTGGTGGTGGTGAGATAGTTAGTTCAGGTTTTGAGGTGGCTGGAGGGGCTGGTTCTGGGGTATAGGGTTCATCAGTGGGTTTAGGCTTTATAGGAAAAGGGAAAGGGAAAGGTGTAGGTGGTTCAGTGGATTGAGGTAAGGGTGTTTGTCTTGGTTTGAGGGTAGGCTTAGGTTTGGGTGATGGTTTTGGTTTTGGGACCATCCTCTGGTTGCTTGATTTCCAGGCATCTTTTGTCGGATCCCCGAATGAATATCAGCCTTGATCTCATTGATATGTCATTAGAGAGTCTTTTCTACCATGGAGGCCACCTGCCTGGCAGAGAAGCCATGGGCTTTGAGATAGGATTTCATCCATTCCTTATCCGCAGCCCTTTTGGCAGCAGCTTTCTCAACCTCCTCCTCCTTTCTCTTCTTCTCCCTCAACTTTGCCCTGGATGCCCTCTTTCACTCCTTCATGATCTTTTCTTGTTCTTGTTTGAAGAAGAACAAGATAGTTTCCAAGTCATGAGGGGCCAGTTCTTCTTCTTTGAATCCCCTAGAGCCTAGAAAGGCTATTTTCTCTGCTTAATCCTTGGCCTGTGCCTTCACCATGTCCTTCTCCTTTCTTCTTCCTTAGCCAACCTTGCTGCTACCTTTCTTTCATTCAGCAACAATGCTTCCTTCTCTAGTTTTACAAGCTCATCATATGGAAATAAGAGCATTTCTTCATCTTTTACTCCTATACCGATGAGCCTGTCTATAATCTCCACTCTTCTTTGATTGTCAATCTGCTCTTGAGCAGCTCTTGATGCCTTTCTACTAGTAGCCAACAACTATTCAGAGACAGTTTGCCCTTTCCTTTTGAGTTTGGCTAATCTCTCATCCTCCTTAAGCTCTTTGTTGGTACATATGTACCTAGTTCTAGTTCTAGTGAGCTCAAATGTAATTGACTTTTATTTTGTAACACTTATGTAATGTTTGATATATGAAATGAAAAGTCTTCTTTGAATGTTTATTGGTTGTTGAATATTATATCTATTAATATTATTTATTGTTACACACTTATATGAACATGTTAGATAGGTTTACAGTTGTTAGACATAGTTCTGTATCGTTAAAGGTTAAGGAATATGTTTAACTAAGTCTTATGATTCAGTCGCACGACTGGACCACGCGAATGGGCTATTTGCAAGATGGAACCAGGTGATTGAGTCAATCGCACGATTGAGTCATAAGACTAACTCAGACGTACGGATGAATCAAACGTATGACTCAGTCGCACGACTGAGCCATACGCATGGCTCAGTCATACGAATGAGAGCTGTAACCTATAAATACCACTTAATTTGTGGAAAAACGGAACACTTTGAGAATTATCAACCCTAGCCATTCCTGTTCGTCCAGAGAGTCCCTTCCAACTTCATAGAACGTTTCTAATCGATTCTAATCAATTCTTAACGTATTCTCATCGTTAGTTTTGATCGGTTAGTACTCCGTCCGTACACGATCCTAACAAGTGGTATCAGAGCTTTGGCTCTTGATTCTTCTTGGATTCAATCATGTTTTTTAAAAAGTCAACGTTTTTAATCAAAAGATTCGGTCTTTCTGCATAAAAATCCAGTTTTTATGAGTGCATGTGTTCAAAAGTTAATCTTTTTCAAGTTTCATCCTACTAGGGTTTTCAAAATTGTGTTTTTAGGTCGAATTGCATGAAAAAGTTTGAAAAATTTCGAAGTCAGCAGCCTCAGTTGCACGATTAACTCAATCGCACGACTGAACTCCATTCGCTCAGCTTAATCGCACGATTGGCCCAGTCGCTTGTTCAATCGCACGATTGGCCCAGTCGGTTAGTTCATTCGTACAATTGTCCTAGTCGTCTGCTCAGTCGCACGACTAAGCTCAATCGCCCAGTTGAGTCTAAGTCGTACCTGTCTAACCCCGGGCCCAGAGAGGCGGGACGTCACGATTAGGAAACAACAACCAAAATGCAACGGAAACTAAATGGTTTAATACAATACAACTTTCAACATTTACATCAGAATATTGGCTTTGTTTCAATTCACAAGGTGCCTAAATCTACAGTCTACAGGTGTTATGATCAATCTTTTGGTAAAGGTTTTTTGATGCTTCAGTAACTAAAGCTTCTAGGCTCGACTTTTGTCTTCATCACCTACCCTCACTTCTTGCCTCGGATTTAGGTATCTTCTATAGCTCAACTATTCTCCCTAGCTGTACCTGAAGACATGCTCAAAAAGATTTTATGTCAACTAAAAAGTTGGTGAGTTCAAGCGGTTATAGTTTCAGAAAAATAAAAGGGACTCTTAAAGTCCACATGTTAAAGTATTTGTATCTATTATAGCTGTTGTGGGGTCACAATCAACCCTGCACTCAGTCCCGGCTTGCCTCTTCTAAAGTTATGTTGTACCAGTTAACCCCGCAGGGAGAATCTGAGCCTTATAGCGGTGGACCGTACCTGCCAGGATGGTCCACATTTGTTTCTTACAAAACCTGTCACATGCCACAACGATCCTTTCGGATCTTCAGTGGGGGTTCCTCCCTGTAGCGGGAGCCACTGTGTGTGGGGGATTCCCCAAATAGATCTACCCATATAAACAAGCGGTTCACCAAAGAATTAATGATTGTGATTCATGTATCAGCAGGTATCATCAAAATCCACAACATAATTTGCATCATATAGTATCACAAATAACTGTTTTAGTTAAAAGAACATGCTTCATCCCAAAAACAGTAAGTAAAAAGGGATCACTAGAACTCACCTTGTATCCTTATATAAATTCAGAGCTCGATAAAGAAAAATGATGATCAACAACACTACAACAACACTAAAACGCCATTTCAACCACTATTTTCCCAATAATTCTAACCGGCTTTAGGTCGTTATCAAAGTAGTCAAACTCGCCACCCAAACTTAGTAACCCAAACCAACATCCATAATCACATACATCTTCACCACTACCACTCGGTCACCACCTCAACCATTATTGGCTATCACTAAACAACTCCATTACCATGACCAACAACAACCATAACCATCTTCTTTCGTCTACTTGCGGTCCTACTCCACCATCGACCACCATCACCCAACCAATAACTACGCCGCCACAAGCACAGCCCACAACTATCACCACGACCATCAACAACATGACCACAGTTGACATGCACACTAATACACCGCCATCAACAGCCCCAAATCATAACCACATCGACATGCACACTGATACATCACCATCAACATCCTCGAATCACAACCACATCAACATTTACAGCCCTAACCGACACTAAATCGACCAATATCAACCGGAGCCACAATCACGGTCAACAATCAACAACAGCCAGCAACTACCGCGATCCCAGCAGCCACAACCGAAGCCCCTGCTGCTATCACCTTCACCAACCATCAACAGGCACGACCCAAACCACATCCTACCCAACAGCCATCATTTCCATCCTCGGCAACCATCGCAGTCGCCTAATACAACAACATCACAAACCCACTGAACCTTACCGTCACACCTGGTTTACACCGTCACTTTCCATAGCTCGACCACCACCATCTCTAACCCGATTTCCAGCACCATCACAACCACAATCATCAAACACAACTAGCATGACCACCATTATCGGGTCTCGAATGACCCTCGTGGTCATCTTAGCCGACCATCGCCGCTGTCGGACCAACCGTGAGTCTGAACCGCCTCCCTCGCGACCGATAACCCAGAAATCCCAAAATCGACCTTTGATTCTTGCCTCTTTAGCCCGTTTGCATCGCGACTAGCAAGGAATTAGGGCCTCCTTCGGCTCGGGTTGAAGAGAGTCAGGGGGGGAGTTTCTCTCGCCGGCACTTCGCCGGAAGGGGGTCGCCTGAGGCCGGAGGTTTGGCCGGATTCGAAGAAGAGAGGGGAAGGGGGAGGTCGTGGCTGTGTCTGCCTCTCTCTTTCTCAATTGGGTTTTTGAAACCCTAAAATGAATTAAAATGGTTTATATAGTAGGGCTAAGTGATTGGGTTCGTTAAAAGGGTCGTTTCGCAACACGTTCGATTAAGTTTTTCGCGTAACGTAATAAATTTTGTTTCCCGTTAGCTTCGATTTTACCATGTATTCTAATTATTCTGAGATTAATGATTTTATCGTGTTTAGAACATGCCGAACAGTTAAACGACACCGCGAAATCGACACGTTAACGGTTTTACGCGTTTTCGTCGAATGAGCGCTTTTATTATTATTTTGATATCTAAATTCATGCAATTAAGCATTAGAATGATATTTTGAGCGTTATCTTCCCATGTTGGTCACGTTAAAATCTTATCTGACAAATTCTCGGGTTTGACCTGATCGTAACCCTGTTTGCGCCACGGATGCGTTTCGGAACGCATTTATTCCAGACAACGTATCACTCACCAAATGTACTATGTTATGATAATAAACAATGGTTAGACGGATATTTACGGAGTTATGAGGCTCAGTTGTCTGAACAGACGTCAGTTAAATGCCGGTGAAAACCGATTTTCGCGTTTCGCTTCCGAAATTCTATTGTTCATGCTTGCTTGATGAAAAATCTTTCAATAAGCATTATTTATGATATTGTTAGCATAGACAACGATTTAGATTGGCTGACAAGCCATTATAAGGAATTCTGATGGAATTCAGACGTTAGTACGCATTAAATTACCGGATTTTACCTGGTATGGGTTCTGAATCCGTTTTCAGTTTGGATCTTTTCCATAGTTGTTTCATATCACATAAGAATTCTTTGTTTCATGGTTTCTCCTTCAATTAGTTCGTAAACGTGCATTTGGGCCTTAAATGGGCCTTGTTTGTATGTTCGGGCCTTTATTGGGTTTATTGGGCACAAAAGGCTAGTTTCGTTTTGCAAGATTTCTTTGGTAAGTCCAAATCAATCCGGACCTTTATTGGGTCCTATAATACGTTAAGCTTTCTAATTGGGCTAGATTTCAGGGGTGTTACATTCTCCCCACCTTTTAGAAATTTCATCCTCGAAATTTTAGTATCGCTAACATTGTTTCCGAGTGTAATACACTCATAATATGAGTCTTAAGAATTTAAAGCTATTCAGCTGAGCATTCCAGAATGAAAGTTGTCGATTATGTATCGAATAATTGGGTTTATTTAGATTCAAATAAGTATCCTGATGTTTGAACATGCTTGTCAAACTAGTGAGTTGTTTCATGCATAGATATTTGGATTCAGTATTCGATTAATTGATATTTGCACAGATTTTGACAAGAAAGGTGTTCCAATGTGGTTCATTACACCGTCCTGCTAGATAAGTCTAGCAAGGAGACGAACACTAAACTCTCGGCGGTATTACCGTTCTCAAGGAGAATCTTATGAAAGATTGTGAAGAACCAGATGCTGGTGTGAATGACTTTAATTTGACGTAATAGTCACGTCGGCTATATGTCACTAGTAACTCCTTAGAACCATAAGGAAATGGGTCATAAGATGTCATAGATTAAAGACCTCAGACCAAGGAGGATTTGGTTTCCTCAAGAGTACAAATTAATATCTAGAATTAGCGCACTTGTTCCAGCCAAGTTAAAACTAAAAAGTTTTCACGACTGATAAGAATGGAAAAGATAGGTCACACACAATAGTCGCTTCCTTTTCAACCTTCCTACTCTAGGAACAGTACTGTATATAATAATCTCAGTCTTCAAGTAGTTCCATCCATCTTAACTTACGCATGTCGAGAGTTTTCCCATCTAGGATATGTCATAAGCTCTTGTGAATTGACGTTAGATGAATTCGCAAGTTTCAGATGCGATACAGGTAATGGCAATAGAGGATAAGCCTAACTGTAGGCCATCAGCATTTATCAATGCGATTGTTATCATCGATTATTGATCGCCCAATTGTGTTTGAACTAGTATTCTAATGGGTAGTTGGGAGAGTAGTACAGATAAGGTATCCAAATGCATATTCTTATTTAGTAAAAGTCGTGCCCCATAGTTCCAGTTCATGTACAATGTAACCCTTCGCATGTTTCTTGAATTGCCGGGTGGCTAGGAGATTGCCTTGTACCATCGTTTCACTTATATTCTCGGCTGATATATTTAAGGTGTAAGTAGTATCTTGCAACTGATTAAGCAGGTTAACAATTCTAGGAAAGGGGTATCGCTTCTTCTAGGTAACTTTATTCAACTCTTGATAGTCTATCCATATTAGGAGCATTCCATTCTTCTCCCCACAAAGTGTATCAGGGTTCTTCAAGGTGACATACCAGGTCTTATGAACCGTTTATCTAACAGTTATCGAACTTGCTTTCCTTCCACCAGCTCCTTAATACAAGTTTCAAGTCCGGTACCCCCATATATAAATGACTTCTATTCTCCAACTCAATTTCCTTAACAGCAACCTCAACTGTTGTCTTAGGCTACAGAATTGCTGCAATCGTCTCCACTAGTTCCTTCATAGTGTTTCCTAGTTAAGGTCAGCCGTCTGCATGACCTCTTCCTTGGTCCATATTCTACAAGGTAACTGTGCCTTGTAGAGGGTCTATTCATGAAGCAGGTAACTCTGTTTAGATTCCAATCCTTTATAATCATATTGATTGTTCCAACGAGATATAAGAGTAAGACTTTTTGCTCAAATTTCTGACGTTGTGGAGCGTTCTAGGGTAAGGTATTAGAGAATCACTTTAGGAGAGGTTTGAAAATTTATAGAGGTTTGAAAATTTAGAGAGGAATAACACCAATGCTCACGATCAGGGATGATTATGCAGACTTTCTTTGTCTACAATCTGCTGTATGTCTATCATTTCGTTGTAGTTGGATCTCAAGTGATTTAACACATGAGATTTCTTGTAGCTGATCTTCTATGCTTCTTAATATATCTTTTGGAGTAACACCATCCTTTAAGTTCAACCATGATTCTTCCGCCATGAATTCTTCATTATTATTGACCGCATTGATTTGAACAAGTTTAGGACTTCATCAAGGTGCTTGCTAGCACAAGAAGGTTAACTACCACTCTAATAACTTATCGTATAGTTCGAGATCATATTCTACTTCAGATCTTCGTGCTCGAATCACGAACTTATCACTCAAATAGTAGAGATCTCCGAGTAGAGATAACTTACAAGGTTTTAAAGTTTTCCGCATCGGCTATCTCGCGTTTCCAAAGATGAGGGTTATGCTAGAGGGCTTAAGGTGAGTAGCACTACTCGTTAAGAGAATAAATCAGAAGCAGAGGGGTGAGTTGGACAATCGGGGACCCACAGAAGTTGTAAATTCAGATTTTTGTCTTGAATTTCGAAGGTCAGCTTTTCTCAGCAATTATCTCTAGCACTTGAGCCTTTATTTCTATGGAATCAGGATTTTAGAACGAGGTTTCATCTCCGACTTATTCTGGCACTCAGAAGTTTACCAATAACACGGCCAGTTAAAAGCATGGTCAAATAATTCAACTTATGCTGCAGGTAGAGATTGTTAGTAGGTAACTAACGGTTCTTTGATGATAAAGGAGTCCACAAACACCTGGTACTATGAAAGGTGATTGTTAATCATTATCAAAACTAATATTAAGAATCTTCTTTTGGATTAAGTGGTTCTATGACGTCGAATAGGTATCATGTAATCAGTTATCAAAGATTTTTAAGAGATTGATAAAGGAATTCTAGAGTCTAGAATGTCCTATGAAGTGATGGCTAATAAGGGAGAAAGAAGTGACAAGTCTTCTATGTCATTGACCACATGACGTGCTTCTCGACAATCCATTACTCCAATCTATTCTCGGTTGTAGAGTTTATGTTAGGAAGTCTTTTACGATACCGACAAAGTTGAAACGAATTCTGTAATAAGTAGGAAGAAATTCATGGGCATCACAAAAAGAATGAACATTATTGCTAAAGTGCGCGCATAACTTAGGTGAAGTACCGTACTCTCAGCGCGAGGCTGCTTGAGCTTGAGAAGGAACATTTGATGATCTTTCGAGTCAGATAATTGCATCATTATAACCCAATAGGGTAGCAGAACAAAAGAAAAGAGAAGATGAAGAAGAAAAAGAATAGTTACTACAATGTCGTCCTTGGTAGCCTTTCAAGTGTCAAATGTCTTCGCCCAGCACGAAAGTTTTGGGAATATATATATATGCTCATTTAGTATATGTTGGATATTCGTGTTTAAATCTTGTATTTATTTGTTTCTTGAGTGTTACACTTTGACATTAGTTTACATGACAGGGCCCACCAGAATTCAAGGGCACCTGTAAATTCACCATTACGTGTGCACCCGTAATCGTCAATTTACCATACACTATCATTCTAGTTTTTCCCATCATAAGTTCCAAGTTCTATGTGATTAAGTCATGGAGTTAAAATTCCCATTTGGTCATCATCTGCAATTAAGCACACTCAGGTTCCAATTATGCCAACATTCTTGTTCACCCAAAAATTGTCTCAAAGTTAGTTTCAACAAATCAAGCAATAAATGAGCATTCAGGTACGGGCTATCCTAGGGAGCAGAACAAACAAAAAGGCATCGTGGTTACTATCTCACCACTAAATTCCAACATGTATCATCTTGCAAATGAGGCATATAAGCAAGTATCATCATAATAATTGTCTCATGTAACGACACAAGTCGTATCAAGTGTATAGCAAACAACAGTTGTTTCATATAGTAACAAAAGTCAACTATGCAATCAGATAAGTGTCTCTCCAGGATTTAAGTCCTGATATATGTGCACAGCGTTGGTTTCTAACATTCTTAGTACTTAATGTTCAGTGGTCCTGTTAGTCGTCTCCAAAAGGTTCCATACCTTTCCTGATTTACTCGGGTGCACCTATCATAGGTAATACCCTAATGTATCAAGGTTTCTTATAGGGTAGAGATTTCTTAATGGGATATATGTAATCCTTAGGGTATACAAGTTAAAGATGGGAGTTCTTAAGGGAACCTATTCTTGCTGCAACTTTGGATCACTAGATCATGGAAACAACCTACTAGGCTGGTCCTATTTGTGGTTACAGCTTAGGTATTGCGAAACAAACCCATATTTCTACACCCTTGGTTCAGCAAAGCTCAGAAGAATCATCTTACTAAGGTGGTCCTATGAGGTTCCTATGGTTGTAGTTTCGGTCTCGCAAAGCAGACCTACTTCTACAACCTTTGGCTCTGATACCAATCTGTCACACCCCAGGCCCAGAGAGGCGGGACGTCATGATTAGTAAACAACAACCAAAATGCAGCGGAAACTAAATGGTTTAATACAATACAACTTTCAACATTTACATCAGAATATTGGCTTTGTTTCAATTCACAAGGTGCCTAAATCTACAGTCTATAGGTGTTATGATCAATCTTTTGGTAAAGGTTTCTTGATGCTTCAGTAACTAAAGCTTCTAGGCTCGACTTTTGTCTTCATCACCTACCCTCACTTCTTGCCTCAGATTTAGGTATCTTCTATAGCTCCACTATTCTCCCTAGCTGTACCTGAAGACATGCTCAAAAGATTTTGTGTCAACTAAAAAGTTGGTGAGTTCAAGCGGTTATAGTTTTAGAAAAATAAAAGGGACTCTTAAAGTCCACATGTTAAAGCATTTGTATCTATTATAGCTGTTGTGGGGTCACAATCAACCCTGCACTCAGTCCCAGCTTGCCTCTTCTAAAGTTATGTTGTACCGGTTAACCCCGCAGGGAGAATCTGAGCCTCATAGCGGTGGACCGTACCTGCCAGGATGGTCCACATTTGTTTCTTACAAAACCTGTCACATGCCACAACGATCCTTTCGGATCTTCAGTGGGGGTTCCTCTCTGTAGCAGGAGCCACTGTGTGTGGGGGATTCCCAAAATAGATCTACCCATATAAACAAGCGGTTTACCAAAGATTTAATGATTATGATTCATGTATCAGCAGGTATCATCAAAATCCACAACATAATTTGCATCATATAGTATCACAAATAACTGTTTCAGTTAAAAGAGCATGCTTCATCCCAAAAACAGTAAGTAAAAAGGGATCACTAGAACTCACCTTGTATCCTTATATAAATTCAGAGCTCGATAAAGAAAAATGATGATCAACAACACTACAACAACACTAAAACACCATTTCAACCACTATTTTCCCAATAATTCTAACCGGCTTTAGGTCGTTATCAAAGTAGTCAAACTCGCCACCCAAACTTAGTAACCCAAACCAGCATCCATAATCACATCCATCTTCACCACTACCACTCGGTCACCACCTCAACCATCATTGGCTATCACTAAACAACTCCATTACCATGACCAGCAATAACCATAACCATCTTCTTTCGTCTACTTGTGGTCCTACTCCACCATCGACCACCATCACCCAACCAATAACTACGCTGCCACAAGCACAACCCACAACTATCCACACGACCATTAATAACATGACCACAGTCGACATGCACACTAATACACCGCCATCAACAGCCCCAAATCACAACCACATCGACATGCACACTGATACATCACCATCAACAGCCCCAAATCACAACCACATCAACATTTACAGCCCTAACCGACACTAAATCGACCAATATCAACCGGAGCCACAATCATGGTCAACAATCAACAACAGCCAGCAACTACCGCGATCCCAGCAGCCACAGCCGAAGCCCCTGCTGCTATCACCTTCACCAACCATCAACAGGCATGACCCAAACCACATCCTACCCAACCGCCATCATTTCCATCCTCGGCAACCATCGCAGTCGCCTAATACAACAACATCACAAACCCACTGAACCTTACTGTCATACCTGGTTTACACCGTCACTTCCCATAGCTCGATCACCACCATCTCTAACCCGATTTCCAGCACCATCACAGCCACAATCATCAAACACAACTAGCATGACCACCATTATCGGGCTAGATTTCAGGGGTGGTATAGTACCCCAGTCGCATCCCCAGTCGTATACACAGTTGGTTTTCAAGTTTTAAGACTAATTCACTATGGACACACAGAACTTTGCATTCTCAGCAGGGAAGGACTCTAGGATCCAGAATCTATTGCTCTTGGAGAATGAGATTGGGAATCATAACAAACCACCAAAGCTTTTGTTTCTTGACGATTATCCTCAATGGAAGCAACGGTTTGAGATTCATCTAAATGGAGTAGACACAAACCTCTGGAACACTATTAAGACTGGCTACACTTTGCCCGTTGGAGCTGATGGTGTTCCACTGACTCAAAGTGTCTTGATTGAGGCATAAAAGACTGCGTACAATGCTGAGAAGAAGGCCTACGCATTGTTGACACAGTCCATTCCTAAAGACATCTTCCATCAGTTCTCAGAACACAGTAGTGCAAAAAGTTATGGGAGGCTCTTAAGAAGCGATATGAAGGTAATGCAACACTTAAGTCACTGAAGGCTAAAGCGTTGAAGAAAGAATTTGATAACTTCTCGTCTATTGGGAATGAAAGTTTGGATGATGTGATCGACCACTTCTATCACTTGATGAGTGAACTGCACACTCATGGGGTTAAAACGTCCATGGAAGACAAGGTGGCAAGCTTGGCTGATGGGTTACCTGATAAGTGGGATTCATTTGCTTCCACTTTGAGACATAATGCTGTGTTGGAGACTTTGGACATAAACGACTTTATTCTGAAGTTGAGGGAGGAAGAGGTTCGAAATAAGTACAAGTCTAAGAAGGGTGACTACACTCAGAATCCTTCTCTCTACAATGTGACTCCTACGACAACGTCTTCGAGTGCACCTTTGCAGACTGCTTTCGTGTCTAACACTTCTGCAAGCATTCCAAGTACTTCCTCAAGTTGTGAATCAGGTGGATCTTCAAGCGTCCAATTCAATGCTCCAGAAATTCAATTGACGAAGTTAATTACAAAGAATTTGGGCAACGTAACTGTTGAAGTTGCTAAAGAGCATATGGATCTACTAGCTACTGTTGTACAGTCTTATGACGGATTAGTAGCAGGAAAGATTGGTAACTGCCACTTGGCCAACGAAGATTATGAACAGGTTGATGAAACAGAGCTTGAACGGATGGATATAATGTGGGCTCTCGCTAGTGCTGTGCGTAGAGCAATGAAGTTTGTTAAGAAGACGGGACAGAATCTGGTGGCTACAAAGGATACAATGTTTGGATTCGACAAGTCAAAAGTCACCTGTTTCAACTGCGGTGAAAAAGGCCATTTCATCATTTAACAGACAGGATAAAGACAAACTCCAAAGTCAATATCAACCAGCCATGACTCCAAAGCAATGGTAGCACAGGGTGATGAAGGACAAGACTGGTCCTTTCGCACAGGGTGATGAAGGACAAGACTGGTCCTCGTTTCTTATCTGATGGTGAGGCTAACACTGCATCGGTTGATGATCTGAACGAAGAATCAGCGAGTGAGGGGGAGAACTCAGTTGAGCTTCATAATGCTGATGTGGATGAGACTTTAGCTGCTGTGGATAAACTAGTGCAGGATGAACTAAATGCTGAATCTGCAGCACACCAGGAACCCCAGGCTGCTTTCATGGCTGACACTTCTACATCTGCACAGGTAGAATCAAAAGATGATCTTTTTGATAAACATGCATGTGTTGAATGTGATAAGTTTAGTGAAAGCATTGATCTAAAATTTGCTAGGTTATTAGAACATAATGATAACTTTGTAAATAACTTAAAATCGTGCACTAAAGCTAATCATGTATTAAAGCAAAATTAAAGCAGTTTTAAGGAGAAAATTAAATTGCTGAGAAAACAATTAAAAGAGACTGAAGTTGTTGCTTTCAACCAAAAAAATGACATAACGTTTTACTTAAAAACAATTGAGGAAACTAAAAGGACAGAACTGTTTTACAAGTTGAAAATGAATCCTTAAAGCAAAAACTACATAGTTTAGCTAGTTCCTCTCACATCTTGAAAAACTTGGTTAAAGAAAGAAACAACGGGGAAGGGCTGGGTTATAAAGTTGTGCCTCCACAATGTGAGATCCTCCTGAACACCAAACAGAGACCTGTTAATAATAATCCCATCAAGGACCATGTGGTGACTACTCCTCTGGTCAGTGACCCGGACACTACAGTTCAATCTGCATCTCCGGTAGCTGATCAGAAGACATCAACTTCAGGCACAACGGATAAAACCATCATTGAGAACCTGGTGGAAGAGAATGTTCAAGCATCTCTTGGGTTGGGTTCAAAATCTGCTGTCACACAACCCAAGATTTCAAAAACCACTCAGTCTAAACAGGCTAAACAAGATCAAAATCATCTTAAAAACAAAGTAATCATAATGTTAAACAAGTAAAATTTGTCAAAGAAGGTGAAAATCAAAAGGTTGAGACCAAAAAGGCCATACCTGATATGTACTCCCCACCCCACAAGAGATCTCCTAGCCCTGTTGAGAGGAGATCATGCTATACTTGTGGACAAAGAGGTCACATCTCTTCAAACTGTCCTCGCTATCGGACACCTAAGATTAAAGTTGAACTAGATCAAGATGTTAAACAGTTTTCTTCAAAATAGAGATCTAAATCTCCTGTTAGGTCTAAAACACCTGCTAGGTCTTTTACCCCTTCCTAACACCACAGACAACACAGACAAGTCACTGGCAAGTCTGTGATGCCTGAGGTGAAACCTATTTTGAAAACAAACCTAAAGTTCAAACAGTAAATCAATCATCGGTTTACCACAAACAATCCTTACATAAGGATGGTCTGTGGAAAGCTAAAACATCTGATGTGTCTGATAGTGTTGATAAGCTGAAGGATGAGGTCTCTCTAACTACTAAAGGTCAGTGGGTTGACTTTGTGATGTGTGATGCCTCTGGGAAACCCAAGCCAGTCATGGCTTGGGTCCCCCTCCTTAACTAATTATTTTCTATTATGTGCAGGTTGTCCGCTATAGTGCTTCTACCAACACATGGAGAGTAGATAGCGGGGCATCCAGGCACCTGACAGGAAATCAGTCTCTCCTTTTAAATGTCAAAAAAATTAAAGGGGTACATGTTTCTTTGCTGGAAACAAAGGAGGATACATTACCGCACAAGGAGAAGTAGGTAATGGATAGGTAAAATTTGATAAAATAAATTTTGTTCAACAGTTGGAAAACAATTTGCTTTCAGTTTCTCAGATATGTGACAAGGGCTTCAAAGTGATGTTTGACAATCGAAAGTGTTACATTCTGAAGAAGGAGATGGAGATTCCTAAGGAGCAGGTCTTAATGTTAGCATCAAGGTACAATGATTTGTACGTCTTGGACATGTCAAATGCTTCTACTACTGAGTCTACTGTTCAGTGCTTTTTATCAAAAGCAACAGGGAAGGAGTCCATCTCATGGCACAGGAGAATAGGACACATAAATCATAGGAAGATGAATCATCTGATTCATAACAACTTAGTTGAGGGAGTTACTGTAAAGAACTTCAAACTTCCTGATTTTTGTGTCTCGTGCAAGTAGGGAAAGCAGACCAGGAAGTCTCACAAGACCAAGCACGTTAACTCTATCGAGATGCCACTGGAGCTACTGCATATGGATCTATTCGGTCCTGCCAGCACGAAGAGTATTGCGGGAGACTGGTACTGCTTTATCGTCACGGATGACTACTCACGTTTCTCCTGGGTGATGTTTCTGAAAGCTAAGTCAGAAACCTTTGAGTCGTTCAAGGTGCTCGTCATAACACTAGAGTCTCTCTACAAGCTAAAGGTGAGGAAGATACGGTCAGACAATGGAACTGAATTCAAGAATCAGTGGATGGATGCTTTCTGCAAGGAAAAGGGATTTGTTCATCAGTTCACCTCCGCATACACGCCACAGATGAATGGAGTTGCTGAGCGGAAGAATAGGAGCTTGATCGAGACTTCAAGGACTATGTTGGCAGACTCAAAGCTGCCAGTACAGTTCTGGAATGAAGCTGTTACCAATGTGTGCTACACACTTAATCGTGTTTAGTAGTCAAGCGACATGGGAAAACTTGCTATGAGTTGCTTCAGAAGCGCAAACCTAACATGGAGTATCTGGAACCATTCGGAGCTCCATGCACGTTACTGAAGAAAACTTCGAAGGGCAAATTCAGTGAGAAAGCAGATCAGGGGATCTTTCTGGGATACATCATACTGGACAAACGAGTTACAACAACTCAACAGGTCAGGTAGAAGTATGGTGCAATGTCGATGTGCAACGATTCACCATTCCCCTTGCTGGAAAAGGTCCGTCGTCATTCTTCGACTACAATGGCTTTTTCAAATCATTCAACCTTCCTCACATAGATTCAGATGGAGAGATTGCTGCTCAGATGATGCACGATGTCCTAAATACACCGAATCTGGATACCAACAATTTGACACCGGCTAGTGGTGCTTTGGGATATTCAACAGCTGCTCAGGACGAGAGTGATGAGTCTTTAGATGATGAAGAAGCAGCTGAGATAGGCATTGAGCATAATGTTAATCAAGAAGGAAGCTCATCAGCTGCTGAACATGCATCAGGGAATCCGGATACTGAACCTACTATCACAAATCTGGATACTGAAGTTGTCGTTCCTATGACACCTGTGACTAGGATCAGTGTGAATCATCCCCCGAAAGCTATCATCGGGGATCTTCACTCCGGCGTGCAGACGAGAAATCAGTTATATTCTGCTGATTACGCTGCAATTATGGAAAAGGGCTACGTGAATGATGGGGCATTTAAATGTTTTGTTTCTCAAGTCGAGCCCAAACACGTAAGCGATGCCCTGAAGGATGAGGCATGGGTCAATGCTATGCAAGAAGAGCTGCTATAGTTCAAGAAGCTTGGAGTGTGGACACTCATTGACAGGCGCAAAGGAGTAAAGTGATTGGCACCAAATGGGTGCTACGCTACAAGAAGGATGACCAAGGTGTTGTTATCAGAAACAAGGCACGTCTGGTTGTTCAAGGCTTTAGACAAATCGAGGGAGTCGACTATAATGAAGTGTTTGCACCCGTGGCTAGAATGGAAGCAATACGCATCTTCCAAGCCTATGCATCGTATATGAAGATCAAAGTCTATCAACTAGATGTAAAGAGTGCATTCCTTCATGGGGAAATCCGTGAAGAGGTCTACGTTAGTCAACCCGAGGGATTCGAAGATCCTTATCATCGGGACAGAGTCTACAAGTTGGGCAAGGCTCTGTACGGGCCACATCAGGCTCCTCGAGCTTGGTATGAGAAGCTCTCCACCCACCTGCTTAAACACGGGTTTCGCAGGGGTGTGATTGACTGCACGTTGTTATGAAAGAGAGAGATGGAGATTTACTGATGGTGCAAATTTATGTGGATGACATTATCTTCGGTTCATGAAACAAAGATCTATGTAAAGAATTCGAATCTATGATGAAGACAGAATTTGAAATGAGTGCCATGGGAGAAATGAAGTTCTTCCTGGGATTACAGGTGGATCAAACACCTACCGGTATTTTTCTGCATCAGACTAAGTATGTCGGAGACATTCTGAGTCGATTTGATATGGAAAACATCACGGTTGCTAGTACCCCACTCACCACAAATCATGATGTGGTACCTGATGAGAATGGGGATTTGGTGGCTGCCACTATGTATCGTGGGATGATCGGATCACTTATGTATCTCACTGCCTCACGTCCAGATATCATGTACACCACATGTCTATGCTCAAGATATCAAGCCAAACCGAAAGTAAATCATCTGATTGGGGTGAAAAGGATTTTTCGTTATCTGAAGGGTACTCCAACACTGTGGTTGTGGTATCCTCATGATGATGACTTTGAGCTAACTGCGTATAGTGATTCAGACTACGACGGTCGCAAGGTGAATTTCAAGTCTACATCAGCAGGGTGTCAGTTCTTTGGAAGGCGTTTAGTCACGTGGCAATGCAAGAAGCAGACCTCGGTTGCCTTATCAACCTGTGAAGCTGAATACGTTGCTGCTTCAAGTTGCTGCTCTCATATCATATGGATCCAACAGCAAATGCAATTGCTATGAAAAACAATTAATTGATGTGATTAAAATAAACACGGATTTTCAACGCGCCGACCTCTACACCAAACCATTTGATAAACCCATATTTTTCTATCTGTTAGAGGTCAACGACGTGAAAAAGAAAAGTGACATCATTTCAGAAGACACAGAAGCTTAGTCTGACACTTGTTTAGCTTTTAATTTAATTTAATTTTTATTTGTTTTAATTTCCTTGTCTTATAAAAATCCAAAATCACAAAAAGATTTTTTGTTTTAACATTTTAGGGGGAGATTAGTTTACTTTCAGTATTTATTTACTTAAAAGGGGGGGGGGGTGGGCAAATAAGCTAAAAAGGCAAAAACAACAACGTTAAGAATGTGATTCAATGCTATGGAAAGTGATAGTACACAAGCGTCAAGTTACTTGGAACACCCAAAAAGATTGTCAATTTTTGCAATTTTAGTTTAATTAAATCAAAGAAAATTGTAAGTCAGAGAATTCTAAGTCTAACAAATTGGGAATATTATAGTACGCTTGTTTGTTACTGTAATTACATGGAGAAAGTCGATCTAGGGTGGTGCTAGTTCATTATACGATGTGTCGGTAAATTCAACACAATAGACTAGTAGACATCATTGGTGAACTCAATTTAAACTAATCTGTTCAACCGACTGTGGGTTCCCATCTTATCACTGGTTAACACAATCAGTTATTTCCAATAAGGGATGACGAGCAAATAAACGCCACTAAAAGTATGCAGATGACCACAAAAAGAGCAAAGCATGAAAAAATAAAAATAAACGCAATCAAGCTGATAACCTATGTTGTTGGTGCGTTATGTGCAAGAGAAAAATTTAAAGGTGCTCTAACTAGAAGATAGGTTGTGTGCCTCTCTGCTGTGCGATGGCACTGACCTGAGGATAAGCATAACCTAGATATTCTAGAATTCATTGTTGTTTTCCGCCTCTCTGCTGTGCGATGGCACTGACCTGAGGCTTGGCTTCTCTTTGAAAGATCTATGAATAGTCTCTTCTTGCCAAAATACCCGTAGACCGCTCAAAAGTCTTCTGAGGAATGCCGATTACCATATAAGCTTGGGATCCACAAATGTTGGTTGAAATAATATAACCTAATACATCACCAATATGTGTCAAAAGTCTGTGTATGGATTTAAGTGGACAAGTATACTGATAATCATCGTAGCTGCACCGCCTGATGTTCAAAATCAATGTGTGTTACATATCAGATCAAGCATGATTCCCAGTAAGAACTTAGAAGTCTCAGATGAATGAGAAACTGTGATATGTAAATATGTTAGTTTCCAATTCAATATATATAAAAGTTCCAAGTAATTCAGTTTATGCCTGTCTGATTCCATATGAATCTGTCTTAGAAATGATGTTAATGCTAATAGGCTACTCTACCCTACCCTAACAAAATCACAAAAACATGTTTATTTTGTTACTTAGTTTAGTCTTTCAAGTTATTTGTAAAGTGTGTTAGTGTCGGACTTCGCTATGTTATTCATCTCTGTGAATGTCATAAAAATGAACTTAACGTTAATCTTAAATAAATTGTTTCTGAAAAGGTAAAAGGATCATGTCTGAGATGATCAGGTGGATAAATGGATCATGTCTGAGGTGATCAGGTGGATAAATGGATCACGTCTGAGGTAATCAGGTGGATAAATGGATCACGTCTGAGGTTATCAGGTGAATAAATGGATCACGTCTGAGGTGATCAGGTGGATAAATGGATCATATCTGAGGTGATCAAAAGGTTTTTAATCTTAAATTGGTCATGTCTGAGATGATCAAATGATCAAAATGTTTTATATATTGTTACAAGGGGCTAAGTGTTAAAGGGTCAAAAAGGCAAAATTTCACAAGTATGACCCATTCGCACGACTGGACCATGAATATGGACCAGTCACACGATTGGACCATACAAATGAACCCATTCGCACGAATGGACCATGAGTATGGATCAATCATACGAATGGACCATACGATTGAGCCCAATCGCACGATTGGAGGTGACCGACTGGGCAGTCGCACGAATGATCCTCAATCGTACGATTGGAGATGACCAAATGGGCGAGTCGTACGACTGAAGCTCAGTCGCACGAATCAATCGTGCGACTAGGTTTAGTCGCACGACTGAAGGTTGCCCTAGTATAAATAGAGGGGGAGTCGGTCTCAGTCGTCTCATTCACTCAAATCGCCCCTCAGACGCACGATACACACACATACTGCCGAAATTTCGTTTGATCTTCTTAGACCTGTTTTTGACATACTCTGACTGTTTGTTACAATTCCATAGGTACTGCGCGAAATCATTTGGCTGATTAATCGGTTACTACAACGTCAACATGACCGAAACAATGACCTAACTTAAAACCGAACCAAAGATGACAAATAAACCACTAAAACTAATCGTTTTGAACAAATTAAAGTAATTAGAGATTTAGTCGGTCATATGCGAACCAAATGAGCTAATCCTCAACGTTTAACATCAAGTATTACTCAAAAATTAAATTTGAATGAACAAACTGTCGGACATGCGATTGGACACACTAATGAACTTCAATCGCACGACTGAGCGAGACGAATGGCTCAGTCGCACGACTGAGACGGATGAATGGTTCAATCGCACGACTGAACCATGCGTCTGAGCTCAATCGCACGCCTGAGGTAAACGCATATGAGAACATACGACTAAGTCCAATCGCATGACTCAGTCATACGTATGAGCTCAGTCGCACGACTAGATCTCAGTCGCACTGTTCAGTCGCACGATTAGATCTTAGTCGCTCAGCTCAGTCGCATGACTAAACAAAATTTTCAAGTTCATGAAACAAGTCTGGTATTCTTTGACACATACTAATGTTTATCTACTTTGTGTCACAGATGGCTAGTCGGTGGCCAATGAGTACTAAGCACAACATATGTGCTTATCTCGATCTCTCTTCCCATAACGCTACAGAGTTTGCTGGCATCATCACATTCTTACGACGATCGAGGATTTTCCGTGCGATCTCTATGCCATGCACACCTTACAGATCCATACAGCAGGCGTTTTGGGAAGACGCTGCTGTAGATAGGTCCACTGAGCCCCATATTATCAGGAGTTCTATATTCGGGAAGGCCATCCAGATTACTGAGGAGGATATCAGGACGGTTCTGGAGTTCGAGGATGATTCTGATTGCCCCACCCGATTACATCCCCTCACTGTTAGAGGCTGCTTTATGAGGGCTATGTATTCTGGGGACATTAACGCAAGTATGCTCAACAAGAGCAACTTGTGCCCCCAGTTCAAATACTTAGCCCATGTACTTCTGAGATGCATCACATCAAGGAAGGGTGGATTCGATGAGCTCTCAGACCAGATGCAGAATGCATACGCTGCACTGGTGCTGAATCATCCATTCAGCTTCTCTAGGATGATCTTCACCTATCTGGTGGAGAACATCAAAGAGAAGGGGAAGGAAAGCTTCTGTATGTATCCACGGTTTATACAGATGATCATAGATTAGAAGCTCCCCTCCCTGCCGAAGGAGAAAGAGGATGCTGTGGTCCTGGAGGTCATGGATGACACTACTCTGGGACGGATGAGGGTATACCGGGGGAAGCAGGTTAAGCCCCCGGTGAGGAGATTATTTGGGCATCTGGCCTGGGAAGACTATAATGGCGCCAACAAAGAGGAAGTGGCGCCACGATGATAGTGACTCAGATATTGAGCCGATAGCTATCACTGATGATAACTCAGACGACGATGATAGTGGTGATGGTGGAGATACAGGTCCGTCTCACACTCAGACCACTACAGCAGATGTTAAATCTCCACCAACTCCATATGGTGATCTATAGACAGCTGGTTTCCATCAGGACTTCCAGCCTGATGAGGAGGGAGAGTCTGATGAGGAGCCACTGACCAGGACTGTGGGTAGCCAGGTGGTTGCCACCGAGAGAGGGATCAGGATGGTTGGTGGATGTCCGGGCGGGTCTGGGGAGACTACTACAGATCCATCATACACCCCAGACCAGCCCAGCAGGCAAGGGGAAGCCTCCGGGTCCAGGGGACTCAGAGGAAGCGGATGGCTCAGCCACATGGGCTGAAGCCAAAGAGACGGAGGATCACGCTGATTACTACCTCCACCACCACTTCCACACTACACCACCTACCACCACTACACCACCCACCACCACTACACCACCCACCACCACTACACCACCTACCACAACCACCCATCATACCACTCCACCCATTCATACTCCACCACCCATATTTACATCAGCCACTGCTACCACCGCTAGCCACCAAGCTGACCCTTCCACATTCCCTACCGGATCATCCCTCCCTCCTATTGGAGTGGAGGAACAGCTTGCAACACTCAACAGGATGGTGCTGAAACTGCTAGCAGCAGATGAGGAGAAATCTGCTAAGCTACGTCAGCTGGAGGAGCTAAATGCTTCTCAAGCTCAACAGATTTCTCAGCAAGCTGAGCAGATCGCCCAACTCCACGAGCACAAAGAGGAATTGGTGAAGAGATTGGAGGAGTTGGAGGCTGCTAACAAGAAGATCATGCTTAAGCTTAAAGGATCACAAGATGAGCCTCTGAAGATCGGGGAAGGAGATGACGATGGTGATGATGATGAGGATGATGATGATGAAGAGGATGACAGTGATGATGATGATAAGAAGGGTGACAGTGATACAAGAGGTAGGGAGGATGACGATGGTGGTGATAAAGGAGATGCAGCTGCATCTGCCTCTGCTCCTGGTCAAGATCAAAGGACAAAGAAGAAACAAGACCAGGGAGCATCATCATCTGCCCCGCCTACCTCACAACAGCTGAAGAAGCAGAGAGGATTCAAGACAAAAGTAAAGATTAGATGTTTTAATTTGTTCAGCTTTTGTACTTGAAATCATCTTTTGAAGTTATGAAATTAATGTATATATTTATTATTCAGTGTTTGATTATCTTGATTACATACTAACTATTGATATGTTACATGTTTAAATCAAGCAGATCCATCATTTCAACAAGATGAGTACGACGTTGCTCCCTTACAGCAAATCAAGTCTCAACTGACTATGATACTTGATCTGCAAGGGATCATCAGGAGGTCCATGATTTATACTCCTGAAGATGGAGAAATAATTCACGACCTCACAGATGAGCAACTTACTGAAATGTTCCAGCTGAATCCTGATGAGATAGTGAAGGATGCTCCTACCTTCAATGGGGAGAGTGACAAGGAGCTGAACGATATAGACAAGATTGAGATAGAGGACGTCACGGCTCAGCATTATCTTGAGTATACAAACCAAGAGGGAAATTTATTTCCTGATCTAGGTAGTACTCTTGGCAGCGATACTCTGGAGAAGCTGAGTTAGAAGGAAAAGGAAGCAGAAGCATCTACAAGCCAAGCCCCAGCCTCGGACGCAAACGTAGATATCAGAAAGGCTGAATGGGCGGCTTGTTTCTCAGAGATCAGAGCCCAGCGAGCTGCAGCTAAGCAAAGTACCTACACCAAGATCTACAAAGTAAAGAAGCATCAGAAGGTGTCATGGAAGATTATATCGTCGGCTTATTTTGAGGATCTCAATATTTACACTGTGAAGAGGGAGAGGGGAATCGAGTACTTTAGATTCCCACATGATCTAAAGACTCTCCTTGGTTAACCAGCTGGCAAGACTGAAGCTGCTATATGCTGACATGAAGAAAATGTCAGGCTGGTTTGAGGCTGTGCTGAAACGAGAGTATCTTACCAGATGGGTGAACTTCAAACCTCAGCAGGCTATGAGGTACATCAGAAGATCTGAGGTAAACCCTATTACTAGAAGACCAAAGATTGTCTTGAAATGGCACCCTCCGCGTACAATGTCACGTATTCTATTAAGGGAGATGCCACAAGATTTTACACCCTATTTCAAATGGTGGTATTATGACAGGCGCACTGGAGAGGCCGTCATAGTTTTGGATAGGGAAGGGAAGGTAGAGACGATAAGGGTATTTGACCCTATGTGGCTAACAAACTTGTCTGCTTGTGATGTCTACGTATTGTACAAGTGGCCATTATTTTTGATACGCAGGATATAGTGCAAGCACTTCAGTTCTAACATGTCATACGTTTATGCTTTACACTTAATATCCATGCTAGAGTTTATAAAGAAGAACGAGCTAAGAGGTTTGAAGAGTTTAAAAATGAAGTCAGAGATTAGATAGAACTAGGTCTAAGGGGGAGTTTGTTGGTACACATGTCCCTAGTTCTAGTTCTAGTGAGCTCAAATGTAATTGACTTTCATTTTGTAACACTTATGTAATGTTTGATATATGAAATGAAAAATCTTCTTTGATTGTTTATTGGTTGTTGAATGTTATATCCATTAATATGATTTATTGTTACACGCTTATATGAACATGTTAGATAGGTTTACAGTTGTTAGACATAGTTCTGTATCGTTAAAGGTTTAGGAATATGTTTAACAAAGTCTTATGATTCAGTCGCACGACTGGACCATACGAATGGGCCAGTCACACGACTGAACCAGGTGATTGAGTCAATCACAAGATTGAGTCATAAGACTGACTCAGTAATATGAATGAATCAAACGTACGACTCAATCGCATGACTGAGCCATACGCATGGCTCAGTCGTACGAATAAGAGCTGTATCCTATAAATACCACTTAATTCGTGGAAAAACGGAACACTTCGAGAATTATCAACCCTAGCCATTCCTGTTCGTCCAGATAGTCCCTTCCAACTTCATAGAACGTTTCTGATCGATTCTAATCAATTCATAACGTATTCTCATCGTTAGTTTTGATCGGATTAACGTTCTCCCTGATTGGATCGCCAATCAAATAGGATTCCGCACTATTTGATCTGGTTACATGTTGAATCAGTTAGTACTCCATCCGTACACGGTCCAAACACTCTTTAGCTGTCATCTTTCTCTTCCTTTATGGTTAGCGGAAGCTGAAGCCTTTGGAGACTCTGGCTTGGAGGGTTCAGGTTGGCTGAGTGGAGCTTGAGTTGGTGGCATAGTTGAGATGGTGGTGGACAGGTTTACTATTACTTCCATAGCCTCAATCTTAGCTTCAGAAGATGTTTCCTTATCTTTGGAGGTATCCTTAGTGGCTTCAAAAGTAAATGATAAACCTGCTTCGAAAGTTTTAACTTCCTCTTCGAAAGTAACTTCCAAAGCTTCGGAAGCAACTGTACTTCCTGTCTCTTCCAAGTCAGATGCTGGGGCATCAGTTTGTGTTTTCCCCTCAAAGTGAATCTTGGTTTCCACACTCCCCTTAAGTTGACCAACACCTTTCCCAGAGGTAGGAGGTGTAGTTAACCTTTGAAGCTCCTTAACTCCAAAGTAGGTCAGAGTAACATCTAGTAGGGGATATTCAAATGAGGATCTTATCAGAAATTGGTTTGATGAGAATCCTAGAGTCCATTTAAATTCAAGAAGGTGGGGAAAAGATGGGTGTGAAGAAGTGGCTCCAAAAGAAGAGGTAGTGGCAATGATTGGCTCTATGGGAATTGATGTCTGCTCCAAAAAGTGAACAGACATCTCCTCCTGAGTTGACATATGCTCCAAAGAGTGAGCAGATGTTTCCTCATCAGTTCTTTGTCCTTACATACTCTCCCCCCTTTTTGGTATCATCATCTTGAGAGTCAGATGAGCTTTAGGAAGAGCTCGCAGATACCTGAGTATGTATATGCCTAATAGATCTCTATTTGTGTCTTAGCTAGTTGGTCCTTGAGAGTGTTAATCTCAAGTTGCTGAGTGGCAGATTTACTTTCTAAATTCTTAACCTTGGATTTAAGGTTTGAGATTTTGGAAAGTAGATACTCAATGTTGTGTTACATACTACCCTCATCCTCTTGTAAGGAATCATGGGGAGATGGGATAACATGCCTAGTATGTTCCTCCGTACCACCTGATGTGGTTTCTTGGCACCCAGGGTTCCTCTACAATTCAATGTCTCCTTTGGAAACACTGATATGCAAAGTTGTCGTGGATAAAGGCTGACTAATGTTACCACTACCCTGAGAGGCTAATGAAGCACTCTCAGTAGTGACAACTTTATCCACATGAGTCCCCTTCAACTGTTTATGCACATTTAAACTGTTTGGGCGTTTTTACGCCCAGGCGTCTAACAATTGTTTGGACGTTTTACAACTGTTCAAGCGCATTTCAAGTTGGGCATTTTGAGAATTCTACTAAGGCAATACCTTAGGCGTTTCTAAGTCAAAGTAAGAAGTATCACTTCTGTTAGGGCGTTTCATTACTGTTTAGGCGCATCATCTAAACACTTAGAAATTATTTTTTCAAATTTTGAAAATTCCAAAAATATTTTCAATTCATTGTTTTAATTCAAAACTTAAAAACAACAAAAACAATTCTTTTTCTTAAACTCAAAATATAAAAATGGTGAAATATGAGGATTCAGAAAACAGAGTTTCTAAGTTGCAAAGCAGAGCTGATTTTAAAACTAGTCACTTAGGTTAAAATATCATCTTAATTCTATTGATACAGATCTTTGGAAATCAATAGAAAAAGGACCCCACAATCCTATTGCTTCAGATGGGCCTAATAGAGGATTTTTCTACACTAAAGACTCTCCAGAACCATATCCTGAAGATGGGTTACAAGGTGATGATCTTAAGAAAGTAAAGAATGACATTAAAGCATATTCTTTGATGTGCAAAGGACTACCACTTGAAGTCTTAGCCAGAGTTGATGGATATCAAACGGGATATACCATGTATAAAGCTTTAAAGACAATCTGTGAAGGTGGTAAGGAGATTCAAAATCTCAAGAAGCAAAAACTGAAGATGTAGTTAGAGTTGTTTCAGCATTTATCTGGTGAAACTATAAACCAAATGATGAACAGATATGTGCAACTTACAACTGAGATGTCAACAGCTGACATTAAAGATGATCTTGAAGATCTAAATCTTAGACTTCTTAATGCTTTACCATCATCTTGGAAAGAAACAGTAACACAGTTAAAGCATACTAAGAAATTTCCTATGGATCTTGATCTGTTAAAGCATACAGTTAAAGCATACTGAGAAATTTCCTACAATCATAACACTGCTGAGTATTTTTTCAACAAGTACTGTCACATCTGTGATATGAGATATCACTCAATAGCAGATTGTTATTTTAACAAATACTGTACCTTCTGTGATGAAAGAACTCACAATACAGAAAATTGTTACTTTAGAAAGAGTTCACCAAGGATAGGATTTGCCAATACACAATTGAGAAAAGGTTATGTTAATCATTAGTTTCGGAGAAATCAAACTGTTGATTTTCAAAGATTAACTAACCAACCTTCCTTAGGTTTGAGATCTTTTCAAATAAATGATTCTGTGAGACCAAAAAAATGCATGAAAGATCAATTCATTTCAAGGTCTGTGAGAATGAATGATAGAAATTTTGGAAATAAAAAATTTTCAAAACATGATCATTCAAATGGTATGAATGTTCATAATAATGATAAAAAATATGTGCAAAACAGAATTGGTAAATTCATTAAAAATATGCCTGATGTGAATAAACTCTATTTCAAGAAATTTACCATCATTGATAAGTTTGGAAAACCCAAGACCATCTCGGCTTGGGTAGATAACTCAACTTAATTTCTTTGTCTTGCAGGTACGCCCGAGAAGACCACTCGACACATGGTATGTGGATAGCGGGTGTAGCCGGCACATGACGGGAAATCATGCCTTAGTTCAAGACATTAAGTTAAAAGATGGTACACATGTCGCCTTCGGTGGTGATGCAGGAGGAAAAATCAAAGGCGAGGGAACAAAATCCAATGGGATAATAAGCTTTGATAAAGTCAACTTCTGTTCACAGTTGAACTTTAATTTGTCAAGCGTTTCCCAAATTTGTGATAAATCATATTTGTTATGCTTGATGATTCTTTTTGCTATGTTTTGAAGCGATGTTTTCATATTAGCAAAGATTGGGTGATTGTTAAAACTGTTAGGGATCGAGATGTATATAAACTGGATATGTCTTAAGTTGATCCATCTATAGAAACAACTTGCCTCATTGCCAAAGCTTCAAGTGACGAAAGTCAGCTTTGGCATAGACGTCTTGGGCATTCCAACTTCAAGAATAGGAACAAGCTTGTAACAGGAAATCATGTTATCGGTTTTCCATCTAAGAAATTTGCCACTACTAATCACTGCTCAGCATGTTTAAAAGGGAAGCAACACAGAGTGTCTTATAAGTCCAAGCATATAAACTCAAATTCCAAACCTCTTCAGATGTTGCATATGGACCTTTTTGGACCAACCAACGTCAAGAGTATTAGAAAAAAATCTTATTGTTTAGTTATAATTGATGACTTTACAAGATTTTTATGGGTTTTCTTTTTTGAATGCTAAATCTAAAATGGCTAAATTATTAAAAGAATTCATCATAAAAGTTAAAAATCAATTAGATAAAAAAAGTGAAAATAATAAAATGTGATAATGGTACAAAATTTAAAAATGCTAATATTAACATGTTCTGTGCAGAAAAAAGAATTGCTCGTCAGTTTAGTGCTCCCAGAACTCTTCAACAAAAATAGAGTTGCTAAAAGGAAGAACATAACTCTGACTGAGGCTGCACGATCCATGTTAGCAGATGCGAAAATTCCTATCACTTTCTAGGATGAAGCCATATGAACTGCATGTTTTGTTCAGAATCATACTTTAATTGTGAAAGACAACCTGAAAACTCCTTATGGGTTGATGTTTGGCAGGATACCAAATATAGATTTTCTTAAATCATTTGGTTGTCCAGTTATTTTAAACTCAAGTGATCATCTAGGAAAATTTGATGAAAAATATGATAGTGGATTTTTCGTTGGATATTCATCTGTTTCAAAAGCCTATCGAGTTTATAATTCTAGGACAAATGTTATACTTGAAACATTCAACATTAAATTCTTGGAAAATTCATTTCCATCAGTTTCAAATGGTCCAGCATGGTTATTTGATTTAGATTCATTGTCAAACTCTTTTCAATCTAACTTGTTTGATCAATCTAACTTGCTTGAGTCTACAGGTAAGAAGAAACCTCAAGGAGATCTCGGTTCTTTCAGTGATGATTCAGATTCTGATGATGCAGATGACTCAAGCCCAGATTATCCATTTTTCTCTTTTGTCAAAGATTCAACAATTTGATTCAATGAAAATGATCTATCTCATCAAGTTGCAGATCATTCAATTTTAGAAGATCAAGATGTTTCACAACCTATTCCTAATGATGGTACTAAATTTGTACAACCTGAGTGTGGAACATCATCTATTTCTATTGATTTAGTTGATTCTGGTAATCTTGATTACTTTATCAACTCACCAACTCAAGTTCCAAATTTCTATCCACATTCTTCAAGCCTATTGCATCAGCTTTCCAACTTGAATCAAACAAATCTAGATGTTAATATTCAAGGGAATGAGATTCCAACATCTCGTATTCACAAGAACCATCCAATATCTCAGATTATTGGTCCTTTGAATGAGAGAACTATGAGAAGTAAATTAGAACAAGCAAATATTTTCTTATACTCTTGTTTTCTTTATCAAACGGTTCCTAAGAATGTTACCGAAGCGTTACAGGACAATATTTGGATTGAAGCTATGCAAGAAGAATTATTGCAATTCCGCAAACAAGAAGTATGGAATCTTGTGGAATTACCAGAAGGAGGAAATGCCATAGGCATAAAATGGTTGTTCAGAAACAAAACAGATGATCAAGGTATAGCTATTAGAAATAAAGCAAGACTTCTTGCACAAGGATAAACTCAAGAAGAATATAACACCCGGAAATTTGACTTTTTGGAGTGCCATGCGTCTGGAGGTCCAATCGCACGGAGCTCACGCGACTGAAGGTCCAGTCGCGTGGTGATCGGGCGACTAAAGGCCCAGTCGCCTGGAGCTCAGGCGACTGAGCTGTAGATTTTAAGGGAGAGGGCAGCCATCTCCCCCTCCCCACACTTGCAAAACTCAGTCAGAAAGAAGAGAAGAGAGAAAGAAGAGAGAAAGAAGAGAAAAAGAGAGAAACGTGGTGATTCGGGCTCGAAACTCGTCGAGTAGCTAGTCCAAACGAAGCTCTTCATCTTCTTCTTGTTTCTGTGAGTTCAAGGACCCCTCATTTACTTTTTTTCAAATGATTTTGGGGCTGGAACACATGTAAACCTGTTTTTGAAATGTGTGAGTTTGACCCATTTGGGTGTAATCGTGTGTAGTGTGTTTATAGGGTGATTTTGGACTTGTATGTGCTTGTATGATGTCATAGTATGATTCCCTAAGGTTTAGGAGGGTTAATTTGGGCATAGAATGAGTTTGGAAAGGGTTTGAAGGCCGTATGTCACTGCTGCAGTTCGGGATGAACTCCAGTCGCTGCCCAGTTAGGGCTAGACGACTGAAGGGCCAATCGGACGACTGGGGGACGACTGAGACTCAATCGCACGACTGAGGTTCAATCGCACGACTGGAAGCCCAGTCGCATAGATGCCCAGTCGCCTAGTGCTCAATCGTATGACAGAGAGTCTAGTCGCATAGGTGCTCAACCGCACTAGTCCCATTCACATGATGTCCAATCGCCTAGTTTTCATTCGCACGATTGAGAGTCCAATCGCACGATTGTATGTTCATTCGCATAGGTGCCCAATCGCATGATCCAGTCACGTGGAGGTCATGCGACTAAAGTAGGCCCAATCGCCCAAGTAGGGCTGTTGTGTATGAGGAGAGATATACTCCAGTTGCTGGCCTTTGGGAGAAGGGTAAGGATAAGTAGTGATGTAATAGGTCCCGTAGGAACTTGTGTGATAACTGTCGAGGCTTAGTAGTTACGTTGGGCATGACAGTGATAGTATTGCACGTATATGCATGATGTATGTATGATAAGTATGATGTAGCCCTATATGATGGTAATGACTGATGACTTGTAAATGCCAATGTTCCTGGTGTCGATGTATGTTTATCTATTCCGGGACTTTACGTGCTATGTTAATGAATGAAATGGAAATATTAAGAAACGTAAGGTGAAAGATAATGAAAGAGGAACATGATGAACGAATACATGCATTAACGAATGAACGAATGAATGTAAGAAAAGGCTTGCAAGCAAATGTATGGAGGTGCACACCCTATGAACGTGTTAGCTCAACGGTGTGCGGGTTAGCTACCCCGAAGGATGCACACTGGGGTCATTCTTTGTGATTGACCATATGTATGGGATCCTTGCCGCTTACCCTAGGTGACTGGATCAGCAGTAGTGCACAACGTTCGTGATTAATCATCACAGGTCCAGCACCAGCAGTAGTGCACAATGTTCGGGGTATAGCGTATGGCATTGATCCAGAATGAAAGAGGAAAGATAAGTGTGCGTGTACTTGCCCTAGGTGACTGGATCAGCAGTAGTGCACAACGTTCGTGATTAATCATCATAGGTCCAGCACCAGCAGTAGTGCATAATGTTTGGGGTATTGTACATGTCACCGAATGTAATGAACGTACGAATGAACGACTGAACGTATGAATGAATGTAATGAATGTACGAATGAACGTACTGAATGTATGAATGAATGTAACGAATGTACGAACGAATGTACTGAATGTATGATTGAACGTAACGAATGTACAGACGAATGTAATGAATGTATGAATGAAAGTATATGGACGAAAGAAAGAGTTATGAAGGAATGTGAACGTTAACGATAAACGATATACGAACGAAAGCTAATGAATGAATGATGAAGATAATAATATTATCTATGTGTACGTATGTTGTGTGATCGCATGTATGTAAGAACGGTTTTAACGAAAGAAAAGTGTGTTCTATTATAAAGCTAGAACTCACTCAGCAACGCTGACTTTTTATGTGTTTCCAGTTGGCAGGTAAGGTTGCTGAGGATGGCACGAGGCGGCGACTCAGCTCTTTTGGGATGGCATTCCTTTGTTAATATTTTTGCAATGTATTATGTTGCATGTAATTAGAAAACAAAATGGTGTTTGTAGAGGATTCGGATAAACGGGAATACCTAAGGAATCCTCTTACTATTAAAGGTCACCGTGTATGACTATTTTGTAATCAATTAATGATGTAGTACTTTGTAAAAGTTTTCATGATTAAATGAGATGTCTCTTTTGAATGTTTCCGCTGCAATGTTTATTTAAAACATCTGTGAATGTATGTTTTACGTGCAATGATTGACCAACTGTGAGGTGCACGGGAACGGGGCCTTACAAGTTGGTATCAGAGCCAAAGTTTAAGTGAAACGGGTAAATTTTCAAAATAAACCTTAACTTAAACTGAGAATGGGATGGAAAGGGAAGGGATGCCACTTTGAGTAGCTGCGTGCCATTAGGTATCTTGTTAATGTTAACTGGTAGTATGTGCGCATGTTATGTGTTTATATGTTACTGTTAGATTTAGATACTAATGTTGTCAGGACAGGTAATACTCGGGGTACGTAGAGTAAAGTGAGTGGCTAATCACAACTGGCCACTGTAATTAGGGACTTACTATACTTGACATAAACTGAGCTATTCCCTTGAATGACCGTGTTGGTGTTTGAATCTTTCAGTGTGTGATAGAGAATGGCTGGTGGTAGATCCTCTAAGGCTTCACGGGGTGGAGGTGGCGGCGGACATGGTGCTGAACCATAGGCCACAAGAGGAAGACCTAGGGTGGAGAAAGTGGTTCATAAAGAAACCGAGACCCCTCATCAGGAGGGTGTAGACGAGAGTGCCAATTTGAGAGCCTCGGTAAAGGAGGCAGTGGTTGAAGACGTACATCAGGTCATGCAGACGATCTTACCGTCTATGGTGACCGAAGTGATAAAGGCTGTCCGGGAAGGTGAAAGAAAAGAGAGGAACAGGTCCTCAGGAAGGCAGGAGCAACCAGGGCCGGAAACGGTTCTTTCTGATGATGAAGAGGAAGAGGAGGAGGAGCCTGTGTATAAGACAGCGTGAGGCTGTAATTATGGGGCGTTTATGAGGTGCAAGCCCCCTACTTTTAACGGTAATGGCACTGCTGCTACTGCTCATCGATGGGTGAGGGAAATGGAGGGTGTCCTCGATATCAGCGAGTGCCGGGAAGACCAAAAGGTGAAGTTCACTACCCACTCTTTCACGGATTCGGCTCTATGCTGGTGGGACAAGCTGAGGGTAGCAGGGCCATTTGAAAGATGAAATGGTCCGAGCTAAAAAGGTTGGTGATCGAGGAGTTCTGTCCTCATCATGAGATGGATAAAGTTGAGAGAGAGTTCTTACAGCTGGAGGCGGGCGCGATGACCCACCAACAGTACATCATGAAGTTCAATGAAATGGCACATCTGGTGCCGGATCAGGTGACACCTCTGTCACGAAAGATCAAGAGGTATATTCAGGGTTTGCCGGCGGATATTCGCAGGCATATGATCACCGCACGATCAAACACCTTTAGGTCGGCGGTGGACTTGGCGGGGAGACTGTATGATGAAAGGGCAGTGGTGGTGGTGGCTGATAGTAGTAGGAAGGGTGGTGGTGACAGGAATTGGAACGGGAAGAGGTTTGGTCGGGGTAATGCCTCGACAAGTAACAAGAAGGCACGGGTGGATGACCGCCGTGTAGCCACGCTGGGTACGGGACTGAAAAGGTGTGGCAAATGTGGGAAGGAGCATAGTGGGGAGTGCAGACTGGGGCTGAATGTTTCCTTCAAGTGTGGAAAACCTGGTCATATGGCTAGAGAGCGTAGGGGCATGAGGTGCTTCAACTGTGGGGAAAGTGGTCATATGAATAAAGACTGCAAGAAGCCGAGGGTTGAGAGTTCCGGCATGAAGAAGACGGGGAATGACGGATCGAGGGCAAGCGCCAGGGCATTCACGATGACGCAGGAGGAGGCTAGGACGGACCCTGATGTTGTGTCCGGTACGTTTCTGGTGAACCAAACTTTAGCCTCCATATTATTTGATTCGGGTGCTAGTAGAAGTTTTATTTCTGTTGCTTTCTGTGCCAAACTGCCTGTTAGTAGTAGACGTGTGTACGTACCGTTTGATGTAGAAACTGCGATAGGTAATCTACCAGGATCTCCGAGGTGATAGAGGGTTGTGATGTGGAATTGGAGGGCCACAGATTTCCGATTAGACCATTTGCGATGACCTTAGGTGGTTTTGATTTGGTGCTTGGGATGGATTGGTTGGCGGATTTCGAGGCGAATATAGTGTGTCGAAAGAAGATGATTCGTTTGATAGCACCTAACGGGAGTTCGGTAACTGTTTATGGGGATCGGGTCTCGACGATCCCGAAGGTGATCTCAATGGCGGTGGCGGGAAAATGTATGAGGCGTGGATGTAGCGCCTACTTATATTATGTAAAGGATGTGGAAATGCCAACGCCACAACTATCCGATGTCCCTGTTGTGTGTGACTTTCCAGATGTGTTTCCCGAAGACTTATCGGGAGTGCCACCTGACCGAGAGAATGAATTTCAGATTGATCTGATACCGGCGCCTAACCTGTTGCCAAAGCACCGTATCAATTGGCTCCGACGAAAATGAAAGAGTTGATGGAGCAGTTGCAAGAGCTGCTAGATAAGGGGTTCATTAGACCGAGTATCTCACCTTGGGGTGCTCCGGTCCTGTTTGTAAAGAAGAAAGACGGTAGTATGAGGATGTGTATCGACTACCGTGAGCTGAACAAGTTGACGGTGAAGAACCGATACCCCTTGCCAAGAATCGATGATTTGTTTGATCAACTTCAGGGTGCCAGTTGGTTTTCAAGGATTGACCTTCGATCGGGCTACCATCAACTAAAGGTGAAAGAGCAGGATATCCCTAAAACAACTTTTTGCATGCGCTACGGTCACTACGAGTTTCTTGTCTGTCTTTTGGTTTGACCAATGCACCAGCTACTTTTATGGACCTGATGAACCGGGTGTGTCGGCCGATGTTGGATAAATCAGTGATCGTGTTCATCGATGACATCCTGATTTATTCGAGGAGTGAGATAGAGCATGCCGGCCACATTCGGGAAGTGTTAGAGACGTTAAGAAGGGAGAAACTGTACGCCAAGTTCTCTAAGTGCGCGTTCTGGTTGCGCAAAGTTCAGTTCTTGGGTCACGTGGTAAATCCGAAGGGGATTATGGTGGATCCGGCAATGGTGGAGGCGGTGATGCAATGGAAGACTCCAAAGATGCCATCTGAGATCCGTAGTTTCTTGGGTTTGGCGGGCTATTACAGAAGATTCATTCAAGACTTCTCAAAGACCGCTTCTCCACTAACCAAATTGACCCAGAAAGATGTAAAGTTTGTATGGGGTCAAGCTCAAGAGAAGGAGTTCGAAGAATAGAAGGGGAGGTTGACCCAAGCTCCTGTTCTGTCATTGCCCAAGGGACGTGAAGATCTGGTGGTTTATTCTGATGCTTCCTACTCGGGATTAGGGTGCGTGTTAATGCAGAGGGGAAAGTTATAGCCTATGCATCCCGACAGTTGAAAGTTCATGAGGTTAACTATCCTACTCATGACTTGGAGCTAGCAGCTGTGGTCTTTGCATTAACGATTTAGAGGCACTATCTCTACGGGACAAAGTGCACCATCTTCACCGACCACAAGAGATTGAAGTACTTCTTCGAGTAGAAGGATTTGAATATGAGGCAAAGGCGAAGGTTGGAGCTGATAAAGGATTATGATTGTGAAATCCATTACCATCCGGGCAAAGCCAACGTGGTGGCGGATGCCCTTAGCCGAAAGAGAGGCCCGAGCCGATTCGGGTGAAGGCGTACCAGCTGATTATGACCTCAGACGTGATGAAGCACGTCAAGGAGTTTCAAGATGAGGCACTGAAAGAAGATCATCTTAACTCTGAAAGGATGAGAGGTCTGGTTGCAGAGTTGGGTGAAAACACATTTGGTGTTAGAACCCGGTTTCTACGTATGTGGATTCCTTGTCTTGGGGATCTACGGGTGAAGATTATGGATGAAGCTCACAAGACTCGATATTCTATTCATCCCGGTGCTACCAAGATGTACCAAGTCATGAAGAAAGATTATTGGTGGTCGGGTATGAAGCGTGACATGGTGGAGTATGTGAGCAAGTGCCTTACTTGTTTGCAAGTGAAGGCCGAGCACCAGAAGCCGTATGGGAAGATTGAACCTTTGGATATACTGGAATGGAAGTGGGAACACGTCACCATGGATTTCATTACGAAGCTGCCACGTACTCCGAAAGGGTATGATGCTATATGGGTGATCGTTGACCGCTTGACGAATAGTGCTCACTTCCTACCGATGCGCGAGACGTAATCATCCGAGAGGTTGGCCGATCTTTTCATCAAAGAGATTGTGACTCGCCATGGTGTACCGGTGTCGATTGTGTCTGACCGCGACACTCGGTTTACATCTGAATTCTGGAAGAAATTCCACGATGCCATGGGGACGAGGCTACATATTAGCACGACTTATCATCCCCAAACTAATGGTCAGTCAGAACGGACCATTCAGACACTGGAAGACATGCTTCGGGCATGTGTGATTGATTTTGGGGGAAGTTGGGATGACCACTTGCCGTTAGCAGAATTCTCATACAATAACAGCTATCATGCCAGTATTGGCATGCCACCCTATGAGATGCTATACGGTAGGAGATGCAGGACACCTGTTTGTTGGGGTGATATTGGTCAGAAGGAATTGGGGAGCGTAGAAGTGATCGAGGCTACGACTAAAAAGCTTGAACAGATCAAGGCACATGAAGGCAGCCAAAGACAGACAGAAGTCGTATGCTGATAAACGATGCAGGCCGATTGAGTTTCAGGTGGGTGACCGGGTTATGTTGAAGGTCTCACCTTGGAAGGGTATCATTCGGTTTAGAAAGCGGGGCAAGTTGTGCCCGAAGTATATAGGCCCTTTCCGAATCGTTGCTCGAGTAGGAGAGGTGGCCTATAGGTTAGAGTTACCAGATGAGTTAAGTGGAATTCACCCGACCTTCCACGTATCTCATCTGAGAAAGTGTTTGACAGATGAAGATATGATTGTTCCACTGGAGGATATCGAAGTAGATGAACGGCTCAATTACGTAGAGCAACTAGTGGCGATCATCGATCAAAAGGAGAAGAAGCTGAGAAATAAAGTGGTTCCTCTTGTGCGTGTACAGTGGCAGCACAGGAAGGGATCCGAGTCAACGTGGGAAACCGAAGAAGAAATGAGGCAACATTACCCACGGTTGTTCGAGGAATAACAGGTTTCAGGGACGAAACCTAAATAAGGGGGTGGACTTGTAACACCCGGAAATTTGACTTTTTCGAGTGCCATGCGACTGGAGGTCCAATCGTACGGAGCTCATGCGACTGAAGGTCCAGTCGCGTGGTGATCGGGCGACTGAAGGCCCAGTCGCCTGGAACTCGGGCAACTGAGCTATAGCTTTTAAGGGAGAGGGCAGCCATCTCCCCCTCCCCACACTTGCAAAACTCAGTCAGAAAGAAGAGAAGAGAGAAAGAAGAGAGAAAGAAGAGAAAAAGAGAGAAAAGTGGTGATTCGGGCTCGAAACTCGTCGAGTAGCTAGTCCAAACAAAGCTCTTCATCTTCTTCTTGTTTATGTGAGTTCTAGGACCCCTCATTTACTTGTTTTCAAATGATTTTGGGGCTGGAAACATGTAAACCTGTTTTTGAAATGTGTGAGTTTGACCCATTTGGGTGTAATCGTGCGTAGTATTTTTATAGGGTGATTTTGGACTTGTATATGCTTGTATGATGTCATAGTATGATTCCCTAAGGTTTAGGAGGGTTGATTTGGGCTTAGAATGAGTTTGGAAAGGGTTTGAAGGCCGTATGTCGCGGCTACAGTTCGGGATGAACTCCAGTCGCTGCCCAATTAGGGCTAGACGACTGAAGGGCCAATCGGACGACTGGGGGACGACTGAGACTCAATCGCACGACTGAGGTTCAATCGCATGACTGGAAGCCCAGTCGCATAGATGCTCAGTCACCTAGTGCTCAATCGTACGACTAAGAGTCAAGTCGCATAGGTGCTCAACCGCACTAGTTGCATTCGCATGATGTCCAATCACCTAGTTTTCATTCACACGATTGAGAGTCCAATCGCACGATTGTATGTTCATTCGCATAGGTGCCCAATCGCATGATCCAGTCACGTGGAGGTCATGCGACTGAAGTAGGCCCAATCGCCCAAGTAGGGCTGTTGTGTATGAGGAGAGATATACTCCAGTTGCTGGCCTTTGGGAGAAGGGTAAGGATAAGTAGTGATGTAATAGCTCCCGTAGGAACTTGTGTGATAATGGTAGAGGCTTAGAAGTTACGTTGGGCATGACAGTGATAGTATTGCATGTATATGCATGATGTATGTATGATAAGTATGATATAGCCCTATATGATGGTAATGACTGATGACTTGTAAATGCCAATGTTCCTGGTGTCGATGTATGTTTATCTATTCCGGGACTTTACGTGCTATGTTAATGAATGAAATGGAAGTATTAAGAAACGTAAGGTGAAAGATAATGAAAGAGGAACATGATGAATGAATACATGCATTAACGAATGAACGAATGAATGTAAGAAAAGGCTTGCAAGCAAATGTATGGAGGTGCACACCCTATGAACGTGTTAGCTCAACGGTGTGCGGGTTAGCTACCCCGAAGGATGCACACTGGGGTCAGTCTTTGTGATTGACCATATGTATGGGATCCTTGCCGCTTACCCTAGGTGACTGGATCAGCAGTAGTGCACAACGTTCGTGATTAATCATCACAGGTCCAGCACCAGCAGTAGTGCACAATGTTCGGGGTATAGCGTATGGCATTGATCCAGAATGAAAGAGGAAGGATAAGTGTGCGTGTACTTGCCCTAGGTGACTGGATCAACAGTAGTGCACAACGTTCGTGATTAATCATCACAGGTCCAGCACCAGCAGTACTGCACAATGTTCGGGGTATTGTACATGTCACCGAATGTAATGAACGTATGAATAAACGTACTGAACGTATGAATGAATGTAATGAACGTACGAATGGAAGTACTGAACGTATGAATGAATGTAACGAACGTACAAACGAATGTACTGAATGTATGAATGAACGTAATGAACGTACAGACGAATGTAATGAATGTATGAATGAAAGTAAGGAAACGTATGGACGAAAGAAAGAGTTATGAAGGAATGAGAATGTTAACGATAAACGATACACGAACGAAAGCTAATGAATGAATGATGAAGATAATAATAATATTATCTATGTGTAGGTATGTTGTGTGATCGTATGTATGTAAGAACGGTTTTAACGAAAGAAAAGTATGTTCTATTATAAAGCTAGAACTCACTCAGCAACGCTGACTTTTTATGTGTTTCCAGTAGGCAGGTAAGGTTGCTGAGGATGGCACGAGGCGGCTACTCAGCTCTTTTGGGATGGCATTCCTTTGTTAATATTTTTGCAATGTATTATGTTACATGTAATTAGAAAAAAAAATGGTGTTTGTAGAGGATTCAGATAAACAGGATTACCTAAGGAATCCTCTTACTATTAAAGGTCACCATTTATGACTATTTTGTAATCAATTAACGATGTAGTACTTTGTAAAAGTTTTCATGATGAAATGAGATGTCTCTTTTGAATGTTTCCGCTGCAATGTTTATTTAAAACATTTGTGAATGTATGTTTTACGTGCAATGATTGACCAACTGTGAGGTGCCCGGGAACGGGGCCTTACAAAGATGGTAATGATTATGATGAAGTATTTACTCTAGTTGCAAGACTTGAATCAATTCATGTCTTTCTGGCTTATGCATCATTCATGAAATTCAAAGTATATCAAATGGACGTTAAAGGTGCGTTCTTGTATGGTCCAACACCGATGATGTGTATGTAAAGCAACCTCCGGGTTTTGAAGATTCGGAATTTCCACATCATGTGTACAAGCTTAGCAAAGCTTTGTATTGTCACACCCCCGCTGATAGCAGAAACACAGGGAATGTGAGCTAGACGGGATCGTCATAACACATGGTATATGATAGAGTAGCAATAAGAGTATGATGACAAGCGTGTCATGACGACACCCGAACTCAAATGGAGACTTGTGTCGTGTATAATCAAAGTCCACGACAGCATAGTCATAAGCATAAACATAAGAAGATCACAAAAAACATTGATAATAGCTTGTAATGTAATATTCCCACAACTCAGGGGCAAGTATACAAAAGATCATGTTCAAGCTTTACAAAAGTAATAAACACAAAATACATCCTAGGGTCTCCTCTAAAAGGCAGCACTCCTAGATCTTCAATTACCTTGATCACCTGAAAAGAAATGCTCAAAACGATCAACATAATTGTTGGTGAGCTTCGCAGGTTTTAAGTAATAAAAGATGTTAAGATGAAAACAGTAAGTAAGTTTGATAAAAGTTACCACGACTACACTTATGTATAGGCGGTTTTACTAGTTGTAAATAGCTACTGCCAAACCTAATGTTCGGTTCCTCACGGGAATTGATGACTGTAAAGAAAAGTTCTCTCCAAAACGAATATAGTTTATAAAGACGTAGAAAGATCCACACACCGCATACGTTTAGTTTATAACCAAACCAATCCTTAGGTCCCATTACCGGGATTAATGGTTATATAAAAAGGTTTTCCATAGCACAGTAAGTTTAACTTGACGTAGCAAGATCCACACAGCGCATACGTGTCAAGTTAAGCATGACGTAGCAAGATCCACACAACGCATACGTATAGGTTACAACCAAACCAATCTTTAGGTCCCAATTACCGGGATTAATGGTTGTAATGGATGATCGGCTTTGAAGAACCACACAGAAGAACCACACAGAAGAACCACACAGCCGAGAGCATCCAAGGTCAATGGCATCCACAAGTAGCATAAATCAACACGTAACATCAAATATAGTGCATGGTAATGTAAAACCCCTAAGTAACATACATAGGGTAACATAACACATAATTCAAATTCATATAGCAGCAAACAATCAGAATCATCATGTAACCCGGTTTGAGCACATTCATAGTATACCGGGGATGCTTATGTATAGGGTCCTCCGCAGCATTCCACCACATCCACGATATACATAGAATGATACCTAAACCAGTTACATGACATCCATTTATCCTTAGTATCAATCAACAAGTTTAGCAAGGTAAGTTACTCATATAAGTAGCAGCCATCTTCAACTAAGGAAGGTGCCTAAAATTAAGCAAATGAGTGAGCAATCTTTTCCCCCAAGTAGAAAATATTCGAAAAGGTTTTATAAGCGTAAAAAGGGGGCCACGAAACTCACTGAATAGATGATAGGCACGTATGATGAAAGATCCCAACGGTAGGATGCTATGAACAGTCAAACACCTATTGACAGTTACTGACAAGCATTAATAATGATCATAAGGCATAAGATGATATCAATAGGCTCGGGCAGTTTCGGTTCGGTCGTGGGTAGTACACACACAAGCAGTCACACACATCTCAGACTAGGTTATTTTAAATAGTATGTGCCTGTTAATGGCGCTGACTTTAATCTTTGTGGTCAAGCTATGACACTTTATTAGTATTACATTATCGTCGTGAGATCTCCAAAGAGGGGATCCATACGCTCACACACATCATTAGTCATACAATAGGACCGGATGCTTGAATGACGCTCCATTCGCACAAGTGGACTTTCAGTCGTACGAATTAGCTACTTTCGTACGATTGAACCTTCATTCGTGCGACTAAGCACTCAGTCGTACCATGCAAGACTCAGTCATACGACTCAACCTCCATACGTCCGATTGGACCTTCAGTCATACGAATCAGCTTCATTCGTACGGTTGAACATTCATTCGTGCGATTGGACTTTCAGTCGTACGACTCAATCGCACGCACACTCACTCGCATAGACTCAATCGCATAGACTCAATCACATACAACACTCAGTCGCATGACTCAGTCGTATGACTCACCCAGTCGTACATATTAGTCGTATGATAGACTCAGACGCATGGACTCAGTCGTACGACTCACTCAGTCGCACAGTTCAGTCGCATGACAGACCCAGTCGCCCTGTACAGCAGGTCGCGACTGCTAAAGTGCAGAGCAGCGTCCAGCTGCTCCGAGCACAAGTTTTATGCACCAAGAACCTCCAGAAATGTTTGCCTAACATGTATAAGCAAGAAACACACTCGGAAACGCAACACACAAGCCCACACGACCTCTTGTGCTCGGATGAACCCGAGCACCCGAAACCCTAGAAAACGCAGCAGCTAAATCGAGCAATAAACGGGTCAAACGAGGTTATCTACCTGCTAGGAACGAGTATACACGATGACACTCAAGATTTGACGGTGGAAACGCGACAAACGGGTCAATTTTTGGTGCTAGATTGGTGTAGAAAGGGAGAGGAAGAAGAAGAACGATGAAGAAGATGATTGTGGAGAAGAATGGCTGGGAAATGGGTATTTATACCCAGCCTAGTTTCTCAAAATGTCAAGTTTAGTCCCCACACCTTGCCCCCGGGTTCCTAAATTTTGTTTCGGTTGAAAACGTTATAATTTTAGTCTTATTTTATTAATGATAAAATATTGTTAATGTTATTTATAAGTTAAAAATAATTTTATTCGTGACAATTATTTTATTATAAAAATGACGTGTTTGGTGTTAACGGGGCAAATCTCAGGAAGACGTCTTAAGGTAACGACAAGGCAAACAACGATAACACGCATAGAAGGATAACTAAGCAAAGCAAATATGATATCCATGTAGTTGGATAACAAAGGTTAAATCAAACACGCTAAATGACGGACCTTCGGTGACGGATGTCACAGTATCCCCCAGTTGAGGGAATTTCGTCCCGAAATTCAACTGGTGCTAGGCCCTAGAGTGTCATCCTCGAATAGATGTGGATATTTATGTCTCATCTGATCTTCACGTTCCCATGTAAACTCTGGCCCTCGTTTGGAATTCCATCTCGCACGAACAATTGGTATCTTGCTGCGCCTCAGCTTTTTGACTTTTCGGTCCATGACCTCAATGGGTTCCTCAATAAAACGAAGCTTTTCGTCGATCTTGATTTCCTCAATTGGTACGTGTAAGGACTCGTCTGCCAAACACTTTTTGAGGTTCGACACATGAAAAGTATCATACACACCGCTGAGTTCTTGTGGCAACCTCAATCGGTAAGCCACCAGACCGATTCTTTCTGTAATCTCGAATGGTCCTACGTATCGAGGGGCTAACTTCCCTTTCTTTCCAAACCGTACAACTCCTTTCCACGGAGAGACCTTAAGCAACACTCGATCCCCAACGTTAAACTCTAGTGGCTTCCGACGGTTGTCGGCGTAGCTCTTTTGGCGGTCTCTAGCAGCTTTGAGTCTGTCTTTGATTTGGAAGATCTTATCGGTGGTTTCTTGAATGATTTCAGGACCCGTTAGCTGGCTTTCACCAACCTCGGTCCAACACACAGGCGATCTACATTTCCGTCCATACAATGCTTCAAATGGAGCGCATCCAATGCTTGTATGGTAGCTGTTGTTGTAAGAGAACTCAATCAACGGTAAATGAGTGTCCCAACTACCACCAAAATTGATTACGCAAGCTCTAAGCATGTCTTCCAATGTTTGTATAGTTCGTTCACTTTGGCCATCTGTTTGCGGATGATAGGCAGTACTCATGTCTAGTCGAGTGCCCATCGCTTTCTGTAACGTCTGCCAAAATCGTGAAGTGAATCGACTGTCTCGGTCAGATATGATTGACACCGGCACCCCGTGCCGTGTCACGACCTCTTTGATGTACAACCTTGCCAACTTATCCATCTTATAATCTTCTCGGATAGGCAAGAAGTGAGCAGATTTTGTAATTCTATCCACCACGACCTATATCGTGTCGTGTCCGCTTGGCGTTCTCGGGAGTTTGGTAATGAAATCCATAGTGATATTCTCCCATTTTCACTCGGGAATTTCAGGTTGTTGTAATAATCCCGATGGTTTCTGGTGTTCAGCCTTGACCTTTGAACAAGTCAAGCATTTGCTCACATATATAGCAATATCTTTCTTCATGCCTGGCCACCAGTACAACTCTTTCAGATCGTGGTACATCTTGTCTGCACCAGGATGAACAGAGTATCGAGTCTTGTGTGCTTCATCCAAGACTAGTGTACGTACACCTCCCCATCTGGGGACCCATATACGATCCACGAAGTAATGTACGCCGTCATCCTTGCGAGTCATTTGTTTATCCAGTCCTCGGAATTCTTCCCTCGCAAGGTTCTCTTCTTTCAAAGCCTCGTTTTGTGCAATTTGAATCTGAGCCTTTAAATTAGTTTGAATAGTCAAACCTAGCGCTCAAGCACGTAATGGTTTCACGCGTTCCTTGCGGCTCAAAGCATCAGCCACCACGTTAGTTTTCCCCGGATGATACCGGATTTCACAATCGTAGTCGCTAAGTAGCTCTACCCAGCGTCGCTGTCGCATGTTAAGTTCTTTCTGATTCATGATGTGTTGAAGGCTCTTATGGTCTGTGTAGATGATACATTTGGTTCCATATAGATAATGCCTCCATATCTTGAGTGCAAACACTACAGCTCCCAACTCCAAATCGTGAGTTGTGTAGTTCTTTTCATGCACCTTGAGTTGTCGCGAAGCGTAAGCAATTACCTTATCTTTCTGCATTAGTACACAGCCCAAACCTTGATGTGAAGCATCACACTACACCACAAAATCATCGGTTCCATCTGGGAGGGACAATATCGGTGCGTTGCACAACTTCTCCTTCAATGTTTGGAACGCCTGTTCTTGTGCTTTCCCCCAATCGAACTTCTTGTCTTTCTGAGTCAACAAAGTTAACGGTTGGGCAATCTTGGAGAAATTGGCAATGAAGCGACGATAGTATCCGGCCAATCCCAAGAATTGTCGTATTTCTGAGGGTGTTTGGGGAGTATCCCACTTCTTCACAGCTTCTATCTTGCCGGGATCCACATGAATTCCATCTTTGTTAACCACATGACCCAAAAACCTCACTTCTCGAAGCCAGAATTCATACTTTGAGAATTTGACGAAAAGTTTCTCTTCCCGCAACAGTTCCAGAATTGCTCGAAGGTGTTCTTCGTGATCCTCTTTTGAACGGGAGTAGATAAGTATGTCGTCTATGAACACAATCACGAACTTATCAAGATAAGGCTTACACACCCGATTCATCAGATCCATAAAGACAGCTGGTGCGTTGGTCAACCCAAATGGCATGACCAAGAACTCATAGTGCCCGTAACGAGTTCTGAATGCTGTTTTTGGAATATCGTCCTCGAATACTCTTAATTGATGATAACCAGATCGAAGGTCGATCTTAGAGAAATACGAGGCTCCTTGCAACTGATCAAACAGGTCATCGATTCTAGGAAGAGGATACCAATTCTTCACTGTCAATTTGTTCAATTCTCTGTAGTCGATACACATACAGAACGACCCATCCTTCTTCTTGACAAATAATACCGGTGCTCCCCACGGTGAATGACTCGGTCGAATGAAACCCTTCTCCAGTAGTTCCTGTAGTTGGCTGGACATTTCTTGCATCTCGGAGGGTGCTAGCCGATATGGTGTCTTTGATACCGGTGTAGCTTCAGGAATCAGCTCTATACGGAATTCCACCTGTCGTGGAGGAGGCAATCCAGACAAATCATCAGGGAACACTTCGGGTAATCCCGTACAATCGGAATGTCCGCTAATTTTGTCTCTTCTTCCTTCTTTTCTACCACGTGAGCCAGAAAAGTGTAACACTGCTTTCGTAGACTTTGGCGTGCTTTCATGCAGGAGATAAGCTTCAAGTTCTTTCCCTGTCACTCCCTTGTATTCTGAGTACTTTCCCGTCTGACATGGGAATCCGCACTATATATCTCGGCAAACAATCTCGGCTCCATGCTTAGACAACCAATCCATCCCCACTATTACGTCGAAGCTCCCCAACTCAAAAGGTATCAAATCTATGCTGAAGACCTGGTCTTCCAACATTAAGGTGCAGTCCTTAATAATTTCCTCTGCCTGTTCAACCCTACCATTTGCCATTTCTACGGAGTAACTAGTTTCTAGTCTACTGGCACTCAAATCAAGCATTTGCACAAACTCAGATGATATAAAACTATTGTCTGCTCCAGTATCAAACAGTACAGATGCGAAGTGGTTATTGAGTAAGTGCGTACCCGTGACAACGTTCGGATCTTGACGGGCATCATTCGCTCCAATGACGAAGGCGCGTCCCCGTGCAGCATTAACTTGGTTTCCTTGGCCTTGATCACCCGCTATGGCTAGTATCTGCTGCTGGTTGTTTCCCTGCTGACCCGGTGCCCTATTCCGTCGGGGGCACATGTTTCTGAAGTGGTCGAGGGCTCCACACTCGTAGCAAGCCCTGGCATTCCCAGCGGGGTTAACCGCGTTGATGGGTGCCACCAGGTTTGGCGCTACTCTGCAGTCTCTTGCTTGATGCCCCGGGCGTCTGCAGTTCAAACACACCCGGCACGGCGTTGCTGGAGGATGATGAAGATTACACTTATCACATTTCGGGTGCGGCCCAGCATATTCCCTCTTCCCTTGAGTCACGGCCACAAAGTTTCTGGTCGTTTTGGCCCTCTTATCCAATTTTCCTGTACCGGACCGGCTAGTTTCCCCAACATCCTTTCGCTTCTCTGCTCCCCTGCCCAATACCCCTGTTCTCACCATCTCATCGGTCAGAGCGCAAGCCTTCAAAATTGCGCTCTGAATCGTAGGAGGAGCAGCTGCAGTTACCATTGCCCGGATTTGAGGCGCGAGTCCCCAAATGTATCTTTCTATCCTCTTAGATTCCGGAGTGACTAAGTGTGGAACTAGCCTAGCCAGCTCGTGGAATCGGTCAGTATAAGCTGCGTGCCCTGCCCCCACCATAGCATGATTCCAGAACTCATGCTCAACCTTCTGCATCTCGTTGAGAGGGCAGTATTCCTCGGTAATCAAAGCCTTGAATTCATCCCAGGTCATCTGCATCGCAGATTCCCTTCCCCTAGCTTGAACCCGGGTGTTCAACCAGGTTAGTGCTCGGCCCTGCAGTGAGCACGTAACATACTTGATCCGCTAGCTGTCGAGGCATTCACTGATGTCGATCACCGCCTCCATTTTCTCTAGCCATCTAACCAGGGCTATCGCCCCACCCTTACCATCGAAATCCCGGGGCTTACAGGCCACAAAGTCCTTGTAAGAACAGCCCCGTTTGGCGTTAGCAACCCCAGTTTCGTTACCGGCTGTTCCACCATTTCCAGTCTCTTGGTTGCTTTCATTCCCAGTCAGGTTCCCATTATCCTCATTCTCATTACCACCGTCCCCGTGGGGTGGTTTTGCTGTTGCAGCACGTCGCTCACCTGAGCTACGATAGTTGGAATCAGGGCAGTCAATTGTTGAGCAATTAAGGCTGCCATTTCAGCATTTCCAGTCCCTTGGTTATTTCCAGAAGGGCCTTCATTTGTTGTTGGAGGTCTACCCCTGCCTCTGCCTCTGCCCCTCGGGGCTTCACTTCCGCTACTATTGCTGCGGGTAGATCTTCGAGGCGGCATGTTCTATTCATACAAGAGGCAACATATAAGCTTTAGTCACCTTAAGATATACAAGTACTTTACTTATCAAACTCCAATGTTTCGTGTTCCAGTCGGTCAAGATCACCATGCAGCCCATTTTAAGCATATTCTCGGTATACCGGTGGTGTTTATATATAGGGTTCCCCGCAACGTTCCCACCACACCCACGATGTACCAAGAATGATGCCTAATCCGGTTACATGACATCCGACCTCCCTTCACATCAAATCCATAATAATCCATCAAGTCAACTGAGTCCAAACATGTAATCACGTATAGTCTGGCGGAGGTTGTCTATCTCGCGTCCTTGAAAGGACTCAGACATAGCCTCCTCGGGTCGGTCTCAGTATCTGAGGTCAAGCGCAATGTAAGATCTGTGACGATCTGTTCGGGTCTCAATACCCGAATTTGGTTATGATAACTTGGCGCGCAGAGGGAACGGAAGATCCAATAGAAAGCACCTCATGAGGTCGAGCACAAGGGCTCAAGCACAAAGTAAAAGATCACATAACAGAAGGGTAACCAAACATGTAAGGAGGAACACATACACGAGATATATAAATGCACACAAGCTTAAGCATGCAAATCTACATGAAGGTTCCTAGGTTATAGTCTAGGTCAAGTGTAATTTCCAAATTCTCTATAACCAATGGCTCTGATACCAGTCTGTCACACCCCCGCTGATAGCGGAAACACAGGGAATGTGAGCTAGACGAGATCGTCATAACACATGGTATATGATAGAGTAGCAATAAGAGTATGATGACAAGCGTGTCATGACGACACCCGAACACAAATGGAGACTTGTGTCGTGTATAATCAAAGTCCACGACAGCATAGTCATAAGCATAAACATAAGAAGATCACATAAACATTGATAATAGCTTGTAATGTAATATTCCCACAACTCGGGGACAAGTATACAAAAGATCATGTTCAAGCTTTACAAAAGTAATAAACACAAAATACATCCTAGGGTCTCCTCTAAAAGGCAGCACTCCTAGATCTTCAATTACCTTGATCACCTGAAAAGAAATGCTCAAAACAATCAACATAATTGTTGGTGAGCTTCGCAGGTTTTAAGTAATAAAAGATGTTAAGATGAAAACAGTAAGTAAGTTTGATAAAAGTTACCGTGACTACACTTATGTATAGGCGGTTTTACTTGTTGTAAATAGCTACAGCCAAACCTAATGTTCGGTTCCTCATGGGAATTGATGGCTGTAAAGAAAAGTTCTCTCCAAAAAGAATATAGTTTATAAAGACGTAGCAAGATCCACACAGCGCATACGTTTAGTTTATAACCAAACCAATCCTTAGGTCCCATTACCGGGATTAATGGTTATATAAAAAGGTTTTCCATAGCACAGTAAGTTTAACTTGACGTAGCAAGATCCACACAGCGCATACGTGTCAAGTTAAGCATGACGTAGCAAGATCCACACAGCGCATACGTATAGGTTACAACCAAACCAATCTTTAGGTCCCAATTACTGGGATTAATGGTTGTAATGGATGATCGACTTAGAAGAACCACACAGAAGAACCACACAGAAGAACCACATAGAAGAACCACACAGCCGAGAGCATCCAAGGTCACTGGCATCCACAAGTAGCATAAATCAACACGTAACATCAAATAGTAGTGCATGGTAATGTAAAACCCCTAAGTAACATACATAGGGTAACATAGCACATAATTCAAATTCATATAGCAGCAAACAATCAGAATCATCATGTAACCGGTTTGAGCACATTCATAGGATACCGGGGATGCTTATGTATAGGGTCCTCCGGAGCATTCCCACCACATCCACGATATACATAGAATGATACCTAAACCAGTTACATGACATCCATTTATCCTTAGTATCAATCAACAAGTTTAGCAAGGTAAGTTACTCATATAAGTAGCAGCCATCTTCCACTAAGGAAGGTGTCTGAAATTAAGCAAATGAGTGAGCATTCTTTTCCCCAAGTAGAAAATATTCGAAAAGGTTTTATAAGCGTAAAAAGGGGGCCACGAAACTCACTGAATAGATGATAGGCACGTATGATGAAAGATCCCGACGGTAGGATGCTATGAACAGTCAAACACCTATTGATAGTTACTGACAAGCATTAATAATGATCATAAGGCATAAGATGATATCAATAGGCTCGGGCAGTTTCGGTTCGGTCATGGGTAGTACACACACAAGCAGTCACACACATCTCAGACTAGGTTATTTTAAATAGTATGTGCCTGTTAATGGCGTTGACTTTAATCTTTGTGGTCAAGCTATGACACTTTATTAGTATTACATTATCGTCGTGAGATCTCCGAAGAGGGGATCCATACGCTCACACACATCATTAGTCATACAATAGGACCGGACGCTCGACTGACGCTCCATTCACACGAGTGGACTTTCAGTCGTACGAATTAGCTACTTTCGTACGATTGAACCTTCATTCGTGCGACTAAGCACTCAGTCGTACCATGCAAGACTCAGTCATACGACTCAACCTCCATACGTCCGATTGGACCTTCAGTCGTACGAATCAGCTTCATTCGTACGGTTGAACATTCATTCGTGCGATTGGACTTTCAGTCGTACGACTCACGCACAATCGCACACCATTTCATTCGCATTGACTCAATCGCACGCACACTCACTCGCATAGACTCAATCGCATACAACACTCAGTCGCATGACTCAGTCGTACGACTCACCCAGTCGTACAGATTAGTCGTACGATAGACTCAGACGCATGGACTCAGTCGTACGACTCACTCAGTCGCACGGTTCAGTCGCATGACAGACGTAGTCTCCCTGTACAGCAGGTCGCGACTGCTGAAGTGCAGAGCAGCGTCCAGCTGCTCCGAGCACAAGTTTTATGCACCAAGAACCTCCAGAAATGTTTGCCTAACATGTCTAAGCAAGAAACACACTCGGAAACGCAACACACAAGCCCACACGACCTCTTGTGCTCGGATGAACCCGAGCACCCGAAACCCTAGAAAACGCAGCAGCTAAATCGAGCAATAAACGGGTCAAACGAGGTTATCTACCTGCTAGGAACGAGTATACACGATGACACTCAAGATTTGACGGTGGAAACGCGACAAACGGGTCGATTTTGGTGCTAGATTGGTGTAGAAAGGGAGAGGAAGAAGAAGAACGATGAAGAAGATGATTGTGGAGAAGAATGGCTGGGAAATGGGTATTTATACCCAGCCTAGTTTCTCAAAATGTCAAGTTTAGTCCCCGCACCTAGGCCCCGGGTTCCTAAATTTTGTTTCGGTTGAAAACGTTATAATTTTAGTCTTGTTTTATTAATGATAAAATATTATTAATGTTATTTATAAGTTAAAAATAATTTTATTCGTGACAATTATTTTATTATAAAAATGACGTGTTTGGTGTTAACGGGGCAAATCTCAGGAAGACGTCTTAAGGTAACGACAAGGCAAACAACGATAACACGCATAGAAGGATAACTAAGCAAAGCAAATATGATATCCACGTAGTTGGTTTATAGAAATGAGGAATGTCTGATAACAAAGGTTAAATCAAACACACTAAATGACGGACCTTCGGTGACGGATGTCACATGTATGGACTACATCAAGCCCCTAGAATCTGGTATGAAACATTGTCACAACACTTAATCCAACATGGATACACGCGAGGGAAAATCAATCCAACTTTATTCATAAAAAAGGATGCTAATGATCTCTTATGTGTACAAGTGTATGTCGATGATATCATTTTTGGTTCTACAAGTCCAAAATTCTGCAATGAATTCGAAGAAATAATGAAGTCTTGATTTCAAATGAGTTCTATGGGAGAAATAAATGTCTTTCTTGGACTACAAGTCAAGCAATCTACAGATGGTATTTTCATCAATCAAGAGAAGTTCGTTGACAATTTCTTGGAGAAATTTAAACTGCAAGGCTATCAGTCCATTAGAACTCCAGCTAATGTAAACACCAAGATTAAGCCTGATCCAAAAGGAAAATCTATAGACCAAACATTATACAGATCTATGATTGTTTCGTTGATGTATCTTACTGCATCAATACCTAACATAATGTATGTTGTTTGTGTCTATTCCAGGTGTCAATCAGACTCGAAGGAATCCCACCTAATTGCTGTTAAAAGAATATTCAGGTATCTCAAAGGTAAACCGGCTTTAGGGTTATGGTATCCTTATAAAGGAAACTTTGAGTTACATGGATATACTGACAGTGATTATGGCGGATGTTGTTAAGATAGAAAATCTACTATGGGTGGTTGTCAGTTTTTAGGACCCAGATTAGTTTCATGACAATGTAAGAAACAAACAAATGTCTTCGTTTTAACCGCAGAAGCTGAGTACATGCTGCTTCAGCAGGATGTTCTCAAATCCTTTGGTTATAAAACCAACTGCTGGATTACGGGTTCAAATTTCTTAAAACTCCAATTTATATTGATAACACTGCTGCTATGTTCATTAAAGCTAATCCTGTCCAACATTCAAAAATAAAACTTATCTAGATTCGATATCATTTTTCAGAGATAACTCTAAAAAAGGTTTAATCATTCTGATTCATATTGCAACTAAAAAACAGTTGGCAGACCTATTTACTAAAGCCTTCTTACCAGGATGTTTTGAGTATTTGGTAGAGTCAGTTGGTCTTATTAACTATGTGTAAAACTGGTTTTTGAGCATTTTAGTTAATTGAGTCTTAACATGATCAGAACCCTCCTTTAACTAAATACGACACAGCAAGAGAAACTGTCAGAGTTAATTGCCTGATTGTATTTTATGTGTGCATGTTTTCTTATTAAAAGCAAAACCAAATACAAAAATAGAAAATTCAAAATCAAAAGATAAAAATATAAAACAAAAACTACAAAAATATAGTTTTTCTTTGTTAATTCATTATTTAGGAATGAATCTGTCTTTGCAATATGCGAGAAATGATAATTAGTTGGATCAATTGCATATTTCACTCAACAATAAAGTCTGACATGATCAGATATGATGTGTAGGAAATCTCATGTAATTATATTGAAAAAAGTTAATTATGTGATTAAACTAAATCAACTATGCATGTATGTGTGTTCATCTTATTACTAATGAGTAATATTAGCTTATCGGATTGATTGCTTGTAAAGTTACAACACTCACACCTGATGGTGATATGAATGACCATGAGATCTATTACAAGCATTTACTCACTTCTCTGTTATGAGTAATCATAGACCTGAAGTGCTGAGATATCCTTTGTTGTAAGTGATTATAGACCTGGATATTCTCCTTTGATGCAAAAAGATGCCAATGTGCACAACCTATACAAATGGATGGTTAGAGTTTATCAAATGGTTTTTCCATGATAATTCTCAACTAAATTATACACATGAACTCTGGTTATGAATATATGCCAGGTTTCTAAGTTGAGAAAATGTACTTACTTCCATACCTTGATGATAGTTGATCTTTCTAAGTCTATGTGTGAGTCACATCATGTCATATCTAATTCAACCCTAATCAATCCAAGAATTGTAAAATTAAGTAGGTTGATTCTTTTGCCAAAATCATTCATTGTCCGTCTTTGGATCTTGTGTCTCCTTTGCTATGAAATCACTGACTTAGAACACACTTGATCAGGATTTAATCATTGTCTATGGCTATTCACAATTTATTTTCTTTTAATGTGCTGATCTTAACTGATATAATCTCACTGTAGACATTGATTCAATTGTAAATATTAGATTTTTATTCTGCTTTAATTTTGATTTTATGCATGTATTCTGTGTGCAGGCATATGAACAATGATTAGTGTGATCTTCATGTGACAATTCAAGAAACTTCTAAGTTTTGTAAAACTTAAAAGTTTAGTGGGGAGTAAAAAGTAAGAGTGTCTAAGAGAAAATAACTCCAATTTCAAGATATGAAAAATCAAAATTCAATGATTTGGATGGAAAGGATGAGGCTAAAGTTCAAGCATGTGTGTGTTTGTTATTTTATAAAAATAAACCTGAAAAATTTTAAAGTGGAAAAGCTTCTTGCTACAATTTTAATATGATATTATTTGTTAAAATCAGAGACTAAAATGAAGGGAAATTATTTTTCAAAATTTAAAAAAAAATAGAAAGGTCAAAAACATAAAAATAAAATTTTAAATTAAAAATCAAAGTTTCAAATGCCAAAAGTCCAAAATTTAGGGTCAATTATGTAAATTTTGGGTGAAAGTCAAAATTTGACAAGTTGTTTAAATATTGGTATGTGAACAGTACTAATGCGTTTAAACAGTGTTCAGATGAAAGACTTGAAAAATACAAGTGTTAGACTCATGAAAGGAATCTCATACGCCTAAACAATGTTCAAAAGTCCAAATAGGAGCATGATAATTTTTCAGAAAATTTACAAGTGTTTTGGGCGTTTCAGACATCCTCATGCACCTAAACAGTTGTCATAAGTATAAAAAATTGGTTAAGTTTTGGGCGTTTCATCCATGCTCATGTACCTACACAGTACCAAACTTTTAGTTGGGCGTTTCAAGTGGAAAATTACCAAGTGTTAAGCGTTTCAGCTAGTCTCATGCACCTAAACAGTGTCTAAACGGCGCTTATGCGCATAACCTCATGTGTCTAACCTCATGGCCTAACTTCATGCGCACAAACAGTGCTCGTGCGCACAAACAGTGCTCGTGCGCCTAAATACTTAGTGAAAAATTTAACCTCATGCGCACAAACAGTGCTCATGCGCCTAAATACTTAGTGAAAAATTCAACCTCATGCGCACAAACAGTGCTCATGCGCCTAAAATTTCACTTAGTATAAATATGACACTTTGTGTTTTTCAGTCGTTCTTTCACCTACAAATCCCCTAAACTTCACTCTCGACTCTCGGTTACACTCATTTTGCATCTGATTGTTTGTGTTCTATACTTATTGATAGTTTGTTTTACAGATTATAAACGTAAGTTCATGATGAAATCTATACAATTTCAAGATTATGATTCAAATTTGACTGGGTGTTTCATCGCTATTCGGGCGTATGAACCCTATGTCGACTGATAATTTGGAATTTGTGAACGAAATGAGAATTAAGAACAGAAATTGATGATAGATTGTTGATTTAAACTTTATTACGAGCATATGAATACATTCAAAACTGATTTTCATTAACATTGATTCAATGGTCATTCTTCATCAGTCGAATGATGAAGATGAAAAGTCAAAATTTTTGATTTTTTAATAAAAATAAAAGAATTAATAAAAATTCATTTTCTAATATTTTTTTTGATAAAAATTCAATGAATTAATATGTTTTAAATTATCTACATACTAACTTGAGTATATTGTGTTCTTGAACAGAATATATAAATACTTATAAAATTTCTAATTACAAGTTAGATTAAAATTTTTAAAACATAATAATTTTTTAAATTTCAATCAACATTTATTGATTTCAAAGTGTTCAAATCCAATTAACTAAAGTTCTTGTTTATTTTTTTGCAAATGGATGAATTAAAGTTTGAGCCTAAGCACAACATAGAAGCATTACTTAATAAAGATGTGCAAGATGATGTTAGTTATGAAGAAATGATTAGATTCTTGCTAAGGACAAAGTATGTATATGCCATGTGTTACCAGCCTGTCATTTATGCAAGATTGATCAAGTGGTTTTGGAACATAGCAACTACTGAGATCAGTTATGAAGGAAGGAAAGTTTTAAGAGGTTTTATCACCAATGATAGAATGATTGAAGTATCAAAAAATTCTATGAAAGTTGCACTAAGATTGGGGCAAAATGACCCAGAAGACTTATCAAAACTATCATTTAATGAATGTAGAGAAACATTCATAGCTATAGGTCACCCAGATCACTTTCCAGAGAAACAATTCTTCAGAGCTAGAGTCTACAACTACTAGAAGTTATTGTGCTACATATTTCAGCATTGCATGTCTAAGCGGAGTGCGGGATGAAATTCTTTTCCTATAGACATTGCATCTCCTATTGTAGCTCTTGCAACTAACAGAAGATTTAACATGGCCAAATGGATTTTAAATGGGTTTATCTTTAACTTGGAGAAAGGGATCAGGAACAAATACCTGATGTACCCAAGATTTTTACAGATGATTATAAATGAAGAATACCCTGATTTCCATGCTTATGGTGTTGGTGGAGAAGTCTTAGTCCTTGAGCATATATTTGAGATATCCTACAAAAGACTGGCCATGATTACAGGTGCACAAGATGTACCTATGTTTGAGTATATGAGAAATGTTGCCAGAGATGAGGTAGATATCAATATAGAACATTTCCTTTTGATTGAGGATGAACCAGTTGATCTAGCTGATCTCATCGAAGAAATCCCTCAAGAACATTCTAATGATGTTGAGAATGAAGGAGATGATGACGAGAATGAAGATGATGATGATGAAAGTTCCTCTAGTGATGATGATAATGATGGTGATGATGATGCAGCTGAAGCTCATCAATCAGAGAATAGTGAAGAAACTATTTCTGAGCATGCTACTGAGGAAAGGAATGATGTGAATGATGAAACCAATGTTGATAGTGATCATGATGAAGTAGTTAAATGAAGAAGGAACTCATGCTGATGATGAGATGAATACTAATGTAAATGAAGAGCATGATCAACAACAAGATTTTGGATTTGATTACATTGATGCAATGATGTCTGAGCCTATCTTTCAAAGCTCTACACCTATTGCAAATTCTCCAATTCAAAGTATTCAAGAAGTATTTGTAGCTGAAGAAACTTATGTTTAAATAGCACACAATGTGTCTGTACAAACTGAAGAAGTTCAAGATGTGGATATGATTGAAAATTTGAAAGAAGCTAACAAGGCTCAAGAAGAGATCATTAAGGAGTTAAAAGATGAAAATGAGAAGTTAAAAGAAGTAGTTCAAAGGAAAGATAAAGAAATTGATCTTGTGAAAGGTAAAGAAGAAAATGTGAAAGCCTTTGAAGTTATGATGAGAGACTATGATCTGATGGAAGAAAAGTTCAATAAGTTGAAAGAAGAAAATGAACTTTTAAAATAAGAACTAGAAAGATTGAAGGCAGGTCAAAAGTCTAAATCTCCAGAAGTTGTGATTGTTCTGAAGTAAACCCGATTGATGTTAAGAAGATACCTGAAGTTGATAAAGGGAAAAGGAAAATAGATGATATAGACATTTTAGTCTTACCTAAATCATCATCTAAAGTTCAAAAGATGTTGCTAGTCAAGAAGAAGAAGAACAAAATGTTCAAGAGAAAATAGGATCTCTTGATGTAGAAGATGAATTTGGTGATGATTGGTATGATGAGATTCTTAAAGATGAGGATATAGTTAAAGCTAACTTTGAACCAAATTTTTCACCATTAGAGACAACACAATATGATGTACCTATGGATTTTGAAGATAGGTATAATTATTTGGTGAAAATGAAGTATAATAGAGTGTTTCTTGATTGTTTGACTGTCTCCCAGATCAATGAAGAATATGAAAAGTGCATAACTGCTGAGTCTGTTGCACCTGTTGATCCAAATGAGATAGTTGTTGAACATGGAGAATGGAATCCTTTGCAAGAAAGTATTAATGTTGAGGAACTTCCATCTTCTGAATTACACCATCCTGATCTTGAAGACATGAGCATTTTTGCTTTAAGATCATGGTTACAAGCACGTAACTATCCAAGAAAGAAGCTTAATAGGTTGCAATCAGAATCATTAAGAAATTTGGTGAGGAGCTTCCAAGAAACTGAAAAATAAACAAACAAGATGATTTTGCTTGATATGGATAATCCTCAATACTTAAAGAGTACAAAGAGGATGAGGATGTTGAAACCTCAAGAGATAAAATCTATGGCTATGAAAAGCACTGTATATGAAAGAAGAAAGGAATTAATGAAGATGTTTCCAGAAAATGAGAAACAAGCATATGAAGTATCAATTGAGCTGGAGCAACTGTGGAATAAAGCTCGATCTGCTGGAGACTTGGTCAAAAATGTGTTACAAAAAGGACAATCAATCTCGGAATTGCTCAATGCAGTGATTGCTCCTGACACGACCAAAGAAGTGAATATAGTTGCATGGAAAGATGATGAAGTGTTTGATGCCTTCTAGATAAAAAGAGTTAACGCTGTTTGTGATGTTTACCACCTTTTCACGGGCATCATAAACCTGTCTGTGCATGATTTAAAGGCGCTGAAAAAATTTCCTTTAATCAATCCAACGGGAGCTAAGCGAGGTGAAACCTTTTGTGGAATTGTTGAACAGAGGTATGACCAGATCAAGTTCATTTTTGAAAACCAGATGTGATCAACAGGATAAAGAATACTTTTATGCTTTGAAGAGAAAAAGACGAGAAGGTGGTACGTATGGAGAAGAAGAAAAATTCTATCATGAATTCAGTGATCAATACTTTGAGAAAGTAACTACTCCTGGATTAAAAGTGATAGATGGAACTCAGAAGTCAAAACCAATTTTGAGATGGTTTTACAATGCTGATACATTTGAATTGAAGTTAGCTCGAGATTTAGAAAACTGGGATCATGACATGATTTCATTGTTTAGAGTTTTTGAATTAAAGCTCTTACATCCGAGTTAAATCTCCTTTCTATCGATTCAGAAGTTTGAAAGAGTAGTACCTAAAGTGGCTGAGAATGACAAGTATTTCTTATCCATTATCAAAGTAATGAATGCTGCAATGGAAAGAATTTCATTAAGAAAAGCATTAGCATATGCAAATATTGTTAAGAAGGATATTAAAGATACAGAATTCATGAGGATATCAAGCAAAGGGGTGCTAGAAGTATACTCAAAAGAGCATCCAAAACCATTTGAATTATATTCTAACATTGATATCACAGGTTTGTCTGAAGAAACATTGAAAGTTATGAATCAATTAGAGATTAAGACCAATGAAGCCAAACCTGAATAAGGTATTTTGGCAAGAAAGTGTAGGGGTTTTAACATGTTTATCAAAGCCCATATAACCTTGTTTATATGAAAACGCAGCGGATTTTGTTTTGTTTTAAAACATGTTACTAAGATGTTTATTAAACCCATTTAATAAAGAACCCCAAGCCATGGATCATTATACAAATACATACAATGAAAGAACACAAGATGGTTAAGAATATACAACCTTTGTAGCTTCCTAAAACCAAACTTGTGAGGTGAGAAAGATGACTTTCGTGGCTGAGTTTTCAAGCAAGAAAACCTCAAGGGATGATACCCCAAGCTTGTACAAAACACCTTCCTTGCTAGGAGTTGCAACACCAACTTGAAATCCCTCTTTAAAATCGATTTTTTTCAGACAAGATGAACTAGTTTCAAGGCTGAAAAACTTGGATTTTCAGCTCTAGAATCCGAATTCTAGAGAGAAAAATGAGAGAGAGAGGATTGCTATGTGTGTGTGAGAGGATGTGTGTGTTGGTAGACGAAGTTCTCTTCTCTAGAATGCATGCAACCAACTAGTAATAAAGAGAGTTTCAAGCCCCAAGGGGGTGGCCGTTTTAAAGAGGACCCACACAAGTGGGTTTCCCTCTCATTTGATTTATTTAAATGGACACTCTCTTGCATTCTAATTTTATAAAAGTATAACCTCTTATCTTTTATAAAATTCAAAACACTTTTGTTTATTGTTACTTAACTAATTTAAGTAATAAAACAACTAATTCCGATGAACAAATTATCCATATAATTTTGCTCATTCACAATAGCAATGATTTAGAAAACCCGGTTTCTAAATTGGTGCCAATATTTAATTGTATGATCTTATCGACAAGTAAATATTTATCGATGTTTGTTTGGCTTGTTATTGGGTATGACCCGACTTGGATCATATCACACTAGCCACATCAATTCAACATGTATCTTGGGCAGATCAATTCCTTCAATCTCCCACTTGCACAAGATTCATAGAGGATTGATGCAAGCAGCAAATAACGCCTAGCAACGGTTTGCTACCCCTAATGTATATGACTAAGTGCCATTCAATAACATCATCCTTTTCAAGTACCTTACTTGAATATGATTTAGGTGAATCAATCATCTATCCTTTTGTTCAGATGTCATGTTAAATCCAAGAGACACAGAATTGTCATTCTCCGATGATTTAACTTTAATAGGCCTTAGACATCTAACTCTCAACGAATAAGATGAACAAATTCCATCTTGACTACATACGTCTCTCACAATCACCTCATATCATACCTGAACTCAGCCTTATGTACTGCCAATATTTCAGAACAGCAAAGTACTAAGTCAAAGTACAATATTTGGTGAATATCAAGACCCAACATGTATCTCAGGTCTGAGGATACAATGATATTCACCTTTACTCAATATCTCTGATGACTAATCACAAAGATTCCATGCGGAAATAATTGAGAGCGGGTCGGTCCAATATCCATATCCCATAGATATCAATGAACCTTGGTAGCAACCTCTTGTTCTATATTCATACCTTATGAATATCAACCAATACAAGTTCATTATAGTCTTACATTCATAGTTGTTCCCACAAGTATGATCGACTACGGACGTTTCGAATAACTTATTTATTCACGGATTTAAACATGCTAAAATAGGACAACAAATGAAAATTATAACCATATAATTAAGTCAAATAACATAAGTTCCAATATCCAAATACAAAATACAACATCAAACCCAGTCACTTGAATATCTAAGTCCCATGGCACAAGCATGACCTTCATGCTTTGCCTTTTCAAGGAGCTTTGTGAGTGGATCCGCAATGTTTTTATCAGTGTGGACTTTGCGAATACATATCTTTCCTTTTTCAACTTCATCCCTTATGTAGTTGAATCTCCGTTCAATGTGCCGAGTCTTTTGATGAGCATGAGATTCCTTGATTTGAGCAATCGCGCCCTTGTTGTCACAAAAGATCTCTAGGGGATCCTGAATGGAAGGGACTACCCCTAGATCGGCTATGAATTTCTTCAGCCATGCAACTTCCTGTGCTGCCATTGAAGCGGCAACGTATTCTGACTCTGTAGTGGACAACGCTACGACTTCTTGCTTTGAGCTTTTCCAAGAAACAGCTCCCCCATTCAGAATAAAGATGTACCCCGATTGAGATCGTGAATCATCTCGATCGGTTTGGAAACTCGCATCCATGTAACCTTTTACAACGAGTTCCTCTTCACCAGACCCGTAGATTAAGAACATGTCCTTAGTCCTTCTTAGGTACTTCAGAATGTTCTTGACAGCCATCCAATGACTATCACCAGGATTTTGCTGGTATCTACTTGTCATGCTTAAAGCGCATGACACGTCCGGTCTAGTGCATATCATTGCATACATGATGGATCCTATAGCAGATGCACATGGGATTGCCTTCATTCTATTTTGCTCCTCCTTTGAGCTTGGACATTGAGTCGTACTCAATATTGTCCCTCTTTGAATAGGTACAGTACCTTTCTTAGAGTTTTCCATCGTGAACCTTTTCAAGATTTTGTCAATGTATGCACTTTGATTCAAACCAATCAGCCGGCTTGATCTATCCCTATAGATCTTTATTCCCAGAATATAGGTGGCTTCACCAAGATCCTTGATGGAAAAACAACTTCCAAGCCAGGTTTTTACACCTTCCAAGGTTGGAATGACATTTCCAAATAGTAGTATGTCATCAACATACAATACTAGGAAGGTTATTGTGCTCCCACTAGCCTTCTTATACACACAAGCCTCATCAGCGTTTTTGACGAAGCCAAATTTCTTTACTACATCATCAAAACGGTGATTCCAACTTCTCGATGCTTGTTTCAATCCATAGATTGATTTCTTTAACTTGCATACTTTGTTAGGATGTTTTAAACCTTCAGGCTGAACCATATAGACATCTTCCTCAAGATATCCATTTAGAAAAGCGGTTTTGACATCTATTTGCCAAATCTCATAATCATAATGAGCTGCTATGGCAAACAATATCCTTATAGACTTTAGCATTGCAACAGGTGAGAAAGTTTCATCATAATCAACCCCTTGAGTTTGAGTGAAACCCTTTGCTACAAGTCTAGCTTTGTAAGTATCCAAGTTTCCATGCATATCGGTTTTCTTCTTGAAAACCCACTTACTTCCAACTACTTTGGAATTAAGAGGTGGTACAACAAGTTCCCAAACTTGATTGTCATACATGGATTGCATCTCAACTTTCATGGCTTCAAGCCATTTGTCACAATCCAAGTTGGACACTGCATCATGATATGTGGTTGGTTCATCTGAATCTACCACATAGCATCCATCCATGAAAAATCCATATCTTTCAGGTGGATTACTAGTTCTACCACTTCTACGGACATTTTGTGTGTATTGATCAACCGTTTGATCATCCTCAACATCCTCATGTTGAGTGCTAGTTTCAACCAAACGTGCGTCGGGCTGTGGTTCTTGATCTTCCTTAAGATCCACTGTTCTACTGCTAGTTCCTTCCATAAGGAACTTTGTTTCTAAGAACTCACCCTTTCTAGCAACAAACACCTTTTGTTCCAGTGGATCATAGAAATAATATCCCATAGAATCTCTAGGATATCCAACAAAGATACACTTGGTGGATTGGACATCTAATTTGTTTGGGGTGGGAGTCTTAACATAAGCCTCACAACCCCAGACCCTTAAGTATGATAGGGATGGAACTCTTCCATGCCATATCTCAAAAGTTGTCTTTTCCACCTTTTTGGTTGGGGCCATATTCAGAATACGGGCCGCGGAGAGCAAAGCGAAACCCCAAAATGATAGAGGCAATGTGCTTCTAGCCATCATAGATCGAACCATATCTAATAATGTTCGATTTCTCCTCTCAGAAACACCATTGTGTTGTGGTGTTGCAGGTGGAGTGAATCGTGAGACAATCCCACAAATCCTAAGATGATCTTGAAAAACATCACTTAGGTATTCACCACCTCTATCGGTGCGGAGAACTTTAATTGACTTGTTGAGTTGATTTTCTACTTCATTCTTGAAGATTTTGAACATTTCAAAAGCTTCATCTTTGTGCCTCAATAAGTACACATACCCATAGCGACTATAATCATCGGTAAAGGTAATGAAGTATCTTTCATCATTCCTAGTCATTGGCTTAAAAGGACCACATACATCCGAATGTATGATACCTAATAAATCTTTTGCCCTTTCGTTAGTTCCACTAAAGGGTGCCTTGGTCATTTTTCCTTGTAAACAAGATTCACATGCATCAAATGAATCACATTCATTTGTTTTTAAAAGACCATTCTTTTGAAATGTTTGTATACGTTTCTTTTTTATATGACCAAGACGACAATGCCAAAGGTAGGTATCACTTAAATCTAATTTGAGTCTTTTGGTGGTTGCTTGGTATATTGAGCTATCATATGTTACATTTTCATGAACCAATTCATAAATACCATTACAAGGTATAGCCTTAAAATAAAATACATGATTCAAAGAAACATGAATATCTTGAAATCATAATCATATTGTCTTAAACGGGAAACAGAAATTATGTTCCTAGTCAAACTAGGAGCATATAATACATTATTTAAAATAACTTCCAAACCATTTGGAAGCTTCAAAATGTAGTATCCTTGGGCTTCCACGTGAACCTTTGCACCATTGCCCATGAAGAGACTTATTTCCCCTTTTGCATAATGCTCATTTCTTTTGAACCCCTGCAACAAATTGCAAATGTGAGTTCCACATCCGGTATCTAATACCCATGTGTTAGAAGAAATAACATTTAGCTCAACATGTATCATGTATATTATACCTGAGGTTTGCCCCGCATCCCTCTTTTCTCTCAACTCTTTGAGATAGACTGGACAATTTCTCATCCAATGCCCTATCTCACCACATTTGAAGTATGGGTCATTCACAACAACCTTTTGCTTCTTCTCCTTAGGTTTTGGAGGTTCCTCCCTAACAACCATCTTCCCTTTTCCCCCAACGTGCCCCTTTCCTTTGGCAACAGTTGCCTTAGGAGGGGGTAGAGACCTTCTCCTTCTTCCACCTTCATTAATGGTGAGAACGGGTAAAACCCTTTTACCCATTCCCGCCTCAGCTGATTTGAGCATCGAATGAAGTTCATTTATGCTCTTGTCCCATCCGTTCATGTTGTAATTCATGATGAATGCCTCAAACTTTTTAGTTAGGCCATTAAGGATCAAATCCGTGGCCAACTCCTTTGAGACAGGACAATTTAGCCTTTGAAGGCGGTCGATGTGGCTTTTCATCTTAAGAACATAAGATGAAACTGATTGGGATTCCTCCATCCGACATGCATGAAGCGCTCGAACCATTTCGAAGCGCTCCACTCTAGCTTGTTGCTGGAACGTTTCCCGCAACTGAGTGATCATGTCATAGGCTCCATGGAGCTCATACTCCTTTTGGAGTTCGGGTGTCATACTTGCTAACATTAAGCAAGAGACCTGGATGGAGTCTTCCACATATCTAACCCAATTATTATAGGCTTCCACATCCTCCTCGTTAGGTTCATCGGGGATGGGATCATCAAGGATGTAGGCCCGCTTCTCCTGCTTAAGAACAATTCTCAAGTTGCGGTACCAATCCATGAAATTGTTAGGTGTTAGACGGTCCCTTTGAAGGATCGCCCTTAGGGATTGGTTGTTTTGGTTTGGTACATCATTATTAGCGTTGTTGTTGTCGGCCATCTACAAGATTTTACAAAGTTCCATTTTAGTAATCGTTGATATATTTCATTTATTAATACCCTTTATGTCTCATAGACTACTAATAAATAAAATTTTAGAATCCAACGTTATATTTAAATATTGGTTAGGTGACCTTTATCCCATTATTTAAATAAACAAGGTAGTCATAAATGACAGTTGCAACCTATTGCAACTTCTAGTGGTATGGGATCGTTTGAACATCTTATGTTTGAAACGGCATGTTTATCCCATCAACACCTTTTGTAAAACATATTTTAGGTGATCCATTCAATATATTTTACAAATCAAGTCGTCCTACTTACACACACGTGTGAGTTTACTACATAAGTGGTTAGGTGACCTTTATCCCACAAACATGGTATTCTCACCTCAAGTTACAAGTTCCCTCAAAGTGGTTAGGTGACCTTTATCCCACTAAGAGTTTGCAAGTAACCTAAGGGTTGTGTAAAAGGATGGTGTTTAACTTGTTTTTCAAAAGGGATTTGGAATTTCACAATTCTTGTTTAGAAAAGTCTATGTACCATATGATTGTATGCATTCAACCATATGGTACCCTATTGGTTCTTTTAAATAAAACCCATTTTATTTTGCAAACCATTAACTCCTTTTATAGAACCATTCTATTTTGCTTAATGAATTGTGAACCAATTTTCTTGTTATAGCTAGTTTTAATTGATGGTTTGTTAATCACATCCAAATATTTAAAACAAACAACATCATAAGCATTCAACCAAACAATTCAAATATGCATAACAAAGCATACTAAGTTGAGCACACTTGTTTAGCCAAAACAAGTGTGTCAAATGGTCTTGTCCTAAGGGTTAAGAACATGACACATGGTTGACAAAAGGAACTCCCACTTGAATTTTCTTCAAGCATCCTCTTTGTCCATCTTTTCTTCAAGTCTTGATCTTGAGCATCCTTACAAAATATGTATCCTAATACATTTTTTTTTCTAGTAAAGAAAAACTCCTAATCTATTTATTACAAACCATATGAATGAATAGATTACAAAACAAGACTTGAAACAAAAATTAAATTATTACATGCCCAAATGAATATAACATGACAACCAATCAATCATCCACAAGGTCTAGGCTTTGTTATGCATAACCAAAACAATATATATCCAAACATACTATTAAGTCACGATTTTGGCAGCCCCTTTTAACCCATTTTCTTGGCCAACATTAACCAAGAACATTTGGGTTTCGTCCAAACAAACAAACATCTTATGATCTAGATTTTTTAAAGATCCTTACATGCATAAAGTAACATCTTTAAAAAATCAAAACGGGGTCACAATTCAGCCTACTAACTCACGGGTATGTGGTGTCAAACACCACAAAACCGTGAACTAGTGAGTGTAATATATGTATGCATATGTATAAGTGGCTCTTGATGCCATTGTAGGGGTTTTAACATGTTTATCAAAGCTCATATAACCTTGTTTATATGAAAACGCAGCGGATTTTTTTTTTTTAAAACATGTTACTAAGATGTTTATTAAACCCATTTAATAAAGAACCCCAAGCCATGGATCATTATACAAATACATACAATGAAAGAACACAAGATGGTTAAGAATATACAACCTTTGTAGCTTCCTAAAACCGAACTTGTGAGGTGAGAAAGATGACTTTCGTGGCTGAGTTTTCAAGCAAGAAAACCTCAAGGGATGATACCCCAAGCTTGTACAAAACACCTTCCTTGCTAGGAGTTGCAACACCAACTTGAAATCCCTCTTTAAAATCGAATTTTTCAAGCCAAGATGAACTAGTTTCAAGGCTGAAAAACTTGGATTTTTAGCTCTAGAATCTGAATTCTAGAGAGAAAAATGAGAGAGAGAGGATTGCTATGTGTGTGTGAGAGGATGTGTGTGTTGGTAGAAGAAGTTCTCTTCTCTAGAATGCATGCAACCAACTAGCAATAAAGAGAGTTTCAAGCCCCAAGGGGGCGGCCGTTTTAAAGAGGACCCACACAAGTGGGTTTCCCTCTTATTTGATTTATTTAAACGGACACTCTCTTGCATTCTAATTTTATAAAAGTATAACCTCTTATCTTTTATAAAATTCAATACCTTTTGTTTATTGTTACTTAACTAATCTAAGTAATAAAACAACTAATTCCGATGAACAATTTATCCATATAATTTTGTTCATTCACAATAGCAATGATTTAGAAAACCCGGTTTCTAAATTGGTGCCAATATTTAATTGTATGATCTTATCAACAAGTAAATATTTATCGATGTTTGTTTGGCTTGTTATTGGGTATGACCCGACTTGGATCATATCACACTAGCCACATCAATTCAACATGTATCTTGGGCAGATCAATTCCTTCAGCAAGTTCAAGTCAGCCATTGCCAAAGCATTGATAAAACAAGAGATGTATAAAGAAAAACCAATGTTTAAGATCAAAGAGAAGCGTAAAGACTTCTTTGATATTTGAAGACAAAAGAAAAGACAAAAGAAAAGATTGAAGATTAAAGAATTTAGAAGACAAAGTACAAAAGATTGAAGATTTTGAAGACCGAAGACAATGTCAATCTTAGGGGGAGTATTGTTGAAGCTCTTGAAGATTAACATTTAGTCTTTTGTATAGTTTTGCCATAGTTTAGGGAATGTTTATGTAAATACTTGTTCCTTATGTTTATTGATAGTATAAATAGCTTAGATATGTTTTGTGCAAGTAGACTAGACACAAGAGTTAGTTGAACGATTTTGTATATGCTTTTACACTTGTATTGTCTTTGCTACTATCAATGAACAACTATAATTTTTCTTATTTGTTTGCATTGATATTGATTACTTGTGTATGTTTTAATTGAATTGAATTACTATATCATCACAGATCGATTCTTTTGATCCTATCAGCTTAGGTGGAGCTTGATGATAAGTTGATAGAGAAGATGCAGGATGTGGTCTAAAGATCTGTGGCTTAAATGCATTAGCCAGCATGTTCTTGTATATCTCTTTAGCTATCTCTTTCATTTAAGATATAGATCTTCCTGCATATAACCTATATGGTACTCTTGTATGACTCAACTAGCTTTTAACCTGGGAGTAGGTCATCTTCTCTATTGAGGACTTTAGGCAGATTCTTCTAAAGCTCTTGTTTGTATTTGATTTCCTTGTATCTTTTGTATGTTTGCTCTTTTTCATCGTTCATGACTTCTTGAAAATCTTTAAGCAAGTCTTTAACCTCAGATAGGTTAAGATATATGAATGAATCATAAGGAAACCCTCTGGTTGTTAATTCAATGCCATCAAAGTTTGAGGATCATCAGTGAAAAGTTCTTGAATGTTTTGCATCTCCTCATCTTCATCCCTTTCTTCCTCTTCATCATCAGAATCACTCAGGATAATGATGGATTCTTGTTGCTGATCAAGACATTAGTCTATCTCTCCTTCTTTAAGAACAGCTGCTTCAGATGTTTGTTTTGGTTAATCTAAGTCAACTGGTTTAGCTTTAACCTTAAGAAGTTTGAGTGGAGGAGACTCAGGTTCTTCTTGTTCTTGAACTGGTTGTTTTCCCTTCTTCAAAGAGCCTTTATACAACCTCTTTCTCTTCCACTCATGGTTCTAAAATAAGGCTTAGATGATGATGAAGCTTCATCCTTGGATGATTTGGATGGTTCTCTTAAAGATTCAGCAAATTGTTTGATTAATTCCTTCTGTTTTTCTGATGATGTGTTCACAGGGACAATGCTAGTTTCTATTGTTTGTGTGTCAGGTGTATGAAAATGCTATCTTAGGATTGGAGAGTAGTGCATGTTCTCAAATGGATTTGATTCTTAAAAAGTTGATCCATAGAGTATGCTTCCTCATATATTATGATTGCCTTTTCAGACTCATTAGTGCTTATTTTCTCAGCTTAAGATATGATTTCCTCTTCAAATTCATCACTCAGGTCTTGTTCTTGACCTTCTGAATATTCTTCCTCATTCAGGAAAGTGTTTGTATGTTCCAATTCACGATTAAGCCTATCAATTACTTCATTTTGAGAAGAAATTGTGCTTTTAAGCTCATTAATCTCAACATCTTTTGAGTCTGTCTGTTCAGTTAGGTATGCAATGTCAAGTCTTGCACTACTAAGATCTTGATCTTTCACCTTTAGCTCTTCTTTTGCTTGTTTAAGTTGTTGTTCTAGAAACTGAACATCTAACTTCTGAGCTGTTTAATCTGCCTTAAGCTTTTTAATTTCTTCATCTTTACTTTTCAGCTTATCTTTAGGCTTTCTTGCTCTGTTATTTGACTTTTCAATCAACTTGTTATACTCTGTGAATAAAAACACTTCAGAGTATTCAATCTCCTCTTCTGTAGGAATCTCACTACCTTGTTCCTCAGTTTCTGTATGTTCAACATGAGCACCTTGTTCTTCTTATGTTTGCTCATATTATGAAGATGTGCCAATTTGTTCTTGTTGACTTGTATGTTCTTCTAAAGATGCATCAATGTCTCTCAAAAGAGACAATAGTGTTTGTTTATCAAATAGAGTTGGGTTTATGGTGGTGAAGTCATGTGTTGTTCAAACTTAAATTGTTCAAGTTGTTGTGCTTCTTCTAGAACATGCTCTTATTCTTGTTGAATGACCAGTTTTGGTTCTGGTTCAATGGGATCAGGTATGATTAGTTCATGTTCAATTGAAGCTTGCTTTTCTTGCATTATTAGGACTGGTTGAATGATTGGTTGTTGATGAATAATGTTTTGAAACATCATAAGAGGTTCACCTTGTCCTGGAATCCTCATGAAGATATCTGGTATAGGATGTTATAATCAATCATGTGTGCTGGAATAGGCACCTCAGCTCCATGATACAAGCTAGACTTGATCCTTGTGAAAACATGTCCATTAAAGTGAACAGGTGGAAACACAGATCCTTCTCTTGGAATGTTTGGTAGAAGATCATCAATGATCATCTGAAGGAATGTAGGATACATGTGAAATTGTTCCTCAATTCAGTCAAGTTATATACCATTCCATTTAGCACTTGTGCAGCAAAGTTGAATGGTCTTCTTGCTTTGATGCTTGCTATTGCAGAAGAGCTTCTCAAAGAAGTGGCATCCAAGCCAGTCTTCCTATTTTTCATTGTCTTTTGATAAGTGTGCATTAGGAATCCGAATTGTGCACACATGTATGACTTCTTGATTTGCTTTCTTTCAATAGTACCAGTGTAGCCAATCTGTCTGAAAACATGTAACATATAGTTTTTATTAAATTCTATTGCCCCTTGGGCATCTTCATCTCCCAGTTGTAATACTCTTCTTGTAATATCTTCTGCGATGGTGATCTGATGATTATGCATAGTAGATACTACTACTTGCTGGTCATTCATCTGTTCAAGATGAGCATGAGTCTAAAATTGGACTATATGATCTTCATATATCTCAGTGTCACACCCCGGGCCCAAGGAGGGTGTGACGTCACAGGCTAGCAACATACATGGCAGCAGAAACAAACCATCATAAGAGCACACGAGTAGAGAAATCACACGGCATTACATAAGTTTAATAAAATCCGGGATTATATAATTTAGCCCGATCACAACAGGATTGTTTTAACACAAGTGTACATAGTTTTAAGTACATCTAATACAAATTGTTGCTAAGAGGTCAAGGTGCTATGTCATCCATAAGTCTTCCAAGTCAAGCTAGACCTCCATCAAGGGTTACCTGAAATATGCACAAAAAGATTTTGTGTCAACAAAAAAGTTGGTGAGTTCAAGTGCTTAAAGTTTAAAAAAAGGGGCTCTTCAAAGTCCATAAGTTAAAGTTTAGAATCAAAGCATCACTGTTGTGGGGTCATAATCAACCCTGCACTCAGTCCTGACTAGCCTCTTCTAATGTTATGTTTATACCGGTTAACCCCAAAAGGTGAACTGAGCCTCAAACAGTGTGTCGTACCTGCCGGATGGTTCACCATAGTATCTTATAAAAACTATCACATGACACAAACTATCCCTCAGGATCTTCCTGGGGTACCCTTCCTATAAGGAAGGCATTCTGTGTTGGGGATTCCCCAAGTAGATCTACACATATAAAACAAGCGATTCACAAAAGAATTAATGATCATGATTCAAGTATAAGTAGGTATCAACATTATCCACAACATAAGCATCATAAAATAGCACTATAAAAGGTTCAGTTCAAAAGAGCATGCTTCATCCCCAAAGCAATGATAAAAAGGGGACACAAGAACTCACCTTAGTACCAAACAATGATTCCTTTAAACACAGAGAAAATCCAAGTATGCGTCAAAGGGTTTCCTTTTTACGGAATTTGGGGTTTTGGCATGTGTATGTCAAGTTTTATGGTTCTTATAAATTTTTTAACATGTTAATAAGTTAAATATTAGTTTCTGGTCATGAGGTTGCTGAAATTTGGTTAAAATGCAGAATTTACACATTGACTCCTCAAGTTTCAAAATTTATAATTTCTACCCCAAAGTTTTTCTCTTTACAATTTTTGATCCCTAAAACTTTCTTAAGGTTTTTATAGCCCATTCGAGACTGTTCGAACTCTTAAATCTCAGATCTTACTTGGTGGAGTTCAAATCACAAGTTTCTAGTTACCGGTTATGGTAAAACCGTTAATTTTTTAAATGTCTAGTTTTAATCATTTAATTTCAGACAAATTCTAACTTTAGGGTCTCTACGTTATTAAAATAATGTGAATTTTGTAGTTTTTAGGCTCCTCGTCTATTTTTAAGATTTTATCTAAAATTTTCTCGGTTTACGTTTACTTTTGTTAAATAAATTCATAGAAATTACATATTAACCCAAAAAATTCACTAAATTTATTTCTATCACTAAAATAATTATTCTAGGGCCTGAAAATTTCTAAGTTTTAGGTTTTTCATGTTGTGACTCATTTTTTGAATTCTTTCCAACTTTAGGGTCACCAAATAAGCTTGTTTTGCCTAATATACCATTCTTTTGACATTTTTAGCCTTCATCACAAATTTACCACCACTTAATCATCACTAAACTACTGAAAAATGCATCATAACTCTCGGGTCTACTATGTATCACATATACGTTGAATCTACTTGACAATACACCTTTTACACATGTGTAACCCTATAAATCGTGCCCAAACATCACCTAATCATTTTTGTAGCTTTCAAATCTGATTATAATAATGTTCATTTACTGTGTTAAAGCAGGTTTTTAACTTTGGTTGGGAGGGTTTATAATTCAAGATGATAAATGGTGCAATAACACATAATAAGAGGGTTTTCAAGGTAGAACCTTGTGCACCAACCCTGTATTCACGGATTTTTCCTTAGAATTACCTTGAGTGAAGTTTGAATCCCATAAATACAAGGTTCGAGCAGCAAGCTTTCTGTTAGAACATCAAGAGTAGTGTTTATCGTGAGGTAGGGGTGAATATATTAAGATTTAGTTAATAGGAGTTAAATATTACTTACATATTAGATTGTTAGTGATGTTTGAGATAGTTAGAAGGCTTGAAAGAGCTTATGATCTTTAAAACTAGGCTACAATGTAACACCTGAAAAGTCAAAATGAGTCATCAAGAATAATGGGCTTAATTAGTGGGTATTTAATAAAGGAAGGAAATGGGTTATGGGCTAAATTAGGCTTATGGGCAAGAGCCTAAGTGATTAAGGGCCCATAATCAGCCCTTTAACACATTCAACCAGCCACCATCTCCCTCATTTGAACCCTAGCCTCCCAAATTTGTAGAAAGAGAAAGTAAGGAGAGAAAGTGAAGAAAACTCAAGATTTGGAGCTTCAAAGGTTAAGGGATTGAAGATCTGGGTGTTGGAGCATCAAATCATAAGAAAGGAGCAACAACTCTAGGTAAGAATCAGCCTTTAAACCCTTCTATAGATCAAACCCAGATTCTAGGGTTTTGGGTTTTGAAAAGTTGCAAAGAATCGCATAAAGGTCATATTTTTACGTTTGAAAACATATAAAAAGCTTAGATATAGCCTCGTGGATGATAAACTAAGAGATTGGACGTAAAAAGTTGCCATTTTGGGTTAAAACAGCCTGGTTCGTAATTTTTATGCGATCTGCGAAACTGTCTGTGCATCCAGCGAAATTGCATATTCAAGCTGCGAAACTATGGGTTTTCTGCGAAACTATAGTTTCGCAGATAATTTCGCAGCCATGGAAATCCAACGAAAGTTGGGCGAAACTGTCATGCGAAACTGGCAGTAAAACTGTCAGCGAAACTGGCAGCGAAACTGACAGCGAAACTGCCAGCGAAACTACTTATCTGGTAGCGAAATTAGCAGCGAATTTAGGCAAAAATTAACCCCTTTAAGTGTTAACTTATCTCCAGGATGGGTAGTGTAATCCTAGCCTAGAAAGCTTAGTTTAGAGGTTACTCACGGTATCTAGGTGAGTTCTAGATCCCCTTATTTAAACTTTTTTCCATGTTTTTGAGGCTATTATGCATAGTAAACATAAGGTTTTCAAGGTAAGGATTTCAAGCGGTTCTAACAAGAAAATAAATTTTCCTATAACAAAATATGCTATATAAAGTCGTTAAAATATGTTTTTGGCAGCCCGGTCCCAGCCAGGGGTGTTACCCCTTAGACCTTACTAGGGGCTGCTGCCCTTAGGACCCCGCTGTCAGGGGCTGCCGCCCCCAAACCCCCGCTGTCCTGCAAGGGTCGGTTATGTGTTATGATGACTAGTACTTGGTATGTTGTGTACTTAATAAGTTATGTATGATATATTAAGTGACAGATAATATTAATGAGAAGTGGATCTTAACGAATGTTACCCCGGGCCCGTTTGATGATGAAAAGTCATGCAAGCACTATGATAGACTTCACTTATATGAGTCTGACGTATATTGATGGATCCGTATTCATGAGCGGGCTATGTGCCTTGCAGTGTGGATCAACTGTCAGGGGTTAGCTACCATGATGATGTGTACCGACGGGGATCGACATTCGTTGTCGATCAACATGGAGCTCTTGCTTTGTGCAATCTCGCTTATGATGAAGTGAAAGATAATGAAAGAATGAAAGATAATGAACATGCTTTAGATGATGCAAGAAATGTTATGTAGTATGGTGTATGCGTGGTCATTACATGGAGGATAAAGCTTATATTTTCTTATTTATCTAAAACTAGAACTCACTCAGCAAATCTAACTTTTATGCATAATAGTGGGCAGGTAAATGTTGATGCTGAGGATGGCACCAGGGAGCTACTTGGCGAGCAATGGATGGCATTTCTATGTATGAAATCTTTATTGTAAATTAATACCATGCACTATGTTTTTATTCTATTTGAAGACAAATGTATGAGTACAATATGATTTCCAAGTTTTAAATGAATGTTTATATAATTCTGCTGCAATGTTTTGTTTATAAAGTGATCTTATGCTATGATTAACCAACTATGAGGTTTCCGGGAACGGGGCCTTACAAGTTGGTATCAAAGCCAAAGTTTATCAGAATTGGGTAAGTAGTTTTGAAAACTTAAACTGAAAATAGGATCGAATGAAGGATGCCAATCCAAGTAGCTACGTGCCATCAGGTAAAAGTATTTAAGTAAAACTGGGATTATGTGTGTGTGCTATATGTTTTATGTGCTTCTAGATTTGAATACTTACATGTGTTAGAATAGTGATTGCTTGGGACAGGAGAGTAAGGTAAGTAGTTAGTCACACTTGGCCACTGTAATTAAGGACTTACTGTACTTACAATGATCGGAGCAATTATCTTGAATAACCATTTTGATGTTTGAATCTTATAGGAATTAGTTATGGCTGGTAGCAAATCAGGGAAGGCAACTCGAGGAGGTGCTCATGGCGGGCGTACTACTGAGCCACGTGTCACCCGGAGCAAAGCTAAGGCTCACGAGACTGTTCACGAGGAGTCAGACGTCCATAGTCACTCGGAGGGTGAGGGATCAGCCACCCTCAAATCCACTATGAAGGAGACTATCGCCGATGAAGTCTACAGTGTCATGCAAAATGTCTTAACCTCGGTGGTGACTGACGTGATCAAAGCAGTCAAGGATGGAGAGAAAGCTGATAAGAAGGGGAAGGAAAATGAGAAGAATTCTGGAAGGTCCACTGGGAGGACATAGAAATCTGAAGAGGAGCCATCAAACCCTAAGGTGGTAGTCCATGGTGACGACAGTGATCAGGAGTCTGAGAGAGAGAGACGACTAGGGGGTGCAACTATGGGGCATTTCAAAGGTGCAAGCCCCCGACCTTTGACGGTAACGGCAATGCTACTACGGCTCATCGTTGGGTCAGAGAGATGGAAGCGGTACTGGAAAGTAGTAAGTGTCGGGAAGATCAGAAAGTTAAGTTGGCCACTCATTCTTTCGTCGACTCAGCGTTGTGCTGGTGGGACAATAATGTCCAGGCTGAAGGAAAGCAATCGATATCCAAACTGAAGTGGTCTGAGTTGAAGGAGTTGGTGCTAGAAGAGTATTGTCCCTATCGGGAATTAGACAAGATTGAGAAGGAGTTCTTGTATTTGGAGGCTAGGAACATGACTCCTCAAGAGTATACCTCCAAGTTTAATGAACTTGCAAGATTTGTGCAAGACATGGTAACACCTGCATCCAAGAAGATCAAGAGATACATGCAGGGTTTGCCTATGGATATCAGGAGGTAAATGATTACGGCTAGACCAGGCATGTTTAGGTCTGTGGTGGATTTAGCTGCGAGGTTGTACGATGAGAGAGACCCAATGCCTGTACAGAAGAAGGTGGAGAAATGGGGTGGGAATAAGAATGGAAATGGGAAGAGGTTCGGAGGTGATAACTTCATGAGTGGAGATAAGAGGATGAGAGTTGAGGATCAGTCAGGGAGACGGGGAAATACAGGTGAAGGACGTGCTTGTAGAAAATGTGGAAAAGGTCATTTGGGGAAGTGTAGAGTTGGGACTGGAAAATGTTTTAAATATGGGGGCAAGGGCCACTATGCTAGGGATTGCAAGGCGGTGAAGTGTTACTAGTGTGGCAAGATGGGACATGTGGAGAGGGACTGCAAGAAATGAAAATCAGGAGGATCAGGAACGGTTAAAGTGGGAGATAAAGGAAAGGGTGATTGTTTGAAGGCAAAGGTGAGGGCATTCAACATAACTCGTGAGGAGGCCAGGGCAAATCCAGAAGTAGTTTCAGGTATGTTTCTGGTAGACCATGAGTATGCTTCTGTGCTCTTTGGTTCTGGTGCTAGCAAGAGTTTTGTGTCTACTGCCTTTTGTCGTTTGTTGTATGATAAGAATAGAAAGTTAGATGAGCCTTTCTATGTAGAAACAGCCATTGGTAAGTCCACTAAGGTAACTGAAGTGGTTGAGGATTGCCTGATTGAGTTAGAAGATTGTAAGTTCCCTGCTAGGTTGTATGTTATGGCCTTAGGGGGTTTCTATGTGGTGTTAGGCATGGATTGGTTAGCTAGCGATGAAGCCAATATAGTATGTTGCAAGAAGGTAATTCGTCTAACAACGCCCGATGGTGGATCTGTTACGGTTCGTGGGGATAAGGTGTGCTGTGTACCGAAGGTCGTGTCGATGATCACAGCTAAAAAGTACTTGAGACGTGGGTGTAGCGCTTACTTGGCCTATGTAAAAGATGTGGATGCGCCAGAGCCATAATTATCAGACGTGCCGGTAGTGCGCGAGTTTCCTGACATCTTTCGTGAAGACCTGACTGGTGTGCCGCCTAACCGCAAAATCGAATTCCAAATTGATTTGTTACCAGGAGCACAGCCCGTCGCTAAAGCATCGTATCGATTAGCTCCTTCGGAGATGGTAAAGCTGAGGGACCAGTTGCAAGATTTATTGGATAAGGGCTTCATCCGACCGACTATCTCTCTATGGGGTGCTCTAGTTTTATTCGTTAAGAAGAAAGATGGTAGCATGCGGATGTGCATTGACTATCGCGAGCTCAATAAGCTGACAGTAAAGAATCGGTATCTGTTACCAAGGATCGACGACCTGTTCGATCAACTTCAGGGTGCCAGCTGGTTTTCAAGGATAGACCTGCGGTCTGCTTACCACCAACTAAAGGTGAAAGAACAAGATATTCCTAAGACGGCGCTTCGTACGCGTTATGGACACTACGAATTTCTCGTCATGTCCTTTGGTTTAACCAACGCGCCAGCTGCTTTTATGGACCTTATGAATCGGGTATTATGGACCTTATGAATCGGTTATGTCTGCCGATGTTGGATAAATCGGTAATAGTGTTCATCGACGACATCTTGATTTATTCAAAAACTGAAGAAGAACATGCCGATCATATTTGAGAAGTATTGGAGACACTCAGAAGCGAGAAGTTATTTGCTAAGTTCTCTAAATGTGCATTTTGGCTTTGAGAAGTTCAATTTCTGGGTCATGTGGTTAACCCCGAGGGGATCAGGGTGGACCCTGTGAAGGTTGAAGCGGTGATGCAATAGGAACCTCCAAAGACGCCATCTGAGATTCGTAGTTTCTTAGGCCTGGCAGGTTACTATAAGAGGTTTATCCAAGATTTCTCGACGATAGCTTCTCCTTTGACTAAGCTGACCCGGAAGAACGTGAAGTATGAATGGGATATTGATCAGGAGAATGCCTTCCGAGAACTAAAGATGAGGTTAACTCAAGCCCCTGTCTTGACGTTACCTGAAGGGAGCAAGGACCTGGTAGTCTACTCGGATGCCTCGTATGCAGGATTGGGTTGCGTGTTGATGCAACGAGGGAAGGTGAGAGCCTATGTTTCTAGACAATTAAAGGTCCACGAGACCAATTATCCTACCCATGATTTGGAGTTGGCTGCAGTGGTGTTTGCATTGAAGATTTGGAGGCACTACCTATATGGGCTCAAATGCCCCATCTTCACTGACCATAAAAGTTTGAAGTATTTCTTCAAACAAAAGGATCTCAACATGAGACAACAGAGGTGGTTAGAACTGATTAAGGACTATGACTGCGAAATTCACTACCATCTTGGTAAGGCAAATGTGGTTGCTGATGCCCTTAGCCGGAAGGGACGGCTCGAACCGATCCGGGTGAAGGCTTATCAGTTGATCATAACGCCTGATATTATGAAGCAAGTGAGAGAGTTCCAAGATGAAGCGCTAGAAGGTAATAGAGTCAACTCTGAAAGGATGAAAGGACAGGAATCAGAATTGGGAGAAAACACCATTGGTGTTAGAACCCGATTCGGGCGGATGTGGATTCCTCTCTATGGGGATCTGAGGGAGAAGATCATGGATGAGGCTCACAAGAACTAAGATTCCATCCACCCCGATGCCACAAAGATGTATCAGGATTTGAAGAGAGATTACTAGTGGCTAGAAATGAAGCGTGACGTGGTTAAGTACGTGAGCAAGCGCCTGACTTGTTTGCAAGTGAAGGCAGAGCACCAAATGCCATATGGGAAGATCCAGCCTTTGGATGTTCCTGAATGGAAATAGGAACACATCACAATGGACTTCATCACGAAGCTACCTCGCACGGCGAGAGGAAGTGACGATATCTGGGTGATTGTTGACCGTTTAACAAAGAGCGCCCATTTCCTACCAAATCGTGAGACATTTTCCTATGAGAGGTTGGCGGAGTTATTTATCAAGGAGATCGTGGCTCGTCACGGCGTTCCAGTGTCTATCGTTTCGGATAGGGACACGCGGTTTACGTCCAAGTTCTGGAAGAGGTTTCACGACTCAATGGGGACTGGACTGCATATTACCATGGCTTACCACCCCTAGACGGATGGTCAGTCGGAAAGAACAATTCAGACATTAGAAGACATGCTACCAGCGTGTGTAATTGATTTTGGAGGAAGTTAGGATGAGCACTTACCGTTGGCGGAATTCTCATATAATAATAGTTACCATACCAGCATTGGTATGCCACCTTATGAGATGCTGTACGGTACGAAGTGTAGAACGCCCGTGTGCTGGGGATACATCGGGCAAAAGGAATTAGGAAGTCTTGAAGTGATTGAGGTCATAACCGAGAAGTTAGATAAGATTAAGGCATTTTATGAAAGCCGCAAAGGATTGCAAGAAGTCTTATGCAGATAATAGGCGTAGACTGATAGAGTTTGAGGTTGGTGACAAGGTTATGCTCAAGGTATCTCCCTGGAAAGGGATCATCAGGTTCCGAAAACATGGAAAGTTAAGCCCAAGGTTCATAGGGCCATTCCGTATTGTCGCGAGGGTAGGGGAAGTGGCCTACAGATTAGAATTACCCGATGAGTTGAGCGGAATTCACCCTACGTTCAATGTATCTCATCTTAGGAAATGTCTAGCAGACAATGATGCAGTTGTACCATTAGAAGACATTGAAATGGATGAACGGCTGAACTATGTAGAGCAGCCGGTGGCCATCCTTGATTGGAAAGAGAAGCACTTACGTAATAAAGTGGTTCTGCTAGTACGAGTACAGTGGAGACACAGAAAAGGATCAGAATCTACATGGGAGACCGAGGAGGAGATGAGGAAATATTATCCTTAATTGTTTGATGACGGACAGGTTTCAAGGATGAAACCTAAATAAGTAGGGGAGACTTGTAACACCTGAAAAGTCAAAACGAGTCATCAAGAATAATGCGATTAATTAGTGGGTATTTAATAAAGGAAGGAAATGGGTTATGGACTAAATTAGGCTTATGGGCAAGAGCCTAAGTGTTTAAGGGTTCATAATCAGCCCTTTAACATATTCAACCAGCCACCATCTCCCTCATTTGAACCCTAGCCTCCCAAATTCATAGAGAGAGAAAGTAGAGAGAGAAGGTGAAGAAAACTCAAGATTTGGAGCTTCAAAGGTTAAAGGATTGAAGATCTGGGTGTTAGAGCATCAAACCATAAGAAAGGAGCAACAAATCCAGGTAAGAATCGGCCTTTAAACCCTTATGTAGATCAAACCCGGATTCTAGAGTTTTGGGTTTTGAAAAGTTGCAAAGAATCGCATAAAGGTCACATTTTTACGTATGAAAACATGTAAAAAGCTTAGATATAGCCTCGTGGATGATAAACTAAGAGACTGGACATAAAAAGTTGCGATTTTAGGTTAAAAACGGGCTGGTTCGTAATTTTTATGCGATATGCAAAACTGTCTGTGCATCCAGCGAAATTGCATATTCAAGCTGCGAAACTATGGATTTTTGCGAAACTATAGTTTCGCTGATAATTTTGCAGCCATGGAATTCCAACGAAAGTTGGGCGAAACTATCATGCGAAACTGGCAGTGAAACTGGCAGCAAAACTGTCAGCGAAACGGGCAGCGAAACTAGCAGCGAAACTGCTTATCTGGCAACGAAATTAGCAGCGAATTTAGGCAAAAATTAACCACTTTTAGTGTTAACTTATGTGCACGCTGGGTAGTGTGATCCTAGCCTAGAAAGCTTAGTTTAGGGGTTACTCATGGTATCCAGGTGAGTTCTAGATCCCCTTATTTAAACGTTTTTCCATGTTTTTGGGGCTATTATGCATAGTAAACATAAGGTTTTCAAGGTAAAGATTTCAAGCGGTTCTAACAAGAAAATAAATTTTCCTATAACAAAATATGCTATATAAAGTCCTTAAAATATGTTTTTGACAGCCCGGCCCCAGCCAGGGGCGTTAGCCCTTGGACCCCCTTAGGGGCTAGGACCCCGCTGTCAAGGGCTGCCGCCCCCGAACCCCTGCTGTCCTGCGAGGGTCGGTTATGTGTTATGATGTCTAGTACTTGGTATGTTGTGTACTTAATAAGTTATGTATTATATATTAAGTAAAATATAATATTAATGAGAAGTGGAACTTAACGAATGTTACGCCCGGGCCCGTTTGATGATAAAAAGTCTTGCAAGCACTATGATAGACTTCACTTATGTGACTATGACGTATAATAATGGATCCGTATTCATGAGCCGGCTATGTGCCTTGCAGTGTGGATCAACTGTCGGGGGTTAGCTACCATGATGATATGTACCGACGAGGATCGACATTCGTTGTCGATCAACATAGAGCTCTTGCTTTGTGCAATATCGCTTATGATGAGTGAAAGATAATGAAAGAATGAAAGATACTGAACACGCTTAATATGATGCAAGAAATGTTATGTAGTATGATGTATGCATGGTCATTACATGGAGGATAAAGCTTATATTTTCTTATTTATCTAAAACTAGAACTCACTCAGCAAAGCTGACTTTTATGCAAAATAGTAGGCAGGTAAATGCTGATGCTGAAGATGACACCAGGGAGCTACTTGGCGAGCAATGGATGGCATTTCTATCTGTGAAATCTTTGTTGTAAATTAAGACCATGCACTATGTTTTTATTTTATTTAAAGACAAATGTATGAGTACAATATGATTTCCAATTTTTAAATGAATGTTTATTTAATTCCGCTACAATGTTTTGTTTATAAAGTGATCTTATGCTATGATTAACCAACTGTAAGGTGTCCTGGGAACGGGGCCTTACATGGAACTTCTTGTTCTTGCTAGAGGAAAAAGAGAAATGCAGATTCGACTATGCGTGTTTTCGGTTGAGAGACATCCGAGAGAAAGAGAGTGAGAGACAAGTTTTTGAAAGAAAGTTTGCATGTATAGGAATAAGTGTGAGGTAGAGTGTTTAAGTGGTTTATGGGGATTGTGCGATTGGTGGGTATGGGGCGGCCGAGAGGTAATGTTTTAATATATTTTTTTTTGTACTTATTATTATTATTATTATGAGTTTTGTTGAACCACGGATGCATGAATACACATATATATCCTAATTTGTTTACGTGTTGAAGGATCCTCATTTGTCTTTAATAATCACATAAAGGATAGTATCTAGTCAATACTAAACTCCAAAATAGCTAATTACTATCACCGGGTGTAAAACAAATGTGAAAATTAATCAAAAATTGAATATATAAGCGAATACATAAGTAAAGGTTCTAGGCCCATTACAACTGTTTAGGTGCATGAACATTGTTGGGACGCCTGGGAATTAGGCGCATGACAACTGTTTAGGCGCATGAGTACTGCTGACACGCCTTGGAATTAGGCGCATGACAACACTATTTGGGCGCATGAGCACTGCTGGGACGCCCAGGACTTAGGCGCATGGGCACTGTCCAGGCGCATGGGAACTATTCAGGCGCAAGGGCACTATTCAGGCACATTGGCACTGTTCAGGCACATGACATAGAAAAACACCTACATAAATATTTAGCATAAGTCTTTAACTCACCTTGGGGTCGAGGAGGGGTTGTTACATTCTCTCACCGTTTAATGAAATTCCGTCCCGAAATTTTAGCTTCGATTAGATTTTCAGATGGGTGGGCTTGAAGAGGTGCGGATATTCCTTCCTCATTTCATCTTCTCGTTCCCAAGTGAATTCGGGTCCTTTCCTAGAGTTCCATCTTACTTTCACCTTGGGTATGCGACTTGACCTAAGTTTCTTGACCAGTCGATCGGTAGTCTCTATTGGCTCCTCAACAAAGTTCAACTTGTCGTTGATTTTGGTTTCCTTTAATGGCCATTCCATGGTCTTGTCTACCAAACACTTCTTCAGATTAGACACGTGAAAAGTGTTATGTATGTAACTCTATTTTTGGGGTAGCCTTAGCTGATATGCTACCTGGCCAACTCTTGCCAATATTTCGAATGGTCCAATATATCTTGGCTTAGCTTGCCCTTCTTCCCAAACCTCACAGCTCCCTTCCATGGGTTGACATTTAACATCACTCTATCGCCCACTAGGAATTCCAGAGGTTTTCGTCTTCTGTTAGCATACTTCTTTTGATGATCTTTGGCTATTCTCAGTCGCTCCTTAATCTTTATTATTTTATCTGTGGTTTCCATTATGATGTCAGGTCCCATCACTTGGCTATCACCAATCTCGTTCTAACTCAATGGTGACCAACATTTCCTGCCGTATAGAGCCTCATACGGGACTGCTTTTATACTTGCGTGGTAACTATTATTGTAGGAAAATTCTAATAGGGAAAGGTGGTTATCCCAACTTCCACCAAAGTCAATCACGTAAGCTCTCAGCATGTCTTCCAAGATTTGAATGGTTCTTTCACTTTGCCTGTCGATTTAAGGGTGATACGCGATGCTTAAATCAAGACGGGTCCCTAGAACCTGTTGGAGAGATCTCCAAAATCGTGATGTGAAGCGACTATCACGGTCTGAAATAATTGAGAGCGGCACTCCATGCTGAGTCACTACTTCGTCAATGTATATTCGTGCTAACTTTGACAAATCATAGTCCTCTCGAATTGGTAAGAAATGGGCTGATTTGCTAAGCCTGTCCACGATTACCCAAATAGCATGATGACCACGAGTTGTCCTTGGTAGTTTCGTGACAAAGTCCATCATGATGTCATCCCATTTCCATTCCAGGATTTCGGGTTGCTGTAGGGTTCCTGATGGTTTTTGGTTTTCAGACTTTACCATTGCACATGTCAAACATTTCCCCACATAGTTGGCAATAGATTTGTGTTCTTCGTCCAAAATTATACCCCTAAATCCTGGGTGATACATTTTATCACTTCCTGGGTGAACCGAGTATCTAGATTTGTGTGCTTCGTCCAAAATTATATCCCTAATTCCACCATGGTTAGGCACCCATGTCCTTCCTTCATATTTGTATAAGCCATCGTTGTCTACTTCCAAACACTTCTCCATCCCTATTAAAATCTCATCAGTCAGTTTATCCTCCTTAAGGGCTTCCTTCTGTGCTTCTTTTAATCTAGCGACAAGGCTAGTGTATACACTCATCCTTAGGGCACGAACGCAAAGGGCTTTTTCCCTTTCCTTTCTACTCAGGGCATTAGCCACTACATTTTCCTTTCCGGGATGGTAGCGAATCTCATATTCGTAATCACTTAATAGTTCTACCCATCTTCTCTGACGCATGTTCAACATATTCTAATCCGGAATTTGCTATAGGCTTTTGTGATCGGTATAGATGTTACACTTAGTACTATAGAGATAGTGTCTCCATATTTTGAGTGCAAATACCATAGCACCCAGTTCCAAATCGTGTGTCGTGTAATTGGTTTCATGCTCGTTTAGCAATCTGGATGCGTAGGGATCACCATTTCCCGCTGCATTAGCACACATCCAGATCCTTGACGCAAGGCGTCACAATAGACTACGAAGTCCTCTGTTCCCTCTGGCAAGGTAAGGATAGGTGCACTTCATATTTTTTCCTTTAACAGATTAAAGACTTTATCTTGTTCATTTCTCCACTCATAAGTTGTATCCTTCTTTGTTAAAGCTGTTAGTGGCTGTACTGTTCAAGGGAAATCCTTGATAAACCTCCGATAGTAACCAGCCAAACCAAGAAATTGTCTGATCTCGGTAGGAGTGTCTTGAATCCTCTACTTTTTGATAGCCTCTATTTTTACCAGATCTACCTGGATTCCATCCTTATTCAATATATGCCAAGAAATTGGATTCCACACATCCAAAACTCGCATTTGGAGAATTTTGCGTATAGATGCTCGTTCTTGAGTAGTTCAAGGATTAATTGGAGATGCTTCTCATGTTCTTCTTTGCTTCAAGAGTAGATCAAGATATTGTCGATAGATACGATCACGAACTTGTCTAGGTATGGGCGGCACACACGATTCATGAGATCCATGAACGTTGCAGGTGTGTTAGTCAATCTGAAAGGCATGAGTAAGTACTCATAGTGTCCATACCTAGTTCTGAAGGTTGTTTTGGGTATGTCTTCTTCCTTTATTTTTAGTTGGTGGTATCCCGACCTCAATTCTATCTAGAGAAATAACTAGCTCCTTGCAATTGGTTGAATAGGTCATCAATCCTGGGAAGAAGATATTGGTTCTTTAAGGTAAGTTTGTTCAGTTCCAGATAGTCGATACACATTCGTAGTGTTCCGTCTTTCTTTTTAATGAATAGAATTGGAGCACCCCATGGTGAAACACTGGGTCATACGAACCCCATGTCAAGCAATTCTTGGATTTGTAGCTCAGCTCCTTCATTTCGGGCAGAGCAAGTCGATAGGGTGCTTTAGCCGCCGACGAGGCGCTAAATACTAAATAAATCTGTAATTCAACTTGTCGGGTCGGAAGGAGTCCTGGTAAGTGTTTGGGAAATACTTCCAAGTACTCAGACACCACGGGTATGTTTTCAATCTTCTTTTCCCCTTTGTCCTTTATCACATAAGTTATAAACGCGGCGTGTCCTTTCTTGAGGCTTTTAGTTGCTTTTAAGTGAGATATCATGGGGCATAGTGGGTGGTTTCACTCTCCATGGACTACTAACGTCTCCCCGCTGGCTATTGGTATCTTAAGCAAACGCTCATCACACATGATTTTAGCCCTATTTTTAGCCAGCCAATCCATTCCTACTACTATGTCAAAACCTTCTAATTTAATAGGCATCAGATCTATATCAAAGGAATTACCCTCTAGGACCAATTTAATATCTTTGATAATTTCTTTAGTTTCTATTATATTACCGTCAGCTAGTTCTACTGTAAATGTATCGATTAAAGTACAAGCAATCAAAATAATCAAAGGCCTAAAGGTAGTAGAAACAAAACTAGCACTTGCCCCAGTATCAAATAGAACGGTAGCAGGATGGTTATTTATGTGAAACATACCGTTAACCATATCGGGTTCCTCACGAGCACTGTTCGGATCCATCATGGATGCTCTTCCCTTAGGTTTGTTAGCTCTGGTATCCTTGTCTCTTGCTAGCTTGAAGCATTTGTTCCTCATATGTCCTGGATCTCCACACTCATAGCATTGCTTTCCAGGTTCATAAGTACAGTCTTTAATCAGATGGCTAGTTCTCTTACACCTAAAATAAGGCGTGGGGTAGCACTCCCCTTGATGATGAAGCTTACATTTGTTAAAGAAGGGGTTTGTGCCTTGATACAACCTCCTAGCCTTTCCACCATGGTCATTTCATCTCGCCTCTTCGCTGGATCTTTCGCTTGAACTTCTACTGCTACCGACCATCTTCCTAGCATCAAACCACTTCCTTTTCTCATCCACTGTCTTCTTCTTGTCCTCGGTTCTCCCGTGCTCAATCAAACCAGCTCTAACTAGGTCATCGGTCAGACTACTGGTCAAATCCACTGCAGCTTGTAGGGTTATAGGCCTGGAAGACTGGACCATGCCTCTAACCCTAAGATGTAATCCCTAGATGAAGTAGGCTACACCATTGGATTCTGGCATCACCAAGTGTGGCACCAATCAGGACAATGCCAAGAATCGGTTGATGTATTCAGTGTAGTTTGGGCCTTTCATCTCCAAACTCAAAAATTTGGCCTCAAGCTTCACCAGTTGATTGATCGGGCAGTACTTGTGGGTAATTAGCTCCCGGAACTCAGACCAGTTCATCCTGCCAGCAGCATTCCTACCTCGGGGTTGAATGATGGTTTTCCACCATTCCATTGCTGGTCCCTTAAGTGATTATAAAGCAAATCTTACCATATGCTCAAGCTTACACTCGCTAATATCCAATACAACCTCGATTTCATCCAGCCACCTATAAGTCTCAATTGCACCCTCGGTGCCATAGAAGTCTTTCGGCTTGCAGGCCATGAACGTCTTGTATGAACACCCTTTCCTTTTAGCTTTGGTTTTCTCATTGTTGCCTTCATTGTTACCGGGTCCATAATTTCCGGTTATGTTTCCCCGATCTGTGTTGATTTGGCCGATTATCGTTGGGATGACATTAGCAATCACCAAGCTACCAAGTTGGCAATCCTCTCGTCATTCATCTGGTTGGCATTCTCCCCATGTGGAGTAATCGGTGGAGTAGGTGGTTGGTTTCCACCTCGGGTAGCTCCCCTTCTTTTGGCACGAGTTCCTCATCTAGACGGCATTCTAATAGCATCATAGATAAATTCATTTAGTATCTCATACATTTGGTTTCAAATATTCCATTGCATCGCATTAATCACTATTATACACAACAAGTCATGCATAGGCATTTCATTCAAAGTACACGGAGTTAACTATCTACGAGTAACTATCAATTACTCAACACATGGATTAGCACATTTCAAAATAATTCACCCTGCCAAAGTTAGTAGCATCACATAATAGTTTCATAGATAAATTAAACATAGAGTCAACCAAACAACATAATAGTGTCATTGTTTCACAAATTGGAAGGTGTCATCTTCCTTATAAATAAAAATAGTTTCTGAAATAGATAGATAAAGTAGTTTCTTTAGATAGTTCCGTAGCCTACTGCCATAAATCCAAACATCACCACATCATCCCCGCCACTTCTTCTTCAACCACCCGAGCCAGCCTGAACTTTTCTTCTTCTGCTCCTTCTCCAGGCATTGAACACAGTGAGACGCCATCATTGCCTGGAATTAGGCAGACAGAGAGGTCCGTGTGGCGTGCTGTAGGGTCTGCTCATGCCTCTGGATGGTCCTAATTAATCTGATGGACCAAAGTCATTAGCCTGATGGCTAGATTGGGAGTAGGGATCTCTAGCGAGTACACTAGGGCCGTCATACATACTATGCCTAGGTGGCATCCAGTACTCATCATGAGGAAGACGTTTGGGCGGGGCAAGCATAGGAGGTGCTGGTCTCGGGGCCCTTGCATGAGGAGGTGGAGGTGGAGGCATCCTAAAAGAGACGGAAGGTCCAGGTCTAGCACTCATTCTAGATCAAGTGATAACACGGGCACCCCTATTCCCAATAGGTGGAATATGTGAGTAGGTAGGTGCTACGACATGTGGTGAGTTTGAGCGCTTCGGTTCTCGGCCGGAGATGTCGAGGAGGAGTCTTCTGATGGCTCAGTGTCATCAGAGGTCGTAGATACCCAGCCAGGATGTCCACACCTTTGAAAGTATGCCTCGTACTCAGTCTGGGGCTTAGCCCTCCTGAGGGTCCCAACAGGAGCAGTCTCGTCAATCGGGTGTGTAGGTGCCTTTCCCCTGTCAGCCATAATCTTGTTATCTTGTAAAAATTATCATGAGTAATTTTGTTTCTCATAGCTCATGACCATAATAATAGTTCTAGTAATAGTTGTGATGGCAGTAGTATCATATAGCAGTAGTATCAAATAGTAGTAGTATCAATAAGCAGTAGTATCATCGAGCAGTAACAAACATGAAAATTCAATAAAAATTTTCATTAGACCGTGTTAAGAAAATCCCTTATGTCATTTACTCCAAAGTTTCACACCTTTGGGATTCGTGCTGGAATTTACACATCTAGTAAATTCATGATTACATTGATCAAGTGTAATCATCAATTTATCCAACCCGCTTACCCCAACATTCACCCAAGCAAGGACAGTCCTAAGGTATCAGGGTTGTAGCCTAGGGTCAACTAAGGTATTCCTGACTTCTCTACAACCTGTGGATCTGATACCAATCTGTCATACCCCAGGCCCAAGGAGGGTGGAACGTAACAAACTTGCAATATACATGGCAGCGGAAACAAACTATCATAAGAGCACACAAGTAGAGAAATCACATGGCATTACATAAGTTTAATAAAATCCGGGATTATACAATTTAGCCTGGTCACAACAAGATTGTTTCAACACAAGTGTACATAGTTTTAAGTACATCCAATAACAATTGTCCAAAAGTTTAAGTTAGAAATCAATAATGCCATGAGGTCAAGGTGCTAGGTCATCCATAAGTCTTCCAAGTCAAGCTAGACCTCCATCAATGGTTACCTGAAACATGCTCAAAAAGATTTTGTGTCAATTAAAAAGTTGGTGAGTTCATGCGCTTAAAGTTTAAAAAAGGGACTCTTCAAAGTCCATTAGTTAATGTTTATAATCAAAGCATCACTGTTATGAGGTCACAATCAACCCTGCAAACAGTCCCAGCTAGCCTCTTCTAAAGTTATGTTTATACAGGTTAACCCCGAAGGGAGAATTGATCCTCAAATAGTGTACCATGCCTGACGGATGGTTCACCATAGTATGTTATAAAAACCTATCACATGACACAAACAATCCGTCAGGATCTCAGTGGGGTACCCTTCCTATAAGGAAGGCACTGTGTGCGGGGGATTCCCCAAGTAGATCTACCCATATAAAACAAGCGGTTCACAAAAGAATTAATGATCATGATTCAAGTATAAAAAATTATCAACATTATCCAAAAAATAAGCATCATAAAATAGCACAGTAAAAGTTTCAGTTCAAAAGAGCATGCTTCATCCCCAAAGCAATGATAAAAAAAGGGGACACAAGAACTCACCTTAGTACCAAACAACGGTTCCTTTAAGCACAGAGAAAATCCAAGTCCTAGCACCCTATGACCATGATTCATGTAACAAGCTATATATTCTTAGATTATTGGATGTGTATTTAAGTGCATGTTTATGGTTAGGCTGACGTGGCTTCGTTTCCTAGAAGTTTGCGTCAAAAGGTTTCCTTTTTATGGAAGTTAGGGTTTTGGCATGTGTATGTCAATTTTTATGGTTCTTATAAGTTTGTTAACATATTAATAAGTTAAATTTTAGTTTCTAGTCACGAGGTTGCTGAAATTTGGTTAAAATGTAGAATTTACACATTGGCTCCTCAAGTTTCAAAATTTATAATTTCTACCCCAAAGTTTGTCACTTTACAATTTTTGACCCCTAATACTTTCTTAAGGTTTTTATAGCCCATTTGATCTTGTTAAAACTCTAAAATCTCAGATCTTACTTGGTGGAGTTTAAATCACAAGTTTCTAGATACCGGTTACGGTAAAACTGTCAATTTTTTAAAAATTCTAGTTTTAATCTTTTAATTTCAGCCAAATTCTAACTTTAGGGTCTCTAACTTATTGAAATAATGTGACTTTTATATTTTTTAGGCTCCTCGTTTATTTTTAAGATTTTATCTAAAATTTTCTCGGTTTACGTTTACTTTTGTAAAATAAATTCATAGAAATTACATATTAACCCAAAAATTCACCAAATTCGATTTCTATCACTAAAATAATTATTCTAGGGCCTGAACATTACTAAGTTTTAGGTTTTTCATATTATGACTTATTTCTTGAATTCTTTCCATTTTTCGGGTCACCGAATAAGCTTGTTTTGCCTAATATACCATTCTTTTGACATTTTAAGTCTTCATCACAAATTTACCACCATTTAATCATCACTAAACTACAGAAAAATGCATCATAACTCTTGGGTCTACTATGTATCACATATATGTTGTACGTACTTGACAATTTACACCTTTTACACTTGTGTAACCCTATAAATCGTGCCCAAACATCACCTAATCATTTTTGTAGCTTTCAAATCCAATTATAATAATGTTCATTTACTGTTTTAAAGTTGGTTTTTAACTTTGGTTGGGACGGTTTACAATTCAAGATGATAAATGGTGCAATAACACATTATAAGAGGGTTTTCAAGGTAGAACCTTGTGCACCAACCCTGTATTCACAGATTTTTCCTTAGAATGTACCTTGAGTGAAGTTTGAATCCTACAAATATGAGGTTCGAGCAGCAAGCTTTCTGTTAGAACATCAATGTAACACCCGGATATTTTCCATGAAGCCGACGAAGGATGAAAAAGAAATAAAGTCCAAAGTCGGGGGACCAAATTCGCCAACTCGAGAAAGTTGAGAAAGTGGAGATATTTGAAGAGAGAGGGCAGCCCTTACCCTCTCCCCACACCCACATTTCAGCAAGAAGAGAGAAAGAAGACAGAAAAGGAAGAAAAGAGAGAAAAAGAGTTGGTTCGTGTGGATTCGAGTTCGTGTACCGGGTCTAGACGAAGCTCTTCTTCTTCTTCTAGTTTGTGTGAGTTATAGGACCTCTATTTTACTCGTTTTCAACTAATTTAGGGCTGGAACACATAGTAAACCCGTTTTTGTATGTTTGTGTGTTTTACCCATTCGGGTGTGATTGCGTGTGATGCGTTTGGAGTTTGATTTCAGGGTTGTGTGTGCTTGAATGGTGTTATAGTATGCATTCCTAAGGTTTAAGAGGGTTTATTTGGGTTTAGAATGAGTTTGGATGAGCTTAGAGGTTGAAAATGGCAGATTGGGTTCCGGATGAACTGCATTCTTTATCAGCTAGGGCTAGGCGACCGACTGGAGGCCATACGGCCGACTGGGGTGCGATTGCGGTTCAGTCGCACGATTGAGGTTCATTCATACGAATGGAGGGACAGTCGCACGGGGAATCATGCGACTGAGAGCCCAGCCGCATAAGTACTCATCCGCATTAAGTCCATCCGCATGAGGTCCATTCGCATAGTGGTCAACTGCATGAGGTCCATTCGCACGACTGGGTGTTCATCCTGATTGGTGTTCATCTGCATATGTCCATTCGCATGATGTTCAGTCACCTGGAGGCCATGCGACTGAAGGGTGCCCATACGCCCAGATAGGGTTGTTGTACCTGAGGAGGAACATAGTTAAAGTACTGACTTTTGGGGGAAAAGTGCATATCTAAGTTTTGACGTGGTAGTACCCTTAAATACATGTAAGATGACCATTGAGGTCTTAGAGGGTAAATTGGGCATGATGATGTTGCATGTTTATGCATGATGTATGTTTCGTATGTATGATGATGCCCTGTATGATGATGCTACTGTGTATGTTGATATTCCTTATTATGGTGTATGTTTATATTTCCGTGACTTTACGTGTTATGTTAAAGAATGAAATGAAAGTATTATGTAATGTAAAGCGAAAGATAATAAAAGAGGAACATGATTAATGAATGCGTGCATTAATGAATAAATGAATGAATGATAGGCTTGCAAGCAAAAGTATGAGGTGATCGACCATTTGTGTAAAACCATTGCTGCATATCCTAGGTGTTGTGGCCAGGAGGTGCGGTGCACCGTTATAGAAGGTCTATTATAGGCCTAGGTCCAGTACCATGAAACAGAAGGGTATTCTTTACCTTAGGTACTGTGGCCAGGAGGTGCGGCGTACCGTTATAGAAGGTCTATGATAGGCCTAGGTCCAGTACCATGATACAGAAGGATATTGCATGTGGCAATGGTACACCTAAACTTTACCTTAGGTACTGTGGCCAGGAGGTGCGATGCACTGTTATAGAAGGTCTATGATAGGCCTAGGTCCAGCACCACAAAACAGAAAGGTATTGTACATAGTAATGGTACACCTAAACTTTACCTTAGGTACTGTGGCAAGGAGGTGCGATGCACCGTTATAGAAGGTCTATGATAGGCCTAGGTCCAGCACCATGAAACAGAAAGGTATTGTACATAATAATGGTACACCTAAACTTTACCTTAGGTACTGTGGCTAGGAGGTGCGATGCACCGTTATAGAAGGTCTATGATAGGCCTAGGTCCAGCACCACGAAACAGAAAGGTATTGTACTTATTAATGGTTGACCTAAACTTTACCTTAGGTACTGTGGCCAGGAGGTGCGATACACCATTATAGAAGGTCTACGATAGACCTAGGCCCAGTACCATGACAGAAGGGTAAGGTTTATGGTTTAATGGAAAGAATGTGAAGTTAAAGACGTACGATGAATGAATGAAAGTTAAATAATGAATGAATGAAAGTAATGAACGGAAGAAACATAATGATAAAGTATAAAAAGGGGTCCCTGTCACTCGACCTCCGTAATCATGATTGCGTGCCGTGAAAAGGGTAAAATTTTACAGGATCTATATAGAAGCAAAAGAAAATGAATGATGAAGATAATAATGATATTTTCTATGTGTACGTATGATGTGTGATAGCATGAAAGTAAAGAAACGGTTTTAACGAAAGTAAAGTATGTTTTATTATATAACTAGAACTCACTCAGCAACGCTGAATTTTTATATGTTTCAAGTTGGCAGGTAGTGTTGCTGAGGATGGCACGGGGCGGCTACTCAGCTCCTTAATGCTTTTGTGATGTAATGCAACAATGTATTTTGTAACTAGATAACGATGTACTATTTGCAAAAGCTTTTATGATGAAATGAGATGTCATTTCGAATGTTTCCGCTGCAATGTTTATATAAAATAAATGAAAATGGATGTTTTTGTGTGATGATCGACCAGCTGTAAGCGTCCCGGGAACGGGGCCTTACAAGTTGATATCAGAGCTAAATTTTAAGTGAAACGGGTAAATTTTCAAAATAAACCTTAACTTAAACTAAGAATGGGACGGAAAGGGCTGGGATGCCAATCAGAGTAGCTGCGTGCCATCAGTTATTTTCGTAATGTTAACCGGTATTATGTGCGCTTGGTATGTGGTTATGTGTTGTATGTAGATTTAAATACTCATGTAGTAAGGACAGGTAATGCTCGGGGTATGAAGAGTAAAGTGAGTGGCTAATCATAACTGGCCACTGTAATTAGGGACTTACTATACTTGACATAAGCTAAGCTATTTCCTTGAATGACTGTGTTGGTGTTTGAATCTTTCAGTGTGTATTAAAGGATGGCTAGCGGTAGATCTCCTAAGGTTTTGTCAGATAGAGGTTGTGGTGAACGTGGTGCTGAACCGTGTGTCAGGAGAAGCATGGCTAGGGCGGCTGAAATGGCACTCGAAGAGCCCGACGCCCCTCACCTGGAAGGCAACAATGATAGTGCTAGTTTGAGGACCACCTTAAAAGAGGCTGTTGTTGAGGGAGTCCAACAGGTCATGTAGGCGATTCTTCCATCTATGGTGATTGATGTAATTAGGGTGGTGAAGGAGACGACTGCTATTGAAGGAAGCACAAAGGGTAGTGACGACAAGAACTGGAACGGAAAGCGGTTTGGACGTGGCAGGGCCACTCTTAACAAAAAGATTGCCAGGACGGAGGATCGACTTGCGAGGACGAGGAAGTGTGGTAAGTGTGCCAGAGAGCACATTGGAGAATGTATATGGAGGCCAAACCGCTGCTCCATATGTGGACGCCAACACCTCGGGAAATGTAGATTGGGGACCAATGTCTGTTTCCGATGTGGGAGGCACGGTCATGTGGCCAGAGATTGTGGGGTGGTACGGTGCTATAATTGCAAAGGAAAGGGTCACATAAGCAGGGATTGCAAGGAACCAAGGGTAGAGGGCATAGGGCCTTCACGATAATGCAGGAGAAGGCTAGGACGGGCCCCGATATCGTGTCAGGTATGCATCTAGTAATCAAACTATTGCTTCTATGTTGTTTGATTCTGGTGCTAGTAAAAGGTTTATTTCTACTGCTTTCTGTGCTAAGCCGCCCATTACGAGTAGAAGTATTGATAAGATCTTCGACGTAGAAACCGTCATAGGTAAGTCTATCAGGACTTCTCAGATGATAGGAGACTGCGAGGTGAAGTTAGAAGGTCACGGATTCCCAGTTAGACTATTTGTGATAGCCTTAGGTGGTTTCGATTTGGTTCTTGGGATGGATTGGTTGGCGGACTTCGAGGCAAATATAGTGTGTCGCAAGAAAATGATTCGTTTGATAGCGCCTGACTGGAGTTCGGTAACTTTTTATGGGGATCGGGTCACGACGACCCCGAAAGTAATCTTAATGGCGGTGGCGGGAAAGTGTATGAGGCGCGGATGTAGCGCCTACTTGTGTTATGTAAAGGATGCGGAAAAGTCAACACCACAACTGTTTGATGTACCGGTTATGTGTGACTTTTTAGATGTGTTCCCAGAAGATTTATCAGGAGTGCCACCTGACCGAGAGATTGAGTTTCAGATCGACCTGATACCAGGTGCCCAACCTGTTGCCAAGGCATCGTATCGGTTGGCTCCGACTGAGATGAAGGAGTTAAAGGCGAGGCTGACTCAAGCTCCCCAGTTCTGCATTACCCGATGGGAGCAAAGATCTGGTGATTCATTCTGATGCTTCATACTCGGGATTGGGGTGTATGTTAATGCAGAGAGGAAAGGTTATAGCCTATGCATCCCGGCAGTTGAAGGTTCATGAGGTTAACTATCCTACTCATGACTTGGAGCTAGCAGCCATGGTCTTTGCACTAAAGATTTGGAGGCACTATCTTTATGGGATGAAATGCACCATATCCACTGACCACAAGAGCTTGAAGTATTTCTTTGAGCAGAAGGACCTGAACATGAGACAGAGACAATGGTTGGAGCTCATAAAAGATTATGATTGTGAGATCCATTATCATCCGGGCAAAGCCAACATGGTGGCGGACGCCCTTAGCCGAAAGGAGAGATCCGAGCCGATTCGGGTGAAGGCGTACCGGTTGATTATCACCTCTAATGTGATAAAGCAAGTCAAAGAGTTTCAAGATGAGGCATTGAAAGAAGATCATCTTAACTCCGAAAGAATGAGAGGTCTGGTTACGGAATCGGGTGAAAACACACTCGGTGTTAAAACCCGATTCAGACGGTTGTGGATTCCTCGTTTTGGGGATCTACACATGAATATTTTAGATGAAGCTCACAAGACTCGATACTCTATTCATCCTGATGCTACAAAGATATACCAAGACATGAAGAAAGATTATTGGTGGCCGGGTATGAAGCGTGACGTGGTGGAGTATGTGAGTAAGTGCCTTACTTGCTTGCAAGTGAAGGCCGAGCATCAAAAGCCGTATGGAAAGATTCAACCTTTGGATATGCCGGAATGGAAGTGGGAGCACATCACCATGGATTTCATTACGAAACTATCGCGTACTCCGAAAGGGTATGATGCTATATGGGTGATTGCTGACCGCTTGACGAAGGGTGCTCACTTCCTACCGATGCGCAAGACATATTCATCCGAGAGGTTGGCGGATCTTTTCATTAAGGAGATTGTAACTTGTCACAGTGTGCCAGTGTCTATTGTGTCTGATCGTGACACCCGGTTTACATCCAAATTCTGGAAGAAATTCCACGACGCCATGGGGACGAGGTTATATATTAGCACGACTTATCATCCCCAGACTGATGGTCAGTCAGAAAGGACAATTCAGACATAGGAGGACATGCTTCGGGTATGTGTGATTGATTTTGGGGGAAGTTGGGATGACCACTTACCGTTAGCTGAATTCTCATATAATAACAGCTATCATGCCAGCATTGGTATGCCACCTTATGAGATGCTATACGGTAGGAGATGCAGAACACCCGTTTGTTAGGGTGATATTGGTCATAAAGAGTTAGGGAGCGTCGAGGTGATCGAGGCTACGACTGAAGAGCTTGAAAGGATCAAGGCGTTCATGAAGGCAGCCAAAGATAGGCAGAAGTCGTATGCTGATAAACGACGCGGACCGATTAAGTTCCAGGTTGGTGACCGGGTTATGTTGAAGGTCTCACCTTGGAAGGGTATCATTCGCTTCCGAAAGCGGGGCAAGTTGAGCGCGAGGTACATAGGCCCTTTCCGAATCATTGCTTGAGTAGGAGAGGTGGCCTATAGATTGGAGTTACTAGATGAGTTAAGTGGAATTCACCCGACATTTCACGTATCTCATCTAAGGAAGTGTTTGGCAGGTGAAGATATGTTTGTTCCACTAGAGGATATCGAAGTAGACGAACGGCTCAATTATGTGGAGCAACCAGTGGCAATCATCGATAGAAAAGAGAAGAGGTTGAGAAATAAAGTGGTTCCTCTTGTGCGTGTATAATGGAAGCACAGGAAGGGATCCGAGTCAACGTGGGAGACCGAAGAAGAAATGACACAGCATTACCCACGTTTGTTCGAGGAATAAAAGGTTTCGGGGACGAAACCTATATAAGGGGGGTGGACTTGTAACACCAAGATATTTTCCTTGAAGCTGAAGAAAGAAAAAAAAGAAATAAAGTCCAAAGTCGGGGGACCAAACTCGCCAACGTGAGAAAGTTGAGAAAGTGGAAATATTTGAAGGGAGAGGGCAACCCTTACCCTTTCCCCACACCCACATTTCAGCAAGAAGAGAGAAAGAAGAGGGAAAAGGAAGAAAAGAGAGAAAAAGAGTTGGTTCGTGTGGACTCGAGTTCGTGTAGTGGGTCTAGACGAAGCTCTTCTTCTTCTTGTAGTTTGTGTGAGTTCTAGGACCCTTATTTTACTCGTTTTCAACTGATTTGGGGTTGGAACACATAGTAAACCCGTTTTTGTATGTGTGTGTGTTTGACCCATTTGGGTGTGATTACGTGTGATGCGTTTGAAGTTTGATTTCGGGCTTGTGTGTGATTGAATGGTGTTATAGTATGCATTCCTAATGTTTAGGAGGGTTGATTTGGGTTTAGAATGAGTTTGGATGAGCTTGGAGGTCGAAAATGGCAGATTGGGTTCGGGATGAACTGCATTCTGCATCAGCTAGGGCTAGGCGACTGACTGGAGGCCATAAGGTCGACTGGGGTGCCATTGAGGTTCAGTCACACGATTGAGGTTCATTCGCATGACTGGTGGGCCAGTCGCACCGGGAGTCATGCGACTGAAAGCCCAGTCGCATAGGTACTCATCCGCATTAAGTCCATCCGCATGAGGTCTATTCGCATAAGGTCCATTCGCATAGTGTTCAATCGCATCAGGTCCATTCGCACGACTGGGTGTTCATCCTCATTGGTGTTCATCCGCATAGGTCCATTCGCATGATGTTCAGTCGCCTGGAGGCCATGCGACTGAAGGGTGCCCATACGCCCATATAGGGCTGTTGTACCCGAGGAGGAACATAGTTAAAGTACGGACTTTCGAGGGAAAGGTGCATATGTAAGTTTTGACGTGGTAGTACCCGTAAATACATGTAAGATGACCATTGAGGTCTTAGAGGGTAAATTGGGCATGATGATGTTGCATGTTTATGCACGATGTATGTTTTGTATGTATGATGATGCCCTGTATGATGATGCTACTGTGTATGTTGATGTTCCTTATTATGGTGTATGTTTATCTTTCCGTGACTTTACGTATTATGTTAAAGAATGAAACGAAAGTATTATGTAACGTAAAGCGAAAGATAATGAAAGAGGAACATGCTGAATGAATGCATGCATTAATGAATAAACGAATGATTGAAAGGCTTGCAAGCAAAAGTATGAGGTGATCGACCATTTGTATAAAACCATTGCTGCATATCCTATGTGCTATGGCCAGGAGGTGCGGTGCATCGTTATAGAAGGTCTATTAGGCCTAGGTCCAGTACCACGAAACAGAAGGGTATTCTTTACCTTAGGTACTGTGGCAAGGAGGTGTGGCGTACCGTTATAGAAGGTCTATGATAGGCCTAGGTCCAGTACCACGATACAAGGATATTGCATGTGGCAATGGTACACCTAAACTTAACCTTAGGTACTGAGTCCGGGAGGTACGATGCACTGTTATAGAAGGTCTATGATAGGCCTAGGTCCAGCACCACGAAACAGAAAGGTATTGTACATAGTAATGGTACACCTAAACTTTACCTTAGGTATTGTGGCCAGGAGGTGTGATGCACCGTTATAGAAGGTCTATGATAGGCCTAGGTCCAGCACCACGAAACAGAAAGGTATTGTACATAGTAATGGTACACCTAAGCTTTACCTTAGGTATTGTGGCTAGGAGGTGCGATGCACCGTTGTAGAAGGTCTATGATAGGCCTAGGTCCAGCACCACAAAACAGAAAGGTAGTGTACATAGTAATGGTTCACCTAAACTTTACCTTAGGTACTATGGCCAGGAGGTGCGATGCATCGTTATAGAAGGTTTACGATAGACCTAGGCCTAGTACCATGAACAGAAGGGTAAGGTTTATGGTTTAATGGAAAGAATGTGAAGTTAAAGACGTATGATGAATGAATGAAAGTTAAATAATGAACGAATGAAAGTAATGAACAGAAGAAACATAATGATAAAGTATAAAACGGGGTCCATGTCACTCGACCTCCGTAATCATGGCTGTGTGCCGTGAAAAGAGTAAAGTTTGATAGGATCTATATAGAAGCAAAAGAAAATGAATGATGAAGATAATAATGATATTTTCTATGTGTACATATGATGTGTGATAGCATGAAAGTAAGGAAATGGTTTAACCGAAAGTAAAGTATGTTTTATCATAAAACTAGAACTCACTCAGCAACGTTGACTTTTTATATGTTTCCAGTTGGCAGGTAGTGTTGCTGGGGATTGCACGGGGTGGCTACTCATCTCTTTTGGATGGCATCCATTTATATAATGCCTTTGTGATGTAATGCAACAATGTATTTTGTAATTGGATAACGATGTACTATTTGCAAAATCTTTTATGATGAAATGAGATGTCATTTCGAATGTTTCTGTTACAATGTTTATATAAAATAAATGAAAATGTATGTTTTTGTGCGGTGATCGACCAGCTGTAAGCGTCCCGGGAACGGGGCCTTACAAGTTGGTATCAGAGCTAAAGTTTAAGTGAAACGGGTAAATTTTTAAAATAAACATTAACTTAAACTAAGAATGGGACGGAAAGGGATAGGATGCCAATCTGAGTAGCTGCATGCCATCAGGTATTTTCGTAATGCTAACCGGTATTATGTGCGCTTGGTATGTGGTTATGTGTTGTATGTAGATTTAAATACTGATGTAGTAAGGACAGGTAATGCTCGGGGTATGAAGAGTAAAGTGGGTGGCTAATCATAACTGGCCACTGTAATTAGGGACTTACTATACTTGACATAAACTGAGCTATTTCCTTGAATGACTGTGTTAGTGTTTGAATCTTTCAGTGTGTATTAAAGGATGGCTAGCGGTAGATCTACTAAGGTTTTGTCAGATAGAGGTTGTGGTGAACGTGGTGCTGAACTGCGTGTCACAAGAAGCATGGCTAGGGTGGCTGAAATGGCACTCGAAGAGCCCGAGGCCCCTCACCTGGAAGGCAGCAATGATAGTGCTAGTTTGAGGACCACCTTGAAAGAGGCTGTTGTTGAGGGAGTCCAACAGGTCATGCAGGTGATTTTGCCGTCTATGGTGATTGATGTAATTAGGGTGGTGAAGGAGACGACTGATATTGAAGGAAGCACAAAGGGTAGTGACGACAAGAACTAGAACGGAAAGCGGTTTGGACGTGGCAGGGCCACTCTCAACAAAAAGATTGCCATGACTGAGGACCGACGTGTAGCTTCGTCCGGTGCGAGGACGAGGAAGTGTGGTAAGTGTGCCAGAGATCACACTGGAGAATGTATATGGAGGCCAAACCTCTGTTCCATATGTGGACACCAACACCCCGGGAAATGTAGATTGGGTGCCAATGTCTGTTTCCGATGTGGGAGGCACGGTCATGTGGCCAGAGAGTGTGGGGTGGTGCGGTGCTATAACTGCAGAGGAAAGGGTCACATAAGTAGGGATTGCAAGGAACTAAGGGCAGAGGGCGCAGGGCCTTCTCGATAATGAAGGAGAAGGCTAGGACGGGCCCCAATATCGTGTCAGGTATGTATCTTATAATCAAACTCTTGCTTCTATGTTGTTTGATTCTGGAGCTAGTAAAAGTTTTATATCTGTTGCTTTCTGTGCTAAGCTGCCCATTACGAGTAGAAGTATTGATAAGCTCTTCGACATAGAAACCATCATAGGTAAGTCTATCAGGACTTCTGAGATGATAGGAGACTGCGAGGTGAAGTTAGAAGGTCATGGATTCCCGGTTAGACTATTTCTGATAGCCTTAGGTGGTTTCGATTTGGTTCTTGGGATGGATTGGTTGGCGGACTTCGAGGCAAATATAGTGTGTTGCAAGAAGATGACTCGTGTGACAGTGCCTGATGGGAGTTCGGTAACTGTTTATGGGGATCGGGTCATGACGATCCCGAAAGTAATCTCAATGGCGGTGGCGGGAAAGTGTATGAGGCGCGGATGTAGCGCCTACTTGTGTTATGTAAAGGATACGGAAAAGCAAACACCACAACTGTCTGATATACCGGTTGTGTGTGACTTTTCAGATGTGTTCCCAGAAGATTTATCAGGAGTGCCACGTGACCGAGAGATTGAGTTTCCGATCGACCTGATACAAGGTGCCCAACCTGTTGCCAAGGCACCATATCGGTTGGCTCCGACTGAGATGAAGGAGTTAAAGGCGAGGCTGACTCAAGCTCCGGTTCTGCATTACCCGATGGAAGCGAAGATCTGGTGATTTATTTTGATGCTTCATACTCGGGATTGGGGTATGTGTTAATGCAGAGAGGAAAGGTTATAGCCTATGCATCCCAACAGTTGAAGGTTCATGAGGTTAACTATCCTACTCATGACTTGGAGCTAGCAGCCGTGGTCTTTGCACTAAAGATTTGGAGGCACTATCTTTACGGGATGAAATGCACCATATCCACTGACCACTAGAGCTTAAAGTATTTCTTTGAGCAGAAGGACCTGAACATGAGACAGAGATGATGGTTGGAGCTCATAAAAGATTATGATTGTGAGATCAATTATCATCCGGGCAAAGCCAACGTGGTGGCGGACGTCCTTAGCCGAAAGAAGAGACCCGAGCCGATTCGAGTGAAGGCGTACCGGTTGATTATGACCTCTGATGTGATAAAGAGAGTCAAAGAATTTCAAGATGAGGCATCAAAAGAAGATCATCTTAACTCCGAAAGAATGAGAGGTCTGGTTGCGAAATTGGGTGAAAACACACTCGGTGTTAAAACCCGATTCGGACGGATGTGGATTCCTTTTTTTGGGGATCTACACATGAAGATTATGGATGAAGCTCACAAGACTCGATACTCTATTCATTCCGGTGCTACAAGGATGTACCAAGACATGAAGAAAAATTATTGGTGGCCGGGTATGAAGCGTGACATGGTGGAGTATGTGAGTAAGTGCCTTACTTGCTTGCAAGTGAAGGCCGAGCATCAAAAGCCATATGGAAAGATTCAACCTTTGGATACACCGGAATGGAAGTGGGAGCACATCACCATGGATTTCATTATGAAACTACCGCGTACTCCGAAAGGGTATGATGCTATATGGGTGATTGTTGACCGCTTGATAAAGGGTGCTCACTTCCTACCGATGCACGAGACATTCATCCGAGTGGCTGGTGGATCTTTTCATTAAGGACATTGTAACTCGTCACGGTGTGCCGGTGTCTATAGTGTCTGATCGTGACACCCGATTTACATCCAAATTCTGGAATAAATTCCACGACGCCATGGGGACGAGGTTAAATATTAGCATGACTTATCATCCCCAGACTGATGGTCAGTCAGAAAGGACCATTCAGACATTGGAGAACATGCTTCGGGCATGTGTGATTGATTTTGGGGGAAGTTGGGATGACCACTTACCGTTAGCTGAATTTTCATATAATAACAGCTATCATGCCAGCATTGGTATGCCACCTTATGAGATGCTATATGGTAGGAGATGCAGAACACCCGTTTGTTAGGGTGATATTGGTCATAAAGAGTTAGGGAGTGTGGAGGTGATCGAGGCTACGACTGAAGAGCTTGAAAGGGTCAAGGCGTTCATGAAGGCAGCCAAAGATAGGCAGAAGTCGTATGCTGATAAACGACGCGGACCGATTGAGTTCCAGGTTGGTGACCGGGTTATGTTGAAGGTCTCACCTTGGAAGGGTATCATTCGCTTCCGAAAGCGGGGCAAGTTGAGCGCGAGGTACATAGGCCCTTTCCGAATCATTGCTCGAGTAGGAGAGGTGGCCTATAGATTGGAGTTACTAGATGAGTTAAGTGGAATTCACCCGATATTTCATGTATCTCATCTAAGGAAGTGTTTGGCAGACAAAGATATGATTGTTCTACTGGAGGATATCGAAGTAGACGAATGACTCAATTATGTGGAGCAACCAGTGGCAATCATCGATAGAAAAGAGAAGAGGTTGAGAAATAAAGTGGATCCTCTTGTGCGTGTACAGTGGAAGCACAGGAAGGGATCCGAGTCAACGTGGGAGACCGAAGAAGAAATGAGATAGCATTACCTATATTTGTTCGGGGAATAACAGGTTTCGGGGACGAAACCTATATAAGGGGGTGGACTTGTAACACCCGGATATTTTCCTTGAAGCCGACGAAGGAAGAAAAAGAAATAAAGTCCAAAGTCGGGGGACCAAACTCGCCAACACGAGAAAGTTGAGAAAGTGGAGATATTTGAAGGGAAAGGGCAGCCCTTACCCTCTCCCCACACCCACATTTCAGCAAGAAGAGAGAAAGAATAGAGAAAAGGAAGAAAAGTGAGAAAAAGAGTTGGTTCGTGTGGATTTGAGTTCAGGTAGCGGGTCTAGATGAAGCTCCTCTTCTTCTTGTAGTTTGTGTGAGTTCTAGGATCCCTATTTTACTCGTTTTCAACTGATTTGGGGCTGGAACACATAGTAAACCCGGTTTTGTATGTGTGTTTTTGACCTATTTGGGTGTGATTGTGTGTGATGCATTTGAAGTTTGATTTCGGGCTTGTGTGTGCTTGAATGGTGTTATAGTATGCATTCCTTAGGTTTAGGAGGGTTGATTTGGGTTTAGAATGAGTTTGGATGAGCTTGGAGGTCGAAAATGGCAGATTGGGTTAGGGATGAACTGCATTATGCACCAGCTAGGGCTAGGCGACCGACTGGAGGCCATACAGCTGACTGGGTGCCATTGAGGTTTAGTCGCACGATTAAGGTTCATTCGTACGAATAGAGGGCCAGTCGCACGGGGAGCCATGCGACTGAGAGCCCAGACGTATAGGTACTCATCCGCATTAAGTCCATCCGCATGAGGTCAATTCGCATAAGGTCCATTCGCATAGTGTTCAACCACATGAGGTCCATTCGCACGACTGGGTGTTCATCCTCATTGGTGTTCATCCGCATAGGTCCATTCGCATTATGTTCAGTTGCCTGGAGGCCATGCGACAGAAGGGTGCCCATACGCCCAGATAGGGTTGTTGTACCCGAGGAGGAACATAGTTAAAGTACTGACTTTCAGGGGAACAGTGCATATGTATGTTTTGACGTGGTAGTACCCGTAAATACATGTAAGATGACCATTGAGGTCTTAGAGGGTAAATTGGGCATAATGATGTTGCATGTTTATGCATGATGTATGTTTCGTATGTATGATGACGCCCTGTATGATAATGCTACGGTGTATGTTGATGTTCCTTATTATGGTGTATGTTTATCTTTCCGTGACTTTACGTGTTATGTTAAAGAATGAAACAAAAGTATTATGTAACATAAAGCGAAAGATAATGAAAGAGGAACATGATGAATGAATGCATGCATTAATGAATAAATGAACGGATGAAAGGCTTGCAAGCAAAAGTATGAGGTGATCGACCATTTGTATAAAACCATTGCTGCATATCCTAGGTGTTGTGGCCAGGAGGTGCGGTGCACCATTATAGAAGGTCTATTATAGGCCTAGGTCCAGTACCACGAAACAGAAGGGTATTCTTTACCTTAGCTACTGTGGCCAGGAGGTGCGGCGTACCGTTATAGAAGGTCTATGATAGGAGTAGGTCAAGTACCACGATACAGAACGATATTGCATGTGGCAATGGTACACCTAAACTTTACCTTAGGTACTGTGGCCAGGAGGTGCGATGCACGGTTATAGAAGGTCTATGATAGGCCTAGGTCCAGCACCATGAAATAGAAAGGTATTGTACATAGTAATGGTACACCTAAACTTTACATTAGGTACTGTGGCCAGGAGGTGCGATGCACCGTTATAGAAGGTCTATGATAGGCCTAGGTTCAACACCACGAAACAGAAAGGTATTGTACATAGTAATGGTTCACCTAAACTTTACCTTAGGTACGGTGGCCAGGAGGTGCGATGCACCGTTATAGAAGGTTTACGATAGATCTAGGCCTAGTACCATGAACAGAAGGGTAAGGTTTATGGTTTAATGGAAAGAATGTGAAGTTAAAGACGTATGATGAATGAATGAAAGTTAAAGAATGAACGAATGAAAGTAATGAACGGAAGAAACATAATGATAAAGTATAAAACGGGGTCCGTGTCACTCGACCTCCGTAATCATGGATGCGTGCCGTGAAAAGAGTAAAGTTTGACAGGATCTATATAGAAGCAAAAGAAAATGAATAATTAAGATAATAATAATATTTTCAATGTGTACGTATGATGTGTGATAGCATGAAAGTAAAGAAACGGATTTAACGAAAGTAAAGTATGTTCTATTATAAAACTAGAACACACTCAACAACGCTGGCTTTTTATGTGTTTCCAGTTGGCAGGTAGTGTTGCTAATGATAGCACGGGGTGGCTACTCAGCTCTTTTGGATGGCATCCATTTATATAATGCTTTTATGATGTAATTCAACAGTGTATTTTGTAACTGGATAACGATGTATTATTTTCAAAAGCTTTTATGATGAGATGAGATGTCATTTCGAATGTTTCCGCTGCAACGTATATATAAAATAAATGAAAATGTATGTTTTTGTGCGATGATCGACCAGCTGTAAGCATCCCGGAAACGGGGCCTTACAATCAAGAGTAGTGTTTATGGTGAGGTAGGGGTGAATATATTAAGATTTATTCGATAGTAGTTAAATGTTACTTACATATTAGATTTTTAGTGATGTTTAAGATAGTCAGAAGGCTTGAAGGAGCTTATGATCTTCGAAACAAGGCTGGAACTTGTTGTTCTTGCATGTATAGTAATAAGTGTGAGGTAGAGTGTTTAAGTGGTTTATGGGGAGTTCAAGGAATGTGTACGATTGATGGGTATGGGCGGCCGAGAGGTGATGTTTTAATATATTTTTGTGTTGTAGTTATCATTATTATTATGAGTTTTGTTGAACCGCGGATGTATGAATACACATATATATCCGAATTTGTTTAAGTATTGAAGGATCCTTATTTTTCTTTAATAATCATACAAAGGATACTATCTAATCAAATACTAAACTCTAAAATAGCTAATTACTATCACCGGGTGTAAAACAAATGTGAAAATTAATCAAAAGTTGAATATATAATCGAATTCATAAGTCAAAGTTCTAGGCGCATTACAACTGTTTAGGTGCATGCATACTGTTGGGACGCTTTGGACTTAGGCACATGACAACTATTTAAGCGCATGAGTACTGTTAGGACGCCTGGGACTTAGGCGCATGAGAACTGTGTTTTGGCGCATGAGCACTGCTGGGACGCCCAGGACTTAGGCGCATGGGCACTATCCAGGCGCATGGGCACTGTTTTGGCACATGGACACTGTTCAGGCGCATGACTTAGAAAAACGCCTACTTAAATATTTAGCATTAGTCTTTAACTTGCCTTGGGGTCGAGGAGGGGTTGTTACACTCAGGCTTGGCTATCATAGCATGAACCAGCCTAGTCTATCTGATAGACTATATAATATCTGTAATTCATAGCCTTTTGGTGAATCAGGATCAAGAAATGCACAGAGATTATGATCTCTTACAAACACTAGGTTTGCCATATCTACAATAAAGAGATTGATGTTAGTATCTTGTATGCTAATGATGTGTGATGATGAAATATTGATCAAGTGTTTACTAGATTGTTGTGCTTGTTATGAGATGTTGAAATGTATGTTTAAACACTTGTGTTTGATATAAGTGTATGTTCTTTAATATTATCTAATTGAATCAGTTTGACTTTTTAAAAGGTCAATATTTTGTCAATTTTAATTATGCTCTTGTCTATTTCAATTTGATTTTATCCAAATTTTTTTACATTGTGTTTGTTTTATCACCAACAAGTTGTTTCCTTCAATTAATACACCAATTCTATCATCTTGTTCATGAATTTTAGTTTGACCTTTTAAAGTCAAACCTGGCCATTTAATATACATTGAATGAAAATGCATTTAATGTTTGTGTGTGAATGTCTTGCCAAATTAACTGATTCTTCATGTTTGTTACAGATTTTTGAAGATGTTTACCAAGTTATAACATAGTTCAAGTCATTTTCAACATTTTCAAAGATCAATTATCAGGTTTTGTTTGATTTTAGCATGAACATCATGACTGATCATGAACCTGATGAACACTTAATCAAATTACATCAAAACAAAGTTAATACATATTCGACTAAGGTCATATAGTACATATTCAGTGTTTGATTTTGTTTAAAACATCAAAAGATTCGTGTTTTAATTTCGGTGAAATGTTTGACCTAAGTCAAGCAATGTCTGAATTAGAATCATAAAACAAGATGTTTTAATGTATGTTTGATGATTAGAATCATGTTGTTATACCTATTTGATTGTGAACAAGAAGAAGGATCAAACAGATTTTTGGTTTAGAATCGGATAGGGGCTTAAGGGTTTAGCTGAATTTTGAATGTTTTGAAATTTTTAATTTTTTCACTTTCACTCGTGATGAATAAGAAAATTACAAGTGTTGAACTATATATACAATTGACTAATTGTGTGTCCACTGTGTATATAGCATGTGTGTCCGCTGTGTAAAAAAGTAAACCTATAATTAAATTTTAAGTGTCCGTTGTGAGTTACACATGCGCTGTATGAATAGTGTCTGCTATACCATTTAAACTTGTATGTTGTGGACCCCTTTGACTGATTCTGAGTATACAGCTAATGACTACTCGGTCATGCGATGTGGATCCTTTGAATATTTCTCTAAGTATACAGCAGATGACTTCTTTATCATGCGCTATGGATCATCACTGTTTCCAGAACAGATGAATATTTGTTCATGTCCTATGGACTTTTAAGTGTTTGTTTGGTTGTTCATAGCGTATGAACATTTGTTTATGCACTGTGGACTTTTGAGTGTTTGTTTGGTTGTACACAGCGGATGAACATTTGTTCATGCGCTGTGGACCATTGAAAAATTGTTTATTGTTGTTTTTTATCTTACACAGCAGATGAAAATTTGTTTATGCATGGTATAGACTTTGTTTGTTCAAATGACATTCACACCGGATGACTTATTGTCATGCGCTGTGAAATGTTATTGTGTTCACAACGGATGCCTTACCAAACTCATGCGTTGTGAACACTTTGAATGTTCACTAGCATAGCGATGCATGTTCGTTTATCCGTTTCAAACACTTGGTATATTTTGCATGTTTTGATTGTTACTGTAGCTACAACGGATGTATGTTTATATGTCCGCTGTGAGCATTTGAAAAATTATTTTGTTTGTTTTGATCCAATTTTCTTCCGAAGCAAAATTTTGTTTGTTAATCTTCCGAAGCAAAATGTTTATTTTTCTTCCGAAGCCAAAATGTTTGGTGAATTCTTCCGAAGGAAAAGTTTTGATAAAATTTTCTTCCGTAGGAAAATGTTTTGATAAAATTTTCTTCCGAAGGAATGTTTGTTTTTTTACGAAGGAAAATGTTTGTTTTTCTTCCGAAGGAAAATTTGTTTGTTAACACATGTTTGAATGAAAATGATTGTTTTAATTGTATGTTAAAATGCTAAAAATTTTAACATGATCAATATATGAATGTTCAAAATATCAATCATAAGCAATATTATGCATATGTATGTGTGTCAAACTGCTGTGTTTGGGTGCTTGCTTGACTTGGATTTGTTTAAAAATTAAAAAAATTTAATATTTTTAAATTATAACATGTACGATTATGCACTTGTTCTGCTGAAATTGATATTTCCATGTTTTTTATTTTACACAGTGGATGAAAATTTGTTCATGCACTGTATAGACTTTGTTTGTTCAAATGACATTCACCCCGAATGATTTATTGTCATGCGCTATGAAATGTTATTGTGTTCACAACGGATGCTTTACCAAACTCATGCGCTGTGAACACTTTGAATGTTCACTGGTGCATAGCGGATGAATGTTTGTTTATCCGCTTCAAACACTTGGTATAGTTTGCATGTTTTTATTGTTACTGTAGCTATAGCGGATGTATGTTTATATGTTCGCTGTGAGCACTTGAAAAATTATTTTCTTTGTTTTGATTCAATTTTCTTCTGAAGCCAAATTTTGTTTGTTAATCTTCCGAAGCAAAATATTTATTTTTCTTCCGAAGCCAAAATGTTTGGTGAATTTCTTCCGAAGGAAAAGTTTTAATAAAATTTTCTTCCAAAGGAAAATGTTTTAATAAAATTTTCTTCCGAAGGAAAATGTTTTGATAAAAGTTTCTTCCGAAGGAAAATGTTTTCATAAAAGTTTCTTCCGAAGGAAAATGTTTCGATAGAATTTTCTTCCGAAGGAAAATGTTTGTTTTTCTTCCGAGGGAAAAATTTTGATAAAAGTTTCTTCCGAAGGAAAATGTTTGTTTTTCCTCCGAAAGAAAATTTGTTTGTTAACACTTGTATGAATCAAAATGATTGTTTTAAGATGTATGTTAAAATGTTAAAAATTTTAACAAGATCAATATATGGATGTTCAAAATATCACTCACAAGCAATATTGTGCATACGTATGTGTGTAAAATGGCTGTGTTTGGGTGATTGCTTGACTAGGCTTTGTTTAAAAATTCAAAAATTTAATATTTTTAAATTTTAACATGTATGATTATGCACTTGTTCTGCTGACATTGATTTTTCCATGTCAGTTATTTTACACAGCGGATGAAAATTTGTTCATACACTGTATAGACTTTGTTTGTTCAAATGACATTCACACCGGATGACTTATTGTCATGCGCTGTGAAATGTTATTGTGTTCATAGCGTATGCCTTGCTAAACTCATGCACTGTGAACACTTTGAATGTTCATTGGTGCATAGCAGATGCATGTTTGTTTATCCGCTGCAAACACTTGGTATATTTTGCATGTTTTGATTGTTACTGTAGCTACAACGGATGTATGTTTATATGTCCGCTGTGAGCACTTGAAAAATTATTTTCTTTGTTTTGATCCAGTTTTCTTTCCAAGCCAAATTTTGTTTGTTAATCTTCCGAAACAAAATGTTTATTTTTCTTCCGAAGCGAAAATTTTTGGTGAATTTCTTCCGAAGGAAAAGTTTTGATAAAATTTTCTTCCGAAGGAAAATGTTTTGATAAAGTTTTCTTCCGAAGGAAAATGTTTGTTTTTCTTCCTAAGGAAAAATTTTGATAGAAGTTTCTTCCGAAGGAAAATGTTTGTTTTTCTTCCAAAGGAAAATTTGTTTGTTAACATTTGTTTGTTTTTCTTTCGAAGGAAAATTTGTTTGTTAACACTTGTTTGAATCAAAATGATTGTTTTAAAATGAATGTTAAAATGTTATAAATTTTAACATGATCAATATATGGATGTTTAGAATATCACTCACAAGCAATATTCTGCATATGTATATGCGTCAAACTGTTGTGTTTGGGTGCTTGCTTGACTTGGTTTTGTTTAAAAATTCAAAATTTTAATTTTTTTTAATTTTAACATGTATGATTATGCACTTGTTCTGCTGACATTGATATTTCCGTGATCAATTTGTCCCCCTTAATTTTTGCATACTTATAAAATTTTCGTAAAATGACAAAAAATTCATTTTTTAATGGAAATTTATCAAAGTCCAATTTTATTGCTTGCATGATAAAATTTTAGAAAGATAACACTTTATCTAACTAATAAATGATTGTTGTTCATGTATTAACGTGAATCATTTACACATAGCATGAGATCATACTAGTCTTAAATCCTCATAAAGTTGTTTGAGAATAGACATAGACTAATACAATATTCATTGCAGATATTTGGATCCACCTAAACCCATGCATGGTATTAATGATTTATTTAAACAGTGAGTGATTATCATGTTTTGGGTATATTTGAATGATTTGTATGTACCCCACATCTGATTGTATGTTAAAATCATTCCTCCTCAAGATATACTAGCAAGCACTTTCAAAACATAGGACCTAGTTACTTAGGAGTATAAATGCTCAATTTGATCCTTTTGATTGATCCTTATTGGGATTCTTTTCCATTTCACTTTGGAAGTTGATCCTCTTTGGGATTCTTTTGATTGTTCATCCTTAATGGATGTGTTCCTCATTGGGAATCTTTTTAGATCATGATTTAGGTCATTCAGGTCTGTGCTTAGCACAACAAAGAATGCCATGATGTACCCCAGGTCTATGATAAATATAACAGAGGAGACAATTGTATGATTGAGCAATTTGTAAACTGTTTCACATGGTGTATTGTAGTCACTTTATGAGTTATCTATATTGAATAGACTAGTACATACCATAAACCAAGATATGTTGTTGACTACACAATCATGAGCATTTAGTTCTTCACTATTGTATGTGTTGTTATGTGTTTCATGCTGAGCCTATCCACATATCAAACAAAGTATTGTCAGTCTTTATTAGTGGAAAATGACTCTTGTAAAGAAATAATCTAGTGTACTATTATTTCTCATGAATGATTATGTGTGATTCCAAAATGTTTGTTAATTAAAGAACTTGAATGGTTGTATGATATCTTGATTTTCAAAGAAGCTTGTTTGTTTAAACTTGGACTTTGACAAAATAAGCTTGTTTGACTTAATGTTTTGAAAATATTACTTGTTTGATTCATAGTTGATCATACCAAGTGACTGAACCAGAAATTCAAATCTTGTTGAATCAAATGGTTTAGTAAACATGTTAGCCAATTGATAGCCTGTATGGACTTTGATCAACTTATCAGACCCTTTTCTGAGCAATCTTAGAAAGTGATATCTGATATCTATATGTTTGGTTTTTGAATGTCGAACTGGATTGTCAGTGATAAACATGGGAATAGAATTATCAATGTGTATGGGTGTTTTAAGAAAATTAAAGCCATAATCAATCATTTGATTTTGAATCCAAAGCACTTGAGAACAACATGCAGAAGCAGCTATGTATTCTGCTTCAGCTGTTGACACAGAGACACTGGATTGTTTCTTTCACTACAGGAGATCAATCTAGATCCAAGAAACTGACAACCTCCAGTACTGGATTTTCCGTTATTGCATCCACCATAATCACTATCTGTGTATGCATATAAAGAGAATCTCCATCTTTTGGATACCATAGGCGAAGTGCTGGTTTTCCTTTTAAGTATCTAAAGATTCTCTTTACAACATTGATTGTGATTCTTTTAGATCTGCTTGGTATCTTGCACACATGCAAACTGAATACATGATGTCTGGTCCGCTTGCTGTTAGATACATCAGGGAGCCTATCATGGATCTGTAGAGTTTCAGATCAACTGATGTTCCTTCTGCATCTGTCCAAACTTCAAGCCAGTTACAAATGGTGTTTTGCTTGATGTACAGTTAGACATATTGTTTTCTTTAATATCTGATGAACATACTTGCTTTGATTGATGAAAATTCCTTCAACAAATTACTGAACTTGAAGACCAAGGAAGAAGGTAAGTTCTCCTATTGAGCTCATTTGGAAATTTGATTGCATAAGAGTTTCAAACTCCTTGTAAAGTTGGATGTTTGTGAAGCCAAAAATGATGTCATCCAAATAGACTTGAACTACTAACAAGTCTTGTTCTTTCCTCTTTAAGAACAATTTCTTATTTATTTTCCCTCAAGTGTACCCATTCTGTAGTAGAAACTTAGACAAAGTTTCATACCACTTCCTAGGTGCTTCATGAAGACCATACAGAGCTTTATCTAACTTGTAAACTCTATGAGGGTATTTTGGATCTTCAAATACTGGTGGTTGAGCAACATATACCTCTTCATCTATCTTAGCATAGAGGAATGCACATTTTACATCCATTTTGAAGATAGTGAAATTTTTGGATGAGGCATATGCCAGGAACACTCGGATGGCTTCTAGTCTAGCTACTGGAGCAAAGACATCAGCATAATCAATGCCTTCCTCTTGAGTATATCCTTAGGCAATTAGCCTTGCTTTGTTTCTAATGACAATCCTTTTGTCATCTGCTTTGTTTCTGAATAACCATCTTATGCCAATGGCATATTGACCTTCAGGTTGATCAACCAGCTTCCATACCTCTTGCTTTTTAAATTGCTATAGTTTCTCCTGCATTGCTTCTATCCAACTGTTGTCTTTAAGTGCTTTTGTGATGTTTTCGGGTATAGTTATAGATAAGAAACAGGAATACAAGCAAATATTTGTTGTGTCTGATTGACTTCTTGTCAGTTTGGTATTGAGATCACTGTAAGGCCTCGTTCCCGGGACACTTACAGTTGGACCTTCATTGCACTAAACATTACATTTCATAAAACATTGCAGCGGAATTACATTAACAAAAGCCATTTATTTTATTAATAATTATTGTTGTTTAGCAATAAAACACTGTTTAAGTTACAAAAGCATTTCAATTGCACTACAAAACAAAAATAGTATTATGCATGAATGGATGCTAGTCTTGCCCTGTCAAGTAGCCTCCCCATGTGCTATCCTCAGCAACATTACCTGCCAACTGAAAATGTATAAAAGTCAGCGTTGCTGAGTGAGTTCTAGTTTTGTAAGTATTAAAATACCCTGTGTGTTTTATATACGAAAATAAACTTCTCAATTTCTATACATTACTTTCGTAAGCGGGCACACATCATACATACATTCATACTATATTCATCGTTTATTTTGTTCTTTTGTACTTTCATTGTTAACTTTCATCATCATACGCATACTTTTGTACATTCTTTTCATTAACATTCTCTTTCGTATACATACTTTCATTTCGTACTCTTCACTTCTTTTACTTTCATTCTCATACTTTCTTTTCATACTTTTCTTCATCTTTTACTTTCAACGGATCGATAAACAATACCCCGAACATTATGCACGAAGCTGATGTTGGGTTTGAGGTCTACAAATAGACCCCGAATATTGTGCACGAAGCTGACCCAGTCACTTAGGGCAAGTCATCTCTCCCTTTCATCCGGACCAATGTGCAATACCCCGAACATTATGCTCAAAGCTGATGCTGGGCCTGAGGTCTACAAATAGACCCCGAACATAGTGCACGAAGCTGACCCAACCTAGGGCATGCCACAAGGGTCCTGTCAATCTCAATGATTGACCCTGTATGAATCCCTTAGGTTATTTAAACCGTACACAGTTGAGCTAAAAACAACATGGTCGTGCACCTTTTTTCTATTTGCTTGCAAGCCATTCTTTCATTTATTAAGTTCCACTTTTCATCTTTGTTAGCTTTCACTTCGTTACGTTATACTTTACGTTCATTCATACATACATCATACTACGTAAAGTCATAACATAAACTTAACATATGTTATAATATAATATATATGTTTTTTAAACCATTAAAAGATAACACATCATACACATATGCATACCATACATTCATCATATCATCATATATACTCTAACCGTGGACCATCACATATTCATGCTTAAAATAGGTCAATACATTCCATAAGACGAACTAGGGTCAAACCCTAAAATTCTGATTTTCCCAAAATTCCAGAAAATTTTCTAAGTGTTTGGGTGCTTTAACACTATGCAGGCGCATGAGGCCTGTTTAGGTGTTTTTCCACTATGCGGGCGCATGAGCCTTACTTAGGCATTTCAACACTTAGGCGCATGAGCCACTTCGGGTGCATGGACACTATTTCGGTGCATGGGGTACATTTGGGTGTGTGCGCCTAATAGTTAGGCGCATTTCAGGCGCATGACTATCACTTGGGCGCATGACTATCACTTGGGCGCATGACTATCACTTGGGCGCATGAGGGTACCGTTTAGGCGTATGAACCTCTACTTAGAATTTTCAGGCAATATTTTAGGCGCATGGACACTATTTGGGCGCATGAACCCTACTTTGACGTTTCTAAGGAAATTTCTTAGGCGCATGGGCCCTATTTGGGCGCATGACACCTATATACATGTTTCTAAGTTATTTTTCAGTCCCAAACATCAACTTAGCCAGTTCTAAGCTTATACAACCATTCTAAACATCATCAAAGCAATAACAACCAAAAAGCATCCAAACTCATACACATATACATACGGTTATATACATCCCCTTTATAAAAATGGTTTTACATGCATTTTCAGCCCTAAAACTTTTAAAAACATACAAAACCGATCTAGAAACTCACCTATTGTAGTCTTTAAACAAGCCTTCACCAACTTGCTTATACACAAGTTCAAACACCTAAAATAAGACAAAATAAACACCAAAACACGTATAACACATATAAATCGGTTCTAAGGTTGGAAACCTCTCATAACCGAACCAAAAACACAAGAAAACACTTACCCATTGCAAATTTCTACCTTTCTTCTTGAAGAATCGAGAGAGAACTTCAGTTTTCTCTTCTTCTTTCTTTTCCAGTCGAAAGCCGTAGCCAAAATGAGAATGGCATGGGCGGCCATGCTTTTAAAAAGTGAAACTTTTGTTCTACTTACACAATGCCCCCTTCAACTTTGGCTCCTTTTATTTTTCTCAATACACTTTTATTTCCTTTGCCTATTATTTTTAACAAAATTTCGGGTGTTACAAGTCTACCCCCTTAAAGAGATCTCGTCCCTAAAACCTGTCATTCTTTAAATAACTGTGGGTAGTGTTGTCTCATCTCTTCTTTAGTCGCCCACGTAGACTCTGAACCCTATCGGTGTTTCCACTACACACGCACCAGTGGAACCACTTTATTCCGCAGCTTCTTCTCTTTTCAATCAATGATTACCATTGGTTGCTCTACATAATTAAGTCGTTCATACACTTTGATATCATCCAGTAGTACAATCATATCTTTATCAGCTAAGCACTTTCTTAGATGAGACATATGGAATGTCGGATGAATTGCACTTAACTCATCAGGTAGCTCTAAACTATAAGCCACCTATCCTACTCGAGCAATGATCCAAAAAGGTCTTATATACCTCGGGCTCAGTTTACCTCGCTTTCTAAACCGGATAATTCCCTTCCAAGGTGAGACCTTCAACATCACTCAGTCGCCCACCTTGAATTCAATCAGTCTACAACTCTTGTCGGCGTATGACTTTTGTCTATCCTTTATCGCTTTCATTAAAGCCTTGATCTTCTCTAACTTTTCAGTTGTAGCCTCGATCACCTCAAGGCTTCCCAACTCTTTCTGCTCGATGTCACCCCAACACACGGGCGTCCTACACCTCCTACCATATAGCATCTCGTAAGGTGGCATGCCAATGCTGGCATGATAGCTGTTATTGTATGAGAATTCTGCTAACGGTAATGATCATCCCAGCTTTCTCCAAAGTCAATCACTCATGCTCGGAGCATATCCTCGAGCGTGTGAATCGTCCTCTCAGACTGACCATCTGTGTGAGGATGATAAGCCGTACTAATGTGTAGCCTTGTTCCCATCGCATCATGGAATCTTTTCCAAAGCTTCGATGTAAACCGGGTATCACGATCCAACACGATAGACACTGGTACACCATGACGAGATACAATCTCCTTGATAAATAGATCCGCTAGTCTTTCAGATGAATATGTCTTGCGGATGGGTAGGAAGTGAGCACTCTTGGTTAGATAATCAACTATCACCCATATGGTATCGTACCCCCTTATTGTACAAGGTAGCTTCGTAATGAAGTCTATGGTGATGTGCTCCTACTTCTGTTCGGGTATATCCAACGGTTGGATCTTTCCCGTATGGCTTCTGATGCTATGCCTTCACTTGCAAACAAGTAAGGCACTTACTCACATACTCCACTATATCACGCTTCATTCCTGGCCACCAATAATCTTTCTTCATGTTCTGGTACATCTTTGTGGCACCAAGATGAATCGAGTATCGAGTCTTATGAGATTCATCCATAATTCGTCCCCTTAGATCTCCGTATCATGGAATCCACATCCGTCCGGAGCGGGTTCTAACCCCGTGAGTGTTTTCTCCTAACTCCGTGACTAGACCTCTCATCCTTTCAAAGTTAAGGCGATCTCCTTTCAACGCCTCATCTAAGAATTCTTTGACCTGGGTCATCACATCAGCGGTCATAACCAACTGATAAGCCTTCACCCGAATCGGCTCGGGTCTCTCCTGTCGGCTAAGGGCATCGGCCACAACGTTAGCCTTACCTGGATGATAATGGATCTCACAGTCATAATCCTTGATGAGCTCTAACCATCTTCTCTGACTCATGTTGAGATCCTTTTGCTCAAAGAAATACTTTAAGCTCTTGTGGTCCGTGAAGATGGTGCACTTCGTCCCGTATAGGTAGTGCCTCTAAATCTTCAATGTGAAGACCACAGCTGCTAACTCCAAATCATGGGTAGGGTGGTTGACTTTTTGGGTTTTCAGCTGTCAAGATGCATAAGCAATTACTCTTCCACGTTGCATCAACACGTAACCTAGTCCTGAATAAGAAGCACCCGAATATACCACTAAGTCTTCACTCCCTTTGGGTAATGTCAAGACATGAGCTTGAGTCAATCTCATCTTTAACTCCTCAATTGCACACTCCTGTTCCTGACCCCACACAAACTTCACATCCTTGCGAGTCAATTTAGTTAAAGGTGAAGCTATCTTGGAAAAGTCTTGTATAAATCTTCTGTAGTAGCGCGCTAAACCCGAGAAACTACCGATCTTGGATGGCGTCTTTGGAGACTTTCATTGCATCACTGCCTCAACCTTTTTCGGGTCCACCATGATCCCTTCAACATTCACCACGTGACCCAAAAATTGAGGCAACCAAAAAGCACACTTAGAGAATTTAGCACACAACTTCTCTCTTCTAAGTGTCTCCAATACTTCATGTTTGTGGCCAGCATGTTCTTCCTCATTTCTCAAATAAATTAGGATATCATCAATTAACATGATCACTGATTTATATAACATTGGCCGACACACTCGGTTCATCAAATCCATAAAGGCAGCTAGCACGTTAGTTAATCCAAAAGACATAACAACAAAGTTGTGTCCATAACGAGTGCGAAAAGCTGTCTTAGGAATGTCTCGCTCCTTTACTTTCAACTGATGGTAACCAGATCGAAGATCTATCCTCGAGAACCAACTGGCACCCTGGAGCTGATCAAACAAGTCGTCAATCCTCGATAACGGGTACTTATTCTTTACTGTCAACTTATTCAGCTCCCGGTAGTCAATGCACATCCGCATACTACCGTCCTTCTTCTTGACAAACAAGAGCGGAGCACCCCATGGAGAGATACTCGATCAAATGAATCCTTTATCCATTAACTCTTGCAGTTGAGCCATTAGTTCCTTCATCACAGTCGGAGCTAATCGATATGGTGCCTTGGCAACGGGTTGAGCACCAGGTATCATATCAATCTGAAACTTTATCTCGCGATCCGGGGGCACACCTGCTAAATCCTTTGGGAATATGTCTGGAAAGTCATGCACAACTGGTACATCAGATAATTATGGTACTGATGCATGCACATCTTTCACATATGCCAGATAGGTACTACATCCATGTCTTATGCACTTTTCTACCACCGCCATCAAAATCACCTTTGGAACCGTAGTGACTCGATCACCATGGACCGTCATGAACTTCCATCGAGCGCGATTAATTGAATCATCTTCTTATAACACACGATGTTTGCTTCATAGGTTGCTAACCAATCCATCCTTAGTACTACATCGAATCCGCCTAGGGGCATCACATGGAATTAAGCTGAAATCCTATGACCTTCTAGTTCTATGGCAAAGTCCTCTATCATATAAGAAATTCTTGTTGTCTTACGAATAGCAATTTCTACATCAAAAGGTTTATCGATACTTCTACTACTAACACACAGCTTGACACAGAAAGCAGTAGAAATAAAACTCCTACTAGAACCAGAGTCAAATAACACAGAGGCACAAGTTTGATTTACTAGAAACATACCTGACACGACGTCGGGATCCACTCTAGCCTCCTCCCATGTCATCTTGAATGCTCTAGCAGTTGCCCTCTGTCCTCCATCTTCAATTCCCTTCTTCGCTATGGAACTCTCGACCCTTGGCTTCTTACATTCCTAACACAGGTGGCCTCCTTCACTATAGTTCTAGCACCTCGCCACCCTACAATCCTTAGCAATGTGACCAGGCTTCCCACACTTAAAACAGATCCCAGCCTGCACTCGCCAGTATGCTTTTCCTATATTTAACATACTTTTTTATCCCTGATCCTGCTACAATCGCTCGTCGATCATCAACCCTTGCCTTCTTGCTATTTGGGGTGAAACTGTAGGGTTTTTAACAAGTTTATCAAAGTTGTTTAACCATTTTAAACATAAAACGCAGCGGATTATCATTTTAACATCTTGTTAGAAGTTTACATAAACCATTTTATGTTGATAAAACCATTTAAGATGGATCTATTTGCATGAACAACTAACTTACAAAACAACCATGGAAAGATAATGAAAACTACATTTCAAAGCTTTCTTTTGAGATGAGAAGGATGATGTTCTTGAAGGCAAGACTCCAAATAGCAATCCTCAAGAAGTAACACCCCAAGCTTCCTTCAAACACCCACTTGCAAGGTTGTGTTGCACCCACTTGAAAGACCCTCTTGCAAATCGATTTTCCAGCCAAGATTCTTTGCTTGAAAGCTGAAAATCAACTTGTTTTTCAGCTCTAAAAATCGAATTCTAGAGAGAGAGATGAGAGAATTTCTTTTGCTTTGTGTGTGTGAGAGAAAAGTGTGTTCTTTGGATGAGTGTTGTAATGAATGTTGCTTGCAATAATCAACAAAAGGGGAGTCCCAATACCCTTAGGGGCGGCCGAAAATACTCCCAATAGAGGAGTTTCCCTCTCACATTTTTAACTTTATAAAATGTACACTCTCATCCTTATGTTTTTATAAAATTAAACCCCTTTTAATTTTATAACAATAACACACTATTATTTGTCATTGTTTAACTAATTTAAATAATGAATCAAATATCTCTCATGAACAAATTATCTATATAATCTTGTTCATTTACAAAAGCAATGTTTTAGAAAACCCGATTTCTAACTTGGTGCTAGTATTTATTCGTATGATCACATCAACGAACAAATATTTATTGGTGTTTGTTTGGCTTGTTATTGGGTATGACTCGACTTGGATCATATCACACTAGCCACATCAATTTAATATGTATCTTGGGCAGATCAATTCTTTCAATCTCCCACTTGCACAAGATTCATAGAAGATTGATGCAGGTAGCAAATAACGCCTAGCAACGGTTTGCTACCCCTAATGTATATGATTAAGTGCCATTCAATAACATAATCCTCTTCAAGTACTTTTCTTGAATGTTTTAGGTGAAGCAATCATCCATCCTTTTGTTTCAGATGTCATGTTAAATCCAGAGACATAGAATTGTCATTCTCCGATGATTCAATTTTAATAGGCCTTAGACATCTAACACTCAACGAATAAGAGGAACAAATTCCATCTTGACTACATACGTCTCTCACAATCACCTTATATCATACCCGAACCTAGTCTTATGTACTGCCAATCTTTCATAACAACAAAGTACTAAGTCAAAGTACAATAGTTGGTGAATATCAAGACCCAATATGTATCTCAGGTCTGAGGATGCAATGATATTCGCCTTTACTCAATATCTCTTATGACTAATCACAAAGATTCCATGTAGAAATAATTGAGCGCGGGTCAGTCCTATGTCTATATCCCATAGATATCAATGAACTTTGGTAGCAACCTCTTGCTCTATATTCATACCTTATGAATATCAACCAATCGATGTTCATTATAGTCTTACATTCATAGTTGTTCCCACAAGTATGATCGACCACGGACGTTTAGAATAACTTATTTATTCACGGATTTAAAACATGCTAAAATAGAAGAACAAAAGAAGGTTATAACCATATAATTAAGTCAAATAACATAAGTTCCAATATCCAAATACAAAATATAAAATAAAATCCAGTCACTAGAATATCGAAGTCCCATGGCACAAGCATGACCTTCATGCTTTGCCTTTTCAAGGATTTTTGTGAGTGGATCCGTAATGTTTTTATCAGTGTGAACTTTACGAATACATATCTTTCCCTTTTCAACTTCATCCATTATGTAGTTGAATCTCCGCTCAATGTGCCTTGTTTTCTGATGTGCACGGGGTTCCTTGATTTGTGCAATCGCACCCTTGTTATCACAAAGAATCTCCAGAGGATCCTGAATGGAAGGGACTACCCCTAGATCGGCTATGAACTTCTTCAACCATGCAGCTTCCTGTGCTGCCAATAAAGCAGCGATATATTCTGACTCTGTAGTGGACAACGCTACGACTTCTTGCTTTGAGCTTTTCCAAGAAACAGCTCCCCCATTCAGGATAAAGATATACCCCGATTGAGATCGTGAATCATCTCGATCGGTTTGGAAACTCGCATCCATGTAACCTTTTACAACGAGTTCCTCTTCACCAGACCCGTAGATCAAGAACATGTCCTTAGTCCTCCTTAGGTACTTTAGAATGTTCTTGACAGCCATCCAATGACTATCACCAGGATTTTGCTGGTATCTACTTGTCATGCTTAAAGCGCATGACACGTCCGGTCTAGTGCATATCATTGCATACATGATGGATCCTATAGCAGATGCATATGGGATTGCCTTCATTCTATTCTGCTCCTCCTTTGAGCTTGGACATTGAGTCGTACAAAATATTGTCCCTCTCTGAATAGGTACAGTACCTTTCTTAGAGTTTTCCATCTTGAATCTTTTCAAGATTTTGTCAATGTATGCACTTTGATTTAAACCAATCAGCCGCCTTGATCTATCCCTATAGATCTTTATTCCCAAAATATAGGCAGCTTCACCAAGATCCTTAATGGAAAAGCAGCTTCTAAGCCAGGCTTTTACACCTTCCATTGTTGGAACGTCATTCCCAAATAGTAGAATGTCATCGACATATAATACTAGGAAAGTTATTGTGCTCCCACTAGCCTTCTTATACACACAAGCCTCATCAGCATTTTTGATGAAGCCAAATTTCTTGACCTCCTCATCAAAACGGTGATTCCAGCTTCTTGATACTTGTTTCAATCCATAGATTGATTTCTTTAAGTTGCATACTTTATTAGGATGTTTTGGATTGACAAAATCTTCAGGCTGAACCATATAGACATCTTCCTCAAGATATCCATTTAGGAAAGCGGTTTTGACATCCATTTGCCAAATCTCATAATCATAATGAGCAGCTATGGCAAACAATATCCTTATGCACTTCAGCATCGAAACAGGTGAGAAGGTTTCATCATAATCAACCCCTTGAGTTTGAGTGAAACCCTTTGCTACAAGTCTAGCCTTATAAGTATCCAAGATTCCATGCATGTCAGTTTTCTTCTTGAAAACCCACTTACTTCCAACTACTTTGGAGTTGAGAGGTGGTACAACAAGTTCCCAAACTTGATTGTCATACATGGATTGCATCTCAACGTTCATGGCTTCAAGCCATTTGTCACAATCCGAATTGGACATTGCATCATGGTATGTGGTTGGTTCATCTGAATCTACCACATAGCATCCATCCATGAAAAACTCGTATCTTTCAGGTGGATTACTAGTTCTACCACTTCTGCAGACGTCTTGTGTGTGTTGATCAACCCCTTGATCATCCTCAACATTCTCATGTTGAGTGCTAGTTTCAACCAAACATGCATCGGGTTGTGGTTCTTGAGCCTCCTCAAGATCCACTGTTCTACTGCTAGTTCCTTCCATAAGGAACTTTGCTTCTAAGAACTCACCCTTTCTGGCAACAAACACCTTTTGTTCCAGTGGATTATAGAAATAATATCCCGTAGAATCTCTAGGATATCCAACAAAGATGCACTTGGTGGATCGGACTTCCAATTTGTTTAGGGTGGGAGTCTTAACATAAGCCTCACAACCCCAGACCCTTAAGTATGATAAGGATGGAACTCTTCCATGCCATATCTCAAAGGGTGTCCTTTCCACCTTTTTGGTTGGGGCCATATTCAGAATACGGGTGGCGGAGAGCAAAGCGAAAACCCAAAATGATAGAGTCAATGTGCTTCTAGCCATCATAGATCAAACCATATCCAATAAGGTTTGATTCCTCCTTTCAGACACACCATTATGTTGTGGTGTTCCAGGTGGAGTGAGTTGTGAGACAATCCCACAACTCTTAAGATGATCTTGAAAAGCATCACTTAGGTATTCACCTCATCTATCGGTACGAATAACTTTAATCGACTTGTTGAGTTGATTTTCTACTTCATTCTTGAAGATTTTGAACGTTTCAAAAGCTTCATCTTTGTGCCTTAATAAGTACACGTACCCATAGCGACTATAATCATCGGTAAAGGTAATGAAGTATCTTTCACCATTCCTAGTCATTGGCTTAAAAGGACCACATACATCCGAATGTATGATACCTAATAAATCTTTTGCCCTCTCGTTAGTTCCACTAAAGGGTGCCTTAGTCATTTATCCTTGTAAACAAGATTCAAATATATCAAATGAATCACATTCATTTGTTTTTAAAACAACATTCTCTTGAAGTGTTTGTATACGTTTCTTGTTTATATGACCAAGACGACAATGCCAAAGATAGGTATCATTCAAATCCAACTTGAGTTTCTTGGTGTTAGTTTGGTACAATTAACTATTTAAAGTATTTTCATGAACCAATTCATAAATACCATTAATGGGAATAACTTTAAAATAGAACATATCATTTAAAGAAACATGAATATCATTTTCAACAAAATATAATACATAATCATAATGTCTTAATTGGGATATAGAAATAATGTTCCTAGTCAAAATAGGAGCATACAAAACATTCTTCAAAGTTACTTCCAAACCACTTGGAAGTTTTAGGATGTAGTCCTCACGAGCTTCAACTTTGACTTTGGCTCCATTGCCCATGAAGAGGCTAACATCCCCTTGATTGAAGTCCTTACTTCTTTTGAACCCCTGCAACAAATTGCAAATATGAGTTTCACATCTGGTATCCAATACCCATGTGTTAGAAGATATGACATTAAGATCAATATGAATCATGTAAATTGTACCTGAGGTTTGCCCCGCATCCCTCTTTTCCCTCAACTCTTTGAGATAGACTAGACAATTTCTCATCCAATGCCCTATCTTACCACACTTGAAGCATGGTCATTTGCAGCAACCTTTTGCTTCTTCTCCTTGGGCTTCGGAGGTTCCACCCTAACAACCATCTTCCCCTTTCCCCCAACGTGCCCCTTTCCTTTGGCAACAATTGCCTTAGGAGGGGGTTGAGGCCTCCTCTTTTTCCCACCTTCATTGATGGTGAGAACGGGTAAAACCCTTTTACCCATTCCAGCCTCGGCCGTTTTGAGCATCGAATAAAGTTCATTTATGCTCTTGTCCCATCCGTTCATGTCGTAATTCATGACGAACGGCTCAAACCTTTTAGTTAGGCCACTAAGGATCAAATCCGTGGCCAACTCCTTTGAGACAGGACAATTCAGCCTTTGAAGGCGGTCGACGTGGCTTTTCATCTTAAGAACATAAGATGAAACCGATTGGGATTCCTTCATCCGACATGCATGAAGTGCTCGAACCGTTTCTAAGCGCTCCACCCTAGCTTGTTGTTGGAACGTTTCCCGCAACTGGGTGATCATGTCATAAGCTCCATGGAGCTCATACTCCTTTTGGAGGTCGGGTGTCATACTTTCTAACATTAGGCAAGAGACTTGGATGGAGTCTTCCACATATCTAACCCAATCGTTATAGGCCTCTTCATCCTCCTCGTTGAGTTCACCGGGAATGGGATCATCAAGGATGTAGGCCCGCTTTTCTTGCTTGAGAACGATTCTCAAGTTGCGGTACCAATCCATGAAGTTGTTAGGTGTTAGACGATCCCTTTGAAGGATCGCCCTCAGAGATTGGTTGTTTTGGTTTGGTACATCGTTATTAGCGTTGTTGTTGTCGGCCATCTACATGATTTTACAAAGTTCTATTTTAGTATTCGTTGATATAATTATATTTCATTTATCGATACCCTTTTTATGTCTCATAGACGATTAATAAATAAAATTTTAAAATCCAACGGTATATTTAAATATTGGTTAGGTGACCTTTATCCCATCATTTAAATTAACAAGGTAGTCATGAATGACAATTGCAACCTATTGCAATTTCTAATGGTATGGGATCGTTTGAACATTTTATGTTTGAAACGGCATGTTTATCCCATCAACACCTTTGTAAAACATATTTTAGGTGATCCATTCAATATATTTCACAAATCAAGTCGTCCTACTTACACACACATGTGAGTTTACTATATAAGTGGTTAGGTGACCTTTATCCCACAAACATGGTATTCTCACCTCAAATTACAAGTTCCCTCAAAGTGGTTAGGTGACCTTTTATCCCACTAAGAGTTTGCAATTAACCTAAGTGTTGTGTAAAAGGATGGTGTTAAATTTGTTTTCAAAAGGGATTTACGTTTTCATAATTCTAGTTTAGAGAGCTCTATGTACCATATGATTGTATGCATTCAACCATATGGTACCCTATTGGTTCTTTTAAATAAAACCCATTTTATTTTGCAAATCATTAATCCTTTTATAAAACCATTCTATTTGTGCTTAATGATTTGAGAACCAATTTCTTGTTATAGCTTGTTTTAATTGACGGTTTGTTAATCACATCCAAATATTCAAAACAAACATCAACATAAGCAATCAACCAAGCATAAACAATCCATTCACATATGCATAACAAAGCGTACTAGATTGAGCACACTTGTTAGCCAAAACAAGTGTGTCATAAGGTCTTGTCCTAAGGGTTAAGAACATGACACAAGGATGGCAAAAGGACTCCCACTTGAATCCCCATCTTCAAGCATCCTCTTTGTCCATCTTTTCTTCAAATCTTGATCTTGAGCATCCTTACAAAATATGTATCCTAATACAATTTTTCTAGTAAACTAAAAACTCCTAATCTATTTATTACAAACCAAATGAATGAATAAACTACAAAACAAGACTTTCAACATAAAATTAGATTATTACATAACCAAATGAATGAATCATGACAATCAACCAATCCACAAGGTCTAGGCTTTGTTATGCGTAACCAAACAACATATCCAAATATGTAAATCATCCAACTCAAGCATGGTTTCATTTACTTAAAAAATCCAACAATTTTTTTTTATTTTGACTGCTGCGACAACAACATTTTTTTTCCAAAAAAATTGGATTTTTCAAATTTTTAACTAATTTAAAACATAAGATTCAAGCCATCTCAATGCATATAAGATTAACCAACTTGAATCAAGAGAAACCAAGCATAATCCTGAGTTCTAGGGTTTCTAATAACCAAAGAAAAAAACTCAAAATTTTGATCTAAAGAAGTTAGTGTCCATGCAACCGGCTCTAGATGCCATTGTAGGGTTTTTAACAAGTTTATCAAAGTTGTTTAAGCATTTTAAACATAAAACGTAGTGGATAATCATTTTAACATCTTGTTAGAAGTTTACATAAACCATTTTATGTTGATAAAACCCTTTAAGATGGATCTATTTGCATGAACAACTAACTTACAAAACAACCATGGAAAGAAGATGAAAACAACATTTCAAAGCTTTCTTTTGAGATGAGAAGGATGATGTTCGTGAAGGCAAGACTCCAAATAGCAATCCTTAAGAAGTAATACCCCAAGCTTCCTTCAAACACCCACTTGCTAGGTTGTGTTGCACCCACTTGAAAGACCCTCTTGCAAATCGATTTTCCAGCCAAGATTCTTTGCTTGAAAGCTGAAAATCAACTTGTTTTTCAGCTCTAAAAATCGAATTCTAGAGAGAGAGATGAGAGAATTTCTTTTGCTTTGTGTGTATGAGAGAAAACTGTGTTCTTTGGATGAGTGTTGTAATGAATGTTGCTTGCAATAATCAACAAAAGGGGAGTCCCAATATCCCTTAGGGGCGGCCGAAAATACTCCCAAAAGAGGAGTTTCCCTCTCACATTTTTAATTTTATAAAATGTACACTCTCATCCTTATGTTTTTATAAAATTAAACCCCTTTTAATTTTATAACAATAACACACTATTATTTGTTATTGTTTAACTAATTTAAGTAATGAAACAAATATCTCTCATGAACAAATTATCTATATAATCTTGTTCATTTACAAAAGCAATGTTTTAGAAAACCCGGTTTCTAAATTGGTGCTAATATTTATTCGTATGATCACATCAACGAACAAATATTTATTGGTGTTTGTTTGGCTTGTTATTGGGTATGACCCAACTTGGATCATATCACACTACCCACATCAATTTAATATGCATCTTGGGCAGATCAATTCTTTCAGAAACCACCACGCCCTAACCGTTTTCTGCCCCAGTTTCTATCACCACCACCTGTCTTCTTCACCTCCACCACAGCCTCCTCTATTTCATCATACAAGCTACCCCCAGGTCTACCACTAATCGAAAGGTACCCGGCCGGACAACAATCAAATGCCAACGGATGTCAGCCGGCAATCCTTGGATATACTTCTTGATCTTCCTTGACACTGGCATTACCTGAATCGGCCCCAGCCTCGCCATTTCGTTAAACTTGGTGGTGTATTGCTCGTGAGTCATGGTGCCCGCCTCAAGCTGCTAGAACTCCCTCTCTGTCTTGTCGAGTTCCCGGTGAGGACAAAATTCCTCAATTACCAGCTTCATCAACTCTCCCCATCTCATCCTCCCAATGGCCCTGCTGCCCTCGGCTTGGACAATATCATCCCACCAACACAGAGCCGAGTCTACAAAAGAGTGAGTGGCAAACTTCACCTTCTGATCCTCCCTGCACTTACTAATCTCCAATACTACCTCCATCTCTCTCACCCAGCGGTGAGCAGCAGCAGCATTGCCATTCCCATCATAAGTCGGGGGCTTGCATCTTTGAAATGCCCTGTAGTTACAACCTCGTGCAGTTTCCTGCACCGCTTCTTCCTCCTCCTCCTCACCTTAGACAACCATCTTAGTCTCTAGTTGTTCTCTCTCTTCTCTCCCAGTGGTCCTCCTCTTCTCCTTCCTTTCATCCTCCCTCATAGCCCTAATCACTTCAGTCACCACAGACGGCAGGATCATCTGAGTGACTTGATGAACTTCTTCAATTATTGCCTCTTTCACTGAGGCCCTCAGATTGGCACTCTAGTCAATGCCCTCATGTTGATGAACTTCAGGGTCTGCAGTAGTCGTTTTAGCATTCCTAGCCTTGTTCCTTGTGACACGTGGTTCAACACCACGTCCACCACGTGCTCCACCCCTAGAAGACTTAGACGATCTACCTCCAGCCATTCTCTATTCACTATAAGATTCAAACACTAACACGGTCATTCAAGGTAATGGCTCAAATTATGTTGAGTATAGTAAGTCCAAAATTACAGTGGCCAGTTGTGATTAGCCACTTACTTTACTCTTCACACCCCAAGCATTTCCTATCTTGACTACATCAGTATCTAAATCTACTAAGAGCATATAATTCAGACATCACACGCACATTATAACAAACAGAATCCTAGATTCTAACTTGGACCATAATTTAAACAAGCATTATCTTACTTTCATTCTACTGCTATTACTCTTCTTCCATGCAAATTGTTTACATGCATAATTACTTTAGAAGAGTCTACTATAACTTGCCTTAGTTTAGAAATCATTAAGCGATTTTTGAAAATGCAGATGATTAAATGACATTTAAGTTATTCAACCGCATTTGTTAATGTGGATGTGGGAGTCATCCGCATTTCTTCTTAGAAGCTAACTGCATTTGGTAATGCGGATGAACAAGTCTTCATCCGCATTTCACATATGACATCCGCATTTCTAAATGCGGAAGAACAAACCTTGGCCGCATTTGTCAATGCTCATCCGCATCGGTGAATGCGGATAGCCTATAGTTAGGCTTTTCACCGACTTCCACATCCGCGTTGCCTCTTGAACTTGTAAATACTTCCAACGTGTTCAACCTCTTAAACCAAAGTAAGTTATGGAATTGTGCGAGTGTCCAAGTGTGGGCGCCTGTCTAAGTCATGTGCCTAGAAAATTTTACTTATTTATTGTATTATTATGTATTCTTGTTTTTATTATTAAGGATACTAATATATGTTTTAATCATTAACTCCGGTTTTAGTAAAGTTTTTAGTGTTTTACTTAGTTTCTTCCAAGTATTTTTATTAGCATTGAAGCTTATGAACTCGGGTCAATCAAGTATACACTTGAACAACACTTATAAGAATTTTTAGGAAACATATTAATTCTGAATGCATGTGGCGGTATATATTAACAAATTCAAATAAAAAAAGGCTTCACAAAACAACAAACTCGGCCGCCCACTCACCCACTCATAACCTTCCTAGAACCTTGCAACACTCAACCTCTCTCTTCCTTACATGCAAAACCCGAATGCTTTTTCTTCTCATACTCTCACTCTCGGATTTTCCCTCTACATTTTCTCTCAACCGAGAACACAAACACACACACAAATCTACACTTCTTCATCTTTCTAACAAGATCAATAGAGGATTCGCTTCTCTACCATCCCAAGTGTAAGTAGTCTCGTACTCCTACATCTCACACTTTCGGATACTCACTTTTGTTCTACCTCAAATCATGTTCTATTGTTCAAACCAGAAACTTGCACCCGTATTCTTGTTCTTAAGGAACTCTCAAACTACATTGTAATCTGATTAAAATGTTACGAATGATTCGGGAGACGTATATGTACAACTTATGACATTTACATATGTGTAAACCGTGTAAAACACCCGTTTATGGCCATATTCATGCTATGTAGGTTTCATCGAGAACTAGACTAGAATTTCAGTAAGTTTTCGGCTGTAAATTTGTATTGATGGCTGAAAACTTATAAAGGACCGGTTGTGATAATTATGAACCATTCCAGGAACCAGAATAGGAGTAAAACCCTTGAAATAGGAGAATTTAGAGACTTAAAATGTTATTAGAAAAAGAATTTCAGGCTCAAAATAAATATTTTGAAAGTAAGAATCTAATTTGGGGATTTACTAAGTTAAAAATGAATTTTAATAAATTATTTAATAAAAAGTAAGCCCAAACCGAATGATTTTAGATAAAATGTTAAAAATAGAGTAAGAGGCCTAAAGACTATAAAACTTAATTATTTCAGTAATTTAGAACCCCCGGGATGATATTTTGGTGAAAAACTAAAAGTAAACAAACTTTGGGGTAAAAGCTGTAAATTTTGAAACTTAAGGGACTAAGGTGTAAATTCTAAAAATTTATAAAAAATGTCCCAATTGACTGAAAATACTTGATAGGCTTAGTATCGTTTTAACAAACTGATTATAGTCATAAAAACTTGCCATTTAGATGAAGAAACACAAACTTTCCTAAAAAGGAAACTTTTTAACTTAAAGATTGTTAAATCAAAACTCATGGAACATCTAACATTATAAAACAACCATGTACACCTGTAATGACCCTTGAGCACATAGCTTATCGCTTGAATGTTGTTAATTAGGGTGCTAGGACCAAATCACACTTTTCCATTCACGAGATCTATTCCTGATTATAAGGTGAGTTCAAGTGTTCCTTTTTTACTACTGTTTTGGGATGAAGCGAGCTCTAATTAAACTTATTTATTTCTGTGCTATATTATAATGCTATGTGTTATGGTAATGTTAATACCTTCTGATACTTGTATCAAAATCATTAATTCTTTTGTGAACTGCTTGTTTATATAGGTAGATCTACTTGGGGAATCCCCCACACACAGTGCCTTCCATGATGAACGGGAAGGGTACCACACTAAGATCCTACAAGGTCATTTATGGCATGTAACAGGTTTTATAAGATACTATGGTGAACCATCCGGCAGGTATGGTACACTAATTTGAGGCTCAGTTCTCCCAATCGGATTTAAGCAGGTAACATAATTTTTGAAGAGGCCAGCCGGGGCTGAGTGCAGCGTTGATTATGATCCCCACAACAACGATTCTATGATTTTTAAATCAAATTTTGGATTATAATGAATTCTTTTGTTTTTAAACTTTAAGCACTTGAATTCATCAACTTTTTAGTTGACACAAAATCTTTTCGAGCATGTTTCAGGTACCCTTGATGGATGTCTTGCTGGACTCGGGAGACTATTAGATGACCTAGTACCTTAACCTCATGGCATTAAATTATTTAGACTTAAACTTTTGAACAATTTGTATTGGATGATATTTCAAATTATTTACTTTGATGATGAAACAATTCGATGTAACCGGGCTAAGCTGTTTAGTCCTGGATTTTATTTAAGTTAATGTAATGCCATGTGATTTCTCTGCTTGTGTGCTCTTATGATGGTTTGTTTTCGCTGCCATATTTGTTGCAGGTCTGTGACGTCCCACCCATCCTTGGGCCCGGGGTGTGACAGATTGGTATCAGAGCCACAGGTTGTAGAGAAGTCCGGAATACCTTAGTAGACCCTAGGCTACAACCCTGATACCTTAGGACTGTCCTTACATGGGTGAATGTTGGGGTAAGCGGGTTGGAAAAATTGATGATTACACTTGATCAATATAATCATGAATTTATCGGACGCATGAATTCCAGCACGAATCCTAAAGGTGTGAAACGTTGGATTAATTGGCTTAAGAGATTTTCTTAACATGGTCTAAAAATAATTTTTATTGGACTTTCATGTCTGTTACTACTTGATGATACTACCACTATTAACACCACTACTTACTGATACTACTACTACTTGATACTACTGCTATATGATACTACTGCCATCACTACTACTATTAGTACTATTATTATGATTATGAGCTATGAGAAACAAAATTACTCATGATAATTTTTACAGGATAACCAGATTATGGCTGACATAGGAAAGGCACCTGTGCACCCTATTGATGAGACTGCTCCCGTTGGGACTCTCAGGAGGGCTAAGCCCCAGACTGAGTACGAGGCATTCCAGCGAAGATGTGGAAATCCCGGCTAGGTATCCATGACATCTGATGACACTGAGCCGTCAGAGGACTCCTCCAACTCACCACACGTCATAGCACCTACCCATTCACCTATCCCACCTATTGGGAATAGGGGAACCCGCATTATCACTCGAACTAGGAAGAGTGCTAGACCCAGACCCTCAGTCTCTTTTAGGATGCATCCTCCTCCACCTCCTCCTACGATGGTTCCAGCACCCGCACCGCCATGCTTGCCCCGCACAGATGCCTTCCTCATGATGAGTACTGGATACCACCGAGGCGTAGCTTGTACGATGGACCTAGTGTGCTCGCTGGAGACCCCTACTCTCAGTCAAGCCTTCGGGCTAGTGATTTCGGTCCATCAGACCCTACTTTGAGCGAGATACTAAAGACCGTCCGTCATCACGAGCAGACATTCCAGCACGCCACTCAGACCTCTTAGTCTGCCTAGTTTCAAGCCATGATGGCTTCGCATGGGGTCCAGCGGTTGGAGTACGAGCAGAGGAAGAAGAACTCAGGATGGCCAGGAAGGCTGAAGAAGAAGTAGATATGAGAGCATGGAGAGGAAGTGGGATTATCTATCCTTTTAGACAGTTGAAGAAAACTATTTCTATTATTAGCTGATACTATTATTATTTTTATGGGGGTGATGGCACCTTCCAACTTGTAAGAGTATAACTCTGATTCAACTATTTGCTGATACTATTGACCCAATCTATCTATGAAACTATTTCCATGAATGTTAAATTTTGCTGAGCTATTTGTATTGAACATCTATGTGTCATGTTATGTGTTGGGAATTTTGGCCAGTGTCCATTTTGGATGAACTATCTTAAGTTAATTTTGTGAAACATTGTTAGAGATATTAGTGGTGTGTATACTACACTCCCTCCATCTAGGACGCGATACATTAGGGTAAATAATGATTGAGCTACCCGAAACCAATTATGAGATGCTAAATGAATTTATCTGTGATGCTATCAGAATGTCGACTAGGAGAGGGACCCGGTTTGGAAGACGAGGAGCTACTAGAGGCCGCCATGAGGAGGCCTGACAAACTGGAAACCAACCTACTCCACCAGGAACTCCTCGTGGGGAGAACGCTAATCAATAGAATGATGAGAGAATTGCCAACCTCGTAGCACAACAGATTGCTAACACTATTCCGACCATCATTACCCATATCAATGCGGACCGGAGCAACCCCGGTGGTAATGATGGATTCGAGAATGAGGAGGGCAACAACGAGGAAGCCGAAGCACTGAAGAATGGATGCTCCTACAAAACCTTCATGGCATGCAAGCCCGAGGATTTCTATGGCACCAAGGGTGCGATAGAGACTTACCGGTGGATCAATGAAATGGAAGCTGTCCTGGACATCAGTGAGTGTAAGATGGACCACATGGTGAGGTTCGCATCCCAATCACTCAAGGGACCGGCTCTAGAATGGTGGAAGACGGTTACTCAGCCCGGGGGAAGAAACGCTGCTAACTGGATGAGTTGGACCGAATTCAGGGAAGTGATAACCAACAATTACTACCCCATCAATCAACTCAAGAAGCTGGAGTCAGAATTTCTGAGCCTGGAAATGAAAGGTCTTAATTACACTAAGTACATCAACCACTTCTTAGCCCTGTCTCGACTACTGCCACACCTGGTGACACCGAAATCTAAGGGTGTAACACGTTTCATCTAGGGGTTACATCCCATAGTTAGGGGTATGGTTCGATCTTCTAGACCTACGACACTACAGGCTATGGTGGATCTCACTAGCAGCTTAATTGATGACCTGGTTAGGGCTGAATGGATAGAGCAGGGAAGAACTGAAGAAAAGAAGAGAAAGTGGGTTGATATCAAGAAGATGATGGGTAGCAGCAGTGGTTCAAGCAAGAGGACAGGTGAAGGTATTAGATGTGATGATCAGGGAAGAAGGGCACGAAAGCTGTATGCAGGCACAAGTCCCTTCTGTAACAAGTGCAAACGCACCATCGAGGGGAGTGTATCCCGATGCCCTGTTTTAGGTGCAAGCAAACCAGTCACTTAATTAAGGACTGTATGAATGGGCCAGGTAAACAATGCCATGAGTGTGGAGATCCAGGGCACATGAGGAATAAGTGTCCTAAGCTGGGGAGAGATAAGGATGCCAGACCCAACAAGCCTAAGGGACGAGCATTTGTGATGGAACCAGCCGATGCTCGCGAAGAACCTGATGTGGTCAATGGTACGTTCCTTATAAACAACCATCCTGCAACCGTTCTATTTGATACTGGAGGAACTGCTAGTTTTGTTTCTAGTATGTTTAGGCCTTTGATTGAATTGATGCATGCATCCTGACTAATACGTTTACCGTAGAATTAGCTGACGGTAAAATCTTAGAAACTAATGAATTCATCAAAGATTGCTTAATGAATCTAGAAGGAAGTACATTTAAGATAAACCTGATGCCTATTAAGCTAGGAGGATTCGATGTGGTTGTTGGTATGGATTGGCTGGCTAGGCATAGAGTCGAAATCATGTGTGATGAACGCCTACTTAAGATACCTTTGAGCGATGGGAAAGTGCTAGTTATTCATGGCGAAAGAAGTAACACACTATATCTTATGATATCTCATCTAAAGACTACCAAGAGTCTCATGAAGGGATGCCCAACTTTCATAGTCGATGTGATGAAGGCTAAAGAGGAAAAGAAGATTAGGGATATTCAAGTATCTTCTGAATATCCAGAAGTGTTTCCCGAAGACCTATCGGGACTCCCTCCAAATCGACAGGTTGAGTTCCAAATAGATCTACTGCCTAGTGATGTACCAGTAGCCAAGGCACCGTACCGACACGCCCTCCTTAGATGAATGAACTAGTGCTACAAATCCAAAAGCTACATGACAAGGGATTTATACGGCCAAGTGTTTCTCCATAGGGTGCCCCGGTACTATTCATGAAGAAGAAGGATGGAACCCTACGTATATCTGTCGATTACAGGGAGCTAAACAAGCTGACAATAAAGAACTGATACCCTCTTCCGAGAATAGATGATCTATTCAATCAACTGTAGGGAGCAAGTTATTTTTCCAAGATAAATTTAAGATCAGGGTACCATCAGCTGAAGATTATAGAAGAAGACACACCTAAAATGACCATTACAACTAGATATGGACATTATGAGTATCTGGTCATGCCCTTTGGGCTGACTAACGCACCAACGGCGTTTATGGATCTCATGAACCGTGTATGCGGCCCATATCTTGATAAGTTTATGATTTTGTTTATCGACGACATCCTGAATTACTCCCGTAGTAAGGAAGAGCACGAAAAGCACCTCTGGTTGATTCCTGAATTACTCAAGAATGAACAATTATATACCAAGTCTCCAAATATGAATTTTGGATGTGAGAGATCCTTTTTCTAGGGCATGTGGTAAATGAGAATGGGATTCAAGTTGACCCTTCTAAGATTAAGGCTATTAAGAACTGGAAAATTCCTGAAAGCCCCACCAATATAAGGCAATTCCTTAGATTGGCCGGATACTACAGAAGGTTTATCAAGGACTTCTCGCGCATTGAGCAACCGTTGACTGCTCTGACTATGAAGAATACAACCTTTGTGTAGGAATGAGAGCAGAATGAAGCGTTTGAAACACTCAAGGAGAAACTGTGTAGTGCACCTATCCTTGCCCTCCCTGAAGGAGTCAAAGATTTTGTAGTCTATTGTGACGCCTCGCATCAAGGACTAGGATGCGTACAAATGCAGCGCAACAACGTAATTGCTTATGCATCAAGACTGCTGAACGATCATGAGAAGAACTACACAACGCATGATCTAGAATTGGGTGTCGTGGTGTTTGTGGTTAAAATGTGGAGGAATTATCTCTATGGCATGAAGTGTTTTATCTACACTGACCATAGAAGTTTGCAACATATTCTGGATCAAAAGATGCTAAACATGCGCCAGAGAAGATGGGTTGAGCTATTAAATTATTACGAATGCGAAATCCGCTACCATCCCGCCAAGGCCAATGTAGTGGCAGATGCCTTGAGCAGGAAAGAAAGAGAAAAACCTCTTCGCGTCTGTGCCTTAAGAATGAGTGTGTACACCGACCTTATCGCAAGGCTGAAAGAAGTTCAAGGCGAAACATTAAAGGAAGATAAATTAGCAGAGGAAGTGTTAACAGGAATGGAGAAGCGACTAGAGATGAGTAACGATGGTATATATAAACATGAAGGGAGAATGCGGGTACCGAAGTACGGGGGAATTAGAGAGGTAATCCTCGATGAAGCCCACGAATTTAGGTACTCGGTTCACCCCTGAAGCGACAAAATGTATTAGGATCTAAAGGCACTTTTCTGGTGGCCTAGAATCAAGAAATCAATCGCTATTTATGTTGGGAAGTGTCTGACGTGCGCCATGGTAAAAGCTGAAAATCAAAATCCGTTAGGAACGTTGCAACAGCCCGAAATTCTAGAGTGGAAATGGGATACGTCATGATGGATTTTGTTACAAGTTATGCAGAACTTTTTAAGGTCATGATGCTATTTGGGTAATAATGGATAGGCTAACTAAATTAGCTCACTTCTTGCTGATTAGAGAAAACTACGACCTGACAAAGCTAGCTCAACTGTATATCGATGAAATAGTGACCAGGCATGGTGTGCCTCTGTCAATCATCTCCGACCATGATAGCTGCTTCACTTCTCATTTCTGGAAATAACTCTAGTAGGCTTTAGGAACCCGTCTAGATTTAAGCACTACATACCACCCATAAACTGACGGTCAGAGTGAAAAAACCATTCAAACCTTGGAATCTAAGAGCTTGCGTGATTGACTTTGGTGAGAACTGGGACAACCATCTTCCTTTGGTGGAGTTCTCCTATAATAATAGTTACCATGCAAGTATAAAGGCAGCTCCGTATGAGGCCCTATATGGTAGGAAATGTCGATCACCATTGAGTTGGAATGAAATCGATGATAGCCAAGTAATAGGACCCAACATCGTGTTGGAGACCACCGACAAGATATTCAAGATTAAGGAGTGTTTAAGAGCAGCCAAAGACCGTCTGAAGAAATACACTGACAGAAGACGAAAACCTTTAGAATTCCAAGTGGGTGACAGGGTAATGCTAACAGTAGCACCATGGAAGGGAATTGTGTGGTTTGGAAGGAAAGGAAAATGAAACCCGAGGTACATTGGACCATTTGAGATACTAGCAAGGATTGGCCCCGTGGCGTATAAATTAAAGCTACCTCAGAAGTTAAGTTACATACATGACACCTTCCATGTGTCAAACTTGAAGAAGTGAATAGTAGACAAGACCATGGAGTTACCGTTGAAAGAAGCGAGGATCAGTGACAAGTTGAATTTCGTGGAGGAGCCTATGGAGATCACTGACCAGTTGGTCAAGAAATTCAGATGAAGCCGCATACCCAAGGTCAAGGTAAGATGGAATTTTAGGCTAGGAACTGAATTTACTTAGGAGTGAGAAGATGAGATGAGAAAGAGTTATCCACACCTATTCAAACCCACCCGTCCTGAATCTAATCGAAGCTAAAATTTTGGGAAGAAATTTCTTAAACGGTGGGAGAATGTAACAAACCGACTCCTAGATTCTAACTTGAACCTTAATTTAAACAAGCGTTATCTTACTTCCATTCTACTGCTATTACTCTTCTTCCATGCAAATTGTTTACATGCATAATTACCTTAGAAGAGTCTATTATAACTTGCCTTAGCCTAGAAGTCATTAAGCAATTTTTGAAAATGCAAATGATTAAACGACATTTAAGTTATTCAACCACATTTGTTAATGCGGATGTGGGAGTCATCCACATTTCTTCTTAGAAGCTATCTGCATTTGGTAATGCGGGATGAACAAGTCTTCATCCGCATTTCATATATAACATCCGCATTTCTAAATGTGGAAGAACAAACCTTGGCCGCATTTGTCAATGCTCATCCACATTGGTGAATGCGGATAGCCTACAGTTAGGCTTTTCTCCGACATCCTCATCCGCTTTGCGTCTTGAAATTGTAAATACTTCCAACGTGTTCAACCTCTTAAACCTAAGTAAATCATGGAATTGTGCGAGTGTCCAAGTGTGGGTGCCTGTCTAAGTCATGCGCCAAGAAAATTTTACTTATTTATTATATTATTATGTATTCTTGTTTTTATTATTACGGATACTAATATATGTTTTAATCATTAACTCTGGTTTTAGTCAAGTTTTTAGTGTTTTACTTAGTTTCTTCCAAGTATTTTTATTAGCATTGAAGCTTATGCGCTCGGGTCAATCAAGTATACACTTGAACAAAATTAAAAGAATTTTTAGGAAACATATTAATACCGAATGCATGTGGCGGTATATATTAACAAATTCAAATAGAAAAAAGGCTTCACAAAACAACAAACTTGGCTACCCACTCACCCACTCACAACCTTTCTAGAACCTTGCAACACTCAACCTCTCTCTTCCTTACATGCAAAACCCAATTCATTTTCTTCTCATACTCTCACTCTCGGTTTTCTCTCTACATTTTCTCTCAACCGAGAACACAAACACACACACAAATCTGCACTTCTTCATCTTTCTAACAAGATCAACTGAGGATTCGCTTCTCTACCATCCTAAGTGTAAGTAGTCTCGTACTACTACATCTCAAACTTTCGGATACTCACTTTTGTTCTACCTCAAATCATGTTCTATTGTTCAAAGCAGAAACTTGCACCCGTATTCTTGTTCTTAAGGAACTCCCAATCTTCGTTTGAGGTAAGCTTTCTTAAATTTTTGGTGAATCTAGACTCGGTATACCATGTTTTACCTTGAAACCCCACTTTTTATGTAATTAAGCACTATACAACCGTTTGTTTGTAGAACCCTCCCAACCTAAGTTAATAACCCACGTAAAAACAGCCTTGAACTACATTGTAATCTGATTTAAATGTTACGAATGATTCGGGAGACGCATATGTACAACTTATGACATTTACATATGTGTAAACCGTGTAAAACACCCTTTATTGGCCATATTCATGCTATGTTGGTTTCACCGATAACTAGACTAGAATTTTAGTAAGTTTTCAGCTGTAAATTTGTATTGATGGCTGAAAACTTAATAAAAACCGGTTGTGATAATTATGAACCATTTCGGGAACCAGAATAGGAGTAAAACCCACGAATAGGAGAATTTAGAGACTTAGAATGTTTAAAAAAAAGAATTTCAGGCTCAAAATAAAGATTTTGAAAGTAAGAATCTGATTTGGGGATTTATTAAGTTAAAAATGAATTTTAATGAACTATTTAATAAAAAGTAAGCCCAAACCGAATGATTTTAGATAAAATGTTAAAAATAGAGTAAGAGGCCTAAAGACTATAAAACATAATTATTTCAGTAAGTTAGAACCCCCGGGATGATATTTTGGTGAAAAATTAGAAGTAAACAAACTTTGGGGTAAAAACTGTAAATTTTGAAACTTAAGGGACTAAAGTGTAAATTCTGAAAATTTATCAAAAATGTCCCAATTGACTGAAAATAGTTGATAGACTTGGTATCGTTTTAAAAAACTAATTATAGTCATAAAAACTTTCCATTTAGATGAAGAAACACAAACTTTCCTAAAAAGGAAACTTTTTACTTGAAGATTGTTAAATCAAAACTCATGGAACATCTAACATTATAAAACAACCAAGTACACCTATAATGACCCTTGAGCACATAGCTTATTGCTGGAATCTTGTTGATTAGGGTGCTAGGACCGAATCACACTTTTCCATTCACGAGACCTATTCATGATTATAAGGTGAGTTCAAGTGTTCCTTTTTTACTACTGTTTTGGGATGAAGCATGCTCTAACTAAACTTATTTATTTCTGTGCTATATTATGATGCTATGTGTTGTGGTAATGTTGATATCTGCTGATACTTGTATCACAGTCATTAATTCTTTTGCGAACCGCTTGTTTATATAGGTAGATCTACTTGGGGAATCCCCCACACACAGTGCCTTCCGTGATGAACGGGAAGGGTACCACACTGAGATCCTACAGGGTACTTTGTGGCATGTAATTGGTTTTATAAGATACTATGATGAACCATCCAGCAGATATTGTACACTAATTTGAGGCTCAGTTCTCCCAATGGGATTTAAGCCGGCAACACAATTTTTAAAGAGGCCAGCTAGGGCTGAGTGCAGGGTTGATTGTGATCCCCACAACAATGATACTATGATTTTTAAATCAAATGTTGGATTCTAATGAATTCTTTTGTTTTTAAACTTTAAGCACTTGAATTCACCAACTTTTTAGTTGACATAAAATCTTTTCGAGCATGTTTCAGGTAACCCTTGATAGATGTCTTGCTGGACTCGGGAGACTATTGGATGACCTAGTACCTTGACCTCATGGCATTAAATTATTCAAACTTAAACTTATGAACAATTTGTATTGGCTGATATTTCAAATTATGTACTTTTGATGATGAAACAATTTAATTTAACCAGGATAAGCTGTTTAGTCCGGGATTTTATTTAAGTTAATGTAATGCCATATGATTTCTCTACTTGTGTGCTCTTATGATGGTTTGTTTCCGCTGCCATATTTTTTGTTGGTATGTGACGTCCCACCGTCCTTGGGCCCGTGGTGTGACACACATAATACTGGTCATCATTAAAAAAGAAATACCTGATGGCACGTAGCTACTCGGGCTGGCATCCGTTCCCTTTAGTCCGATTCTCAGTTTAAGTTTATGATTAGAAAATATTTACCCAATTCATTTAAACTTTGGCTCTGATACCAACTTGTAAGGCCCCGTTCCCAGGATACTTAAAGTTGGACCTTCATTGCACTAAACATACGTAATAATATACATTTCATAAAACATTGCAGCGGAATTACATTAACAAAAGTCATTCATTTTATTAATAATTATTGTTGATAAGCAATACAACACTGTTTAAGTTACAAAATCATTTCAATTGCATTACAAAACAACAATAATATTATGTGTGAATGGATGCCAGTCTTGCCCTGCCGAGTAGCCTCCCTGTGTTCCATCCTTAGCAACATTACCTACCAACTGAAAATGCATAAAAGTCAGCGTTACTGAGTGAGTTCTAGTTTTGTAACTATTATGATACCCTGTGTGTTTTATATACGAAAATCAACTTCTCAATTACTATATATTACTTTCGTAAGCGGGCACACATCATACGTACATTCATACTATATTCATCGTTCATTTCGTTCTTTTGTACTTTCATTGTTAACTTCCATCATAATACGCATACTTTCATTTATTCTTTTTATTAACATTCTCTTTCGTATACATACTCTCCCTTCATACTCTTCACTATCTTTTACTTTCATTCTCATACTTTCTTTTCATACTTTTCATCATCTTTTACTTTCATACGGATCGATGAACAATACCCCGAACATTATGCACAAAACTGATCCTGGGCCCGAGGTCTACAAATAGACCCCAAACATTATGCATGAAGCTGACCCAGTCATCTAGGGCAAGTCATCGCTCCCTTTCATCCGGACCAATGTTCAATACATCGAACATTGTGCAAGAAGCAGATGTTGGGCCTGAGGTCTACAAAGACCCCGAACATTATGCTCGAAGCTGTCCCAGTCACCTAGGGCATGCCATAAGGGTCCCGTCAATCTCAATGATTAACCCTGTATGCATCCTTCGGGTTATTTAAACCGCACACAGTTGAGCTAACGACAACATGGTCGTGCACCTCCCTTCTATTTGCTTGCAAGCCATTCTTTCATTCATTACGTTCCACTTTTCATCTTTGTTATCTTTCACTTTGTTACGTTATACTTTACGTTCATTCATACATACATCATACTACGTAAAGTCATAACATAATACTTAACGTATATATAATATAATATATACGTTTTGAAAACCATTAAAAGATAACACATCATACACATATGCATATCATACATTCATCATATCATCATACATACTCTAACCATGGACCCTCACATATTCATGCTTAAAATAGGCCAATACAGTCCATAAGTCAAACTAGGGTCAAACTCTAAAAATTCTGATCTTTACCAAAATTCCAAGCTTTTCTAAGTGTTTGGGCGCTTTAACACTATGCAGGCGCATGAGGCCTGTTTAGGAGTTTTTCCACTATGCGGGTACATGAGCCTTACTTAGGTGTTTGAACACTTAGGCACATGAGCCACTTTGTGCGCATGGACACTATTTGGGCGCGTGGGGGAACATTTGGGCGTATGTGCCTAATACTTAGGCGCACGCATGGGTATTGTTTAGGTGCATGAACCTATACTTAGTATTTTCAGGCAATATTTTGGGCGCATGGACACTATTTTAGCGCTTGAACTCTTCTTAGATGTTTCAAAGGCAATTTCTTAGGTGCATGGGCCCTATTTGGGCGCATGACCACCTACATACATGTTTCTAAGTTATTTTTCAGTCCCAAACATCAACTTAGCCTATTCTAAGCTTATATAACCATTCTAAACATCATCAAAGCATTAACAACCATAAAGCATCCAAACTCATACACATATACACACGGTTATATACATCACCTTTATAAAAATGGTTTTACAAGCGTTTTCATCCCCAAAACTTTTAAAAACATACGAAAATCAGGGTCTAGCAACTCACCTATTGTAGTCTTCAAGCATGCCTTCAACAACTTGCTTGTACACGAGTTCAAACACCTAATATAAGCCAAAATAAAAACCAAAACACGTATAACACTTATAAATCAGTTCTTCTAAGGTTGGAAACCTCTCATAACCGAACCAAAAACACAAGAAAACACTTACCTATTGCGAATTTTTGCCTTTCTTCTTGAAGAACTGAGAGAGTTTTCTGTTCTTGTTTCTTTTCCAGTCGAAAGCAGTAGCTAGATGAGCATGGCATGGGCGGCCATGCTTTTAAAAAGTGAAACTTGTCCTTTTTGTTCTACTTACACAATGCCCGCTTCAACTTTAGCTCCTTTTTATTTTTCTCAATATACTTTTATTTCCTTTTCTATTATGTTTGACAAAATTTCGGGCGTTACAATCACTTATGATGTTTTCTAAGGGGTGATCTTTGTGTACTCTAGTTGTTTAATTTGATTAACAGGGATTGTTGAATCAAGATTGGTGATTGTTTGATCTAGTGTTGATGGATGGGCAAGGGTACTTAAGTTTGTGGGATTATCTGGCTCTGTGGGTTCATTGAATGTTTGTGGTGAAGGAATTGATCTGCCCAAGATTTATATTAAATTGATGTGGCTAGTGTGATATGATCCAAGTCGGGTCATACCCAATAACAAGCCAAACAAACACCGAAAGAGAATTTATTTGTTGATAAAATCATACAAATAAGTACTGACACCAATTTAGAAAATTGGATTTTCTAAATTATTACTTTTGTAAATGAACATCATTAAATATTGATTTGTTCATGAGGGATTACTTGTTCATTGTTTAAATTAATTAAACAATGACAAATGACAATTTGTATGTGCTATAAAATTAAAATGGGTTAATTTTATAAAAGGTGAAAGAAAGAGAGTGGGTTTTTATAAAAATTTGAAGATGAGAGGGACAAATGGGAGCCCATTCGGCCGCCCCATGATATTCTCTTGGGAACTTCTTTTGCATGTTCCAAGTGCATGCATTAAGCACTACATCTCATTTCAATTAACATACTCTCCACCTACACACACAAGATCTCTCATCTCTCTCTCTCTCTCTTCCTTTCATTCTCGGAAGTTTGAAGCAAAAGAAAGCATATTTCAGCTTCAAAGAAACGGATTTTCAGCTTCAAAAGAAAGGTTCTTGGCTGAAAAGTCACGCAAGAAAGAGAGGAATACAAGTTGGTGTTCAAAGCCTAGCAAAGCAAGGTGTTTGTACAAGCTTGGGGTATCACTCCTTGAGGTTTTCTTGGTTGGAAACTCAGTCACGAACTCATCTTTCACAGCTCATATCTTTGGGTTTTAGGAAGCTACAAAGGTTGTAGATTCTTGACTATCTTACGTTCTTATTATTGTATGCATTGTGTATAAAGATCCATGGCTTGGGGTTGTTTGTTAAAATGGTTTAACAACTAAATTAATAACATGTTTTAAAATATAAATCCGCTGCGTTTTCATATAAACTAAGTTGTATGAAGCTTTGATAAACATGTTAAAACCCCTACAATGGCATCAAGAGCCACTTATACATATGCATACATATATTACACTTACTAGTTCACGTTTTTTTGGTGCTAGACACCACAAATCCGTGAGTTAGTGGGCTGTTTTGGTAACCCCTTTTGATTTCTTAAAGATGTTACTTATGCATGTAATGATCTTTAAAAAATCTAGATTATAAGATGTTTGTTTGTTTGGACAAAACCCGTATGTTCTTGGTTAATGTTGGCCAAGAAAATGGGTTAGAAGGGGCTGCCAAAAACCGTGACCTATGATGTGTTTGAATATGTTGTTGTTGATTATGCATAACAAAGCCTAGACCATTTGGATTGAATGATTGGTTGTCATGTTATATTCATTTGGGCATGTAATAATTTAATTTTGTTTCAAGTCTAGTCTTGTAATTTATTTATTCATATGATATTTGTAATAAATAGATTAGGAGTTTATCTTTACTAGAAAAATGTATTAGGATACATATCTTGTAAGGAAGCTCAAGATCAAGACTTGAAGAAAAGATGGACAAAGAGGATTCTTGAAGATATGGTTTCAAGTGGGAGTCCCTTTGGTCAACCATGTGTCATGATTCTAAACCCTTAGGACATGACCATTTGACACACTTGTTTTGGCTAAACAAGTGTGATCAACTTAGTATGCTTTGTTATGCATATATGACTTGTTTTGTTTATGTTTGGTTGAATGCATATGATGATGTTTGTTTTGAATATTTGGATGTGATTAACAAACCGTCAACTAAAACAAACAATAAACAAGTAATTGGTTCTCAAATCATTAAGCATAAATAGAATAGTTCTATAAAAGGAGTTAATGGTTTGCAAAATAAAATGGGTTTTATTTAAAAAGAACCAATAGGGTACCATATGGTTGAATGCATACAATCATATGGTACATAGACTTTTCTAAACAAGAATTGTGAAATTATAAATCCCTTTTGAAAACAAGTTAAACACCATCCTTTTACACAACACTTAGGTTACTTGCAAACTCTTAGTGGGATAAAGGTCACCTAACCACTTTGAGGGAACTTGTAACTTGAGGTGATAACACCATGTTTGTGGGATAAAGGTCACCTAACCACTTATGTAGTAAACTCACACGTGTGTGTAAGTAGGACAACTTGATTTGTAAAATATATTGAATGGATCACCTAAAATATGTTTTACAAAAGGTGTTGATGGGATAAACATGCCGTTATAAACATAAGATGTTCAAACGATCCCATACCATTAGGAGTTACAATAGGTTGTAATTGTCATTTATGACTACCTTGTTTATTTAAATAATGGGATAAAGGTCACCTAACCAATATTTAAATATAACGTTGGATTCTAAAATTTTATTTATTAATGGTCTATGAGACATAAAGGGTATTGATAAATGAAATATAATTATATCAACGATTACTAATGGAACTTTGTAAAATCTTGTAGATGGCCGACAACAACAACGCTAATAATGATGTACCAAACCAAAACAACCAATCCCTAAGGGCGATCCTTCAAAGGGATCGTCTAACACCTAACAATTTCATGGATTGGTACCGCAACTTGAGAATTGTTCTCAAGCAAGAAAAGCGGGCCTACATCCTTGATGACCCCATCCCCGATGAACCTGACGAGGAAGATGTGGAAGCGTATAATGATTGGGTTAGATATGTGGAAGACTCCGTCCAAGTCTCTTGCCTAATGTTAGCAAGTATGACACCCGAACTCCAAAAGGAGTATGAGCTCCATGGAGCTTATGACATGATCACTCAGTTACGGGAAACGTTCCAGCAACAAGCTAGAGTGGAGCGCTACGAAACGGTTCAAGCGCTTAATGCATGTCGGATGGAGGAATCCCAATCAGTTTCATCTTATGTTCTTAAGATGAAAAGCCACATCGACCGCCTTCAAAGGCTAAACTGTCCCGTCTCAAAAGAGTTGGCCACGGATTTGATTCTTAATGGCCTAACTAAAAAGTTTGAGGCATTCGTCATGAACTACAACATGAACGGATGGGACAAGAGCATAAATGAACTTCATTCTATGCTCAAATCAGCTGAGGCGGGAATGGGTAAAAGGGTTTTACCCGTTCTCACCATAAATGAAGGTGGGAGAAAGAGAAGGTCTCTACCCCCTCCTAAGGCAACTGTTGCCAAAGGAAAGGGGCATGTTGGGGGAAAGGGGAAGATGGCTGTTAGGGCGCAACCTCCGAAGCCCAAGGAGAAGAAGCAAAAGGTTGCTGTGAACGACCCATGCTTCAAATGTGGTGAGATAGGGCATTGGATGAGAAATTGTCCAGTCTATCTCAAAGAGTTGAGAGAAAAGAGGGATGCGGGGCAAACCTCAGGTATAATTTACATGATACATATTGAGCTGAATGTTATTTCTTCTAACACATGGGTATTAGATACCGGATGTGGAACTCACATTTGTAATTTGTTGCAGGGGTTCAGAAGAAATAAGCATTATGCAAAAGGGGAAATAAGTCTCTTCATGGGTAATGGTGCAAAGGTTCAAGTAGAAGCCCAAGGAGACTACATTTTGAAACTTCCAAGTGGTTTGGAAGTTATTTTAAATAATGTATTATATGCTCCTAGCTTGACTAGCAACATAATTTCTGTTTCCCGTTTAAGACAATATGATTATGATTTCAAGTTTGTTGACAATGATATTCATGTTTCTTTAAATCATGTATTTTATTTTAAGGCTATACCTTGTAATGGCATTTATGAAGTGGTTCATGAAAACACAACATATGATAGCTCTATATACCAAGCAACCACCAAAAGACTCAAATTAGATTTGAGTGATACCTACCTTTGTCATTGTCGTCTTGGTCATATAAACAAGAAACGTATACAAACGCTTCAAAAGAATGGTCTTTTAAAAACAAATGAATGTGATTCATTTGATGTATGTGAATCTTGTTTACAAGGAAAAATGACTAAGGCACCCTTTAGTGGAACTAATGAAAGGGCGAAAGATTTATTAGGTATCATACATTCGGATGTATGTGGTCCTTTTAAGCCAATGACTAGGAATGGTGAGAGATACTTCATTACCTTTACCGACGATTATAGTCGCTATGGGTATGTGTACTTATTAAGGCACAAAGATGAAGCTTTTGAAATGTTCAAAATCTTCAAGAATGAAGTAGAAAATCAACTCAACAAATCAATTAAAGTTCTCCGTACTGATAGAGGCGGTGAATACCTAGGTGATGTTTTTCAAGATCATCTTAGGAGTTGTGGGATTGTCTCACAACTCACTCCAACTGGAACACCACAACATAATGGTGTGTCTGAAAGGAGGAATCGAACCCTATTGGATATGGTTTGATCTATGATGGCTAGAAGCACATTGCCTCTATCATTTTGGGGTTTCGCTTTGCTCTCCGCGGCCCGTATTTTGAATATGGCCCCAACCAAAAAGGTGGAAAAGACACCTTTTGAGATATGGCATGGAAGAGTTCCATCCCTATCATACTTAAGGGTCTGGGGTTGTGAGGCTTATGTTAAGACTCCCACCCCAAACAAATTAGATGTCCGATCCACCAAGTGTATCTTTGTTGGATATCCTAGAGATTCTATGGGATATTATTTCTATGATCCACTAGAATAAAAGGTGTTTGTTGCCAGAAAGGGTGAGTTCTTAGAAACAAAGTTCCTTATGGAAGAAACTAGCAGTAGAACAGTGGATCTTGAGGAGGATCAAGATTCACAGCCCGATGCACGTTTGGTTGAAACTAGCACTCAATATGAGGATGTTGAGAATGATTAAGCGGTTGATCAATACACACAAAATGTTCGCAGAAGTGGTAGAACTAGTAATTCACCTGAAAGATACGGATTTTTCATGGATGGATGCTACGTGGTAGATTCAGATGAACCAACCACATATCATGATGCAGTGTCCAATTTGGATTGTGACAAATGGCTTGAGGGCATGAACGTTGAGATGCAATCCATGTATGACAATCAAGTTTGGGAACTTGTTGTACCACCTCTTAATTCCAAAGTAGTTGGAAGTAAATGGGTTTTCAAGAAGAAAACCGATATGCATGGAAACTTGGATACTTACAAAGCTAGACTTGTAGCAAAGGGTTTCACTCAAACTCAAGGGGTTGATTATGATGAAACCTTCTCACCTGTTGCAATGCTAAAGTCTATAAGGATATTGTTTGCCATAGCTGCTCATTATGACTATGAGATTTGGCAAATAGATGTCAATACCGCTTTCCTAAATGGATATCTTGAGGAAGATGTCTATATGATTCAGCCTGAAGGTTTTGTCGATCCAAAACATCCTGATAAAGTATGCAAGTTAAGGAAATCAATCTATGGATTGAAGCAAGCATCGAGAAGCTGGAATCACCATTTTGATGAGGAGATAAAGAAATTTGGCTTCATCAAAAACGCTGATGAGGCTTGTGTGTATAAGAAGGCTAGTGGGAGCATAATAACCTTCCTAGTATTGTATGTTGATGACATACTACTATTTGGAAATGACATCCCAACCTTGGAAGGTGTAAAAACCTGGCTTGGAAGTTGTTTTTCCATCAAGGATCTTGGTGAAGCTGCCTATATTCTGGGAATAAAGATCTATAGGGATAGATCAAGGCGGCTGATTGGTTTGAATCAAAGTGCATACATTGACAAAATCTTGAAAAGGTTCAAGATGGAAAACTCTAAGAAAGGTAGTGTACCTATTCAAAGAGGGACAATATTGAGTACGACTCAATGTCCAAGCTCAAAGGAGGAGCAAAATAGAATGAAGGCAATCCCATATGCATCTACTATAGGATCCATCATGTATGCAATGATATGCACTAGACCAGACGTGTCATGCGCTTTAAGCATGACAAGTAGTTACCAGCAAAATCCTAGTGATAGTCATTGGTTGGCTGTCAAGAACATTCTGAAGTACCTAAGGAGGACTAAGGATATGTTCTTGATCTACGGGTCTGGTGAAGAGGATCTTGTTGTAAAAGGTTACACGGACGCGAGTTTCCAAACCGATCGAGATGATTCACGATCTCAATCAGGGTACATCTTTATTCTGAATGGCGGAGCTGTTTCTTGGAAAAGCTCAAAGCAAGAAGTCGTAGCGTTGTCCACTACAGAGTCAGAATACGTCGCCGCTTCAATGGCAGCACAGGAAGCTGCATGGCTGAAGAAATTCATAGCCGATCTAGGGGTAGTCCCTTCCATTCAGGATCCCCTAGAGATCTTTTGTGACAACGAGGGTGCGATTGCTCAAATCAAGGAACCTCGTGCTCATCAAAAGACTCGGCACATTGAATGGAGATTCAACTACATTAGGGATGAAGTTGAAAAAGGAAAGATATGTATTCGCAAAGTCCACACTGATAAAAACATTGCGGATCCACTCACAAAGCTCCTTGAAAGGGCAAAGCATGAAGTCCATGCTTGTGCCATGGGACTTAGATATTCGAGTGACTGGGTTTGATATTGTATTTTGTATTTAGATATTGGAACTTATGTTATTTGACTTAATTATATGGTTATAATTTCATTTGTTCTTCTATTTTAGCATGTTTAAATCCGTGAATAAATAAGTTATTCTAAACGTCCGTAGTCGATCATACTTGTGGGAACAATTATGAATGTAAGACTATAATGAAATTGGATTGGTTGATATTCATAAAGTATGAATATAGAGCAAGAGGTTGCTATCAAGGTTCATTGATATCTATGGGATATAGATATTGGACTGACCCGCTCTCAATTATTTCTGCATGGAATCTTTCTGATTAGTCATAAGAGATATTGAGTAAAGGCGAATATCATTGTATCCTCAGACCTGAGATACATATTGGGTCTTGATATTCACCAAGTATTGTACTTTGACTTAGTACTTTGCTATTCTGAAAAATTGGCAGTACATAAGGCTGAGTTCAGGTATGATATGAGGTGATTGTGAGAGACGTATGTAGTCAAGATGGAATTTGTTCCTCTTATTCGTTGAGAGTAAGATGTCTAAGGCCTGTTAAAGTTAAATCATCAGAGAATGACAATTCTGCGTCTCTTGGATTTAACATGACTTCTGCAACAAAAGGATAGATGATTAATTCACCTAAAACATATTCAAGTAAGGAACTTGAAAAGGATGATGTTATTGAATGGCACTTAGTCATATACATTAGGGGTAGCAAACCGTTGCTAGGCGTTATTTGCTGCTTGCATCAATCTTCTATAAATCTTGTGCAAGTGGGAGATTGAAGGAATTGATCTGCCCAAGATTTATATTAAATTGATGTGGCTAGTGTGATATGATCCAAGTCGGGTCATATCCAATAACAAGCCAAACAAACACCGAAAGAGAATTTATTTGTTGATAAAATCATACAAATAAGTAGTGACACCAATTTAGAAAATTGGATTTTCTAAATTATTACTTTTGTAAGATTTGTTCATGAGGGATTACTTGTTCATTGTTTAAATTAATTAAACAATGACAAATGACAATTTGTATGTGCTATAAAATTAAAATGGGTTAATTTTATAAAAGGTGAAAGAAAGAGAGTGGGTTTTTATAAAAATTTGAAGATGAGAGGGACAAATGGGAGCCCATTCGGCCGCCCCATGATATTCTCTTGGGAACTTCTTTTGCATGTTCCAAGTGCATGCATTAAGCACTACATCTCATTTTCAATTAACATACTCTCTACCTACACACACAAGATCTCTCATCTCTCTCTCTCTCTTCCTTTCATTCTCGGAAGTTTGAAGCAAAAGAAAGCATTTTTCAGCTTCAAAGAAACGGATTTTCAGCTTCAAAAGAAAGGTTCTTGGCTGAAAAGTCACGCAAGAAAGAGAGGAATACAAGTTGGTGTTCAAAGCCTAGCAAACCAAGGTGTTTGTACAAGCTTGGGGTATCACTCCTTGAGGTTTTCTTGGTTGGAAACTCAGTCACGAACTCATCTTTCACAGCTCATATCTTTGGGTTTTAGGAAGCTACAAAGGTTGTAGATTCTTGACTATCTTATGTTCTTATTATTGTATGCATTGTGTATAAAGATCCATGGCTTGGGGTTGTTTGTTAAAATGGGTTAACAACTAAATTAATAACATGTTTTAAAATATAAATCCGCTGTGTTTTCATATAAACTAAGTTGTATGAAGCTTTGATAAACATGTTAAAACCCCTACATGTGGAGAATCATGAAAGAAATCTAAGATTTCATCTTCATGATGTGTGTCTAGTAATGAATGATAATCATCATCTTCTTTAACTATGATTGGTTGGTGTGACTTTGGTTGGTTGGTTGGTTATGGCTGAGTGGTCACTTGTGTTGATGAAGATGGTGTGTCTGATGATGTTCCTTTGGATATGTTTGTTTGTTTTTGAGGAGGTGTAACTGTTGTACTTAAAGATGAGACGGTTGTTCTCCTTGGAGGATCAGTAGTTAATGGAACATCAATTGTTGTTAGAAGAGGTACCCTGGGATATTCAATGTCCTTGGAGGATTAGTAGTTAATGAATCATCAGTCCCGTCATGTGGGTCAAGAGACTCACCTTATTTGTTAGTCATGGAATCAGGTAAAGGAATATAATTATCATTGTATGGTGAATTACCTTTGTTATATCCTAAACCTGAAGGGTCTTCGAAATCCCTTTGTTGTGTAAGAAGTTCTTCAAACTTCTTGTTGACACTTTTGAAGTTTCACTTCAGTTTTAGCTGGCAATGTTTTTGACTTAGTCAAAGATACAGGAGTTGCTCTACGTGAGCTGCAAGTGTTAATTTTTCATACGTCAATTTGTCCAAATCATTTTGTAATGAAAGAATTTTGATTCCATATTGTTTTTGTTTTGATTTTAGATTTTCATTTAAAATGTTTTTTTCAATTACTTTCTTTGAAAGTTTGTCTGTATGTTCTCTGTATCTGTTGACCTCATCAATGCATGCTTGTGCATAGAGGTTTTCCTTTACCTCTTTCGGGATTTCTGAAATTTTATCTTCAATGTCTACCATGAGGGCATGATCTAGAAATTGAATTTTAACTTCATATATGCTCCAATCACATTCTTCATCCTTTTTAATGATCATGGTTGATGATTTGGAGTGCTGATTGGGCTGTATTGTGTTATTTGAGGTGAGGTTGGTGTAGCAGGGATACTGATTGGAGGTTGGATTTGTCTGTTTAGATGGTAGCTCCTTGATTCTTGTGTTTGATTGGTGTTTTTGTCAACTCTTGGTTGTTGGCATTATCTTAAAAAATGTCCATAGAGTTGACAATTATAGTATCTCACCTTAGTTTTGTCAAAACCAAACTTGGTTTTCTTGTCCATGCTCAACCCTCTGTTTCTTTGAAGAAACCTTTTTGATTTATAAACAATCATTACCATAGACCAATAAAGATCCATTTCTTCAACCATGTCTGGTGGTAATTCATCCAAGTCTTGTTGGATGATCTATGATGGTGTGAGATTAGCACCCAAGTAAGCTTCAAAGCTTGTGGAGAAAGCTGCATAGGCTGCCTTCTGCTCTTCACTTTGTAGAATGATTGTGAGAGCATCCATCGGTTTATCAAATTTATGTATGTTTTGAGAGTTTGGCTGTTGTTGCTTACTGGAGCTTGAAGCATGATGATGTTGATTTTGTTTGCTTTGTGGTGTTGCTTCATAAGAAGCTTGAACACCAGTCTTCTTAGACTTTTGTTTGTTGTTGGATGATTTAGGAGTAGAGAGGAATGAAGTTTCACCGAAATCTTGGAATTCTTCATCTTTATCTTCTCCAGTGCATGTCAAGAATGCACTCTCTGTTTGTTGAAGTTCCTTGAACTTGTATGATTCCACATGTCTGATTGTGTTGTTGTTTCTGGATCTTTCATCAAGTTCTAGTGCTTCCACTTTAGCCACTAGAGCATCTAGAGATAATGCTTCTAGATCCAATGTTGCTTTCATTAGAGACACTGACTGAGTCCAGCTCTCTGGCAGTGTGTGCAGCATCTTTTTGTTGATCTTCATAGATTAATATTTGAGACCATAAACAATCATCTCATTGACCAATTGAACAAATCTATGGAGCTGTTATGGTATTGATTCTCCTTGAGTGGAAGGTTTCATATTGGGTCCTCATTTTATCCTTTTTGATTTCCCTTATCTCTTCACTTCCTTCACACATGGTATGAAGTATCTTCCAGAGTTCATGAGCTGTTTTGAAATTTTCTACTCGTGTTCAAATCTCAAATGGCAAAGTCATTGCCAATATACTGTATGCTTTCATGTCGACTCTGAGAAAGATGACATGAGGCTAGTTTACTTTCTTGAGTTCATCACCAGCCACACTTTTGAAGCTCACTGGTTTTTGTGTGTTGTAATCTGGACCAAGATTCACAGGAATGTATTGTCCCTCGGTTATGCATGTCCATAGGTCCAGGTCTTGGAAGATAATCCAGTTTTGGAACATGATTTTCCATTATTTGAAATCTGCTTTATTTTTCAGTCTTGGTGGTTTAAGACCACTATTTGTTCCTAAAATTTCATCAAACATGTTTGTTAAAACTAAACGGTTTAAGATAAATTTGTTTGAATATTTAGCTCTGTGCTAAATTTGTGTTTATCCTAAAGTCACAAGGATTTGTTTGTTAATGAAGTCCCCTTTTAATTTAAATTACCGAATAAAAGGAATTAATTAATTTAATATTAGTTAATGTCCTATGTGAAGTCACTTTCTCGGTGACAAGAAAGGAATATTCTTTTTAAGGTTGTTAATCAGCAGTCAGTTGTTTAATGAAAAAGTCAAAACCCTAAAAACCAATATTTTATTTTAAAAAATTAACTTTTTGGATTAAAAAGTAACCTTTTTAAAAATTCAAAAGAATATTATGTTTATTCTTTGATTTTGATGATAAACCAACAAAATCACCGCAGATAATGAAGGTTTGTGAATGAGCAAAACCTGGGGTTTATCTAGGGTTTGTTGGTGGCAAAAAGAACTGTAACAAAACAACAATCGTTTTTATTGTTGCACAAGATTAATCGCCTATTTTGAGTGTTTTAACAACTCAAATATGATGTTTAAATACAATGAACAGATTCAATGTAATCAAATGAATGTTTGTTTGATGATTAGTGATAGAATAGTATTCGTATACTGTTTTATCACAAAACCATAGAAACCGATGAGATTTCAATTGATTTTTGATGTTTTTTGTTTCAAAAACAGTGTATGAATGATTTTGAGGACTTGTTAATAACAAAAACACAGAATATTTTTTAAAATGAACAAAAACAGATGATTAACTCATGTTTTTGAATATTTGTTGAATGTATGATGTAGACGAAGAATGTGTGATGATTTCAAGCTCAATATGTATGTTATGAAGCTAATGAACCACGGATATCATGTTGTTAAATGAGAGGATCGAAAACCAGTGTTTGATTTGAGCCAAAGCTCTGATACCACCTGATGAAATCAAAACAATCAAGTTTGATTATGAACTTTAAGAACAAGAACATAAAACAAGTTGATGATGATGATTTCCCCAGGGATCTTTTCTAATCTCTCAATGAATATAAAAACAGATTGTTATATCAATTTCAACAGACAATAATCATGGTGTGCAAACCCATGATAAGGCTATGATATCAATGTATGTATGTGTGTGTGTCATTGCTAGTGATTGAATGCTAGAATGATAATAACTGCTTGTTTGTATTGATTGTTCAAAAGCACAAAGGATTAGGGTAGTATGTTATTTATAGCCTATACAAAAAACTATTTACAATTACTAAACTATCCTTATGTAAACAAAATTACATAAAATTCAAAGTCTATAAGCTGTCCGCTGTGATGATAGACTGTCTGCTATGCATGAACAATCATCCGCTATGAATGGTTGATAAGTTGTCCGCTACTTGAATGTTGTACGCTATGAACACTTGATGTGTGCTTGATTGGTTAAATGTCGGCTATGGAGTGTTCATCCATTGTGGATGAACATCCGCTGTGGATAGTTCTTCAGCTGTGGACAAGTCATCCGCTATGTATTGCTTTGGCCATCCGCTGCAGACACTTAGAAGCTTTTCTTCATCCGCTGCAGACTCTTGTTCATCCATTGTGGACTGTCTTCATCCGCTGCAGATACTTATCAAAAATCCCTTTTATCTACAATCCTGAAAAAGAAATTTAAGATATATTAGTGTATGTTATGAATGTTAACGATACTAATGTATTAGTTAATGATTGTTTGAATGTTAGAACACATTATGTTTGTTTATGGCAAGCATTATCCTTTTTTTAAGCATTATTTTATAAATGCACTTGTTTAGTCCAACACTACCTAATCTAGGATAATATTTAATCTTAGATGCTTTACTTCTAGCAATGTAGTATTTGTCTAGTTGTAAATTTCAGCTGGTTATCTAAGTACAACCGGCTCTAGATAGTAGTATATATAGTTTCTCATTGTAACTCTATAACCATGCTTGTAAGAGTCTTGTAATACTGAGTTGAGAAGTAATATATACAAGTATCTTGAAAAACCTATCCTTGTCTTCATTATGTTTTCATTAACTAATTATATTACTTGTGAACTTAGTTAGACATTCTTCTTCATCAAACCGAGTGGGATTAAGCAAGTCTGTGAGATAAACTTGTGTTGTGAGACCAACACCAATCCTACATAGGTTGGCACTCCATGTCTTGAAATACTTCATCGATGTACAACTGGGCGAATTTTTTCATCTTGTAAGTTTTCTTGATAGGTATGAAGTGTGCAGACTTTGTCAACCTATCTACGAACCCATATCATGTCTTTGCCCTTTCGTGTCCTAGGTATTTCACCATAACGTTCATTGTAATCTTTTCCATTTTCCACATGGGAATATCCAAAGACTGTAGCATACACGAGGGTTGTTGGTGTTCACCTTTAGTTGCAAGCATGTCATAACTTATCTACATAGGTCGTAATGTCCTTTTACATTCCAGGCCACCAGTAGAAATCGTTCATTGTTAGTACATATTATCAGCTCCCAGATTCATTAGATACTTAGACTTATATGCCTCTTAAGCACTATACGTATGCAATGACATGGTTCCTTTGCATCAATACTATGACAACCCAGGTTTTTGGGTCTGTAAAAGTTTTATTTAGAATCCTTATTGGGCCACACTTTGACACCAAACCTGGTCTAGGAGGCCATGAATTGGGCCCAGCAGCCTTGGGCTTAAGCCCATGCCAATACACTCACCCCAATGGGTTTGGGCATATCAAACCTTAACTGGACCACATGGTCACATCATTTAATGGGCATGGACCCGCATAACCAATATAGGCCAATGCCCCATCATTTGATTATAGGGCATGTTGAACCGACCAAATAGGCCTAGGCCCCAGTACCTTAGAAAACGAGAATTTACTAAATGAACCTTGATTTAGAAATTAAGCATGTGGAAACTTTAACAAATATTACAATTATAAAATCATTAACCTTGGTTTGCTGGAGTAAAACAGTTAAGCGAGACCATAACAACTTATACAACTTAAGATCATGAACAAAACTTAACCAACGTAACTTTTTAAATTATAAAATACGAGATATTAAATTAAATAATTAATTTATGATCTCCTAAGTTTAAAATCATATAGATATATAAACTATTAAATATTAAAAGACTTTAACTTTTATCAAAACATGACACCCTCTTGTAACAACTAACCTAAATAATAATAATAACAATAATAGTAAGAACCCATACAGGTATAATTAACTAACATAGGAACTTTATGTCAAAAATCAAATTCACAATGGTAATCTGTAAGGCCCCATTCCTGGGAAACCTCACAGTTGGTTAATCATAGCATAAGATCACTTTATAAACAAAACATTGCAGTGGAATTAAATAAACATTCATTTAATACTTAGAAATCATATTGTACTCATACATTTGTCTTTAAATATAATAAAAACATAGTGCATGGTCTTAATCTACAATAAAGATTTCATAGATAGAAATGCCATCCATTGCTCGCCAAGTAGTTCCCTAGTGCCATCCTCAACATTTACCTGCCCACTATTATGCATAAAAGTCAACTTTGCTAAGTGAGTTCTAGTTTTAGATAAATAAGAATAAATAAGCTTTATCCTCCATATAATGACCACGCATACATCATATTACATAACATTTCTTGCATCATATTAAGCATGTTCATTATTTTTCATTCTTTCATTATTTTTCACTTCATCATAAGCGAGATTGCACAAAGCAAGAGCTCGATGTTGATAGAATGTCGATCCCCGTCGGTACACATCATCATGGTAGCTAACCCCCGACAGTTGATCCACACTGCAAGGCACAAAGCCCGCTCATGAATACGGATCCATCATTATACGTCAGACTCACATAAGTGAAGTCTATCATAGTGCTTGCAATCCTTTTCATCATCAAACTGGCCAGGGTAACATTCGTTAAGTTCCACTTCTCATTAATATTATCTTTCACTTAATATATAATACATAACTTATGTTTACTATGCATAATAGCCCAAAAAACATGGAAAAACGTTTAAATAAGGGGATATAGAGCTCAACTGGATACCGTGAGTAACCTCTAAACTAAGCTTTCTAGGCTAGGATCGCACTACCCAGCCTGCAGATAAGTTCGCACTTAAAGGGGTTAATTTTTGCCTAAATTCGCTGCTAATTTTACTGCCAGATAAGCAGTTTCACTGGCAGTTTCATAGCCAGTTTCGCAGACAGTTTCGCTGACAGTTTCACTGCCTGTTTCGCATGACAGTTTCGCCTAACTTTCGTTGGTATTCCATGGCTGCGAAATTATCTGCGAAACTATAGTTTCGCAGAAAACCCACAGTTTCGCAGCTTGAATATGCAATTTCGCTGGATGCACAGACAGTTTCGCATCGCATAAGAATTACGAACCAGCCCGTTTTTAACCCAAAATCACAACTTTTTACGTCCAATCTCTTAGTTTATCATCCGTGAGGCTATATCTAAGCTTTTTACATGTTTTCATATGTAAAAATATGACATTTATGCTATTCTTTGCAACTTTTCAAAACCCGAAACCCTAGAATCCGGGTTTGATCTACAGAAGGGTTTAAAGGCTGATTCTTACCTGGATTTATTGCTCTTTCTTATAGTTTGATGATCCAACACCCAGATCTTTAATCCCTTAACCTTTGAAGCTCCAAGTCTTGAGTTTTCTTCACTTTCTCTCTCTACTTTCTCTCTCTACGAATTTGGGAGGCTAGGGTTCAAATGAAGGAGATGGTGGCTGGTTAAATGTGTTAAAGGGCTGATTATGGGCCCTTAATCACTTAGGCTCTTGCCCATAAGCCTAATTTAGCCCATAACCCATTTCCTTCCTTTATTAAATATCCACTAATTAAGCCCATTATTCTTGATGACTCGTTTTGACTTTTCAAGTGTTACAAGTCTCCCCACTTATTTAGGTTTCGTCCTTGAAACCTTTCAGTCATCAAACAATTAAGGATAAAATTTCCTCATCTCCTCCTCGGTCTCCCACGTAGATTCTGATCCTTTTCTGTGTCTCCACTGCACTCGTACTAGCGGAACTGTTGGGTCTGAAAGATAGTCTAATATTATCAACACAGTTAAAGTCAACAAAGTCAACGTCAACGGTCAAAGTCAACGGAAAAGTCAAACGTCGCGTTCGGGACGAAGATTAGAGACAAGACGTTGAAGATATATTCGTCAAGGATGTTTATTGTTTATAAATATATTTTGTGTCAACAAAATATATTTAATCTTGTTTTTTAGACATTTGGGTTTTTAACTGTAATTTCTTATTGTCATAGTTTAGGGTCCTAAGTGTCATTAGTAAATTGTCATTTACTATAAATAGTAAAGTATGACAATTAGGGTTTTAAGCTTGGAGAAGCTAATGATTAGGGTTTCTACTTTAAAATTATTTTGTAATCACATTTCTGGATCAAACAAGGGTTTTATTCATTGTTCTTGGTGTTCATCCAAGTTCTTCATATTTTATGGTGTTTGATCTAAAATCTTCATCAAATTCATGATTCAAGTGTTGCTTGGGACCAACAGGAACCACTTTATTACGTAAGTGCTTCTCTTTCCAATCAAGGATGGCCACCGGCTGCTCTACATAGTTCAGCCGTTCATCGATTTTAATGTCCTCTAATGGTACAACTGCATCATTGTCTGCCAGACATTTCCTAAGATGGGATACATGGAACGTAGGGTGAATTCCATTTAACTCATCGGGTAGTTATAATTTGTAGGCCACTTCCCCTATCCTCGCGACAATACGGAATGGCCCTATGAACCATGGGCTTAACTTTCCCCGTTTTTGAAACCTGATGATCCCTTTCCAGGGAGATACATTGAGCATAACCTTGTCACTAACCTCATACTCTATCGGTCTACGCCTCCTATCAGCATAAGACTTCTGGCGATCCTTTGCGGCTTTAATGAATGCCTTAATCTTATCTAACTTCCCGGTTGTGACCTCAATCACTTCAATACTTCCCAATTCCTTTTTCCCGATGTCACCCCAACACACGGTCATTCTGCACTTCCTACCGTACAACATCTCATAAGGTGGCATACCAATGCTGGCATGGTAACTATTATTATATGAGAATTCCGCCAACGGTAAGTGCTCATCCCAACTTCCTCCAAAGTCGATTACACACACTTGTAGCATGTCTTCTAATGTCTGAATCGTTCTTTCTGACTGACCATCCGTCTGGGGGTGGTAACCCGTACTAATATGCAGTCTAGTCCCCATTGAGTCGTGAAACCTCTTCCAGAACTTGGACGAAAACCGTGTGTCCCTATCTGAAACGATAGACACTGGCACGCCATGACGAGCCACGATCTCATTGATAAATACTTCAGCCAACCTCTCAGAGGAAAACGTCTCATGAATTGGTTGGAAATGGGCGCTCTTTGTTAAACGGTCAATAATCACCCAGATCGCGTCGCTTCCTCTCGCTGTGCGAGGTAGCTTTGTGATGAAGTCCATTGTGATGTGTTCCTATTTTCATTCAGGAATATCCAAAGGCTGGATCTTCCCATATGGCTTTTGGTGCTCTGCCTTCACTTGCAGACAAGTCAGGCACTTGCTCACGTACTTAGCCACATCACGCTTCATCCCCGACCACCAGTAATCTTTCTTCAGATCTTGATACATTTTCGTGGTACTAGGATGAATGGAATATCGAGTTTTGTGAGACTCATCCATGATCTTCCCCCTCAGATCCCCATAGAGAGGGATCCACATCCGCCCAGATCGGGTTCTAACACCCAGGGTGTTTTCCCCCAAATCTGAAACCTGCCCTTTCATTCTTTTAGAGTTGACTCTGTCATCTCTCGATGCCTCATCGTCAAAATCCCTCACTTGTTTCATAACATCAGGCATCATGATTATCTGGTAAGCCCTCACCCGAATTGGTTCGGGTCGTCCCTTCCGGCTAAGGGCATCAGCAACCACATTGGCCTTGCCTGGATGATAATGAATTTCGCAATCATAATCCTTGATCAATTCCAACCACCTCCTCTGCCACATGTTGAGTTCCTTTTGTTTGAAGAAATACTTCAGACTTTTATGATCAGTGAAGATGGTGCACTTCACCCCATATAGGTACTGCCTCCAAATCTTCAATGCAAACACCACTATAGCCAACTCCAAATCATGGGTAGGATAATTGGTCTCGTGGACCTTTAATGGTCTAGAAGCATAGGCTATCACCTTCCCTCGTTGCATCAACACGCAACCCAATCCTGCAAACCAGGCATCCGAGTAGACTACCAGGTCCTCGTTCCCTTCAGGTAACATCAAGACAAGGGCTTGAGTTAACCTCATCTTTAGTTCTAGGAAGGCGTTCTCCTGATCAGTACCCCATTCATACTTCACGTCCGTCCAGTTCAGCTTAGTCATAGGAGAAGCTATCTTCGAGAAATCCTAGATAAACCTCCTATAGTAACCTGCCAAACCTAAGAAACGGCGAATCTCGGATGGCATCTTTGGTGATTCCCATTGCATTACCGCTTCAACCTTTGCAGAGTCCACTCTAATCCCCTTGGGATTAACCACATGACTGAGAAATTGGACCTCTATTAGCCAAAATGCACATTTGGAGAACTTAGCATATAACTTTTCACTCCTGAGCGTCTCCAATACTTCTTGAACATGATCGGCATGCTCCTCTTCACCTTTTGAATAAATCAAAATGTCATCGATGAACACCATCACCGATTTATCCAACATCGGCCGACATAGAATCATAAGATCCATAAAAGCAGCTGGGGCATTGGTTAGACCAAAGGACATATTAAGAAATTCATAGTGTCCATAGCGCGTGTGGAACGCTATCTTAGGAATATCTTGTTCTTTCACTTTCAGCTGATGGTAGCCAGATCGCAGGTCTATCCTCGAAAACCAGTTGGCACCCTAAAGCTGATCGAATAGGTCATCGATTCTTGGTAGCGGGCACCGGTTCTTTACGGTCAACATATTAAGCTCGCGATAATCAATACACATCCACATGCTACCGTCCTTCTTTTTGACAAATAAAACCGGAGCACCCCATGGAGAGAGCTCGGTCGGATGAAGCCTTTGTCCAATAGATCTTGTAATTGAGCCCTCAACTCTACCATCTCTGAAGGAGCTAGGCAATACGGTGGTTTAGCGACTAGCTGTGCTCCAGGTAACAAGTCAATTTGGAACTCGATTTCGCGATCCGGTGGCACACCTGTCAGGTCTTCGGGGAAGACGTCCGGAAAATCACGCACCACCAGTACGCTGGATAATTGTGGCTCTAGCGCATCCACATCCCTTACATAGACCAAGTAAGCACTGCACCCATGCCTCAAGTACTTTTCAGCCGTGATCATCGACACCACCTTCGGTACACTGCACGCCCTATCCCCACGAACCGTAACTGAGCTACCATCGGGCGTGATTAGGCTAATTATCTTTTTACTACATACTATATTCGCTTCGTAGTCAGCCAACCAATCCATGCCTAACACCACATCAAAACCTCCTAAGGACATAACATGCAATCTAGCAGGGAACTTACAACCTTCCAACTCTATCAGGCAACCCTTAACTACCTTAGTCACCTTGGTGGACTTACCAATGGTTGTTTCTACATAAAAGGGTTCGTCTATCTTTCTACTCTTATCATGCAATAAATGACAAAAGGCAGTAGACACAAAACTCCTACTAGCACCAGAATCAAATAGCACAGAAGCATATTCATGGTCCACCATAAACATACCTGAAACTACTTCTGGATCTACCCTGGCCTCCTGACAAGTTATGTTGAATGCCCTCGCCTTCGCCTTTGAACCGTCACCCTTTCCCTTATTTCCACCTTTAACCGTTCCTAATCCTCCTGATTTTCCTTTCTTGCAGTCCCTTTCCACATGTCCCATCTCGCCACACTGGTAACACTTTACCGCCTTGCAGTCCCTAGCATAGTGGCCCTCACCCCCATATTTAAAACATTTTCCATTCCCAACTCTACACTCCCCTGAATGACCTCTTCCACATTTTCTACAAGCACCCTCTTCACCTGTATTTCCTTGTCTCCCTGACTGATCCTCAACTCTCATCCTCTTTTCTCCACTCCTGAAGTTGTCACCTCCGAACCTCTTCCCATTTCCATTCTTGCTCCCACTCCATTTATACACCTTCTTTTGTACAGGCATTGGGTCTCTCTCATCGTACAACCTCCTAGCTAAATCCACCACAGACCTAAACATGCCTGGTTGTAACATTCGTCACTTTCAGGTCCGTTAATTAACTTAAAAGTTCGTTAACTCTTCTTGTACATTTATTATTTTGCGTAATTTATTTGTCTTCCGAATCGAATCTTTTCGTATACCCGTTTCTTGTTAACCCTAACATTATTAATAACCTAAGTTGTCAAGTATTATATAAACAATAATTAATAAAGTTTATTTACTAATTAGTATAACTAATACCATTATTATTATTAATATTATTATTATTATATTTATTTATAAATTATTATTATTATAAATAAAGTCCAGGGTCTAAATTGTAATATAACTAAACTATAGGGAATAATTAATTGAAAGTTCAGGGTCCAAATTGTAAATATTAAAAAAATAAAATCCCAACCCAAAACCGCCCCCCCCCCCCCATTTCCCGAACCCTCTGCCGTCTCTCTCACTCTCGCGATCTCCACCGTTTCATCACCGAAATCAGCCTTTTTTGCCGCCGTTAAGCCGCCGCAGAGCACCATCGATTATCGTCCTCGCACCGTAACACGGTCTCGTCAGTAAGCACTTCGTTTCGTCTCGTTTCGCTTCGTTTCATTTTGTTTCGTTAAGTTTTATCATCATTTTTTTATCGGATTGATTAAGTCGGATTGATTCGGTGGTATTGCGGTGGTGCGTTTGGTAGCGCGTGTGTGTGCATGTGTCGTGGTGGTGCGGTGATGGTACCCTGATGTTCAATCTGTGTGCGTGTCGATTTCATATATATATACATGTTTATATGTGTGACGTGCGATGTGTGTATATACGTATATATATGGATTGTGTGTGTGTTTGATAAAATATGAATGTACTGTGTAGTGTGTTTGCTGTGTGTGAGTTGTGTGTGTAGTGTTGTGGTTATGTATGGTGAGTGTGTGTGTCGTGCGATGCGTGAATATATGTATATATAGATTGTATATGTGTGTAGGGTTGATATATGTGTGTGTGTCGTTGGAAAGAAACAAACAAAAAGTGTATGCATGCTTGAGTGTGTGTACAATGGGTTGTTAAAAGTGAGTGCACATGGGTGCAAGTCCAAGGGTGTGTGCGTGAGTGCAGTAAGTGTGTGAATGTGTTTGTCAAAGTGATGTGTGTATTAGTATATAAATAATTATCTTAAGTGTGTGCATGAGAGTTTAGGCTAAATATGTATTTATATGTGGCCAAGTATATAATTAATCATATGGGCGCATGAAATGTGTATGTGAGTGTGAGTTGTGGTCATGTGCGTAAGTATATGGTGAGAGCGTGTCGTGTAGGTGTGGGTAAATATATATAAATGTGTGTAAGTTTTGTAATAAAATGGGTTCATGTTATATGAATATACACATATTGATATATTGTGTGTATATTGGCATGAGTAAAACTATATTATCAGGGTGAAAGAAGTGAATAAGACACGTGATAATATAATTATAAATATAAACATTAGTTAAATAAGAGGTCGCATTTAAGAATTAATTATATACCTACATCTATATGCATACTCATTCACATGAGTAATCAAACTATTATGCATATAAATAAAATGAATACATATATATATATATATATATATATATATATATATATATATATATATATATATATGTGTATATATGTATATACATATACATATGTATATGTATATATGTATATATGTATATATGTATATATGTATATATGTATATATGTATATATGTATATATGTATATATGTTATATATGTATATATGTATATATGTATATATGTATATATGTATATATGTATATATGTATATATGTATATATGTATATATGTATATATGTATATATGTATATATGTATAAGAGAGTCTCGCGCAATAAGGCCGAATCGACCCGAATCAACCGAATACATCTATTCTTGTTGAACACATTTTAAAGGCTTAATTATAAATAATTATAGGTGTTTGCTCACTCGTTGCTCGCATCCTTAGAAGCCTTTCTGTTCACTTTATTTTCATGACGTTCAAGGTGAGTTTCACGGCCCCTTTTTAATATATTTTCTTAGGGGAAAAGCTTGCTCAAATGTTTTGTTCTATGCCGTGTTATAAACGATTTGTGTGTGGTTCGGACCATAGGATTTAGTCTAGAGTTCTTACAAATGTGCTATTTGTACTTGGACTGTATGTGGACTAGACTGTCATGGAGAGGTATTGTTAGTACTAACGGGCTGACACCCCATCCTTGTTGTTGGTATGCTAGCTAAGACCAACTTGGCCTTGTGCGAGCCCTTGGGTGCATATAATCCGGTTGTGGACATGGGCATGACTATTGATTTGTATGGATTCTATGGCTACTATGTTCTCTTACTCACACACTCTCTTTTCTGTTTTACATGGATACATGGTATGTTTTGTACATTAAAACTGTGAACTCACCAACATATGTTGACCTTTATGAGCATGTCTTTTCAGGTAATAATCATTGAGGACTGCTAGGGATGGTGCCTTAGTAAAGACCTTAAGCTTTATCTTTCGAGCTGGATGTTTTCTTTTATTGCAATTGACATTTGACTGTGTTATACATTTGGTTACACTATCCTGAGTTGTGGGACTTATACTTAGTTGTTTTGTTTTGTATGACTATGTTTGTCGTGGAACTGACTAACCATGACACAAGTCTCCATTTGTGTCCGGTGACGTCATGACACGTTGGCCTTTATCATTTAATGCAATATCTATTAATTTAACAATGTGTTATGACGATCCCGTCCGTTACATCCTCGTGTTTCCGCTATAAGCGGGGGTGTGACAGATTGGTATCAGAGCCATTGGTTATAGAGAATTAGGTGGAGCACTCAACCTAGACTATAACCTAAGAACCTTCATGTAGGATGCATACTAGGGTTTGTATGCATTTGATATTACATACATGTTATTCATGATTCGATTGACTGCTTATTACTTTCACAATATATTGCTTACCCACATGTAGTATGCATAATAGGATTATGTGTACAACAATATACATGTGAATACTTTAAGTGCATTATTGGTTATGATTACATAGCCTGTCTTACAAGCTATCTATGGTATACTTATTTAAGAATCTTGTAGGCATTATATCACCTATTTGTACTTTGAGAAGACACTCGATAATCACACCCTATCATTATTTGTTTGACTTATATTTTGTTTTGATTAATAAGGGCTTTTATAAGAACTCTCTTAAGGACTTATGTTGTTAACCCAACTTTTATTTCATGCGTCTGTCGATGTCGCATTTGCTATATACGCCCTTATTCACAACTCGTTGGGTTGAGTCTTGAAAGACAAAAACGCTGGCTAATACGACGCTAGTAGACAAGAGACGCGACGTACTCAGATTAGGTGACTACTTCATCATAGTTCGGATTAAAGTACATGGATTCTTTCAACTATTCCTTGCTCAAGCGAATGTTTACTCAATCGGTTCCTTGTACAACTTCGGTTAATTAACTTTTTGTTAGTAATCATATCCTTGATACTCAAATCATGGATAACACTTTGTACTTGACATAATATGTTAACTTGGGTAAGTGGAGCTGGGGGTGACCATGCAAAGCAAATTACCATTACGGGTGCACACGTAATTGCAACTTGCAGTGCATGTGAAGCCTAGCGAATCATGCCATGAGATAACGATCATGATTAGTACAAATCTTTCATTCTATACCTTGGGACACTAGAGTCATACTTCTAGTAAGACCTTGTTAATGACGATAAAAAAAAATTATAACCTCTACTCTTACTTAAGTTCTATTGTACTTGGAGCCTTCATGGGATTCATATTATCATATTAGCCTTATTCTCTCTGAGACATTACTCTTTCTAGCATTTCAGTAACTATGAAACTGACTAATTGCTTAGAATGGATGCGGACTTCAAAGTGTTGTAGAGGAGTGATGATACTCCCTACACATGCATTACGTTGTTCATTGGGATGATATTAAGAATAATCGAATGTCACGTAACTAGTTTAAGCATCGTTCTCGGTATATCGTGGATGTGGTGGGAACACTGCGGGGAACCCTATATATAAGCATCACCGGTATACTAAGAATGTTCTTAAACTGGGCTATGTGATAATCTTGATTTATTGGAGTATGAACTGATGGAAATGATAAAGTGAAAGAATTGTCGGTATATACCAGGAATTCTTGACATAGTAGTCGAAACATTATGACAAGAAAGGAAAAGCGATAAATCTTGACCTGTTAGATTGAGAAAAAGGAAACAGTACATCTGACCTGTTGGATAGAGGGAAATGGAAACTATAATGGCATTAACGACCATGCTGAAAACTAGAAAATGAAGAATGTTGCTTGTTCACTATGGAGTACAGCACTGAAATGGTAGAATGCCTAAGCTCAAGTCTAAGGTAGTGAGGCTGCAATAGTCATGACTTGAGATGAGTTTAAATCTTTAGTGAGTGAGTACTACTACCCGAGGAATGAAATGCAAAAGTTAGAATTGTAATTCTGGAATCGTGCTCTTTATACTGATAAAATCCATGAGTTTACAAAGCTAGTGTCATACCTTGTGACATTTAGATCAAATAGAATTAAGTAGGACATTGGGAAGATCTGGTGAGTAGTAGGATGAAGTTAGAGATTTGAGAAAGCAAACTAGTGGTGAAGTAGACAAGAAGACTCAAATGTTATTATAGGCACATATCTTATCATCAATCAATACACATCCGTTAGATACTGGTAGAAGATAACATCGATTCTTTCAAATTCACTCCTTCATTTGTCATGAACCCCAGTTGCTTAGAAATTAGTTAGTCGGTGGAGATGGGAATGGTATTAATTAGAGATTGTAAAGAAGTACTAGAAGATCATGTCCTTGACATAGGCTTGATATCGTATGAATTGGTTATCGAAGCACGAAACCGAGATAGTCCATCAGGAGAAGGTAGTATGTAATTCTCTATCAAATGGCGAAGTGCTTAAGATTCAAAGAAAATGACCTGGAAGGGATTTAAGACTCAATTCTTGCATGAAGATTTGCTAATGCGTAAGGAAGATTGTTACGTATTTCTAGCACTTGTGGTATAAATAAAACAAAAGAAAGAAAGTTGAAAGATATTTCAATTGTACGATATTTTCCATAGGATTTTCATAATAACTTATGAAGATCGCCCTCTCCTCGTGAGGTAGAATTCCAAAATGACTGATTCTGTTACAAGAACACCTTATCGGTTAGAACCATCGACAATACAAGAATTATCGAGTCAATTGCAAGAGCTCTTGGATAAAATTCTTATCCGACCTAATCACTCGTTGTGAACAACACCGACCTTGTTAGTTAAAAAGAAGGATGGGTCATTCCAGTTACGCATAGATTATCAAAAGTTGAACGAGTTGACTATTAGAAACTATACCCTCTCACCAAGAATTATGACCTATTCGGTCAGTTGCATGTAGGGGTCAATGTACTTCTCAAAGATCGATCTTCGATCGGGCTATCATCAATTGAGGGTTCATAAAGATGACATACCGAAAATAGCGTTTAGAACTCGATATGGACATTATGATTTCTTAGTCATGCCGTTTGGGCTGACCAACACTTCGGCAGTGCTTATGGATCTGATGAACAGGGTTTGTAAACCTTATCTGGATAAGTTTGTGATCGTGTTTATAGACGATATTCTTATCTACTCTCGAATGAAAGAAGACCATGATCAGCATCTACGAACGATACTAGAGCTATTAAAGGAAGAGAAATTTACGCCCAATTCTCGAAGTGTGAGTTTTGATTACGAGAAGTGAAATTTCTAGGATACGTAGTGAATGAGAAGGAAATTCATGATGATTAGAAAAATCAAAGCAGTTAAGAAATGTGATATGCCAAAGACGCCTTCGGAGATTCGATAATTCTTAGGGTTAGCTGGTTACCACCGACGATCTATTACAAACTTCCCCATGATTGCTTAATCGTTGATGATGTTAACATAAAAAGATAAGAAGTTGGATTGGGGTCACAAGCAAGAAGAGGCTTTCTAAACATTGAAGGAAAATTATGTAACCCTTTAATATTGACCCTTCCCGATGGATCCAATGGCTTTGTGGTGTTCTGCGATGCATCACACGAAGGACTGGGTTGTGTGCTAATGCGAAAAGATAAGGTGACTGCTTACGCCTCGTGTTAGCATAAAGTTCACAAAAAAAAATATACAACACATGACCTGGAATTAGCAGCAGTGGTGTTTGCACTTAAGATATGGAGGCCCTTATCTGTACGAGACTAAGTGCATTATCTACACCAATCATAAGAGTCTACAACACATTTTTGATCAAAAGGAACTGAATATGCGCAAAACACGACGGGTGGAACTTCTCAGCGACTATGATTGTGAGATCCGATATCATCTTAGAAGGGCGAATGTGGTGGTTGACGCCTTGAGTAGGAAGGAACGTGTAAAACCTTTATGTGCACTGGTGTTGGGAATGATTATTCAATCGAACCTGGAAACTCAAATCCTGACAACACAGGGTGAAGCACTAAAGGAAGAGAATATTGTAAGTGAGGAATTTGGAGGATTGGATAAACACATGAATTGTAAATAGGATGGCGTACAGTACTTTGTGTATCGTATATGGGCACCTAAGTAGGGAGATGTTCGAACCCCAGTTATGAATAAAGTGCACAAGTCCAATTATTTTGTTCATCTTGGTAGACAAGATGTACCAAGATCTTAAAGAGTTGTACCGGTGGCCAGATATGAAGAAAGACACGCGATGTATGTAAGTGAATGTCTGACTTGTTTGAAAGTTAAAGCCGAACATCAGAAACCGTCAGGTCTATTGCAACAACCGGAAATTCCCGAAATGGAAATGAGAAAATATAGCGATGAAATTCATCAATAAGTTGCATAGAACAAGTAGTGGGCACGATTCGATTTGGGTGATAGTGGATAGGATGACGAAGTCCACTCATTTATTACCAATTCATGAGGATTATAAGATCGAGAAGTTAGCGAGATTGTATGTAAATGAAATTGTGGCTAAGCGTGGTGTGCCGGTATCTATCATAGTAGATCTTGATAGTCGGTTTACATCGCGGTTCAGACAGACGCTTCAGAAGGCAATAGGTACTCAGTTGGATCTAAGCACCGCCTATCATCTTCAAACAGATGGGCAAAGCGAGCGTACGATTCAGACTCTAGAAGACATGCTTAGGGCGTGTGTAATTGACTTTGGTGGTAGTTGGGATGCCCATTTGCCGCTGGTTGAGTTCTCTTACAACAACATCTATAACTCGAGCATTGGATGTACCCCGTTTGAAGCTTTATACGGGAGAAGATGTAGATCGCCTGTTTGTTGGTCCGAGGTTGGAGAAATTCAACTGACAGGCCCTGAGATTGTTCAAGAAACAATCGACAAGATATTCCAAATTAAAGACAGACTTAAAGCAGCGAGAGACCGCCAGAAAAGCTACGCAGATAACAGGCGGAAACCGTTAGAATTCAATATGGGTGATCGTGTGTTGCTAAAGGTTTCCCCTTGGAAGGGTATTGTGCGATTTGGCAAGAAAGGAAAGTTAGCACCGAGGTATGTGGGACCGTTTGAAGTCACCGAAAGGATTGGTCCTATGGCATATCGTCTGAAATTACCTCAAGAGCTGAGCAGCGTACACGATACGTTCCATGTATCGAACCTTAAGAAATGTTTAGCTGATGGATCTCTCCACGTCCCTATTGAAGAAATCAAGATTGATAAGAAGCTCCATTTTGTGGAAGAACCGATAGAAATAATGGATCGGGAGGTCAAACGATTAAAACGCAGCAGAATCCCAATTATCAGGGTGAGATGGAACTCCAAGCGTGGGCCTGAGTTTACATGGGAACGGGAGGACCAAATTAAATCCAAATATCCGCACTTGTTCGTGGTTACAACTTCAGGACCTAACTCCAGCTGAATTTCGGGACGAAATTCTTTCAACTGGGGGATACTGTGACAGTCGTCACTTTCAGGTCCGTTAATTAACTTAAAAGTTCGTTAACTCTTCTTGTACATTTATTATTTTGCGTAATTTATTCGTCTTTCGAATCGAATCTTTTCGTATACCCGTTTCTTGTTAACCCTAACATTATTAATAACCTAAGTTGTCAAGTATTATATAAACAATAATTAATAAAGTTTATTTACTAATTAGTATAACTAATACCATTATTATTATTAATATTATTATTATTATATTTATTTATAATTATAGTATTGTTAAAATTATTATTATTATAAATAAAGTCCAGGGTCTAAATAGTAATATAACTAAACTATAGGGAATAATTAATTGAAAGTTCAGGGTCCAAATTGCAAATATTAAAAAAATAAAATCCCAACCCAAAACCGCCCCCCCCCCATTTCCCGAACCCTCTGCCGTCACTCTCACTCTCGCGATCTCCACCGTTTCATCACCGAAATCAGCCCGTTTTGCCGCCGTTAAGCCGCCGCGGAGCACCATCGATTATCGTCCTCGCACCGTAACACGGTCTCGTCAGTAAGCACTTCGTTTCGTCTCGTTTCGCTTCGTTTCGTCTCGTTTCGCTTCGTTTCATTTCGTTTCGTTAAGTTTTATCATCATTTTTTTATGGGATTGATTCGGTGGTATCGCGGTGGTGCGTTTGGTAGCGCGTGTGTGTGCGTGTGTCGTGGTGGTGCGGTGATGGTACCCTGATGGTCAATCTGTGTGCGTGTCGATTTCATATATATATACATGTTTATATGTGTGACGTGCGATGTGTGTATATACGTATATATATGGATTGTGTGTGTGTTTGATAAAATATGTATGTACTGTGTAGTGTGTTTGCTGTGTGTGAGTTGTGTGTGTAGTGTTGTGGTTGTGTATGGTGAGTGTGTGTGTCGTGCGATGAGTGAATATATGTATATATAGATTGTATATGTGTGTAGGGTTGATATATGTGTGTGTGTCGTTGGAAAGAAACAAACAAAAAGTGTATGCATGCTTGAGTGTGTGTACAATGGGTTGTTAAAAGTGAGTGCACATGGGTGCAAGTCCAAGGGTGTGTGCGTGAGTGCAGTAAGTGTGTGAATGTGTTTGTCAAAGTGATGTGTGTATTAGTACATAAAAAATTATGTTAAGTGTGTGCATGAGAGTTTAGGCTAAATATGTATTTATATGTGGCCAAGTATATAATTAATCATATGGGCGCATGAAATGTGTATGTGAGTGTGAGTTGTGGTCATGTGCGTAAGTATATGGTGAGAGCGTGTCGTGTAGGTGTGGGTAAATATATATAAATGTGTGTAAGTTTTGTAATAAAATGGGTTCATGTTATATTAATATACACATATTGATATATTGTGTGTATATTGGCATGAGTAAAACTATATTATCAGGGTGAAAGAAGTGAATAAGACATGTGATTATATAATTATAAATATAAACATTAGTTAAATAAGAGGTCGCATTTAAGAATTAATTATATACCTACATCTATATGCATACTCATTCACATGAGTAATCAAACTATTATGCATATAAATAAAATGAATACATATATATATATGTGTGTATATATGTATATACATATACATATATATATGTATATATGTATATATGTATATATGTATATATGTATATATGTATATATGTATGTTGGGTTTGTTAGAACACTAAAACATAGTTTAACCTTTTAAACTTTCAAAAAACGCAGCGGATGTTAAGGATTATAACAAGTTTATAATCTGAAAATTTTGTGTTCTAAATGTAGTTTTAAGATGGAAAACAAAACCCAAAACAATAGGATCTTAAATATGTGAATGGACAAGCTATGAACATACACAAATGTACATAAAATCACAGCTATATGAAGCTGTGATTTGCTACCTTTCTCCAGCAGAAAAGTCGACCAAGATGAAAGCTTTTGGATGTTTGAAATGGCCAAGAACTCAAGTGTAGAGGTCCTCAAGTGTCTATACCCCAAGCTCCTTGCAAACACACCTTCTTGTTAGGTAGAATACACCAAGAACAACATGAAAAACCCTCTAATTTTCTGCAGAAAAACCCTCTTTTCTTGCTGAAAATTCGTAGCTCTTAGAGAGAAGAGGAGGATCTCTTTTGTTGTGTTCCATGCAAATGAGAATCATCATCATGGAATGCAAGAACTTCACACCAAGAACATGAAAAACACTTCTCAAAATCAGCTCTCATCACTCTCTTAAAAGGCTGCTGAAAAACCGTAAGATGAGAGAGAGATAGAGCTGAAATTGTTTCTTGTTTGCATGTATGTGAAGATATCACCAAGATGAACACAAAATGTTCTTCAAAACTCTAATTCTGCTGCTGAGTTTTGTAAATTAGAAAGAGAGAGGAAGAATGTTTTTGTGTCTTGCATGCTTATGAGATTGAATAGAGAGAAAGCTATCAAAGACCAAGTTAGTGGGTGTGTTCTTCACAAGACAAATGTTGTCCAATGAAAACAAAAGGGGCGGCAATCCTTATTAAATTAAAGGGTTTTCCTCTTTTAAATATAACACACACATATATTAAAATGGTCTTGTAACTAGACATGCAATTAACCATTTAATTGTATGTGCAAGATATATATGACTTATACAATTAACCATTTAACTTATAAGTTATAATTTCTCATTATTATTAGGTGTTATCTAACTTATTTAAATAACACTTCAAATAATATTATTGAACAAAATATCCTAATAAGTTGTTCTTTCTCATATGCAACTTGTTTAGAAAACCCATTTTCTAAATTTGGTGTTGATATTTAATTGCATGATCATATCATCAATTAAATATTAATTGGTGTTTGCTAAGCTTGTTATTGGGTATAACCCGACTTGGATCATAACGTACTAACCACATCAATATTTTATGTGTCTTGGGCACATAGAATCCTACAATCTCCCACTTGCCCAAGATTCATAGAATATTGATGCAAGTAGTAAATAACGCCTAACAACGGTTTACTACCCTTAATACGCATGACTTATGGCCATTCAATAACATCATCCCATTCAAGTACCCTACTTGAAATGATTTAGGTGAATCAATCATTTATCCTTTTATTACAGATGTCATGTTAAATCCAAGAACATAGAATGATCATTTCTTGTTGATTTAACTTAATCAGGCCTTAGACATCTAACTCTCAACGAATAAGAGGAACAAATTCCATCTTGACTATATACGTTTCTGACAAACACCTCGTGTTATACCTGAACATGCCCTTATGTACTGTCCACTATTTCAGGACAGTGAAGAATTAGATCAAGGTATAATATTTGGTGAATATCAAAACCCAATATGTATCTCAGGTCGGAGGATACCAAATGATATTCGCCTTTACTCAAATTTACTTATGATCAATCGATAAGATTCCATGTAGTAAAATTTGAGATGCGGGTTAGTCCAATATTTGTATCCCACAAATATCTATGAACCTTGGTAGCAACCCATTGTTCTATATTCATCCTTATGAATATCAACCAATCCAAGTTCATAATAATCTTACCCTCACACTTGTTCCCACAAGTATGAACGACTACGGACATTTAGAGTAATTAATTTACTCATGGATTAAACATGCTAAATTGGAACATTAATTGAGACATTATAACCAAATAATTTTACTCAAATAATAAAGAGTTCCACATATTCAAATACAAAATTTGATCAAGTCCAATCACTAGAATATCGAAGTCCTAAGGCACAAGCATGACTTTCATGCTTTGCCCTTTCAAGGAGCTTCGTGAGTGGATCCGCAATGTTTTGATCAAAGCGAACTTTGCGAATACATATCTTTCCCTTTTCAACTTCATCCCTTATGTAGTTGAATCTCCGCTCATTGTGCCTAAACTTTTGATGTGCACGGGGTTCCTTGATTTGAACAATCGCCCCCTCGTCATCACAAAGATTTCTAAGGAGTCTTGAATGGTAGAGACCATCCTTAGATTGGTGATAAACCTTTTTATCCATGCAGCTTCCCAAGCTGCTAATGAGGCGGCTATGTATTCGAATTCTGTAGTGGACAACGCTACCCTATTCATAATGGAGACGTACCCGATTGTGATCGAGAATCATCTCGATCAGTTTGGAAACTAGCATTCGTGTAACCCTTTACAACTAGTTCCTCTTCATCAGATCCGTATATTAGAAACATATCCTTAGTCCTCCTAAGGTATTCCAATATACTTTCAAACGCCATCCAATGGGTGTTACATGGATTCTGCTGATATCTACTTGTCATGCTTAACGCGCATGACATGTCCAGTCTAGTGCATATCATCGCATATATGATGGATCCTATAGCAGACGCATATGGGATGTCCCTCATATAATCTTGCTCATCCTTTGAGCTTGGACATTGAGATGCACTCAATATTGTCCCTTTTGAATAGGTACCATACCTTTCTTAGAGTTTTCCATCTTGAACATTTTCAAGATTCTATCAATATATGCACTTTGGTTTAGACCTATCAACCGCCTCGATCTATCCCTATAGATCTTTATTCCCAAAATATAGGCGGCTTCACCGAGATCTTTTATGGAAAAACAATTTCCAAGCCAGGTTTTAACACCTTCCATGGTTGGAATGTCCTTTCCATATAGTATTATGTCATCAACACACAATACTAGGAATATGATTACACTCCCACTAGCCTTTTTATACACACAATCCTTGTCAGTGTCCAAGTTTCCATGCATATTTTGTTTTCTTCTCGAAAACCCACTTGCATCCAACCGGTTTGGAGTTAAGTGGAGGGTCAACCAATTCCTAAACTTGGTTGTCATACATGGATTGCTTCTCTACGTTCATGGCTTCCAGCCATTTGTCACAATCCTAATTGGACATAGCATTATGGTATGTACTTGGCTCATCGGAGTCAATCTCATAGCATCCATCCATGAAAGATCCATATATTTCAGGTGGAATGCTAACTCTACCAGATCTATGAACGTTTTGTGTGTATCGATCAACCTCTTGATCATTATCAACAACCTCTTGTTGATAGCTAGTGTCAACCAAACATGTATCGGCTTGTGGATCTTGATCCTCATCAAATTCCACTGTTCTATGCGTCATTCCTTCCATAAGGAACTTGGCTTCCAAGAACTATGCCTTTTGAGCAATAAAAACCTTTTGCTTTGTTGGATCAATGAAGTAGTATCCTATACAGTCCTTTTGGATATCCAACAAATATACACTTAGTGAATCGACTTTCAGTTGGTTTGGGTGTTAAGCTTAACATAAGCTTCATAACCCATACTTTTAAATATGATGGCGATGGAACTATTCCATTTTATATTTCAAAAGGCGTTGAATCCACTTTCTTGGTTTGGGCCATATTCAAAATACGAGCCTCGGAGAGTAGTGCGAAACCCCAAAATGATTAGAGGTAGTGAGCTTATAGCCATCATAGGTCGAACCATATCCAATAGGGTTCGATCTCCTTTCAGACACATCATTATGTTATGGTGTTCTGTGAGGAGTAAGTTGTGAGACAATCTTACAACTTCCTAGATGATCCCCAAAAGTCTCACTTAGGTATTCACCTTCTCTATCTAAACGGAGAACTTTGGTAGTTCTATCGAGTTGATTTTCTACTTCATTCTTGAAGTTTTTGAACATTTCAAATTCTTCATGTTTATGTGCCATCAAGTACACATAACCATAGCGACTATAATCGTCGGTTAAGGTAATGAAGTAAGTTTCACCATACCTTGTCATTGTATTAAAAGGACCACATACATCCAAATGTATGATTCCTAATAAGTCTTTTTGCCCTCTCATTAGTACCACTAAAGGGCGTGTTGGTCATCTTACCTTGTAAACAAGATTCACACTTATCAAATGAACAATTTTCATTTGCTTTTAAAAGACCATTCTTTTAAGGTGTTTAAGTCCGTTTCTTGTTTATGTGACTAAGATGACAATGACAAGAATAAGAGTCACTTAAACCATTTTAAGTCTCTTGGTGTATGATAGGTATAATGTGTTATTATAGGACGAATCATCATGAACCAATTCATAAATATCATTAGAAGGCATAGCCTTGAAATAATATACATCATCCATATAAACATAAATACCATCATTTACTAACTTTAAATCATAACCATATCATTTTAAAAGGGAAACTTAAATCATGTTCCTAGTCAGACTAGGAGCATATAACATGTTTTGAAGAACAACTTCCAAACCTTTTGAAAGTTTCAAAACATAGTCTCCTTTCTTAAAGTGCTTATTTCTTTTTAACCCTTGCAACAGATTGCAATAGTGAGTTCCACATGTGGTATCCAATTACCCATGTGCTTTGAGGAAATAACATTTAAGACAATATGGATTATGAAAGTTGTGCTTGAGGTTTGCCCAGCATCCCTCTTATTTCTCAACTCATTGAGATAGGTTGGACAATTCCCTTTCAAATGACCTATCTCACCATACTCAAAACATGGATCGTTTTCGGTTACCTTAGGCCTCATAAGCTTAGGTTTTGGAGGTTCCGCTTTGATCTTCCCTTCCCCTTTGCCTTTGACATGCCCTCCTCCTTTGGCAACATTTGCCTTGGGATCGGGAATGGCCTCAACATCGTCGGGGTCGGGTTGGTTAGGAATAGGATCGTCAAGGACATTTGCCTTTGCTCTTGCTTGAGAACAATTCTTAAGTTTCGAGACTAGTCCATAAGGTTATTATGGTTCAGACGATCCTTCTCTAAAAGAGTTCTCAGTGATAGGGTATAGACGGTCGGGGTGGTAGCATTATTGTTTGCGGTCATTCTATAAATTTTACAAAGTTCTTATTAGTATTTCTTAAAATTTTATTTTAATTATTAATACCCTCTTGTGTCTCATAGGCAATTAATAATTAAAATCTAGAATCCAACGTTACATTCAGATAATGGTTAGGTGACCTTTATCCCATTATTCAAATTAACAAGGTAGTCACATTTGACAATTGCAACCTTTTGCAACTTCTAGCGGTATGGGATCAACTTTAAACATCATATGCAAAGTCGGCATGTTAATCCCATCAACACCATTTGGAAACCATATTTTAGGTGATCCATTCAACATGGTTTGCAAATCAAGTTACCCTACTTGCACACACATGTGAGTTTACCAACACAAGTGGTTAGGTGACCTTTATCCCACCAATGTGGTATTCCCACCTTAAGTCATAAGTTCCCTCAAAATGGTTAGGTGACCTTTATCCCATTAAGAGTTTCCAAATGACTTAAGTGTTGTGCAAAAGGACGGTGTTAAACTTGTTTGAAAAGGGATTTTTAGTTTTCATTGATTCTAGTTTGAAAACTCTATTTACCTTGTATTTGCATGCTTTCAAATAGAAGGTATCCTATGGTTCATTTTTAATAAAACCTCTTTTATTAAATCATCAATCCTTTTAATAACCTCTTATTAATCACTTAATGATTAAGAACCATAGATGCAAGGTATCTTATGGTTTATTTTTAATAAAACCTCTTTTATTAAATCATTAATCCTTTTAATAACCTCTTATTAACCACTTAATGATTAGAAACCATAAATTTTCAGCTTGTTAAGTTTGCTAATGAGTTTGTTATGCATATCCAAATATCAAACAACAATCATACAACAAACAACCAAACAAGCATAATATAAACAACCACAATGTGCATATGTGCATATGTGCATATGTGCATATGTGCATAACCATAGCATCTAAAGTGGTCCACACTTGTTTGCCATCACAAGTGTGGTCCATAGGTATTTCCTAAGGGTCACAAACAATCGTATGGAAAGCTTCCAAAAGCCTCCCACTTGAAACCGCATCCAAAATGCTCCATGTTTCTCTTGTGACCTTCCTTTGTGCTTCCAATGTGTATGTCTTCATATTACAAGATATAAAGTCCTAATACAAGATATCTAGTAAAATGAAAATACACCTAATCTATTTATTACAACCCAATAATAAATAAATTACATTTGAAATAAAGCACAAATAACAAATAATACAACCCAATTGAATGAATGAATACAACCATCACAAATATCCAAACAATCACAAGGTCAATGGCTAGGTTATGCACTAAAACATCCAATGGTCAAATCATCAAAATATATAATGAAACCCCACTTAAAACCTTCAAATTTCAGCCAACATAAACTGAAATTTTGGTTTTAAATATTGTCCAAACAATCAACATATCAACATACATATCTTTCAAGGTTTAATCACAAGCATGTGTAATGTAACCTTGAAAGTTGGGGTTTCAACAAGACATAATATTCCAGCCCAAAAACAGCCTATAACATGTCTAATAACATCTTTTAAAACCAATTTCAAAAGATAAAACAAGCAAGTCATCCACATAACCGGCTCTTGATGCCATTGTTGGGTTTGTTAGAACACTAAAACATAGTTTAACCTTTTAAACTTTCAGAAAACGCAGCGGATGTTAAGGATTATAACAAGTTTATAATCTGAAAATTTTGTGTTCTAAATGTAGTTTTAAGATGGAAAACAAAACCCAAAACAATAGGATCTTAAATATGTGAATGGACAAGCTATGAACATACACAAATGTACATAAAATCACAGCTATATGAAGCTGTGATTTGCTACCTTTCTCCAGCAGAAAAGTCGACCAAGATGAAAGCTTTTGGATGTTTGAAATGGCCAAGAACTCAAGTGTAGAGGTCCTCAAGTGTCTATACCCCAAGCTCCTTGCAAACACACCTTCTTGTTAGGTAGAATACACCAAGAACAACATGAAAAACCCTCTAATTTTCTACAGAAAAACCCTCTTTTCTTGCTGAAAATTCGTAGCTCTTAGAGAGAAGAGGAGGATCTCTTTTGTTGTGTTCCATGCAAATGAGAATCATCATCATGGAATGCAAGAACTTCACACCAAGAACATGAAAAACACTGCTCAAAATCAGCTCTCATCACTCTCTTAAAAGGCTGCTGAAAAACCGTAAGATGAGAGAGAGATAGAGCTGAAATTGTTTCTTGTTTGCATGTATGTGAAGATATCACCAAGATGAACACAAAATGTTCTTCAAAACTCTAATTCTGCTGCTGAGTTTTGTAACTTAGAGAGAGAGAGGAAGAATGTTTTTGTGTCTTGCATGCTTATGAGATTGAATAGAGAGAAAGCTATCAAAGACCAAGTTAGTGGGTGTGTTCTTCACAAGACAAATGTTGTCCAATGAAAATAAAAGGGGCGGCAATCCTTATTAAATTAAAGGGTTTTCCTCTTTTAAATATAACACACACATATATTAAAATGGTCTTGTAACTAGACATGCAATTAACCATTTAATTGTATGTACAAGATATATATGACTTATACAATTAACCATTTAACTTATAAGTTATAATTTCTCATTATTATTAGGTGTTATCTAACTTATTTAAATAACACTTCAAATAATATTATTGAACAAAATATCCTAATAAGTTGTTCTTTCTCATAAGCAACTTGTTTAGAAAACCCATTTTCTAAATTTGGTGTTGATATTTAATTGCATGATCATATCATCAATTAAATATTAATTGGTGTTTGCTAAGCTTGTTATTGGGTATAACCCGACTTGGATCATAACGTACTAACCATGTCAATATTTTATGTGTCTTGGGCACATAGAATCCTACAATGTATATATGTATATATGTATATATGTATATATGTATATATGTATATATGTATATATGTATATATGTATATATGTATATATGTATATATGTATATATGTATATATGTATAAATGTATAAGAGAGTCTCGCGCAATAAGGCCGAATCGACCCGAATCAACCGAATACATCTATTCTTGTTGAACACATATTAAAGGCTTAATTATAAATAATTATAGGTGTTTGCTCACTCGTTGCTCGCATCCTTAGAAGCCTTTCTATTCACTTTATTTTCATCACGTTCAAGGTGAGTTTCACGACCCTTTTTTAATATATTTTCTTGAGGGAAAAGCTTGCTCAAATGTTTTGTTCTACGCCGTGTTATAAACGATTTGTGTGTGGTTCGGACCATAGGATTTAGTCTAGAGTTCTTACAAATGTACTATCTGTACTTGGACTGTATGTGGACTAGACTGTCATGGAGAGGTATTGTTAGTACTAACGGGTTGACACCCCATCCTTGTTGTTGGTATGCTAGCTAAGACCAACTTGGCCTTGTGCGAGCCCTTGGGTGAATATAATCTGGTTGTGGACATGGGCATGACTATTGATTTGTATGGATTCTATGGCTACTATGTTCTCTTACTCACACACTCTCTTTTCTGTTTTACATGGATACACGGTATGTTTTGTACATTAAACCTGTGAACTCACCAACGTATGTTGACCTTTATGAGCATGTCTTTTCAGGTAATAATCACTGAGGACTGCTAGGGATGCTGCCTTAGTAAAGACCTTAAGCTTTATCTTTCGAGCTGGATGTTTTCTTTTATTGCAATTGACATTTGACTGTGTTATACATTTGGTTACACTATCCCGAGTTGTGGGACTTATACTTAGTTATTTTGTTTTGTATGACTATGTTTGTCATGGAACTGACTAACCATGACACAAGTCTCCATTTGTGTCCGGTGACGTCATGACACGTTGGCCTTTATCATTTAATGCAATCTCTATTAATTTAACAATGTGTTATGACGATCCTGTCCGTTACATCCTCGTGTTTCCGCTATAAGCGGGGGTGTGACACTGGTCTAGCAGCAATCATATGCCTCCTGATGGATCACGGGCAAACCCTGCATGTATCTCTTGATCTTCTTAGATGCAGGTGTTACCATGTCTGGCACAAGTCTTGCAAGTTCATTGAACTTGGAGGTATACTCTTGATGAGTCATGTTCCCAGCCTCCAAATACAAGAACTCCTTCTCAATCTTGTCTAATTCCCATTGGGGACAATACTCCTCCAGTACCAACTCCTTTTACTCAGACCATTTTAGTTTCACTATCGATCGCTTTCCTTCAGCCTGGACAATATTGTCCCACCAGCACAATGCTGAGTCAACAAAAGAATGAGTGGCAAACTTAACTTTCTGATCTTCCTGACACTCACTAATTTCCAGTACCACTTCCATCTCTCTGACCCAACGATGAGCGGTAGAAGCATTGCCGTTACCGTCAAAGGTCGGGGGCTTGCACCTTTGAAATTCCCCATAGTTGCACCCTCTAGTCGTCTCTCTCTCAGACTCCTTATCACTGTCCTCATCATGGACTACCACCATAGGGTTTGATGGCTCCTCTTCAGATTCCTCTGTCCTCCCAGTGGACATTCCAGAATTCTTCTCATTTTCCTTCCTCTTCTTATCAGCTTTCTCTCCATCCTTTACTGCTTTGATCACCTCAGTCACCACCGAGGGTATGACATTTTGCATGACATTGTAGACTTCATCGGCGATGGCTTCCTTCATAGTGGATTTGAGGGTGGCTGATCCCTCACCATCCGGGTGATTATGGAGGTCTGACTCCTCGTGAATAGTCTCGGGAGCCTTAGCTTTGCTCCGGGTGACACGTGGCTCAGTAGTACGCCCGCCACAAGCACCTCCTCGAGTTGCCTTCCCTGATTTGCTACCAGCCATAACTAATTCCTATAAGATTCAAACACCAAAATGGTTATTCAAGATAATTGCTCAGATAAGTACAGTAAGTCCTTAATTACAGTGGCCAAGTGCGAATAACTACTTACCTTACTCTCCTGTCCCAAGCAATCACTATCCTAACACATGTCAGTATTCAAATCTAGAAGCACATAGAACATATATCACACGCACATAATCCCATTTTTACTTGAAAACTTTTACCTGATGGCACGTAGCAACTTGGATTGGCATCCTTCATTCGGTCCCATTTTCAGTTTAAGTTTAGGTTTTCAAAACTACTTACCCAATTCTCTTAAACTTTGGCTCTGATACCAATTTGTAAGGCCCCATTCCCGGGAAACCTCACAGTTGGTTAATCATAGCATAAGATCACTTTATAAACAAAACATTGCAGAGGAATTAAATAAACATTAATTTAAAACATAGAAATCATATTGTACTCATACATTTATCTTTAAATATAATAAAAACATAGTGCATGGTCTTAATTAACAATAAAGATTTCATAGATAGAAATGTCATCCATTGCTCGCCAAGTAGCTCCCTGGTGCCATCCTCAGCATCAGCATTTACCTGCCTACTATTATTCATAAAAGTCAGCTTTGCTGAGTGAGTTCTAGTTTTAGATAAATAAGAAAATATAAGCTTTATCCTCCATATAATGACCACGCATACATCATATTACATAACATTTCTTGCATCATATTAAGCATGTTCATTATCTTTCATTCTTTCATTATCTTTCACTTCATCATAAGCGAGATGGCACAAAGCAAGAGCTCAATGTTGATCGACAACGAATGTCGATCCCCGTCGGTACACATCATCATGGTAGCTAACCCCCAACAGTTGATCCACACTGCAAGGCACATAGCCCGCTCATGAATACGGATCCATCATTATACGTCAGACTCACATAAATGAAGTCTGTCATAGTGGTTGCAAGCCTTTTCATTATCAAACGGGCCTGGGGTAACATTCGTTAAGTTCCACTTCTCATTAATATTATCTTTCGCTTAATATATAATACATAACTTATGTTTACTATGCATAATAGCCCTAAAAATATGGAAAAACGTTTAAATAAGGGGATCTAGAACTCACCTGGATACCGTCAGTAACCTCTAAACTAAGCTTTCTAGGCTAGGATCACACTACCCAGCCTGCAGATAAGTTAACACGTAAAGGGGTTAATTTTTGCCTAAATTCGCTGCTAATTTCGCTGCCAGATAAGCAGTTTTGCTGGCAGTTTCGCAGCCAATTTCGCTGCCAGTTTCGCTGACAGTTTCGCTGCCAGTTTCACTGCCAGTTTCGCTGACAGTTTCGCTGCGAGTTTCGCATGACAGTTTCGCCCAACTTTCGTTGGAATTCCATGGCTGCGAAATTATCTGCGAAACCATAGTTTCGCAGAAAACCCCCAGTTTCGCAGCTTGAATATGCAATTTCGCTGGATCCACAGAGAGTTTCGCAGATCGCATAAAAATTACGAACCAGCCCGTTTTTAACCTAAAATCGCAACTTTTTATGTCCAATCTCTTAGTTTATCATCCATGAGGCTATATCTAAACTTTTTACATGTTTTCATACGTAAAAATGTGACCTTTATGCTATTCTTTGCAACTTTTCAAAACCCAAAACCCTAGAATCCGGGTTTGATCTACAGAAGGGTTAAAGGCCGATTCTTACCTTGATTTGTTGTTCCTTCCTTATGGTTTGATGCTCCAACACCCAGATCCTCAATCCTTTAACCTTTCAAGCTCCAAATCGTGGGTTTTCTTCACTTTCTCTCTCTACTTTCTCTCTCTATGAATTTGGGAGGCTAGGGTTCAAATGCGGGAGATGGTGGCTGGTTGAATGTGTTAAAGGGCTGATTATGGGCCCTTAATCACTTAGGCTCTTGCCCATAAGCCTAATTTATCCCATAACCCGTTTCCTTCCTTTATTAAATACCCACTAATTAAGCCCATTATTCTTGATGACTCGTTTTGACTTTTTGGGTGTTACATAATCCTATAAAACCTTACATTAAATTAGTTGATCATATAGTAAAATAAGAGTTATCATAATCTTGTTACTAAATAAAATAGCACATACACACATGAATATATACATACATACGTAAAGGTGCATGCACCAGACATACACACTGACCTCACACACACACACCCATATATATATACACACACATATATATAAGTCAACACACACACTCATATCAGCCTACACATGGTTATTTTGTATAAAATAAGAAGATTTTTGTAAAAAAAATATAAATTTAGGCTTGGTCAAATCACCACCCAAGCCACCCAATCCATGAAGGGTTCACCTAGGGAACTAGTGACATGCATTAGTTGCCATAGTCCCCTAAATCCCAACCATAATCTTGTTGAATCCAACCCCTCTCGGCCGAACCCCCTTTACACCACCATCTCCACTTTTATTTCAAACCACAACTCCCACAAAACACTCTCCCTCTCTCTTGGTTAGTCTTCTACTCTCTTGCACTCATCAAACATCAAGACTCCAGCCTTTTGAAGCCAAGGAACAACCTAAACTTGAAGCTCTATCAACCCTAACAAGTTAAGGTAAAAATCACTTGAACACACCCACACACACACGCACTTGTACATCATCAAGCTCTACCTTCCATTTCTTTCGTACATGGGCATGGCTTAATCTCTTAAATTAAACAACATTCTTTTATCATCTCAAGGTCTCATTCCATCCTTCTTTTTGACAAACAAGACTGGTGCTCCCAGGCGAGTAGCGTGGTCTTATGAACCCTTTGTCCATGAGTTCTTGGAGTTGAATCATTAATTCTTGCATTTCAAAAGGAGCTAATCTATATGGTGCCTTGGCTACAGGTGCTGACCCTGGTACCAAGTCAATTCAAAACTCAACCTGCCTCTATGGTGGTAATCCTGGTAGTTTGTCAGGAAACACGTCTACGAACTTTGATACAACAGGAACATCTTCAAGCCGTTTCTCTTCCTCGGCAGTCATTACATAAGCTACGTACACGACACATCCCTTGCATAGACATTTATTAGCTTTCATACAGGATATAATGCTCATGCCTTGTCTTGGCCTTTCCCCATATACTATGAGGGTTTCTCCTTCCGGTAGTGGTATTTTTAACAGCTTCTTATCAGACACAATTCTGAGCCTAAAAATGTTTATCCAAATCCAACGTACACCAAACAACAGTTTCATCGGCCTTGACTTAGGTTCTATTTACTAACTCTATGGTATAGGTACTAGATAGCTTAGAGGAATCTAAGTCAATTCTAGGCCTAAAGTTTGTAGAAACAAAGCTCTTATTTTCCCCAGTATCAAACAGTATGTATGCAAAATGGTTGTTAACAAGGAATGGATCCATCACAACTTCAGGTTCTTCTCTTACAGCTTCTGCGTTCATGACGAAAGCTCTTCTTATGGGGCGGGCAACCATAGGATTTTAAGCCTTTAATTTAGGGCAATAGTGGGGAGATGTTCGACTTCTCCACATTCACAACACATCACAGGCCCTGTGGTAGTAGATCTGCATTCTTTTGCGAAATGCACCGGTCGATTGCATTTGAAGCACACATTTGCTTTAACCTCCTGCCCTTGGAGTCTCACCCCTAGTTTGACTCGACACTGGCCCATATGATGTAATCCACATTTCCCACAAAATGGTTGGTTTCCCACATACGGTTTCTTCTCCCCACTTGGCTTAATTCCACTGGCTCTCTCGCTTGGACTTCCAGTCATAACCCTAAAGTTATCCCAGTTCTCTTGGTTCCCACACTCTCCGATCCTCTAGCACCTTCACACCTAACAACCTCATCATTTAGTGTCGGAGAATTTTCCACCGTTTCTTGAAAAGTCCTTAGTTTTGTAGCCTTTACCGTTCCCCTGAACTTCAGGGTCAAATCCCACACATACCTTCCTATCTTCATTGATTCGGGTGTAACCCAAATTGTGGCACTAGCAACAACAACTCATTAAACCTATTGGTGTACTCCAAATGTGTAGTTCCCTTCATCTCCAAGCTTAGAAACTTTGCTTCCATCTTCTCAATCTCGTTTTGTAAGGCCCCAAACCGGGTAAATATTGTTGTTAAGCAATACAATAGGGTTTAAGTTACAAAAGATTGGTTAATTGCGTTATAAAACAACAATAGTATCAAAATATGAATGGATATCAGTCTTGTCTCACCGAGTAGCTTCCCCCTCATGCCATTCTCAGCAGTGCTTACCTATCAACTGAAAATGTGTAAAATTCGGCTTTGCTGAGTGAGTTCTAGTCTTAAAAGCATTAAAATACTTTATATATATATAGATATTTGAAAATACTCTTTACATTTAAATGCTTTCTTTACATTCGTACATGAGCACGCATCATACAGACATCAAGTAAAATTTCTTCATTAATCATTATCGTACGCCTTTGTTGCTTTTCGTAGTTTTATCATTATCTTTCACTTTCTTATGGACCAATGTGCAATACCCTGAACATTGTGCACGAAACTGATGCTAGGCCTGTGGTCTATAAATAGACCACGAACAACGTGCACTAAGCTAACCCAGTCACCTAGGGTATGCTACAAGGCTCCTTTTCAGCCTCAATGACTGACCCTGTATGCATCCTTTGGGGTAGCTAACCCGCATCACAGTTGAGCTAACGACAACATGGTCGTGCACCTCCTATTCATTTGCTTGCAACATTTACATTCTTTCATTCATGTTCCACATTTCTTTATCATTAATCTTTCACTTTTATCAATGATAATACTTTGCATTTATGATCATAAACATACCATGTAAAGTCACATAATAATAATTACTATGGACATAAGAACAGCTTATAATTATGCAATATAATAACAACTAAAACCCTAAAGTCAATCTTGGGTCAAACTGTAATAATTCTGTTTTCACCAGAATTTCAGGAGAAATTCTAAGTGTTCTGCGCGCATGAGGACTATGCAGACGCATGAGGCCTGTTTAGGCGCATTACAACTATGCAAGTGCATGAGCTTACTTGGGCGCTTCAACACTTAGGTGCATGAGCCTTTTCAGGCGCATGGACACTATTTGGCGCATGGGGTATACTTAGGCGTCTGAGCTTAGAACTTAGGCACATGAACTACTGTTTAGGCGCATGGACTTATACTTAGAATTTCTAAGGCTTTTTCTAGGCACATGGGGTATTGTTTGGGCGCATGAATCCTATTTGGGCGCATGACCTGACTTAGAACTTTTTCTAAGGAAATTTGGGTGCATGGGCCTTATGTAGGCACATGACTAACCTGTGCAACATATTTCTAATATATTTTCAGTCCCAAATCACTACAACATCCTGTTCTAAGCTTATTACCATATTCCTAGGCCTAAACAAGACATGAACAACTTTAAATCCTCATCATCTAAGCACAAATGCGTACGATTACACACACAACATATGTAAAATCATTTAAATACATTTCCAGCCCTAGAGAACTTATAAAACATGTAAAATGCAGGGCCTAGAACTCACCTTAGCTGCTTTAACTTTGAACTCTCACATTTGAACCTTTCAATTATTTTAACACCTAAACATGACAAGAACACATACCCGAATACGTGCATACACATAAAAACATGTAGAAATTGGTCTCAGGGTTGAAAACCCATAAAACCAAACCAAAAACATGAAGAACACTTACCAATTTGCGAATTCAGCTTCTTTTTCTCTCTAAAACCGAAGATTTGCTGCTTTCTCTCTCTAAAGCATCGAGCAATGGGTGTAGCAGGTGGTGCGGGCGGCCATACCACCCTTTTAAACAAAATAATAAAAGGTTTTACCCTTTTACACTTTGCACCCCTCCACTTTGGCTTCTCTTTCTTTCTTACAAAATATATTTCTTTTATTTGACAAAAAGTTTCGAGTGTTACAAGTCTACCCCCTTAAAGAGGTTTCGTCCCCGAAACCTGTCATTCCTTGAATAACCATGGGTAATGTTGTCTCATCTCTTCTTCAGCCTCCCACGTAGTCTCAGAACCCTTTCAGTGCTTCCACTGCACACGTACCAGTGGAACCACTTTATTCCTTAATTTCTTCTCTTTTAGATCAATGATTGCTACTGGTTGCTCTACGTAATTGAGCCATTCATCCACTTCAATATCACCCAGTGGAACAATCATATCTTCATTCGCTAAGAACTTTGTCAGATGAGATACATGGAATGTAGGATGAATTCCACTTAACTCATCGGGTAGTTCTAACCTATAGGCCACCTCTCCTACTCGAGCAATAATTTGGAAAGGTCCTATATACCTCGAGCTTAGCCTACCTCGCTTCCTGAACCGGATAATCCCTTTCCAAGGTGAGACCTTCAACATCACTCGGTCGCCCACCTTGAATTCTATCGGTCTATGCCTCTTGTCGGCGTACGACTTTTGTCGATCCTTTGCCGCTTTCATGAAGGATTTGATCCTTTCTAACTTGCCAGTGGTAGCCTCGATCACCTCAAGGCTCCCCAACTTCTTTTCTCCAATATCACCCCAGCATACGGGTGTCCTACACCTCCTACCATATAGCATCTCGTAAGATGACATACCAATGCTGGCATGATAACTGTTATGATACGAGAATTCTGCTAATGGTAAGTGATCGTCCCAACTTCCTCCAAAATCGATCACACGTGCTCGAGCGTCTGAATCGTCCTCTCAGACTGACCGTCTGTTTGAGGATGGTAAGCCGTTCTGATGTGTAGCCTCGTCCCTATCGCATCATGGAATCTCTTCCAAAACTTTGATGTAAATCAGATGTCACAATCCGTCACGATAGACACCGACACTCCATGACAAGCTACAACCTCCTTGATGAACATATCCGCCAGTCTCTCGGATGAGTACGTCTCGCGGATCGGTAAGAAGTGAGCACTCTTGGTTAGATGATCAACAATCACCTAGATGGTATCGTACCCTCTCGCCGTGCGAGGTAGCTTCGTTATGAAGTCCATGGTGATGTGTTCCCACTTCCACTTGGGTATATCCAACGCTTGGATCTTCCCGTATGGTTTCTGATACTCTGCCTTCAATTGTAAACAAGTAAGGCGCTTACCCACATACTCCACCATGTTGCGCTTCATTCCCGTCTACCAATAATCTCTCTTCATATCTTGGTACATCTTCGTGGCACTGGGATGAATGGAGTATCAAGTCTTATGAGCTTCGTCCAAAATTCGTCCCCTTAGATCTCTTAATCGGGGAATCCACATCCGCACATTTCGGGTTCTAACACCAGGAGTGTTCTCACCCAACTCTGTGGCTAACCCTCTCATCCTTTCGAAGTTAAGGCGATCTTCTTTCAACGCCTCATCTTGGAGTTCTTTGACTTGCGTCATCACATCAGCGGTCATCGACAACCATGTTAGCCTTGACCCGAATTGGCTCGGGTCTTCTCCTTTTGGCTAAGGGCATCGGCTACCACGTTAGCCTTACCCGGATGATAATGGATCTCACAATCATAATCCTTGATGAGCTCTAACCACCTCCTCTATCTTATGTTGAGATCCTTTTGCTCAAAGAAATACTTTAAGCTCTTGTGGTCTGTGAAGATGGTGCACTTTATCCCGTATAAATAGTGCCTCCAAATCTTCAACGCGAAGAGCACAACCGCTAACTCTAAGTCATGAGTAGGGTAGTTGACTTCGTGGGTTTTCAGCTGTCGGGATGCATAAGCAATTACTCTTCCACGTTACATCAACACATAACCTAGTCCCGAATAAGAAGCGTCCAAATATACCACTAAGTCTTCACTCCCTTCGGGTAATGTCAAGATAGGAGCTTGAGTCAATCTCGTCTTTAACTCCTCAAAAGCACACTCCTATTCTCTACCCCACACAAACTTCACATCTTTACGCGTCAACTTAGTCAAAGGTGAGGCTATCTTGGAAAAGTCATGGATGAACCTCCTGTAATAACCCGCCAAACCCAAGAAACTACGGATCTCGGATGGCGTCTTCGGAGACTTCCATTGCATCACCGCCTCAACCTTTGTCGGGTCCACCATAATTCCTTCAGCATTCACTACGTGACCCAGAAACTGAACCTCGCGTAACCAAAAAGCACACTTAGAGAACTTAGCATATAACTTCTCTCTTCTAAGTATTTCTAATACTTCCCTAATGTGACCGGCATGCTCTACTTCGCTTTTTAAATAAATTAGGATATCCTCAATAAACACAATCACTGATTTATCTAACATGGGCCGACACACTCGGTTCATCAAATCCATAAAGGCAGCTGGCGCGCTAGTCAAGCCAAAATACATAACGAGGAACTCGTAGTGTCCATAATGCATAAGAAAAGCTGTCTTAGGAATATCTTGCTCCTTTACCTTCAACTGATGGTAGCCAGATCGGAGATCTATCCTTGAGAACCATCTGGCACATTGTAGCTGATCAAACAGCTTATCAATCCTCGGTAACGGATACCGATTCTTTACCGTCAACTTGTCTAACTCTCGGTAGTCTATACACATCCTCATACTACCGTCCTTTTTCTTTACAAACAAGACTGGAGCACCCCAAGGAGAGATACTCGATCGAATGAACCCTTTATCCATTAACTCTTGCAGTTGATCCATGATTTCCTTCATCTCAGTCGGAGCTAGTCGCGGTGCTTTGGCAACGGGTTGAGACCGGGTATCAGATCAATTTGGAACTCAATTTCATGATCCAGTGGCACACCTGGCAAGTCTAATAAGATCAAATGTATAGATCTATAATGATATTAGTGAACAATTCAATGAAATACAAACACAGTAATCAAATCAAAGCACAATATCAACAAAAATTCATAAAGTTTATTGATAATAGCAAAGACAATTACAATGTGTAAGTAGCAGATTCGTTCAAGCCTATCTAACCTACACAAGTCTAAGCTATATATACTATCAACAAACAAAGGAACTAACTAATTACAAAACTAGTCCCTATACTATGACAAAAACATAAAAAGACACATAAATACAAAATGTTAATCTTTAATGAAGCACTAACAATACTCCCCCTAAGATTTACATTGTCTTCTGTCTTCAAATTCTTTAGTCTTGTTGGCTTGTTCTTCTCTTTGTCTTCATTCTCTGATCTTCACTTGATCTGCAATTTTCATTCTTCTCTTGATCTTCAATCTTTAATCTTCAATCTTCAATCTTCAAACATAAAAGAAATCCTCAGGCTCTTCTTTGGTATTGAACATTGGCTTTTTCTTGAATAATTCTTGCTCCTTTAAGGCATTAGCTATGGCAGACTTGAATTTGCTAGCTAGAATGCCTTGTTCTGGTCTTGATTCATTAGTTTTAATCTCCATATTGCTCATCCTCTCCAAGGTGTCCTTTGATAATCCTGTTATGTCTATATTGGCATATAACTCAATAGGTTTTGAATTTTCCTTTGAGTATACCTCCAATACACCTTTCCTTGAAATTCTCATAAACTCTATATCTTTGATATCTTTCTTTACAATGTTAGCATAAGCAAGGGCTTTCCTTAGAGAAATTCTTTCCATTGCAGCATTCATCACATTGATAATGGAAAGAAAGTACTTTTTGTCTTGTTCAACAGTCTCTGAAAATACTTTTTAAAACTTTTGAACCTGGAGAAATGAAATGTAACTTGGGTGTAACAATTTAAGCTCAAACGCACCAAAAAGGGTGATCATATCCTCATCCCATTGCTCGAGATTCCAGACCAATTTAAGCTCAAACGTCTCTGTGTTATAAAACCATCTTAGGATTGGTTTAGACTTTTGTGTCCCGTCAATCGCCTTCAATCCTGGTGTTGTAACTTTTTCAAAATATTGATCATAAAATTCAACCAGGAAATGCTCTTCCTTTGATTGTATTCCCTTTATCTTTTATTCTTTTAAAACATAACAAAGTACTCCTTGTCCTCTTGATCACATCTTGTTTGAAGGAAAGTACTTGCTCTAGATATACCTCTTCGTAAAAGTTCAACAAACATATCACCTCTTTTAGCTCTAGATGGATTGATAAGTGGCAGTTTATTCAACTCTTTCAAGTCTTGCACTGGAAGTTTGATAATACTAGAGTAAAAATGATATACATCACATGCAGCATTCACTCTCTTTATCAAAAAGGCATCAAAAACTTCATCATGCTTCCATGCTATTATCTTCACTTGGTTAGTAAAATTAGGAGCAATCATTGTATTTAGAAGTTCCACAACTGATTGTCCTTTCTGCAAAACATTCCTTACCATGTCTCCTGTAGATCTTGCACTTTTAAATAGTAGTTTCTGCTCAGGAGAAGCTTTATAAGCTTGTTTCTCTAAACCAGAAAACATCTTTATCAGCACTTTTCTACTTTCATGAGCACTTGCTTTTGTGCCATTGACTTAATGTCTTGAGGCTTCAGCATCCTCGTTCTCTTTGTAATGTCCAAGTACTGAGGATTGTTAGTGTCAAGTATGATCATCTTGTTTGACTGCTTTTTAGTTTCCTGAAAGCTCCTGACAAGGTTCCTCAAAGACACATATTGTAGTCTTTTCAGTCTTTTCCAAGGATAATTATGTGCCTGTAACCATTATCTTAAAGCTGGTATGCTCATATCTTCAGGATCAGGATGATGTAGCTCAGATCTAGGCACTTCTTCAATATTGATACTCTTTTGAGCTCTATTCCATTCACCATGCTTTACAACTATCTCATTCGGATCAATTGGAGCTACTGACTCAGCTGCAATGCATTTCTCATATTCATCATTTATTTGAGAAACAGTCAGTCCATCCAAAAATACACTATTATACTTCATCCGTACTAGATAGTTATATCTGTCTTCAAAGTCTAGAGGTATTTCATCTTGTTTATGAATTGGTTCTAGAGGTGAGAATGTTGTTTCAAAGTTTTCTTCAACAATATCCTCATCTTCCAGCACTTCATCGTACCAATCATCACTGAACTCCTCTTCTATATCTTCAAGAGCACCAATTTTTTCTTGTGTAGTTGGCTCTTGTTCCTCATGAACTTCTTCCTCATGAATTTCTTCTATTCTTTGAACTTGTGTAGAAGATTCAGGTAATACTGAATCATCTATCTCATCAATTTTCCTCTTTCCTTTATCCACCTCAAAAATCTTTTCTACATCAATAGGAGTCATCTCGGATACAATAACAATATCTGGAGAATTTGGCTTTTGAGTCTCCTTTAACTTGTTCAACTCATCTTTCAACATTTAATTCTCTTCAGTTAACTTCTTGTATTTCTCTTCCAGTAAATCATAATCTCTGATTATTACTTCAAAATTCTTTATGACATCTTCTTTATCTTTTGCAAAAATAACAAGTTTTTCATCTTTACCTTGAATATCTTCTTTAAGCTTTACATTTTCTTCTTTCAATACATTCATTTCCTTTTCAAGAGACATGTTTATCACTTTCAGTTTCTCATTGTCAACTTTCAATTCAACTATAATTCTCTCTTGAGCACTGTTTTCTTCTTTCAATTTCTCCAACTTATCAACATCTGTAATGTCATCAGTCTGTACAGCCACATTTTATGCTGTATGATTGGCATGTCTTCATATTCTAAAGGAGATGTGCCCTGAAAGACAGGCTTAGAAAGTATAGCTTCCATAAAATCAAAATCAAAGGTTTGATTTTGTGACAACCGGTCCCAAGGTCACTATTCTAAACCCTAATTTATTTGCATCATATCCCATCTTATGTGTACTAATACTGGAAACAATTTAATTATATCAAGAATGTTAGAATCACCAATTGTTATTTGATCTATTTTATGATTCAATGTGATTTATGTGAATTTAGTCATTTTAAGTCTTGCCTTTTAGAAAATTCATGCCCGGGAATATTGATTAGTCACCCTAGCTAGAATACGAAGCCTTAATTGAAAACAATTTAAAAGTATGCATACATATACATACTTGGATATTTCGGATTATGCATGAAGGATCATGCACATGATAAAAACTAATATCATCTAATAACTAACAATTTTAAACACTACACTACAAAACAATACTACTAATTATCTTATGATTAAAAATAAATTGAAAAGCCTTCCACTAAAGGCCAAATCGGCCGCCCCCCCTTGCCACCAATCACCACACTTGTCCACCACTACACACAACCTTCCTATCACCCATTCTCCTTACATGCACACTTCACTTTTGCAAGACCCTCACTCCTCTCATTCTCTCCTCTCTCTCTCGGATTATCCACACCAAAAAACACACAACACTCTCCCATTTTAGCCCCTTTCCAACTCCAAAATCGCGAACCACAACAACAACAACATCGGCCAGCAGCAAACTGCGAGAAAGGTGACCTTTTGGTGATGTTTTGAGGCTTGGAACATGCAAGAATTGAGGTTCCAGCTCTTGTTAGAGGTTCTACAGTCAAGCCCAAGGAGATTTCAACCATCCACGACCATCTACACCTTCTAAACCGTGAGATACATCAAGTGTAAGCTCACTATGTTCGGTTTTGGTCATTTCTCAAGTTTAACTTCATTGTTCACCTAAAAACCCTATTTTTCTTGATGTAGCAGAAACCTCTCACTACTACCTTGTTCTTGGAGAGCTTCCCACGTTCTTCAACGTATTCCACAAGTATAACATGTCGATCTATAGGTGTAACAAGAGTTACACCTAGAAAACCCTCTTTTTGGGTGATTCTCACCACCCAACTTGTGCATCTTGTAACCTTTAAGAACCAACCAACCTTGTAACCTGCTTTCTGATGAATTATTAAACTCTTAATAATCTGCTTTGAATGTTAAAAATGGTTGTACACCATGAATGGAAGGTGTTAACACAAGAACACCATGAAAAAACACTCTTTCTACAAGTTACAACACATCTTAAACACTTTCTTGAAAAACCTCATAGACAAGGGTTATAACCTGCTCAAAAATGAGTTTTAGACACCCCAACAACCTGATTTTTAAGTTAGATGAAGTTTTGGTAATGAATAAACTTAAGTTACAAGGATTTACACAAGTGTAATGGTCGGTTATGGCATTTTCTATGAATTTGGAGGCTATGGATGTGTAGAATGACTAGGACACGATTTGGAACTGTTATTTCAGTAGGTTTTGATTAATATTAAGATTGTTAATGTTGTTTAATCCCTGGAACAAAGGACATGTTGTGTTTAGACCCATTTTGGTCAGTTTCGGGACCCGAAAACGAGCTAAAACTACTTAAAAACAAGAAATCTTGAACTATAAACTTTTTAAAGATAATTCCAGGTTCATTAAGGATTAATAAAGTGTTCTGGAGTTAATGGGAATTTTTAGTGGTCAAAAGATAATTTAAATGGAATTTTAGGTGAAAACGGGTGCTAACCGAGAGACGTTTTTAGGAAAATCTACGAAAAATGGATATAAGGTGAGAAATTATAAAAATCATGGCATTCCAGTAAGATATATAATAAAATAACTTATAAAGTGGAAAAGTTGGTCAAACAAGCTTTAAAATGGTCAAACCCGGTTAAAAACGCGTTTTAACGGTTTAAACGTAAAAATGAGTCTTCCGCTACTAGGCGTAAATTTTGTGATTTAAAAGGTTAGAAACTTGTGAAAATGATTTTAAAAAGTTAGCTACTGGACCTAGACTCAAAAACATGAAAACCCATAGTCAACCATCTAAAACCCTTCGGTTTTACCGTAACCGGCAACGTTAAACACGTAAATTATAAACCGAGCCCATAAACAGAAAATTTGAGTATACATTCTTAAAATAAAGTTATATTAAGTTCTTGAAACAGATTTTTGGTTATAAAGGTCATCTAATACAAGAAGCCAAACTTAAGGGTAGAAACTGTCAATTTGGAAACTTCAGGGGCCAAACTGTAAAATTTGGTTAAACTTCATAATCGACTCCAATAAACAACTTAGTCACTTTATTAGAATATTTATCATATATTCTGAACTTAGTAATGTAAAAACCCTTAATTGTATGAGAAACCTTGACTTTCCATAAAAGGAAACTTTTATACAAACCCTAATCGAATCAAAGTCGAACCCGACCAACTAAGGCTTAGACACTCTTGATGCACCTTAAATAGGTTAGAGCAGTAGCTAATCACTTAATATATTCATTTTAGGGTGCTAGACTTGAGACATTCCCGGCACACGAAGGAATTCTTTGCTTAACGTCTAAGGTGAGTTCTAGTGATCCCTTTTTACTTACTGTTTTTGGGATGGAACATGCTCTTTTGTTTATGAACTATGATTGTGCTTTATTTGATGCTTGTATGTAGGACTTTTGGATACCTACTGATGCTTATGTCATGATCATTAATTCTTTTGTGAACCGCTTGTTTTATGAGGATAGATCTATTTGGGGAATCCCCCACGCACAGTGGCTCCCACTACAGGGAGGTACCCCACTGAGATCCTGAGGGGTCGTTTGTGGCATGTAATAGGTTTTGAATAAGATACTATGGTGAACCATCCTAGCAGGAATGGTTCACTGTTCTGAGGCTTGGTTCTTTCCTTCGGGAATATCCGGTTAAACACAAGTTTAGAAGAGGCCAACCGGGGACCAAGTGAAGGGTTGATCGTGATACCCCACGATGACTGATACTAAAAATGATGTTTTTAAAAATCAAATGAGATTTTCATAAACTTTCACACTTGATTCTAAAACCCTTACTGTGGACTTTAAGAGTTCCTTTTATTGTTTTGAAACTTTAAGCACTTGAATTCACCAACTTTTTAGTTGACACAATTTTCTTTTGAGCATGTTTCAGGTAACCCGTGAAGACTCTTAGCTATTATGGAAGACTTAGACTCAACCCCGAGACCATGGCATTTGCTTGTGTGACCAAAATCATGACTTGAACAATTTGATTTAATGACTGTTTTATTTTGTTGAACTATGTAAACATTTAGGGCTGGATCTGTTTCCAGCCCAGTGTCTTTTAAAACTTTAAATGCCATGTGATGTTCTCTCCCTTTGAGCTCCTATATTGATTTGTTTCCGCTGCCATGTATGTTGTTGCTAATCTGTGACGTCCCACCCTACCGGGGCCCAGGGGTGTGACAGATTGGTATCAGAGCCAAAGGTTGTAGAGAAGTCGGGAATACCATAGTAGACCCTAGGCTACAACCCTGATACCCTAGGACTGTCCTTGTGGGAAAGTGTTGGAATGATCGAGTTGGGTAAATTGATGATTACACTTGATCAACTTAATCATGAATTTACCGGACGCGTAATTTCCATCACGGACCTCTAAGTTATGTTTGGACCTTTTTGTTTAATGCTGATTAACTTTGAAATTCATTTTGACTGGGGATTTGAAATTGATTTTTAAAGATGAACTGTTTTGCCTGACACTATTATGAGAAACAACTGATTCTAACATCATTGATGAGAAATACGTAGAGATTCCTGATACTAATGCCATCACTAGTACTACGAGTATATTATTATTAGTAAGATTATCATGAGCTATGAGAATCCAAATTACTCATGATGTCTTTTTACAGGAAACAACTATGGCTGACAAAGGAAAAGCGCCAGCCTACCCTACTGAGAGTAGTGCACCAACGAAGGACACCAAGAAGGCAAAACCACGCACGGAGTATGAGGAATACCTTAGGAGGTGTGGACACCCAGGTTGGATATCCGTCACGTTAGAGGACACTGAAGCTTCTGAGGACTCTTCTTCGACGACACCTTCCAGGAGCCGGACGTGCTCCCGCTCGCTGCATGTTGCCGCTCCGTCCCACTCACCTATCCCGCCCATTGGGAATAGGGGAGCACGCACCATCACTCATCCACGAAAGAGTGCTAGACCTGGACCGTCGGTCTCATTTAGGATGCCTCCTCCTCCTCCACCACCGGTTAGGACTCCCATACCTGCACCACCGTCGTTCGAGCCATACCGACGCCACCCACAGGAGGAGCCCTGGATGCCTCCGAGGCACATCATGTACGACGGCCCCAGCATACTGGCAGGGGATAGGTATTCACAATCCAGTCGTCGGGCTAGTGACGTAGGACCTACTGATGCAGCACTAGAGGAGCTCCTGAAGACCGTCCGTCGCCACAAGCTGACTCTTCAGCACGCTACCTGGACCTCCCAGTCTGCTCAATTTCAAGCTATGATGGCGTCACACGGGTGCAGAGATTGGAGCTGGAGCAGGAGCAGAGGAAGAAGAGCTCTGGATGGATGGGATGGCTGAAAAAGAAGTGGATGTGAAGGCACATATGGAAGGGGGAAGAAATATCTGTCTTTGAACAGTTGAAGGAAACAAACTTATCATTATCTAACATTATTATTATTATTATTATTATTATTCATGGGGGTGATGGCACCTTCCACTTTGTAAGAACTAGACTCTGATACTATGAACTTTGTCTTGTTTTGAACTGATTCCTATGATACAATGTTGTTGAAACATTTATGTTTATCTGTCATGTGTTGTTTATTCATGGTGTTGGGCCATGCCATTCTTTATGACTGCCTAAACTGTTTAAATTGGTAATCTGTGGAACTTGGTAAGTTGTGTGTAATTATACACCGTATTCTCTCCTCGTATAGAGGGAGCCTTGTTGGGAATTGATGCATAGACTGTTTGAAACAAATTATGAGATGCTAAACGACTTTATCTGTAGTACTACCAGAATGCCTACCAGAAGAGGAACACGCATCGGAAGGCAAGGAGCATACCGAGGCCGTCACGAAGGAACAAGGCAAACCAGAAACCAACCTCCTACTCCTCCAGGGACTCCCATCGGGGGGAATGCTAACTCAAGAAATGACGAGAGGATGGAAAATCTTGTGGCACAGCAAATTACACACGCTATACCAACCATCATTGTTCAAATCAATGCTGACCAGAATGACGCCGGAGGTGGTACTGGGACTATAAACAACGAGGAATCTGAAGCTATCAGGAAGGGGTGCTCCTACAAAACATTCATGGCTTGCAAGCCAAAGGACTTCCATGGCATCGAGGGTGCAATTGAAACATATAGGTGGCTGGACGAAATCCAAGCTGTGTTAGACATCAGTGAATGCAAGTTGGAACACATGGTGAGGTTTGCTTCTCAATCTCTCAAGGGACCAGCACTTGAATGGTGGAAGACCATCATTCAGCCTCGAGGCCGGGACGCCATTGGTAGGATGAACTGGTCTGAGTTCAGGGAACTAATCACCAACAAGTACTGCCTGACCAACCAGCTAGAAAAACTGGAGGCTAGATTTTTGAATCTGGAGATGAGGGGCCCGAACTACACAGAATACATCAACCAGTTCCTTGCATTGTCCCGACTGGTACCACACTTGGTGATGCCAGAATCCAAGGGCGTGGCCCGCTTCATCTAGGGGTTACACCCAAGGGTGAGGGGCATGGTTCGGTCATCCAGGCCTACAACCATACAGGATGCGGTCGACTTTACCAGTAGTCTGACCGACGACCTAGTTAGAGCTGGGTGGACTGAACACGGGAAAACTGAGGACAAGAAGAAGGCTGTGGAAGAAAAGAGGAAGTGGTTTGATATTAGGAAGGTAGTCGGCAGCAGTAGCGGTTCAAACAAGAGACCTAGAGAAGAAGCGAGACGAAGTGAGTGGAAAGGCAAGGTGGTTGTATCTAGGCACAAGCCCATTCTGCGATAAATGCAAGCTTCATCACCAAGGGGAGTGCAATCCCATGCCTTGTTATCTGGTCACCTGGACACCTACGAGCCACAATGCTATGAGTGCATGCAAACTAGCAAGAAATAGGGACACCCGACTCAACAAGCCCAAGGGAAGAGATTTTGTGATGGACCCAGCTGGAGCCCGAAAGGAACCTGATGTGGTTAATGGTACGTTTCTTGTAAACAATCATCCTGCTACCGTTTTATTTGATTCTGGAGCGACTGCTAGTTTTATCTCTAGTGCGTTTAGATCCTTGATTGACCTACCTATGTGTACCTTAGCCGATACGTTTACCGTTGAATTAGCTGATGGCAACATTTTAGAAACTAATGAAATCATAAAGGATTGTTCAATAAATCTAAATGGAAATACATTTAAGATAGATCTGATGCCTATTAAGTTAGGAGTATTTGATGTGGTTGTTGGCATGGACTGGTTGGCTAAGAACAGAGTCGAAATTGTCTGTGATGAACGCCTACTCAAGATACCATTGAACGACAAGGAAGAGTTAGTAGTGCAAGGAGAAAGGAGTAACACTTTATGCCCTATGATATCCCATTTAAAAGCTACCAAGAGCTTAAGGAAGGGATGCTCAGCTTTCATCATCTACGTGATGAAGACCAAAGAGGAGAAGAAGATTTCGGACATCCCAGTAGTTTCTGAATACCCTGAGGTGTTTTCGGAAGACCTACCGGGACTTCCCCCGAATCGACAAGTTGAGTTCCAAATAGATTTGCTGCCTGGCGCTGTACCGGTAGCCAAAGCGCCGTATCGACTCGCTCCTCCTGAGATGAAGGAACTGATGACACAAATTCAAGAACTATTGGACAAAGGATTCATACGTCCGAGTGTCTCTCCATGGGGTGCCCCGGTGTTATTTGTGAAAAAGAAGGATGGAACCCTACGCATGTGCATTGACTACCGGGAGTTAAATAAGTTGACCATAAAGAACCGTTACCCACTCCCGAGGATAGACGACCTATTCGATCAACTTCAAGGAGCAAGCTACTTTTCCAAGATAGATTTAAGATCCGGTTACCACCAACTGAAAATAAGAGAAGAAGACATACCCAAGACGGCTTTCCGAACTAGGTATGGGCACTATGAGTACTTAGTCATGCCCTTCGGGCTGACCAATGCACCAGCAGCATTCATGGATCTCATGAACCATGTATGCCGCCCATATCTCAACAAGTTTGTGATCGTGTTCATCGACGACATTCTGATCTACTCCAGTAATAAGGAAGAGCACGAGAAACATCTCAGACTAATTCTTGAATTACTCAAGAATGAACAACTATATGCCAAATTTTCAAAATGCGAATTTTGGATGCGAGAGATCCAATTTTTAGGGCATGTAGTGAATGAGAATGGAATTCAAGTTGACCCTTCTAAGATTGAGGCCATAAAGAATTGGAAGATTCCTGAGACTCCCACTGAGATTAGACAATTCCTAGGATTGGCTTGATACTACCGACGATTCATAAAGGACTTCTTGCGCATTGTGCAACCATTGACCGCACTGACTAAGAAGAGCAAAACCTTTTTGTGGGAACCAGAGCAAGATGAAGCCTTTGAGACGCTCAAGGAAAAGTTATGCAGTGCACCCGTTCTAGCCCTCCCAGAAGGAGTCGAAGACTTTGTAGTCTATTGTGACGCCTCGCGTCAGGGGTTAGGATGTGTGCTAATGCAATGCAACAAGGTCATTGCCTATGCATCTAGATTGCTAAACGATCACGAGAAGAACTATACTACGCACGATTTGGAATTAGGTGTCGTGGTGTTTGCTCTCAAAATATGGAGGCACTACCTCTATGGCATGAAGTGCGTCATTTACACTGACCATCGAAGTTTGCAACACAATCTCGACCAGAAGATGCTAAACATGCGCCAAAGAAGATGGGTTGAGTTGTTGAACGACTACGAGTGTGAAATCCGTTATCCTCCCGGTAAGGCCAATGTGGTGGAAGATGCTTTGAGCATAAAGGAGAGAGAAAAACCTCTTCGTGTACGAGCTTTAAGGATAAGTGTGTACACTGACCTAATTGCAAGGCTGAAAGAAGCTCAAAGTGAAGCGTTGAAGGAGGAAAATCTAGCAGGAGAAGGATTAACTGGAATGGAAAAGCGATTTGAAACAGGAAATGATGGTACATATAAGTGCGAAGGGAGAACTTGGGTGCCAAAGCATGGGGGAATTCGAGAGGTAATTCTCGATGAAGCTCACAAATCTAGGTATTCAGTTCACCCTAGGAGTGATAATATGTACCAGGATTTGAAGGCACTTTTCTGCTGGCCTGGAATCAAGAAATCAATCGCTATGTATGTCGGAAAATGTCTAACCTGTGCCATGGTAAAAGCTGAAAACCAAAAACCGTCAGGGACGTTACAGCAGCCAGAAATCCCAGAATGGAAATGGGATAACGTCACGATGGACTTTGTTACCAAGTTACCCAGAACGTTTAGGGGTCATGATGCTATTTGGGTAATAGTGGATAGACTAACCAAATCAGCTCACTTCTTACCAATTCGGGAAGACTATGACATGTCAAGACTGGCTCAACTGTATATCAATGAAATAGTGGCTAGGCATGGTGTGCCACTATCCATAATCTCCAACTGTGATAGTCGTTTTACTTCGTGTTTCTGGAAATCACTTCAACGAGCTTTAGGGACCCGGGTGGACTTAAGCACGGCTTACCACCCGTAAACTGACGGTCAAAGCGAAAGTACTATTCAAACCTTAGAAGATATGCTGTGAGCTTGCGTAATTGATTTTGGTGGGAACTGGGATAACCATCTTCCATTGGTAGAGTTCTCCTATAATAACGGTTACCATGCAACTATCAATGCTGCTCCGTATGAGGCTCTCTATGGTAGGAAATGTCGGTCACCCTTGAGTTGGAATGAAATTCGTGATAGTCAAGTGTTGGGACCCGACATCGTATTGGAGACCACTGAGAAGATTTTCAAGATCAAGGAACGTCTACGGGCAGCAAGGGCCCATCAAAAGAAGTACGCTGACAGAAGACGAAAACCATTAGAGTTTCAGATAGGTGATAGGGTAATGCTGAAGGTAGCACCATGGAAAGGAACCGTGAGATTCGGAAAAAGAGGCAAGTTAAACCCAAGGTACATTGGACCATTTGAAATACTAGCAAGAATTGGTCCTGTGGCTTACAAGTTGAAACTGCCTCAGCAATTGAGTTATATACACGACACCTTCCACGTGTCAAACTTGAAGAAATGTCTGGTAGACAAAACCTTGGAGCTACCGTTGAAGGAGACAAGAATCAATGATAAGCTGAACTTCGTGGAAGAGCCTATAGAGATCACGGACCGCTTAGTTAAGCAACTCAGACGAAGCCGCATACCCAAGGTTAAGGTGAGATGGAACTCGAGACGAGGGCCGGAATTCACTTAGGAACGTGAGAACGAGATGAGGAAGAACTACCCGTAACTCTTTAAACCCACCCGTACCAATTCTAAGCGATGTTAAAATTTCGGGACGAAATTTCCTAAACGGTGGGAGAATGTGACAACCGGTCCCAAGGTCACTATTCTGAACCATAATTTATTTGCATCATATCCCATCTTATGTGTACTAATAATGGAAACAATTTAATTATATCAAGAATGTTAGAATCACCAATTGTTATTTGATCTATTTTATGATTCAATGTGATTTATGTGAATTTAGTCATTTTAAGTCTTGCCTTTTAGAAAATTCGTGCCCGGGAATATTGATTAGTCAGCCTAGCTAGAATACGAAGCCATAATTGAAAACAATTTAAAAGTATGCATACATACACATACTTGGATATTTCGGATTATGCATGAATGATCATGCACATGATAACAACTAATATCATCTAATAACTAACAATTTTAAACACTACACTACAAAACAACACTACTAATTATCTTGTGATTAAAAATAAATTGAAAAGCCTTCCACTAAAGGCCAAATCGCCCCCCCCCCTTGCCACCAATCACCACACTTGTCCACCACTACACACAACCTTCCTATCACCCATTCTTCTTACATGCACACTTCACTTTTGCAAGACCCTCACTCCTCTCATTCTCTCCTCTCTCTCTCGGATTATCCACACCAGAAAACACACAACACTCTCCTATTTCAGCCCCTTTCCATCTCTAAAATCGCGAACCACAACAACAACAACATCGGCCAGCAGCAAACCGCGAGAAAGGTGACCTTTTGGTGATGTTTTGAGGCTTGGAACGTGCAAGACTTGAGGTTCCAGCTCTTGTTCGAGGTTCTACAGTCAAGTCCAAAGAGATTTCAACCATCCACGACCATCTACACCTTCTAAACCGTGAAATACATCAAGTGTAAGCTCACTATGTTCGGTATTGGTCATTTCTCAAGTTTAACTTCATTGTTCACCTAAAAACCCTATTTTTCTTGTTGTAGCAGAAACCTCTCACTACTACCTTTTTCTTGGAGAGCTTTCCAAGTTCTTGAAGGTATTCCACAAGTATAACATGTTGATCTATAGGTGTAACAAGAGTTACACCTAGAAAACCCTCTTTTTGGGTGATTCTCACCACCCAACTTGTGCATCTTGTAACCTTTAAGAAACAACCTTGTAACCTGCTTTCTAATGACTTATAAAACTCTTAATAATCTTCTTTGAATGTTAAAAATGGTTGTACACCATGAATGGAAGGTGTTAACACAAGAACACCATGAAAAACCACTCTTTCTACAAGTTACAACACATCTTAAACACTTTCTTGAAAACCCTCATAGACAAGGGTTATAACCTGCTCAAAAATGAGTTTTAGACACCTCAACAACCGGATTTTTAAGTTAGATGAAGTTTTGGTAATGAATAAACTTAAGTTACAAGGATTTACACAAGTGTAATGGTCGGTTATGGAATTTTCTATGAATTTGGAGGCTATGGATGTGTAGAATGACTAGGACACGATTTGGGACTGTTATTTCAGTAGGTTTTGATGAATATTAAGAGTGTTAATGTTGTTTAATCTCTAGAACGGGTGCTAACTGAGAGACGTTTTTAGGAAAATCTAAGAAAAATGGATATAAGGTGAGAAATTATAAAAATCATGGCATTCCAGTAAGATATATAATAAAATAACTTATAAAGTGGAAAAGTTGGTCAAACAAGCTTTAAAATGGTCAAACCCGGTTAAAAACGCGTTTTAACGATTTAAACGTAAAAACGAGTCTTCCCGCTACTAGGGGTAAATTTTGTGATTAAAAAGGTTAGAAACTTATGAAAATGATTTTAAAAATTTAGCTACTGGACCTAGACTCAAAAACATGAAAACCCATAGTCAACCATCTTAAACCCTTCGGTTTTACCGTAACCGGCAACGTTAAACGCGTAAATTATAAACCGAGCCCATAAACTGAAAATTTGAGTATACATTTTTAAAATAAAGTTATATTAAGTTCTTGAAACTGATTTTTGGTTATAAAGGTCATCTAATACAAGAAGCCAAACTTAAGGGTAGAAACTGTCAATTTGGAAACTTCAGGGGCCAAACTGTAAAATTTGGTTAAACTTCATAACCGACTCCAATAAGAAACTTAGTCACTTTATTAGCATATTTATCATATATTCTGAACTTAGTAATGTAAAAACCCTTAATTGTATGAGAAACCTTGACTTTCCGTAAAAAGAAACTTTTATACAAACCCTAATCGAATCAAAGTAGAACCCGACCAACTAAGGCTTAGACACTCTTGATGCACCTTAAATAGGTAAGATCAGTAGCTAATCACTTAATATATTCATTTTAGGGTGCTATACTTGAGACATTCCCGGCACACGAAGGAATTCTTTGCTTAACGTCTAAGGTGAGTTCTAGTGATACCTTTTTACTTACTGTTTTTGGGATGGAACATGCTCTTTTGTTTATGAACTATGATTGTGCTTTATTTGATGCTTGTATGTGGGACTTTTGGATACCTGCTGATGCTTATGTCATGATCATTAATTCTTTTGTGAACCGCTTGTTTTATGTGGATAGATCTATTTGGGGAATCCCCCACGCACAGTGGCTCCCGCTACAGGGAGGTACCCCACTGAGATACTGAGGGGTCGTTTGTGGCATGTAATAGGTTTTGAATAAGATACTATGGTGAACCATCCTAGCAGGAATGGTTCACTATTCTGAGGCTTGGTTCTTTCCTTCGGGAATATCCGGTTAAACACAAGTTTAGAAGAGGCCAACCGGGGACCAAGTGAAGGGTTAATCGTGATACCCCACGATAACTGATACTAAAAATGATGTTTTTAAAAATCAAATGAGATTTTCATAAACTTTCACGCTTGATTCTAAAACCCTTACTGTGGACTTTAAGAGTTCCTTTTATTGTTTTGAAACTTTAAGCACTTGAATTCACCAACTTTTTAGTTGACACAATTTTCTTTTGAGCATGTTTCAGGTAACCCGTGAAGACTCTTAGCTATTATGGAAGACTTAGACTCAACCCCGAGACCATGGCATTTGCTTGTGTGACCAAAATCATGACTTGAACAATTTGATTTAAAAACTGTTTTATTTTGTTGAACTATGTAAACATTTGGGGCTGGATCTGTTTCCAGCCTGGTGTCTTTTAAAACTTTAAATTCCATGTGATGTTCTCTCCCTTTGAGCTTCTATATTGGTTTGTTTCCACTGCCATGTATGTTGTTGCTAATCTGTGACGTCCCACCCTACCGGGGACCGGGGGTGTGACAGATTTTCAACATCTTCTTCATGCACAATAACTTCATCTTGCACATTAACATCAGCTTCATTATCTTGAGCTTCATTCAAAGTTTCATCATGAATAACATCACCAGATGTTCCTTCATCCATATCATGAGTCTCAGCAGCATGATCAGAAGCAGTCCTTTCACCATTAGCACCATCATCATCATCACTACTGCTTGAATAACTATCACTATCATCATCATTATCTTCATCATTTTCATCATCCTCTTTATCAACAATCTCATCAACAATCTCATCAACAACATCCTCAATAAGATCATTTGGATCTATTGGTTCATCTTCAGATAAATGAAAGTGTTATTGATTAATGTCAACCTCATCCATCGCTACATTTCTCATGTAATCAAAAAGAGGTATATTTGGAGTACCAGTGCTAACTGCCAGTCTTTTGTATACAACTTCAAACATATGTTCCAGCTCCAGTTTATCACCTTCAACTCCATCAACATACAAATTAGGATGATCTTCATATATAAGCAACTGAAGAAACCTCGGATACATCAAGTACTTATTTCTTCTTCCTCTCTCTAAATTGAAGATAAATCCATTCATAATCCACCTAGCCATATTAAATCTTCTATTAGTGGCTAAGGCTATGATAGGAGATGCAATGTCCACTGGGAATGAATCCCATCCTGCACTTCTTTTGGACATCATTATTGAAAGATATAATAGAGTAGTTTCGAATGGTTATAAACCCTAGCCCTGAAAAATTGCTTCTTAGGGAAATGGTCAAGGTGACCCATCAGCATAAACACATCCCTACATTCATTGAATGTATACTCTGATAAATCTTGAGGATCATTCTCCCCCAATCTAAGAGCTACTCTAATTGCTTGCTTAGAGACTTCAAGCATCCTATCATTTGTAATAAATTCTCTCACAACTTTGTTTCCTTCATCATCTCTTTCAACTTCAGCTGTTCTCTAAAATCTTTTAATAAGTCTTGCATTGATCACCGGTCTGGCACACATGGCATATGCATATTAGTTCTCAGCAGAAATCTAATCATGTCCTCATAGCCAGTTGCCTCTCTACTTTCTTCATCCAAATAAGCAGCTACATTGTGCTTTGGTTCAAATATCAGTTCAGCCTTCTACACAAACAAACACACAAAATTTAGATATCTTGATTTATTTGAATGATTTGATTTTATTAAACTTTGAATTAATGTTAAGGAATTATTATGTTTTAAAACACTTAGTTTTTATTTTACATCAAATTGTACTTAATCATTTTCTAGAATTACTTAAAATCCTGTCCAAATCATATTAAATACAATTTGTTGTATCATTGTTTTAAAAAAACACTAAGTCACTTATCATTTATCAAAGTTATTTATCAATTAAGTTCTTATGAATTATTTAATCAATTTTTATTAAAAAATATTTTCAAATTTTGGACTGTTCATCTTCTTCATTCGACTGATGAAGAACACCATGAACTCAATGTTCATGAAAACAACAGTTCCATATATCAAAATGATCGAAATTCTGTATACATTAACAATATATGATCAATTTTAGTTCTTAGATTCATTTTGATGTATCAATTTAAAGTTTTTCAAGTTTTAGGGTTCCAAACGTCTAAATAGACTAGAAACGTCTGACTGATTTTGAATCTGAAACTTGAAATGAAATGATTTTATCAGTTAACTTACATTCGTAAATCACTTATACATACTTTTGATTAAGAAATTTCAGAAGCAAATGACAATTTGAGTGTAATGGGTGAAAAGGGTGTCGACTGAGTTTAGGGGTCTGAGATTGTGAATGAGTGAAAAAATGAGAAGTGTTCTTTAAATACTAAGTGTAAAATTCTAGACGCATGAGCACTGTATGGGCGTTTGAGGTTAGACGCATGAGAACTGTTCAACCGCATGAGAACTGTTCAGACGGTTGGGAACTGTTCAGCTGGTTGTGCACTGTTCAGCCGTATGAATCTATATGAAACGTCCAACACTTTGCCAATTTTACACTTAAAACGTCTGGTACTGTGTAGACGCATGGGAATGTTGAACCGTCTAACACTTAACCAAATTTCTTCAGACGTTTGACAACTGTTCAGGCGCATGGGTCTATGCGAAATGCCTAAACACTTGCAATAATTCTGAAATCTCATCATACACCTAAATGGACTTATGGTCACTCTTTAGACACATAAGATTCAATACACTTGTATATTTTTCACATCTTTCACCTGAACACTGTTTAGACTTATTAGTACTGTTCACGTACTAATATTCAAACAATTTTTATAATTTTGAATTTTTCCCAAAATTTACATTATTAACCCTCAATTTTCACTTTTGACATTTTAAACCATTTTATTTTAATTTAAAATTGCAAAATTAATTTTCCCTTCATTTTCGTCTCAAAATTAACAAATTGTCTTGTTTTCAACATTTGTAAGAAGCTTTTCCACTTGAAAATTTATAGGTTCATTTTATCATTATCAAAATTTTACATTATCAAACACACACATACTTTGAACATTTTTCTTCATCCTTTCCATTCAACATTTTAATTTAGATTTTCTGAGAAAACTCTTACATTTATTACTCCCCTTAAACTTTTAAGTTTTATAAACTTAGAAGTTTCCCAAGTTGACACAATATGATCACACTTATCATTGTTAAATTGCCTGCACACAGAAAACATACACAAAATCAAAATTAAAGCAGAAATAAAATATAATATTTACAATAGAATCATTGTCTGCAGTGAGATCATATCAGTTAAGATTAGCACATTAAAATAATAAAGTGTGAATAGTCATAGACAATGAATAAATCCTGATCAAGTGTGTTCCAGGTCAGTGATGTCACAGCAAAGGAGACACAAGATCAAAGGACAGAAAATGAGTGTTTTTGACAAAAGAATCAGCTCACTTACTTTTTCAATTCTTGGATTAATTATGGTAGAGTTAGATATGACATGATGTGACTCACACAAAGACTTAGAGATATCAGCTATGATCAAGACATGCAAGTAAGAACACATTCTCAACTTATTACGTGACAAATATGCATAACTAGAGTTCATGTTACTTATTTAAGAGAGAATGATCATGGATAACCATTTGATCAACTCTAACCATCCATTTGAATGGGTTATGCACATTGGCATCTTTTGCATCAAAGGAGAATATCCAGGTCTGTAATCACTTACAACAGAGGATATCTCAGCACTTCAGGTGTATGATGACTCATAACAAAGATGTGAGATGATGCTTGTAACAGATCTCATGATTAGTCACATCACCATCAGGTCTGAGTGTTCTAACTTAACAAGCAATCAATCTGATAAGCTAATACAACTCAAAAGTAATAAGATGAACACACATACAAGCATAGATGATTTAGTTTAATCACAAGAATTTACTTGTTCAGTATAATAGCATGATATTGTCTACACATCATATCTGATCAGGTCAGACTTTATTAGCAAGTGAAGTATGCAACTGATCTCACTAATATACTATCATTTCTCACATGTTGCAAAAATAGGCTCATTCATAAAAATGAATTAACAAATAAAGAAAGACTCTATTTTTGGAGTTTTTTGTTTTGTATTTTTATCTTTAATTTTTGAGTTTTCTACTTTTGTATTTGGTTTTTCTATAAAAGAAAACACACACACACAAACTACAATTAGGCAAATAACTTTGAGAGGTTCACTTATGATGACCTTTTGGATTAGAGAGGGTTCTGATCATGGTAAGATTCAAAAAACAGAAAGAAGAACTTAGAAACTAGGTTTACACTTGATTAATAAGACCAATTAACTCCACTAAGTACTCAAACCGTCCTGGTAAGAAGGCTTTAGTAAATAAATCAGCCAACTGTTTTTCAGTTGCAATTTGAATCAAAATGATTAAACCTTTGTCAGAGTTATCTCTGAGAAAATAATATCGAATCTCGATATGTTTTGTTTTTGAATGTTGGACCGGATTAGCTATAATGAACATAGCAGCAGTGTATCAATGTAAATGGGTGTTTTAAGAAAATTGAACCCGTAATCCAGCAGTTGGTTTTGCAACCAAAGTATTTGAGAACATCCTGCTCATGCATCTATGTACTCAGCTTCTGCAGTTGAAACAGAGACATTCGTTTGTTTCTTGCATTTCCACGAGACTAATTGGGGACCTAGAAACTAGCAACCACCCGTTGTAGATTTTCTATCTTGATAACATCCTCTATAATCACTATCTGTATATCAATGTACTCAAAGTTTCCATCGTAAGGATACCAAAGCCCTAGAGTTGGTTTACCTTTAAGATACCTGAATATCCTCTTGACAGTAATTAAGTTGGATTCTTTTAGGTTTTATTGATTCCTGGCACAGACACAAACAACATTCATTATGTCTGGTCTAGATGCAGTAGAATACACCAAAGAACCAATCATGGATCTGTATAAAGTTTGGTCCACTGATTTTCCTTTAGGATCAGGCTCAATCTTAGTGTTTACATCAGCTAGAGTTGTTATGGACTGACAATCTTACAGTTTGAATTTCTTTAAGAGTTTGTCAACAAACTTCTCTTGATTGATGAATATACCATCTGCAGATTGTTGAACTTGCAGTCCAAGGAAGAAATTGATTTGTCCTATAGAACTCATCTGAAAACGAGACTTCATGATATCCTCAAATTCATTGCATAGTTTTGTACTAGTAGAACTAAACATGATATCATCAACGCACACTTGCACACATAAGAGATCATCAGCATCCTTCTTTATGAATAAAGTTGGATCGATTTTACCTCTTGTTTATCGATGTTGGATCAAGTGTTGTGACAATGTCTCATACCAGATTCTAGGTGCTTGATGGAGTCCATACAGAGCTTTGTTAAGCTTGTACACCCGATGAGGAAATTCTGCATCCTCAAAGCCCGGAGGTTGCTTCACGTACACATCATCAGTGATTGGACCGCACAGGAATGCACCATTAACATCCATTTGACACACCTTGAATTACGTGAATGATGCATAAGACAGGAAGACACGAATGGATTCGAGTCTTGCAACTGGAGCAAATACTTCATCATAGTCAATTCCTTCTTCTTGTGTGTATCCTTGTGCAACTAGTCTGGCCTTGTTTCTAATCAAAATCCCTCGATCATCAGTTTTATTTCTAAACAACCGTTTTGTTCCTATAGCATTTTCTCCTTCAGGTAACTCCACCAAATTCCATACTTCTTGTTTACGGAATTCAAGTAATTCTTCTTGCATGGCTTCAATCCAACCATTGTCCTTTAACGCTTCGGTAACGTTTTTAGGAACAATTTGAGAAAGAAAACAAGAGTATAAGCATAAGTTTGCTTGTTCTGATTTACTCCCTGTTGTTCTCTCATTCAATGGACCAATAATCTGTGATGTTGGATGGTTCTTATGAATACGAGATGTCGGAATCTCATCACATTGAACATTAACATCCAGATTTGTTTGATTCAAGTTGGAGAGCTGATGCAGTAGGTTAGAAGAATGTGGATTGAAGTTTGGAACTTGAGTCGGTGAGTTGATAAAGTAATCAAAGATACCGGTATCAACTGCATCACTAGAGATAGATGATGTTCCTGACTCAGGTTGCACAAACTCATTACCATCATTACGAATTGGTTGTGATCCTTCTTGATCATATGAAACTGAATGATCTAAAGCTTGATTAGCTTGATCATTTGTATTGAATCTAATCATTGAGTCCTTGACAAACGAGAAGAATGTGTAGTCCGGTCTTGAATCATCTGGGTCGTCAGAATCTGAATCCTCACTGAAAGATCCAAGATCTCCTCTAGAGCTCTTCTTACCTGTAGAATCAAGAAAGTTTGATTGATTAAACAAGCTAGATTGAAGAGAGTTTCACAGTGAATCTAAATTAAATAACCAAGCAGGTCCATTTGAAACTGATGGAAAAGAATTTTTCAAAAACTTAAAGTTGAATGTTTCAAGAATAATATTTGTCGTAGAGTTATAAACTCGATAGGCTTTTAAAACAGATGAGTATCCAACAAAAAATCCATTATCAGATTTTGCTTCAGATTTTCCTAAATGATCACTTGAATTAAGAATCATGACCAGACAACCAAATGATTTTAGAAAATTTATATTTGGTTTCCTGCCAAACATTAACTCATAAGGAGTTTTCAATTTATCTTTCACAATTAAAGTTCTATTCTGAACGAAACATGCAGTTGATATAGCTTCATCCCAGAAAGTGATAGGAATCTTTGCATCAGCTAACATAGAACGAGCAGCTTCAATCAGTGTTCTATTCTTCCTTTCAGCAACTCCATTTTGTTGAGGAGTTCTGGGAGCACTGAACTGATGAGCTATTTCTTTATCTGCACAAAACATCTCAATGTTAGCATTTTTGAATTCCGTACCATTATCACTTCTTATTATTTTCACTTTGTGATCTAGTTGATTTTCAACTTTAATGATACATTCCTTTAGTAATTCAGCCGTTTCAGATTTAGCAAGTAAAAAAGAAAACCCATGAAAAACTTGTATAGTCATAAATGATAACTAGACAATATGATTTTCTTCCAATACTCTTGACATTTGTTGGTCCAAAGAGGTCCATGTGTAACATCTATAGAGGTTTGGAATTTGAGTTTATCAGCTTGGTCTTATAAGACGCTCTGTGTTGCTTACCCTTCAAACATGTTAAGCAGTGATTAGTTGTTGCAAACTTCTTGGATGGAAGTCTAATGACATGATTTCCTGCTACAAGCTTCTTCATGTTCTTGAAGTTTGAATGTCCGGGACGTCTATGCCAAAGCTAGCTTTCATCATTTGATGCTTTAGAAATTATGCAAGTTGTTTCTGTTGAAGGATCAACCTGAGACATATCCAACTTGTATACATCTCTGTCCCTTTCAGATTTAACAATTACCCAATCCTTGCTTATCTGAAATCCTAGCTTCAAAACATAACAGAAAGAATCATCAAATAGAACAGAATATGATTTATCACATATTTGGGATACGCTTAAAAGATTAAAGTTCAACAGTGAACAGAAGTTGACTTTGCCGAAGCTTATTATCCCATTTGATACTGTTCCTTCTCCTGTTATTTTTTCACCTGCATCACCACCAAAGGAGACATGCGTTCCATCCTTTAACTTAAAGTCTTGTAACAAGGCAGGATTGCCTGTCATGTGCCGGCTACACCTGCTATCCACATACCATGTATTGAGTGGTCTTCTCTGGCATACCTGCACAACAAGAAAATAAAGTTGAGATATCTACCCAAGCCGAGATGGTCTTGGGTTTTCCATATTTATCAACAATGGTAAATTGTTTGAAATGAAGAGTATTGAAATCAGGTTTATTCCTAGTAAATTTACCAATCTTGTTATGAACATTCATACCATTGGAGTGATCAATTTTTGAAAAGTATTCATAACCAACATTTTTATTAGTCATTCTTATAGATCTTGGTATGAATTGTTCTTTCAGAACTTGTTTTGGCCTCATATAATTGTTCTTTTGAAAAGATCTCAGACCTAAAGAAGGTTGGTTAGTTAATCATTGAAATCCATCAGTTTGATTTTTCATATATTGAGGATTAACATAACCTTTGCTCATGTTTGAATTGGCAAATCCTCTATTAGGTGAACTCTTTCTAAAATAACAATTCTCAGTATTGTGAGTTTTCTCATCACAATAAGTACAATATTTGTTGAAATAATAATCTGCTATAAAATGATTTCTCATGTCACATATGTGACAATACCTATTGAAAAAGCACTCAGCAGTATCGTGATTTTTCATATCACATATTACGTAGTATCTTTGTAGAGATTTAAACAACTGCTTGTTAACTTTTGATGTTAACACTATATTTGATTCATTTTTATATTTTGGCGTCAGAAAGTTAAATTGTTGTTTTTGAGTTGTCAATTTTTTCTTTTGAGTTGACATTTTGTTGTTTGACACGTACTTTTCATCTTTTGTTCATGAACTTCCTTCATTACTTCCTTAGGAACAAATCTTTTTGTAACAGCAGAAGTCTTAGAATCTGAAACTGTTTTCAGATCAGAGTGAGATTTGTTCTTAGGACTTATCTTGCATTGTTGAAGAGAGTTCGTATTCAACAAACCAGCTGACACAAATTTTATAGGTTTGAGTTTAGTTGCTTGATTTGTTGGTTTGATCAAATTTTATAAACTTTTGTTTTGTTCAGTTTTTGTTTTAGATAACTTCCTTCTTGTTCTTTGATCTTTCTGTTTTAGATCAATAGGGTTTGAATCTTCTGATGTTCCTTCCTGATGTTTAGCTGTATCTTTGCTTTTAACTTTTACTTCTTCCAATACAGAATAATTTTGATCAGAAGAGTTCTTATTTTTCTGTTTAGGTTCATAAGATTTTATCTTGATTGGATGACCATTTTTAATCTTTCTCTTGATCATTTTCAACAAAAACTTTTACATTATCTTTTTCATCTTCACATTTATAATTCTTGATTTTGTTCTGAAAGGCTTTGAGTTTAGCCTTATTCTTAGGAGAGTGATCATGCGTATTAAAGTTCTTTGGTACAGTGTTTGTTAATGATTCAGGCATAGGTTCATGAGTGAATCCTAGTCCTGCTTTCTGTTTATCTTTTCTCTCACTCACTAGTTTTTCAACTATCATTTTTGAACTTTTAACTTTAGCAAGATTCATTTGAGTAGCAGCATGTGCTATCTTTTCTTGTTCAAGGTTTTTGGTCATTTCTTCCAATTGTTTAGAAACAATTTCTAATTTTTTTATCATTTGGTTCCATGATGTTTGAAGAGAAATGATCTTTTGATCTGCTATTTTATGGTCAGATTTTAATTTGTTATGCATTGACTCTTCTTGTTTCAGTTTCTCATAGATTTTATATGAATAGCTTCGATAGTATTCAACATGTTCGAAGCATGATTTGTCAACATTGGGTCGATAGTGCACAATTTCTCTCTTACTTCAGATGGTATTTTAGGAAATTTTGGAGATGAGGTTTCAGAGTTTGAGGGTGAAGTGTCAACATTGGGTTGATCAGATTGTACCATTAGAGCTACTTCATCTGTATCCTCCTTAGGATCTGATTTGTCACTCCAATCATAGTCATCTTCTTCCTTCTCACCTTCCACTTTTGAATCACTGTTCTCTGACCAATCTTCCCCTTATATTTCTGCAATAAGAGATAAACTTGAGGTTAGATCATTAGTAAATTGTTCAGCATATGCACTCCAATCATAACCATCTTTAATGTTGACTACAAGAGGTTTCTTAGGCTCTTCAGATGATTTTGATTCATCTTTAAGCTCTGGCATAGGAAGACTTTGATAAGGCTTTTGGAAAGTCTTCTGAGCTGATTGAAACCTCTGATTGCCAGAACTTGATTGAGCATTTCCTCCATTATTACTGAGAGCTTTACATTCTCTGGAGAAATGTCCATAACTATTGCAGTTAAAACACCTTGACTTTGACTTGTCAAAACCAACAGTTTTGTTAGCAATAGGCTTGTACTTCCTATTGACATATGAGTGTTTTTGTGTTCTATAGGCAATCATCACCATCTGCCAATTCAGAGCCATCTCTTCAACATCTTCAGGATCCATCTCGAACAAATCCTGCAAAACAAGGTCTAACTGAGTTAAATGGCTACCTTGATATGCTTGAAAACTAGCCATGAATGTAGTGAAAGCAGTTTTAGACTCCTCATCCTCTAATAGGATGTTTATAACATCTTTAACTTTGCTAGATTTAGCAGAGTTAGTTGATGGAGTCTCTGTTTGAACATTGGAACTTTGAGATTTAGGAGGAGATTTAGGTTGAGACTGAGTAGTATAAGCAGGAACACTTGTGAATGATCAATCAGTGAAGAACCCTGCTCCAACAAACAAGTCTCACTCTTCTTCTGGAACACTCTCACTCTTTGCCATGAATGCATTCTTAACAGAGTTTGCAGGAGATGTAACAAATTGATACTGTGACATTGATGCTGCTCTATCACTGTTCCTTGAGCTTTCATCAATTTCAACATACTCTATTTTGGCAATAAGCAGATCTAGATCCATGGGAAACTTCTCAATATGCTTTAAAAATGTCACTATTTATTTCCATGATGAGGGTAAAGCATTAAGTAGTCTGAGATTTAGATCTTCAAGATCAGGCTTGATGCCAGCTGTTGACATCTCAGTTGTAAGCTGAACAAATCTGTTCATCATCTGGTTTACTGTTTCAACAGACAAATGTTGAAACAGTTCTAACTGCCTTTTCAACTTTTGTTTCTTTAGGTTTTGAATCTCTTTTCCTCCTTCACAGATGGTTTTTAAAGCTTTGTATATGGTATATCCAGTCTGATATCCATCAAGCCTTACTAGAACTTCCAAAGGTAGTCATTTGCACATCAAGGAGTATGCTTTGATATCATTCTTAACCTTTCTCAAATCATCTCCTTGCAAACCATCTTCAGGGTAGGGTTCTTATTAATCTTTAGTCTAGACAAAACTCCTGTCAGGCCCATCAGTGGTTATTGGAATGTATGGTCCTTTTTCAATAGATTTTCAAAAATCAATGTCAATAGAATTCAAATGATGTTTTAACCTAAGTAACCAATTTTTGGAATATGCTCTGTTTTTAAGTTTATGAACTCTATTTTTTAAGTCTTTTGATTTGACCATTTTTATATTTCGTTGAATTTTTATGTTTTTGAGTTAAAGAAATGAATTGAAAATATTTTTGGATTTTTCAATTTTTTTTAAAAAAAATTTCTAAGTGTCAAGTGGTGATGCGCCTGAACAGTCTAGAAACGTCCCAACAGTTGTGGAACTCCTGAATTTGAACAAGAACTGTTTAAGGGATTGCCTTAGAAAAATTTCCAAAATGCCCAAAGTTGATGGGCCCGAACAGTTGCAATGCGTCTAAACAGTTTTCAGACGCCTGGGAGTTACAAACACCAAAACAGTTCTAATTCATCTCAACAGTTTTGATGCGTCTAGAACTACTTGAGCTAAAACAGTAGAAATACTCCTCAACAGTTGTAAAACGTCTAGCTTGAACACGCCTACACAGTTGTAAAGCGCCTGAACAGTTGTCAAGCGCCTAAATACTTAGACAATTTTCAGCAGTTTTCAAACCTAATGCGCCACATTCATCCTGTTCTTATGAATGTAATGAACTCAATTCTTCTGAAATCCTTCAAAACTTGATGAATTGGATTGAAATCTTCCAATTAGGTAGATTTAATGCCGCTAAACAATCTTCTAACTTCAATTTCTTTGATTATCAACAACAAATCAGTGAATCTCTCAAATTTCAGTTCGACAAATGTGAAGACTTTTCAAACCCAAATTCGACTAATTCTCGGAAATTTGATGAATTTGACTGCTGAATGTGGTTCAATTCATGTTTCTAATGATGAAACACAACTAAAATCTACAATATTTCAATTGAATTGCTTATCAATCACAGAATTAAGTGAATTATGATTTTTCAAAACAAAACTCAATTCACTCAACCAACAGCTCTGATACCATTTGATAGGATCAAATGTATTGATCTATGATGATATTAGTGAACAATTCAATGAAATACAAACACAATAATCAAATCAAAGCACAATATCAACAAAAATTCATAGAGTTTTTTTGATAATAGCAAAGACAATTACAATGTGTAAGTAGCAGATTCGTTCAGGTCTATCTAACCTACACAAGTCTAAGCTATATATACTATCAATAAACAAAGGAACTAACTAATTACAAAACTAGTCCCTATACTATGACAAAAACATAAAAAGACACATAAAGACAAAATTTTAATCTTTAAATAAGCACTAAGAAAGTCATCTGGGAACAGGTCTGGGAAGTCACGCACCACTGCTACATCGGACAATTGTAGTACCAACGCATCCACATCTTTTACATAGGCCAGGTAGGCACTACATCCACGTTGCATGTACTTCCCTGCCACCAGCATCGAAATCACCTTAGGAACCGTAGCGACGTGATTACCGTAAACCGTCACCGAACTTCCATCGGGCGCAGTTAATCAAATAATCTTCTTGCGACACACGATGATTGCTTTATAGGTTGCTAACCAATCCATTCCTAGCACTACATCAAATCCACCTAGGGGCATCAAATGTAAATTGGTAGAAAACCTATGGCCCTCTAGTTCTATGGCACAATCTTCTATTATATCAGTAATCCTAGTAGACTTACTAATAGCAGTTTCTACGTCAAAAAGTTCATCGATACTTCTACTACTAATAAGCGACTTAGCAAAGAAATTAGTAGAATTAAAACTCGTACTAGCACCAAATCAAATAACACAGAGGCACAAGTTTGGATTACTAGAAACATATCTGACACGACATCAGGGTCCACTCTGGCCTCCTCCCAGGTCATCGTGTAAGCTCTACCAGTTGTCCTCTGCCCTCCATCTTCAGCTTTCTTCTTCGCCCCCATAGCTTTTTGCCCTTGGCTTCTTGCAGTCCTTACTCACTTGGCCCTCCTCGCCACAGCTGTAGCACCTCGGCACCCTACAGTCTCTAGCAATTTGGCCAGGGTTGCCACACTTGAAGCATACATTCAATCCCAACCTACACTCACCGGTATGCTCCCTTCCGCACTTACTCCACTTCCTCATCCTAGGGCTTAACGACACCCTACGATCATCCACCTTCATCTTTTTGTTGTTTGGGATGAAGCCACCACGTCCAAACCGCTTCCCGTTCCCGTTCTTATCACCACCAGCTATCTTCTTCACCTCCACCACCGTCTCCTCCCGTTCATCGTACAACCTACCCGCCAAGTCTATAATCGATCGTAAGGTACCTGGCTGAGCAGTGATCAAATGCCTGCGAATATCAACCGACAATCCTTGGATGTACCTCTTGATCTTCCTTGTCATCGGCGTCACCTGATCCGGCACCAGCCTTGCCATTTCGTTAAACTTGGTGGTGTATTGGTGGTGGGTCATGGTTCCTGCCTCAAGTTGTAGGAACTCCCTCTCGATCTTGTCGAGTTCTCGATGAGGACAGAATTCCTAGATCACTAACTTCTTAAACTCTCTCCATCGCATCTTCCCAATGGCCTTGGCACCCTCAGCTTGGACAATGTTGTCCTATCAACACAACGCTGAGTCGAAAAAAGAGTGAGTAGCGAACTTCACCTTCTGATCTTCACGACACTCACTAATCTCCAGCACCGCTTTCATCTCCCTCACCCTTCGGTGAGTGGCAACAGCATTTCCATTGCCATCGAAGGTCGGGGGTTTGCATTGCTAGAATGCCCTGTAACTGCATCTCCTTGTCGTTTCCCGCACTACTATCTCCTCCTCATCACTGGAGGCTGCTCTCTCAACATTCGGCTCCTCACCCTCATCATCACCCCTCTCAGTCTCCCTTCTCCCAGTCGTAGCTCTTCTCTCTTCCTCCTTCCTCTCATCCTCTTTCACAGCTCGAATGAGTTCAGTCACTACAGACGGTAGGATCATCTGCATGACTTGGTGGACCTCCTCCACCACTGCCTCCTTCACTGAGGCCCTCAGATTGGCGCTCTCATCAACGCCCTCCTGCTGATGTACTTCAGGCTCCACATGTGTCGTCTTGGCAGCCCTAGTCTTGTTCCTTGTTACACGCGGCTCAGCACCACGTCCACCATGTCCTCCTCCTCTTGAAGCCTTAGATGATCTACCTCCCGCCATCCCCTAAACGCTATAAGATTCAAACACTAACACAGTCATTCAAGGTAATAGCTCAGTTTATGTTAAGTATAGTAAGTCCCTAATTACAGTGGCCAGTTGTGATTAGCCACTTACTTTACTCTTCACACCCCAAGCATTTCTTGTCCTGACTACATCAGTATCTAAACCTACTATAAACACATAAGTCAAATAGCACACGAACATAATTCTAGTTAACTTTAAGAAAAGAAATACCTGATGGCATGTAGCTACTTGGGATGACATCCTTTCATTTGTCCTATTTTTAGTTTAAGATTAGGTTTTTGAAATAGTTTACCCAATTCACTTAAACTTTAGCTCTGATACCAACTTGTAAGGCCCCAAACTCGAGTACCTCATAGTTGGACAATCATCGCATTAATACATAAAAACATTATATAATTCATATAATATGGAGCGGAAATAAGTTAACAAATACCATTCATCTTCATTAGTAAATATTATTGTTAATCATTACAATAGGGTTTAAGGTACAAAAGGTTGGTTAATTGCATTACAAAACAACAATAGAATCAAAATATGAATGGATATCAGTCTTGTCTTGCCGAGTAGCTTCCCCTTGTGCCATTCTCAGCAATGCTTATCTGTTAACTGAAAATGTATAAAAGTCAGCATTGCTGAGTGAGTTCTAGTTTTAAAAGCGTTAAAATACTTTATACATATATATGAAAATACTCTTTACATTAAAATGCTTTCTTTACTTTCGTACATGAGCACGCATCATACATACATCAAGTAAACTTTCTTCATTAATCATTAACGTACGCCTTTTTTCCTTTTCATACTTTTATCATTATCTTTCACTTTCTTATGGACCAATGTGCAATACCCCAAACATTATGCACAAAGCTGATGCTGCGCCTGTGGTCTATAAATAGGTGTAACACCCGGATAATATAAAGGATGCTAGAATGAAGAATAAAAATGGAAATATGCCATTTAACCCAAGTGGAGGGGTAAATGTGTCAAAAGTACAAATTTAAACATTCTTTTTGTATAAAAGCAACATGGCCGCCCATGCCATGTTACTTTTCACCTATCATTCGGATTTTTAGAGAGAGAGAGAAAAAAAGCAGAGAATTCTCGGAGGTTATAGAAGAGGAAAGGGAATTTGAAGTTTTTGGTAAGAATTCTCAGTTTATGATGTTTTAGATGTTTCTAGTCTCGGTTATGTGCTTATAAATGTGTTTGTGTGTTCTGGTTGTATATGTGTGTGGGTTTTAGGTGCTAGAAACGTCTGAGAAAGCTCAAGAGAAGGGTTCAAACCTGAAAACAACTAAGGTGAGTTCTAGACCCTGTATTTTAATCATTTAAATTCTTTGGGGCTGAAAATGTATGTAAAATCGTTTTTTACAATGTTCATTTTGAACACTCGTATGTATCTATGTGTGTATGATAATGTTCTTATGGTGGTTAGGTATTAGTTATGCTTAGAATAGTGTTATTAAGCTTAGAACATGAAATGAAAATGATTAGGATTGATAATATGTTAAAACATGATAAACAGGTTGCCTAACCACCCAAACAGTACTCCCAACCGTTTGAGATTTGCCTTAGAATGATTAAGTAGGCCCAAACGTCTAAACAGGGCCGAACCGCCTGAACATTGCCCCAGCCGTCTAGAAATGCCTTAGAAAATTCTAAGTGCAAGCCCAACCACCTGAACAGTAGCCCCTGCGTCTAAGATTTTGACTCAGGCGCCTAAGTGAGGGGCAAACGTCCAAATAGTGCCCATACGTCTGAGATGGCCCAAACGTCTAAGTGTTAAACCGTCCGAATAGTGCCCATCCGTCTGGGATTCCCCAAACGTCTAAGTGTTGAACCTCCTGAATAGTGCCCATGCGACTAAACAGGCCTCAAGCGCCTACATAGTATCCATGCGTCTAGAACACTTAGAATAATTTCTGAAATTTTAGGCAAAACAGAATCATTAGAGTTTGACCCAAGTTTGACTTAGGGTTCTTTAATTGTTATTATATTTGCATTATTATAAGTTGTTACTATGATCATGGTGATTATTATTGTGTGACTTATGTGGTGTGCCTATGATCATAAATGCAAGTATTATCTTTAACATATTGAAAGAGAAATAACAAAGTGAAGTGGAACTTAATTAAAAAGTTAACAAGTCTTGCAAGCATATAGTAGGTGCACGACCATGTTGTCGTTAGCTCAACTGTGATGCGGGTTAGCTACCCCTTGTGCTCACAGGGCCAATCAATTAAGATTGGCGGACCTTTGTAGCATGCCCTAGGTGACTGGGCCGGCATTGTTTACAGTAATTCAGACCATAGACTGTAGGGGGCCCAGCACCAGTTTCTCCGCGCACATAGTTTAGGGTATTGCTCATTGGTTCATATAGACAGTGAAAGATAAAGTTAAAAGAGTACAAAATGAACAAGGCATACAGTAAAGAAAAAAGCATTACCTAGTTGTATAGTTAACGTGTATTCACGTACAAGAGTAAGAGGTGTATTTTTACAAAAAAAAAGAGTATTTTCATATATATACATTATACAAGGTATCTTTAATACTTATAAAACTAGAACTCACTCAGCAACGCTGACTTTTATACATTTTCTGTTGGCGGGTAATGGTTGCTGAGGATGGCACGAGGGTGAAGCTACTCGGCAGGAAAAGTCTGACATCCATTTTTAAGTCATGATATTGTTGTTTTGTAATGCAATTAAGCAACCTTTTGTAACTTTAACATTGTTGTATTTCTTAACAACAGTATCTTTTTAATAATGGAGAATGGTTTTTGCTCACATAATTCCGCTGTTTATTTAATGAAATGTATATTAATTTGTTTATGTGCATTGAATGACCAATTGTGAGGTGCCCGGGAACGGGGCCTTACAAGTTGGTATCAGAGCCATAGTTTAAGTGAATTGTGTGAAATATTTTCAAAAACCTAAACTTAAACTAAAAATGGGACATATAGAGGGATGTCAGCCCGAGTAGCTACGTGCCATGAGGTATGTCTTTTAAAAATGTTAACCGGTATTATGTGTGTGTGCTATTTGACTTATGTGTTCTTAGTAGATTTAGATACTGATGTAGTCAGGATAGGAAATGCTTGGGGTGTGAAGAGTAAAGTAAGTGGTTAATCACAACTGGCCACTGTCATTAGGGACTTACTATACTTGACATAATATGAGCTATTACCTTAAATGACTGTGTTAGTGTTTGAATCTTATAGCATCTAGGAAATGGCTGGATAGAAGTCTTCCAAGGCTTCTAGAGGCAGAGGTCGGCCACGTATGACTAGGAGTAGTGCTAAGGCTCCTGAGACGGCTCATGTAATAGGATCTTTGTTAGTTTCCTTTTGTAAGTTTGTTTAGTTCAAGTCTACATGTTAGCTGTCGGGCGAATCTATAGTTTCGGCCTGGCGAAACTGTTAGTTTCGCCAGACGAAACTATTGAGCTCAGATCATGTTTACCCAGTGAAACTGTTAGTTTCTACCGGGCGAAATTATAGTTTCGCCTATATAGTTTCGCCTACAGCGAAACTATATGCGAAACTATGACAGCTATATATAGATTTCTTTTGTCTAATTGTTGGGTATCCTTGCAAGAAACCCTAATCGTGTATTATTGTTGCAAGAGGATATTGTGAGCTTGTTCTTTCTGAATACATTGAGCTTATTTCAATTCATTCACTGTTGTTCATCATTAAAACCATGTTTGAAAGCTTTTTGGTGTTATTTTGATCATCCTTCTCTTAGTGTTTGTTGTGTGTGTTTGGTATTGAACGATTCAAGCATTCTTCTGCACTGAAAACCGATCAAATGGACCAACAATATGGTATCAGAGCCTTAGTGCTCTTGATTGTTTGAGGTTTTTGGTTATTTTTGTTCAATACCAACTTTTTTCAAATTTTACTTCAAAACAGAGTGTTTTTGTCATGGAAATTGATTGGATAGTGTGCGTTTTTGATTGAGGAAGCTTCGTGAATCACTCCTTTTCAAATTTCATTGAGATTTGGGTGATTTTCGATTGTTTTTAGGGTTTAAAAGGGTTTTCTGTTCTTCCAGCGAAATTACAGTTCCTTCCAGCGAAACTGTATCTTCGTTCAGCGAAACTGATACTTTTTCTTCTTTGATATTCGGTGCGAAACTGTATTCTTTGAACGAAAGTTCATTCAGATTGGGTGATATTTGTGCGAAATTGTTGCTGAAATTCATTCGAACGAAAGTTCAAGCTTGTTTCCTGCGAAATTTACAGCAAAACTAAGCTACTGATAGTCTCTGGCTAGCGAAAGTGTTGCCGAAACTACGCTCTTGATCGTCGAAACAACCAAAATTAAGCCTGCCGAAATTACACTTTCGCCATAGCGAAACTACATTTCAGCGAATCTACTTCTTCTTCAGCGAAACTGTTATGTCCAAAATGACTACTCTCACCTTGGCTGATTTAGAGAGTGTTGCACCAAACCGACCCCTAGACTCATCAATGGAGATAACTTTGAAGATTGGAAAAGGTGTCTTAAGGCTTTCTTCTTCTACACCGATCACAACCAATGGGAGTCAATCATCACTGGACCACACAAGCCAACCGTTACTGTCGGTGGAACTGTCTCTCCAAACTCGGACTCCTCCACATTCACCGAAAAGGATCAAAAACTGATTGACAGAGATCAGAAAGCATTCGGAGCCTTGACTTTATGTCTTGCACCTGATATTTACAATCGCTTTGCAGAATTCAAAGATGCAAAATCTCTATACGATGCCTTGTGTGAATTTTACGATGGAAACGAGGATCTAAGGAAAGATAGGAAGGCTCAAGCTGAAAAGGAGTTCAATTCATTTGTGGGACACAAGAATGAAGATCTTACTGACATTACTAATCGTTTTTTGTCTGTTTCAAGTACCCTAAAGAAGTATGATGATCAGCTAGGAAATCATGAGCAAGTGAATAAACTCCTAGACTCTCTTCCACCTCAGTGGAGTTTACAAGTGAGAATGTTGAAACAAGAAAGAAACTTTGCTGACTATAAACTAATGGATGTGATTAACAAGCTGAAGTCTTTTGATTTGGATCTAAAAAGGAGGGAGTTTAATCAATCCATCATGCCAACATCCGGTTATTCACAGAATGCTGCATTACTATCGTCCGCTGCAAGCTCTCCAATGCAGGCATCGCGTCAAGGAGCAGTGACTGTGTGTGATTTTTCTGGAAGTGGCATTAACCCGGGGAAAGAGCAAGGGAATTTAAAGGCATCTAATGAATCTACTGTCCCAGCTGAGACTATGGCACTTTTTGGGATGTTTGTTTAAAGTTATGAAGCACTTGTTGCTGGTGATCTGAAAGGAAAAGGAATGACTATGGAGGACATGTATCAAGTGGATCCAGATGATCTTGAAGAAACTGATATTCAATGGCAAATGGCAATGCTAACGCTTAGAGCTCGGAGATTTATGGAAAGGACTGGTAGAAAGAACTTTGGCAGTCAAGGTTCCAACTCCAACCTGGGTTATGATAAGTCTAAACTTAGATGTTTCAATTGCAAGCAATTGCGACACTTCAAACGAGAATGTCCATTGCCAATTGTCACTGATCCTAACAACTCTGGAGTTCCAAGATTGACTGCTGGTGGGAGTAAAGATGAGTCAAGCCATAAGAAAGAAACTGCTCTAATTTCTAACTTTGACTGGAGTGCAGAGGCTGAAGAGACAAAAGAAGAAATTAATCAAGCTTTAGTAGCTGAGATTCAGAAGGAGAAAATGAAGATGAACTGTGATGACGAGTTTGATCCATTTAAGGAGTTTAAGGATGGAGTTGCAGAGAATGAGTCTGAGAAAGATGAAAATATGAAGGAGTATGGAAAGTCAGAAACTCAATCTACAGTGCTTGAAAGAAATGATGTCAATGCTGCTACCACTGTGGAGGAAAACAAGTCGTATACTCCTGTGTGTCAATGTGATAAAGCCCTTGCAGCTGAGAAGGTGGTGATGGGACTTCCATATGAGGTAATTCAAGATATGTGTTCACCTGCATGTAAAATCAGATTATTTGGGGTTTATAAGGCTAATCGTTTATTAATTGATAATGAAAAAGACTTGAAAAGAATTAATGAAGAACTTAAAGTGAATGAGTCAAAATACTTTGTTAAATTAAATGAAGCGCTAAAAGAAATTGATCATTTAAAAAGAATTGTTTTAGAAAGAAACGTTGAGGTGAACAGTTTGACTGAAAGGGTTGCCCTAGCTGAGTTTGAAACAAGCAAACTTCAGTCAAAACTTGATAAAGGGACCATATCAGGAATGAAACATGATGATTTATGTAAATCTCAATGTGGGGCTAGGATTAAAACAGGTTTGGGATATGAAAATGCTAAGGTTTATCCTCCACCTAGTACATACTGTTACTCTCCGATGCCCATTCCACATCCTTCTAATGATTTAATCAAAGAAGATTCTAACAGTATGTCTGCAGGTTTGGAAGGTGTGAATCCTATGCATGTTCGTGAGGACTACGATTATGGACCAACTAGAGGTCTTGGATGCTCTAGTCTTAGTACACCTGAACCCAAGCTTTCTGTTTTAGATCATAACTCTAGTTTAAATTCTGTTTTTGTTTCTAGTAATGCTGTAAAAGACTCTGTTTCGTTCAGTTCTAGTAATGTTTCTGTTTGCTTGTTAAATGCTATGGACCGTGATTCTGATTTATCTATTGATGTTACTGATTCATTGTCTGATAATGCTACGAATAGCAATGAAGAAACAAAAACTAACTCTTTTGAAAAATTCTTTTCTCATCCCATTCCATCATTTATACCTGCAAAATTTGATGTGCTTAATGACAGGATTGTATCTTCATCTGAGGCAAGTACTAGTGACACTAGTACCTCATGTATTTCAGATAACACTTCAGTATCATCAGCACACAATCATTCTTTTCAAAATAAAATCAACTCTGTCAATGCAAATGAGGAATACAGTGATAATGATTTAACACTTACTGATTCAAGTTTATCCAAATGTAATGAAGAAATATGCATTGATGAAATCTCTGACCCATTACATAATACATCTAAATTAAAATCAAATTGTTTTCAATGTGGTAAAGACGATCATGTAGTTAAGCATTGTCCTCAATTACATCACAGATATGTTTATAGACGTTCTTTTGGAAGTAAACTGAATCAGTTAGTTAATAAGTTCTTTTGCAAGAAATCCACTTCGGAGAAACCTAAAGTTGTTCAAACTTGGGTGGCCATTACTCCTGGTTAATTCTCTTTTGATATGATTGCAGGAGTCGTCCACTAAGTCTGTAAATAGTGTATGGCATGTTGATAGTGGATGCTCGAGACACATGACGGGGCTTAAAGATTTATTGACCAACTACCGCATAATCGATGGTGGCTATGTTGCCTTCGCAGGAGACAAGAAAGGAGGAAAATGATAGGTCAAGGAGAAGTTTGTAATGGTTCGCTCACCTTGGAAAAAGTCAATTATGTTCCCGAGCTTGCATTTAACCTATTGAGCGTCTCTCAGATTTGTGATAAAAGCATTCCAGTCTTATTCAAGTCTAATGAATGTATCTTTTTGAAGTCTGAGTTTGATATTCCAGATAATCTAGTTCTCATGCGGGCTCCCAGAAAGAATGATACATATCTCCTTGACATGAATTCAAAGAGCTCATCATCTGCAGTCACATGCCTCTTGTCAAAAGCTTCCACCTCTGAGTCCTTCTTATGGCATCGTAGATTGGGCCATGTTAATTTCAAAATAATAAACAAACTAGTTAAAAACAATCTCGTTCGGGGATTACCTTTAAAAGATTTTTCTGTGGTCGAGAAATGTATGGCATGTGCTAAAGGAAAGCAACATAAGAAACCACACAAACCTAAAATTGAAAATAGCATCTTAAATCCCCTAGAGTTGTTACATACTGATTTGTTTGGCCCAATAAGTGTTAAATCTATTGCTAAGAAATCTTTTTGTCTTGTGGTTACAGATGACTACTCCAGATATTCATGGGTAAGATTTCTTACTCAAAAGGGAGAGACGACTGAGGAGTTGCAAAAGTTAATTCTCTCGATTGAATCGATAAGCAAGAGAAAGGTTATGGCTATTCGAAGTGACAACGGTACTGAATTCAAAAATCAAATTTTTGATTCCTTCTGTGCCACTAAAGGAATATTAAGACAGTTCAGTGCTGCGAGAACTCCTCAGCAGAATGGTGTCGCGGAACGAAAGAATCGCACCCTAATTGAAGCCGCACGTACAATGTTAATAGAATCCTCCTTACCCATCATATTTTGGGCTGAGGCTGTGAATTGTGCTTCTTATGTTCTCAACAGGGTGCTGATAGTCAAAGATAAGATGAAAACCCCGTATGAACTATTTCACAAACGAAAGCCCTTGATTGATTTCTTTCGCCCATTCGGCTGCTCGTGTACTCTTCTGAATACTCAAGCACAGAAGACAAAATTTGGTGCTGTTTCCGATGAATGTTATTTCGTAGGATATTCTTCTTCCCAGAAGGCTTATCGGGTATATAACAAGAGGACACGTATAGTTCAGGAGTCATTCTATGTCGATTGGCAGGAATCTAATTCATCTAATGTTCCCACAGAACCAGCTTGGTTCTTTGACTCAGATACGGTGTTCAAATCATTCAATCTTCCAATTTTCGATGATGATGTGCCCTTCTCCAATTCAACAACAAACTTCATTCCACCTGCCCCCGTACCAACTGAGCCTATTGTGCTTCCTGTCACTACATCCGTTAATGATACCTCAGTCAGTGTTGCTTCTTCCTCATCTTCATTTGATCTTCCACCTCCACCCATATCAACATCACCTTCTTCATCTCCTTTACCGAACTCTTCTTCCCCATTCAGCTCATCATTTACCCAACCATCTACTGATATCCCTTCCATGACTGTGGATTTCAAAACTTTGAAAGATCATCCACACGACAACATAATTGGTTCCATTACTGATGGAGTTCGAACACGGAGTCAATCTGGATTGATCAACGTTTGCTTGTTTTCTTGTTTTATATCTCAAACCGTTCCTAAGAACGTTCATGCAGCTCTCCAAGATCCCTGCTGGGTAGAGTCGATGCAATTGGAATTGCAACAGTTCAGAAAACTACGGGTGTGGACCTTGGTGGATCTTCCACCAAATAAGTATCCTATTGGCACGAAATGGGTTTTCAAGAACAAGCCTGATGATCGAGGAATAGTGGTGCGAAACAAATCCAGATTAGTGGTTCAAGGCTTTGCTCAAGAAGAAGGAATTGACTACACAGAAGTCTTCGCACCTGTCGCCCGTCTTGAAGCCATTAGAATATTCTTAGCGCACGCTGCTCACAAGCAATTTAAAGTCTATCAGATGGATGTCAAATGCGCATTTCTCTATGGGGACATTGATGAAGAGATATACATGTGTCAACCCCCAGGATTTGAAGATCCCGATTTTCCTGACAAAGTATATAAGCTTGATAAGTCACTTTATGGACTTCATCAAGCTCCTCGGATTTGGTATGAAACCCTGACTCAGTATCTCTTGAGCAATGGTTTTACACGAGGCACCATTGACATGACTCTATTCAAAAGAGAGGTAAACGGTGAGATGTTGATTGTGCAAGTTTACGTTGATGACATTATTTTTGGTTCTTCAAATCCTCAATTATGTCGGGAGTTTGAGGAGGTCATGCGAAACAGATTTGAGATGAGCATGATGGGAGAGATGTGTTTCTTTCTCGGGCTGCAAGTTGAACAAAAACCAGATGGAATTCTTATTCATCAAGAGAAGTATATTAAAGAAATTTTGAAGAAATTCAAAATGGATGATGCTGCTTCTGAGATGACTCCCTTCACGGCTCAGACATGTCTCACTCCGGATGAAAACGGCAAACCAATCGATCCTCATCTCTACAGATCCATGATTGGCTCTCTCATGTACCTGACAGCAAGTCGTCCTGACATAACCTTTGCTGTTGGATATTGTGCTCGATACCAATCAGCTCCTAAAGAATCCCATGCCAAGGCAGTCAAACGAATTTTTCGTTATCTAAAGGGATCTTCTCGTTTAGGACTTTGGTATCCTTATGGTGGGAATTTTGACCTGCACGCTTATTCTGACAGCGATTCCAACGGCTGCAAATTAAACAGAAAATCTGTTACTGGAGGTTGTCAGTATTTGGGAAACTGCCTTGTTTCTTGGCAAAGCAAGAAACAGACTACAGTTTCTCTCTCAACAGGAGAAGCTGAATATATTGCAGCCTCAAGCTGCTGTTCGCAAGTATTATGGATTCAGCATCAAATGATGGACTATGGGATCAACTTTCTTCATACTCCTTTGTTTTGTGATAACGAAGCGGCCATTGGAATTGCCAAGAATCCAATTCATCATTCCCGGACCAAGCACATTGAGACACGAATTCATGCCATCCGTGATGCTCAAGAAAAGGGTTTCATTGATATCATTCCTATTGATACAAAACATCAAAAAGCAGATCTTTTCACAAAAACATTTGATAAACCACGTTTTTACGAATTGATTTCTATGCTAGGATTAATATCATTCTGACAAACTTTTTTGAGCAAAACAATTGTTTCACCTGTACATATGTACATATTTTCTTTTTGGTCTTGATTGTTGTCTAACTTGTGTCAAATAGATCTTTTTCTTTTAATCTTTTGTTTCTTTGATTCTTAAGAAATTTTTCTTTTAGTAGGCTTTTGAATAAAAATTTCGGGGGAGATTCATACTGATAATAAGTCTTAATTTTTCATTCTCTCAGGAATTCAAGAAAATGAAGTTAGAACAAGGGGACATCTTATGTTGGGATATGCATGATAGACTCATCCCAAAAACAAAGTAAACAAGTGATCATGCAGCAAACATAAAGATCATAACTCAGTAATAAGGATTATCCTCATGATATTTTGGTCTGCACAAAGATACAAGTCTTGTGTACAACTTGGTTGAGAGTTGCTAATTGATATCAAAGGTTATCGATGTGAAACTTATGGTGTTTCTCACTGGGATGGTGACTCGGTGATAACACCCTCTAAGTCAAACGTTAAATAATCTCAAATAGCCTATTATTGTACATATAGATTATCGATGTGAATCTTATGGCGTTTCTCACTGGGATGGTGACTCGGTGATAACGCCCTCTAAGACAAACATTATATAATCTCAAATAGTCCACTCTTGCATACACATTCATATGTTACATAAGAAAAGATGTGTGTTTATCTCCTCTGCTATGCGAAAGCATTGACCTAGAGTGATGATCTTCTCTGCTATGCGAAAGCATTGACCTGAAGCTCTCATCAACACGCCTAGATGATCTTCTCTGCTATGTGAAAACATTGACCTGAAGCTCTCATCAATTAGTTATAGGTTGTGTCTTGATCTCACATATATGTGTGTCTACATCTGTACATTATAGAGTCCCATCTGCATATGTGTCAGTCAGTGTGATTGTACATCAGTATAATGATCAGGCAATATCAATGATTATGCTCAATAAACCTTGATGACGAGACTAGGTCTTTATCAAATATCAGTGGGGACCAAGTTGCTGAGTTTCTAAGACAATTCAGAACATGATAAACAGCTGCAGATCATGAGTTAAAAAGAGATGGGAATGGGTTTAAGCGGACAAACATATCAGCAATCTCGCTAAGTCATGATCCTCTTAAAACACTTCAAGAAAAACATGATACTATATCCTTTAGCTATTTTATTTTATTTTATTTTATTTTAATTTTAATTTTATTTTATTTTGTTTTTATTATAAGTGAAGTTTCTGCGAAACTACAGTTTCGCATAGCGAAACTGCAGTTTCGCTCGGGAAACTATGATTTTCGCCGCGCCGAAAAACTATAGTTTCGTGCCACAGAAACTATAAGTTCGCTTGGCCGAATCTATAGTTTCACAGTGTCGAAACTACATTCTCTTATTGCAGAAAGTATAGTTTCGCTTTGCCGAAATTATATCTTAAGTTCTCTGCGAAACTCCTATGTATATAAACATAGTTTCGAATCAAGATACTCACTTTCGCAAAAATTAGTCACTTTCGTCGAAACTGTGCACTGTTAGGGTTTTTGAGACTCGTGACACAAATCTCCGTCGTTGTCTTGTTTTATTGCATTGTCACCTGATTTTGAAGTTCTCATGTGAGTTTCGAACTCAGACCATGAGTTTTCATAGACTAATCTATCATACATTTGGCTGGATTGAAATGTGTCGTTTGGGTAGTCTCGCAGTTCGTTCTGCGAAACTACACCATCCTCCAGCGAAACTGAACGAAAGTTCATTAGATACTGCGAAACTGTGTGGTTATGCTGCCCGAGCGAACTTAACATTTTCGTTAACAAAAATCAGTTTCGCCCAGTTCAATCCATTATCATATCTTGCGAAATTAGAGTTTCGTCTTTGCGAAACTACAACAAAAAAAATAAATAAATAAAATATATATATATATATATATATATATATATATATATATATATATATATATATATATATATATACTAATTAATCTGTAAATTCATTCTAAATATACATGTATATATCTGTATTTCTTACGTTTATCACAATTTGTTTATTTACATTACGTTTGTAAATATTTGAATTTTAATATAATTCCTAACCGGTTGTGTTTGTTTGTCAGATAAAAATGGCAAACCTCAAGTTTGATGTTCGAAACAATATCACTGCTATTCTAGACGACTCACATCCTAAAGCAGCGGGATTCAGAGATTGCATTAGGTGGCTACAAAGATCTCCTAGAGCATTCGCCATATCTCATTCCACGACTATTTATGATCTACACATTCGAGATTTCTGGAGAACTGCTGAGTATATCACAAGGGGAGATTCGGAGAGTATTGTAGCCAAGGTTCTAGACCACCAAGTGAACATCACAGAAGAAGTTATTTCCAGGGTGTTGAGATTAGAAGAAGACACAGGAGGTGATATTGATTTGTCTGATCAGGAGGTGTTTGATGCCTTCTTAACTATGGGATATGAAGGTCCTCCTTTTGGGACTAGAAAGGAAATCAAGAAATCCTTTCTGTCCAAGGAGTGGAGGTACATTGCCCATGTCTTCATAATGTGCTTAGATCACCGAAAAGGTGGATCAGATGGGTTAAACTTAGACTGGGCAAAAGCCATGGTTATATGTTGCCGAGGTGAGAAGGCTAACATTTCTAATCTCATATTTAGCTGCATGGCCGAAAATGTAATGGCTTTGAAGAAGGACAAATGGCTGCTCTATCCCCGATTTCTTCAAATGATCATCGACGATCAAGTTCCCAACATTCCGAGGCATGGAGAGGTCAAGCATCTAGTGTCTATGAATACCAGAATTTTTACCGACTGCTGTGCCATCAGGCACGACTTCAGTGGTCGGATCACTCATCTATGGGAAAACATGTATACCCCTGATCGATGGGATTATATCAAGAAGGTGATCCAGTCTGAAGCGAGACGAACAGAGGAAGTTAGACCAACTGAGTCGGAGGCAGTAAAGAAGAGAAAGAGATATGCCAAGGAGAAGGATTACAACTTTGAGAAAGAAGTGGCAGAGATGGCAGCTAAAGCAAAAATGGAGAAAGAAAAGAGGTCCAAAAGGACGGTTGATACCGGGGAGGAAGAGAGGAGGACAAAACAGAAACATCAGACATTTTCTGAGCCTCCACAATCTGAGAGACACACTAGTTTAGACGAGGATGTGATCCGAAATCTCAATAGCTCTCTCTCTAACGAACTAAGTATGATAAAGACTAAGCTGACAAATCAGGAGATGAGGGAGAGACAAAAGGATGAATTGCTGGATGGTATGAAGAAAATGCTGGTTGATCAAAATAATTTGATCAAAAGGTTATTGAAGGAAGTAAACGAGTTGAAAGCTGCCGCCGGCCTGCTGAATCAGCTAACTCAATATGAGTTAGATGATTTAACTGACACATCTAAGTACCCGTTGCTGTCTGTGGGTACTTCTTCGAAGGCAGGAGAGGGCACCTCGGGAGCAGCAACAGAAGAAGCTGGAGGGTCTGGTAAAGGAATTGGAGATCCTGAGATGGATAATTTACAAACTGACGATGATGTGGTTGATGCTGGCTTTGTAGATTTGGGAATAAACCTTGGAGATTTTACCGGTGAAGAGCAAATGGGAAAACAACCCATTCAGGAGGGTCTGGTGGATGAGGAAGTTGATGAGGAGCAGTTGGTAGATTACGACTCAGAGCCTGAGTTCTATGAGGTTGATGAACGGCCTTTGACATATGTGATACAGAAGGGTGAAAATGAAAATGATATTTTTGAGATGGAGAAGAGTGATTGGTTTGTAAGAGAGAAGGAACCTGAAGAGTTAACTCCACTGTTTCAGAATATGGAGAGTCTAAAGAAGAAAGAGGCTGATAAGAAGATAGTGAGCTGGAAGTTCAACCCCGACTTGAAAATGTTTATGATAAAAAGGCGAGGGGGTGGAATCACTTATCTTCACAAGAGGAAGGCATTCAAGACCTTGCCAAAATGGGATTTGAGAAGGTTGGCATCTTTGCCTTTGCTTGGAGCACACTTGAGTGAGAGAGCCAGATTTCTAGAAAAAGAAATCCAACATGGGCTCAACGATAACTTTGAGGCTTTCGGTTTTATGAAAGCAGAAAGAAAAAGATCAAAGAAAGATAAAGACTGGGCTACTGGGAAAGGAAGGATTGTGTTGAGCGTGAAGCCACCAAAGACGGTTCAAAGGGTAAGATTGGCAGATCCGTCCCCCTCGCGTCTGAAAGAGTTTGAGAAGTGGTTTTATGACAATCAGACGGGGGAGGCTGTTATCAGAGTCAAGGGTGGAATTGAATACCGAATCTTTGACCCGATGGAGTTGTTTGGCTTTTCAGATGATGATCTACTAGTTCTGTGTGAGAACCACATTAAGGCAGGGGCGGGAGAAGAAACGAGAAGGGAAGCTAGCTTGTTCATGATTGTAGTGAACAAAGTTAGAGGAGTGAGAGCTGAAGTGAAAGCGCTGGCAGAGAAAGTTAGAGCTGAGGATGATTTCCACATGGACATTCAGGATTTAACAAAACAATTTGCACAAGCTAGTGCTCATCCTGAAGGAGCTAATGAGGCAGGAGGCAACCAAAGAAGATCAAGTGCTGAGGCTCATCAAAGTAAATCTGCAGGAGCTGATCCGTCTACATCAGGTGCAGGCACGAGGAAGACTGGAGCTGAATGAAGACATCAAGTCAAGAAGAATGGGTGAGATCCAACCTAGGGGGAGTATTGAAGATCAAGATAGGTTGGACTCACCATTGGATTAGTTTTTGTTTATCTTTCGTTGTAATAGGATCTTTGTTAGTTTCCTTTTGTAAGTTTGTTTAGTTCAAGTCTACATGTTAGCTGTCGGGCGAATCTATAGTTTCGGCCTGGCGAAACTGTTAGTTTCGCCAGACGAAACTATTGAGCTCAGATCATGTTTACCCAGTGAAACTGTTAGTTTCTACCGGGCGAAATTATAGTTTCGCCTATATAGTTTCGCCTACAGCGAAACTATATGCGAAACTATGACAGCTATATATAGATTTCTTTTGTCTAATTGTTGGGTATCCTTGCAAGAAACCCTAATCGTGTATTATTGTTGCAAGAGGATATTGTAAGCTTGTTCTTTCTGAATACATTGAGCTTATTTCAATTCATTCACTGTTGTTCATCATTAAAACCATGTTTGAAAGCTTTTTGGTGTTATTTTGATCATCCTTCTCTTAGTGTTTGTTGTGTGTGTTTGGTATTGAACGATTCAAGCATTCTTCTGCACTGAAAACCGATCAAATGGACCAACAGGTCGGCCACGTATGACTAGGAGTAGTGCTAAGGCTCCTGAGACGGCTCATGAGAACCCTGAGGTTCATGGCCGAAGTGAGGAGAATGAGAATGCCAGCCTGAACGCCTCAGCTAGGGAGGCGATTGCTGATGAAGTACACCAGGTCATGCAGACAGTTTTACCGTCTGTGGTGACTGAAGTCATCAGGGCTGTGAGAAGCGAGGAGAGAAAGGAGAAGGAGAATAGGAAGGGATCAACGGGTAAGGGGAGAAGAGGGGAGGAGGAACGACCAGAGCCTGAGACTATATTGTCTGATGAAGAGGAGGGAGGTGTAGTGGGGGTGACGACCAAGGGGTGCAGTTATGGGGCGTTCCAAAGGTGCAAGTCCCCAACCTTCGATGGTAATGGCAATGCTGCTGCCGCTCACCGCTGGGTAAGGGAGATGGAGGCGGTGTTGGAAATCAGTGAGTGTCACGAAGACAAGAAGGTGAAGTTCGTGACTCAATCCTTTGTTGACTCAGCGTTGTGTTGGTGGGACAACATTGTCCAAGCTGAGGGTGCTAGAGCCATCGAGAAGATGCGATGGAAGGAGCTGAAACAGCTAGTGATTGAGGAATTTTGTCCTCATCGGGAACTCGACAATATCGAGAGGGAGTTCCTGCAACTTGAGGTGGGAACCATGACCCACCAGCAGTACACCACTAAATTTAATGAAATGGCAATGCTGGTACCAGATCAGGTGACGCTGGTGTCACGGATGATCAAGAGGTATATCCAAGGACTACCGGCTGATATTCGCAGGCATCTGATTGCTGCTCAGCCAGGTACCTTTCAATCAGTGATGGACTTGGCGGGCAGGTTTTATGATGAGCGAGAGGAGACTGTGGTGGAGGTGAAGAAGACGAGTGGTGGTGATAAAAGCTAGATTGGGAAGAGGTTTGGGCGTGGTGGTTTCACCCTAAACAACAAGAGAATGAAAGTGGATGATCGTAGGGTGTCGACAAGCTCGGGTTCGAAGAAGTGTGGCAAATGTGGAAGGGAGCATACCGGCGAGTGTAGGTTAGGACTGAATGTATGCTTCAGGTGTGGCAGGCCCGGCCACATCGCTAGAGACTGTAGGGTGCTGAAGTGTTATAACTATGGCCAGGAGGGTCACATAATGAAAGACTGCAAGAAGCCGAGGGCGGAGAGCTCTAGGGCGAAGAGGAAGCCAGACGAAGGAGGGCAGAGGGCAAGTGCTAGAGCTTACACCATGACCCGGGAAGAAGCCAGGGTGGATCCCGATGTCGTGTCAGGCATGTTTCTAGTAAATCAAACTTGTGCCTTTTTATTATTTGATTCTGGTGCCAGTAGTTGTTTTATTTCTACTACTTTCTGTACCAAGTTGTCTGCTAGTAGTAGGAGTATTAGTGAGCCTTTTGATGTAGAAACTACTATTGGTATGTCCACTAGAATTACCGATATGGTAGAGGACTGTGGCATAGAATTAGAAGGTCATAGGATTACTGCTAAATTACATGTGATGCCCCTAGGTGGATTTGATGTAGTACCAGGGATGGATTAGTTAGCAACCTATGAAGCAAACATCGTAAGTATCAAGAAGATGATTCGACTAATTCACCCAATGGAAGTTTAGTGACGGTTTATGGAGGCCGCGTTACTACGATTCCAAAGGTGATTTCGATAACATTGGCAGGAAAACGCATGAGACGTGGATGTAGTGGCTATTTGGCCTACGTGAAGGATGTAGACACATTAACACCACAACTATCTGACGTACCAGTGGTGTGTGACTTTCCGGATGTATTCCTGAAAGACCTACCCGGCGTGCCACCGAATCGCAAAATCGAGTTCCAAATTGATTTGATACTCGGTGCTCAACCTGTTACCAAAGCACCGTATCGATTAGCTCCAGCTAAGATGAAGGAACTCATGAAACAATTGCAGGAGTTAATGGATAAGGGATTCATTCGATCGAGTATCTCTCCTTGGGGTGCTTTGGTATTGTTCGTAAAGAAAAAGGATGGTAGTATGCGAATGTTCATCGACTACCGAGAGCTGAACAAGTTAACAGTGAAGAATCGGTATCCATTACCAAGGATTGATGACTTGTTTGATTAGCTCCAAGGTGCCAGTTGGTTCTCGAGAATAGATCTTCGATCTGGCTACCATCAATTGAAGGTGAAGGAGTAGGACATTCCTAAGACAGCTTTTCGTACGCGTTATGGACACTACGAGTTTCTTGTCATGTCCTTTGGACTAAATAACACGCTAGCTGCCTTTATGGACTTGATGAATCGAATATGTCGGCCAATGCTAGATAAATCAGTGATAGTGTTTATTGATGATATCCTGATTTATTCTAAGAGTAAGGGGGAACATGTCGGCCACGTACGCGAGGTGTTGGAGACACTTAGGAGAGAGAAGTTGTATGCCAAATTCTCCAAGTGTGCTTTCTTGTTGCGCAAGGTTCAATTTTTAGGTCATGTCGTTAATGCTGAAGGAATAATGGTTGACCCAGCAAAGGTGGAAGCGGTGATGCAATGGAAGTCACCAAAGACGCCATCTGAGATTCGTAGCTTTCTGGGGTTGGCGGGCTACTACAGGAGATTTATTCAAGACTTCTCCAAGATAGCCTCACCTTTGATAAAATTGACTTGCAAGGAGAGTGCTTTTGAGGAGTTAAAGACAAGATTAACACAAGCTCCTGTCTTGACATTGCCCAAGGGAAGTGAAGACTTAGTGGTGTATTCGGATGCATCTTATTCTGGGCTAAGTTGCGTGTTAATGCAACGTGGAAGGGTAATACCCTACGCATCCCGACAGTTGAAGACCCACGAAATCAACTACCCTACCCACGATCTGGAGTTAGCGGCTATGGTTTTCGCGTTGAATATTTGGAGGCACTACTTATACGGTACGAAGTGCACGATCTTCATAGACCACAAGAGCTTAAAGTACTTCTTTGAACAGAAGGATCTCAACAAGAGGCAGAGAAGGTGGTTAGAGCTCATCAAAGATTATGACTGCGAGATCCACTACCATCCGGGCAAGGCCAACGTGGTGGCTGATGCCCTCAGCTGAAAGGAGAGACCCGAACCAATTCGGGTGAAGGCATACCAATTAGTGATGACCTCGGACGTGACGACTCAAGCGAAGGAATTTTAGATTGAGGCATTGAAAGAGGATCGCCTCAACTCTGAACGAATAAGAGGTCTAGTCGCAGAGCTGGAGAAAACACCCACGGGGTTAAAACCCACTTTGGGTGAATATGGATCCCTTATTATGGAGATCTACAAGGGCGAATCATGGATGAAGCCCAAAAAAAACTCGATACTCCATTCATCCCGGTGCCACCAAGGTGTATCAAGACATGAAGAAAGACTACGGGTGGCCAGGTATGAAACGTGATGTAGTGGAGTATGTGAGTAAGTGCCTTACTTGCTTGCAAGTGAAGGCAGAGCAACAGAAGCCTTACGGGAAGATCCAACCATTGGATATACCCGAGTGGAAGTGGGAGCATATCACCATAGACTTTATTACGAATTTACCGTGTACCCCGAAAGGGTATGATACTATATAGGTGATAGTTGATCGTTTGACGAAGAGTGCTCACTTCCTGCCGATCTGAGAGACGTATTCGTCTGAGAGACTCGTGGATCTGTTTATTAGAGAGATCGTAGCTCGTCATGGTGTACCAGTGTCTATTGTATTGGATCGTGACACCCGATTCACATCGAAGTTTTGGAAGAGATTCCATGATGCCATGGGGACGAGGCTACACATTAGCACGGATTATCATCCGCAGACAGACGGTCAGTCTGAAAGGACGATCCAAACACTCGAGGACATGCTTCGAGCGTGCGTGATCGATTTTGGAGGAAGCTGGGATGATCATTTACCGTTAGCAGAATTCTCGTAGAACAACAGTTATCATGCCAGCATTGGCATCCCACCATACAAGATGCTATACGGTAAGAGATGCAGAACACCCGTTTGTTGGGGTGACATTGGTCAGAAAGAGTTGGGAAGTATTGATGTGATCGAGGCTACGACTGAGAAACTAGAAAAGATCAAAGCCTTTATGAAGGTAGCTAAAGATAGACAGAAGTCGTATGCTGATAAGAGACGTAGACCAATTGAGTTCCAGGTGGGTGACAGAGTTATGTTGAGAGTCTCACCTTGGAAGGGCATCATTCGGTTTAGGAAGCGGGGCAAGTTGAGCCCGAGATATATAGGACCTTTCCGAATCATTGCTCGAGTAGGAGAGGTGGCCTATAGGTTGGAACTGCCAGATGAGTTAAGAGGAATTCACCCGACAATCCATGTATCTCATATGCGGAAGTTTTTAGCAGACGAGGATATGATTGTACCACTGGTGTAAGGCCCCGATCACCGGGCACCTTACAATTGGTTCTTCATCGCACGTATAACGTACATAATGTATACAATCATAATCAACGCAGCGGAAATGATAAAATATATACCTACATCCTCATTTCATCATAAAAGCTATTACATCATTGTCTTGATTACCAAAATACAAGCTTTTCTTTACATTGCTTAACTATACTATGATTGCTGCTGATGCATATTCCTCAGCAATCATAGGGTCATACAGCGACCTCTACCGAAATAAGAAAATATATTTTTCTTCATAAAGAAGATATTAAATTCAAAAATATATAAAGGAGATTTCTTGAGTAATCTCGTTGATTCAGATCCTCAAGAAATCTCATAATGGCAGGCAACGTGACTTGTTGCGTGCATTATGGGCCCGCAACACGTGACGTTGCAGCATTATAAAATGGAGAATGCCCTCCCAAAAGAGCTGAGTAGCCGTCTCGTGCCATCCTCAGCAACACTACCTGCGAACTGGAAAACACATAAAAGTCAGCGTTGCTGAGTGGGTTCTAGTTTTTATAATAAACATACTTTCATTCTCATTAACTGCTCTTTCATACATGTGTTCACACATCATACGTACACGTAGATAATATTATTATTTTCTCATAATTCATTACTTACTTTCATTCGTGTACACTTCATCATTCTCTTTTACTTTCATACATGCATACTTCACGTACTTTCGTACTTACTTTACTTTCATTCTTTCATTCATTACTTACGTTCGAACATTCATTACATTCATTCATACTCTCATTACTTTCGTTCGAACGTTCATTACATTCAGTGACATGTACAATACCCCCGTTCATCATACATACTACTGGTGCTGGACCTGTGGTGGTTAGCCACGAACGTTGTGCACAAAGCTGGTCCAGTCACCTGGGGTAGGTACATGCACCACTCATCTTTTCACTTTACTTCTAACATACGTTAGCCGAGTCTCTTGCAGTGCGCGACTGCTCACCTCAGTGACAATCTTATGATTGCCTGCTAACCGAGTCTCTTGCAACACGAAGTTGCTCACCTCATTATCAATCTCAATGATTGACCCGATGTACATCCTTCGGGGTAGCTAACCCGTACACCGTTGAGCTAACACCTGCCAGGGGTGTGCACCTCCTTCGTTTGCTTGCAAGCCTTTCTTACTTTCTTTCATTAATGCATGCATTCATTCATCATGTTCCTTCTTTCATTATCTTTCACTTTACGTTCTTAATACATTCGTTTCTTTCGTTCATTCATTCACGTAAAGTTATTAAAGATAAAACACATATACATAAGGAACATACATATTTACATATCATCAGTATTCACCATTTATCATGGCTACATCATACTAACATACATACATCATACCAACATACATACATCATGCATACACTTCTACATTCACTCATATCAGCCCTGTCCGGGCGACTGAACTACCTCCAGTCGCATGTCCTCCATGCGACTGGGTCATGCGATTGGGCTATCATGCGAATGGGTATTCTACCGTGCGACTGAACTTCCTTCCGTACGACTAGACACTATGTGACTGGGTTATATGCGACTAACTCTTAACCGTGCGACTGAACTACTCTGCGATTGAACTCATGCGACCGAAACTCTCAGTCGCATCACCTATCGTGCGATTGAGACTCAATCGGGCGGCTGAGTCTCAGTCGGGCGATTGGACATCAACTATTACTCATTCGGCCGAATGGCCCTTCAGTCGCATAACCCTAACTGGGCAGCGACTGGAGTTCTTCATGAACAGCAGTCGCGAAACACCCGTCCCCACAGTCACCATACACCCATTTTCAGCCCAATTCAACCCTCCCAAGCCTTAGGGATTCCTACTAGGACCTCATACAAGCATATACTAGTCTTAATTCATACCATAAACACATTACTCAAGATTTACCCAAATGGGTCAAACTTTCACTATTTCAAAACTAGGGTTTTAATGTGTCTCCAGCCCCAAAATCATTAGAAAACATGTAAATGAGGGGTCCTAGAACTCACATTATCAGGTAGGAGTTGGTGAGCTTCGATTTGGCTAGCTTCACGATCGATCTTGAACTCGGGCAGCACTTTCCCTCTCTTCTTCTCGGTCCTCTGTCACTCACTGCTCTCTCCCCGACTGAAAATGGGGAGGAGAATGGAGCTGCTCCCCTTTTATACCCACAGCTCAGTCGCATCTGGTCCAGGGGCGACTGGACCTTCAGTCGCATCAACACTATGCGATTGGACCCCAATCGCACGTGTTCCATGCGGCTCATACCTCATTCGGGCGGTTGAACTCCAATCGTGCGGTTGAGCTTCAATCGGCCGAATAGCCATGCGGTTGGCCTCCAGTCGCATAAATCATAGGCGACTGAGGCTCAGTCGCATAGTCTATCAACGAGTCGAACTTCCGGGTGTTACAAGTCCACCCCCTTATTTTAGGTTTCGTCCCCGAAACCTGTTACTCTTCGAACAATCGTGGGTAATGCTGCCTCATTTCTTCTTCGGTTTCCCACATTGACTCGGATCCCTTCCTGTGCCGCCACTGTACACGCACAAGGGGAACCACTTTATTTCTCAACCTCTTCTCTTTTCGATCTATGATCGCCACTGGTTGTTCTACATAATTGAGCTTTTCGTCTACTTCGATATCATCCAGTGGAACGACCATGTCTTCGTCCGCCAAACACTTCCTCAGATGAGACACGTGGAAAGTCGGGTGGATTCCACTTAGTTCATCTGGCAGACCCAACCTATAAGCCACCTCCCCCACTCGAGCAACAATTCGGAAAGGGCCTATATATCGCGGACTCAGCTTACCTCGCTTCCGGAATCGAATAATTCCTTTCCAAGGTGAGACCTTCAACATAACACGATCTCCCACCTGGAACTCAATCGGCCTGCGTCGTTTGTCGGCATACGACTTCTGTCGGTCTTTGGCCGCCTTCATATACGCTTTAATTCTTTCGAGCTTTTCAGTCGTAGCCTCTACCACTTCGACGCTTCCCAATTCTTTTTGACCAATTTCACCCCAACAGACGGGGGTCCTGCATCTTCTACCGTATAACATCTCGTAGGGTGGCATGCCAATGCTAGCATGATAACTGTTGTTGTACGAGAACTCAGCTAACGGTAGATGGTCATCCCAACTTCCTCCGAAATCAATAACACATGCCCGAAGCATGTCCTCCAAGGTCTGAATGGTCCTTTCTGACTGACCATCAGTTTGAGGATGATAAGCCGTGCTAATATGCAACCTCGTTCCCATGGCATCGTGGAATTTCTTCCAGAATTTGGATGTAAACCGGGTGTCGCGGTCAGATACAATCGACACCGGTACACCATGACGAGTTACGATCTCTTTGATGAAAAGTTCGGCCAACCTTTCGGACGAATATGTTTCACGCATCGGTAAGAAGTGAGCACTCTTCGTCAATCGATCCACAATCACCCAGATCGTATCGTACCCTTTAGGGGTACGTGGCAGCTTTGTGATAAAATCCATGGTGATGTGTTCCCACTTCCACTCCGGGATGTCCAAAGGTTGAATCTTTCCATACGGCTTCTGGTGCTCCGCCTTCACTTGCAGACACGTGAGGCATTTACTCACATACTCCACCACATCGCGTTTCATACCCGGCCACCAATAATCTTTCTTCATATCTTGGTACATCTTGGTGGCGCCAGGATGGATGGAGTATCGAGACTTATGAGCTTCATCCAAAATCTTCATTCGCAGATCCCCGAGACGGGGAATCCACATACGCCCAAACCGAGTTCTAACACCCGTTGCGTTCTCACCCAACTCCGCGATCAGACCTCTCATGCGTTCGGAGTTAAGATGTTTGTCTTTCAAAGCCTCATCTTGGAACTCTTTGACCTGTTTCATCACGTCGGAGGTCATGATTAGCTGGTACGCCTTCACTCGAATTGGCTCGGGCCTCTCCTTTCGGCTAAGGGCATCCGCCACCATGTTGGCTTTGCCCGGATGGTAATGGATCTCACAATCATAGTCCTTTATAAGTTCCAACCATCGCCGTTGCCTCATATTCAGATCCTTTTGCTCGAAGAAGTACTTCAAGCTTTTGTGGTCAGTGAAGATGGTGCACTTCGTCCCATACAGGTAGTGCCGCCAGATCTTCAACGCGAAAACCACAGCTGCGAGCTCCAAGTCATGAGTAGGGTAATTAACCTCATGGACTTTCAGCTGTCGGGATGCATAGGCTATCACCTTTCCTCTCTGCATTAATACACACCCCAACCCCGAGTAGGAGGCATCAGAATAAACCACCAAATCTTCACTCCCTTCGGGTAATGCCAATACTGGAGCTTGGGTCAATCTTGTCTTCAGTTCTTCGAATGCCTTCTCTTGTGCTTGACCCCATTCAAATTTCACATCTTTCCGGGTCAACTTGGTCAGTGGAGAAGCAATTTTGGAAAAGTCTTGGATGAACCTTCGGTAGTAGCCCGCCAAACCCAAGAAACTACGGATCTCGGACGGCGTCTTCGGAGACTTCCATTGCATCACTGCTTCCACTTTCGCCGGATCGACCGTAATCCCATCCGGATTTACCACGTGACCCAAGAATTGAACTTCACGCAACCAGAATGCGCACTTGGAGAATTTAGCATACAACTTCTCACTTCTCAACGTCTCCAAAACTTCACGAATGTGACCGGCATGCTCAGTCTCACTCTTTGAATAAATCAGGATATCATCAATGAATACGATCACTGATTTATCCAACATCGGCCGGCACACCCTATTCATCAGGTCCATAAAAGCAGCTGGCGCGTTGGTCAAACCAAATGACATAACGAGGAACTCATAATGACCGTAACGCGTACGAAAAGCTGTTTTAGGGATATCCTGCTCCTTCACCTTCATTTGATGGTAGCCTGATCGAAGATCTATACGTGAAAACCAACTAGCACCCTGAAGTTGATCAAACAAGTCATCGATCCTCGGCAAGGGGTATCTGTTCTTTACTGTCAGCTTATTCAGCTCGCGGTAGTCGATGCACATCCTCATGCTACCGTCCTTCTTCTTTACAAACAGGACCGGAGCACCCCAAGGTGAGATACTCGGTCTAATAAACCCCTTATCCAGTAGCTCTTGTAACTGCTCCATCAACTCTTTCATCTCTGTCGGGGCCAATCGGTATGGTGCCTTGGCAACAGGTTGGGAGCCTGGTACTAAATCAATCTGGAACTCGATCTCTCTGTCAGGTGGCAATCCCGATAAGTCTTCCGGGAACACGTCTGGGAACTCACACACAACCGGAACATCAGACAGTTGTGGTGCTGGCTTCTCTACATCTTTCACATAACATAAATAGGCGTTACATCCACGCCTCATACATTTCCCCGCCACTGCCATTGAGATCACTTTCGGAATCGTAGTAACCCGATCCCCATAAACTGTCACTGGACTACCGTCAGGCGCTGTCAAACTGATCATCTTCTTGCGACACACAATGTTCGCCTCGAAATCCGCCAACCAATCCATTCCAAGCACCAAATCGAAACCACCTAACGTCATCGCAAAGGGTTTAACTGGGAATTTGTGACCCTCCAGTTCTACATCGCAACCCTCAATTACCTCAGAAATCCTGGTGGTTTTACCTATAGCAGTCTCTACATCAAACGGTACATCCACACGTCTACTACTAACGGGCAATTTGGCACAAAAAGCTGCAGAAATAAAACTCCTACTGGCACCCGAATCAAATAATACGGAGGCTAAAGTTTGGTTCACCAGAAACGTACCGGACACTACATCAGGGTCCGTCCTCGCCTCTTCCTGCGTCATCGTAAATGCTCTGGCGCTCGCTTTCGACCCTTCACCCCCTGTCTTCTTCACGCCGGAACCCTCAGATCTCGGCTTCTTGCAGTCTTTATTCATATGACCACTTTCCCCACAGTTAAAGCATCTCATTCCTTTACATTCTTTGGCCATATGACCGGGCTTTCCACACTTGAAACATACATTCAGCCCCCATCTGCACTCACCACCGTGCTCTCGCCCACACTTCCCACACTTTCTCGACCCTGCACTTGTCACGACCACACGACGATCATCAACCCGTGCCTTCTTACTACTTGTCGAAGTATCACCCCGACCAAACCTCTTTCCCTGCCACTTCCTCTCATCACTTCCCTTCTTACTGCCCTCAGATTTCACCATCGCAGCCCGTTCATCGTACAACCTCCCAGCTAAATCCACCGCCGACCTGAAAGTACTTGGTCGGGCGGAAATCAAGTGCCAACGAATTTCGGCTGGCAACCCCTGAATGTACCGGTTAATCTTGCGAGACACCGGCGTCACTTGCTCTGGCACCAACCGTGCCATGTCGTTGAACTTGGTCGTGTATTGTTGGTGGGTCATCGTTCCCGCTTCCAACTGCAGGAGCTCTCTCTCAACTCTGTCCATTTCTCGACGAGGACTAAACTCCTCGATCACCATTCTCTTCAACTCAGACCACTTCATTTTCCCAATGGCCCTGCTACCCTCGGCCTGGACAATATTGTCCCACCAGCACAATGCCGTCCCCGTAAACGAGTAGGTAGCAAACTTTACCTTCTTATCCTCCTGGCAGTCACTAATGTCAAGGACCGCCTCCATCTCTCTCACCCATTGGTGAGCATCAGCAGCCGTACCCGAACCATCAAAAGTCAGAGGCTTGCACCTCATAAATTTCCCGTAGTCACAACCCCGGGCTGTCCCCCTAACCTGTTCTTCCTCCTCTTCCTCTTCGTCATCGGACAATACCGTTTCTGCCTCTGTCTGTTGCTGCCTACCGGAGGACCGTCTCCTCCCTCGTCTATCCTCCTCTCGTACTGCCTTTATCGCTTCGGTCATTACAGTCGGTAAGATCGTCTGCATAACCTGGTGTACTTCCTCAATCACTGCCTCTTTTACCGAGGCTCTCAACTTGGCGCTTTCGTCCGTCTCTTCCTGGTGAGGAACCTCGTTCTCCTCACGAACTACTTTCTCTTTTCTAAGTCTTCCTCGCGTGATACGCGGCTCATCACCACGTTCACCATCACGGGAAGCATCAGATGATCTATCACCGACCATCTTCTATCACACTGAAAGATTAAAACACCAACACGGTCATTCAAGGAAATAGCTCAGTTTATGTTAAGTACAGTAAGTTCCTAATTACAGTGGCCAGTTGTGATTAGCCACTTACTCTACTCTTCGTACCCCGAGCATCACCTATCCTGACTACATTAGTATCTCAGTCTAACAGTACACATCATTCACATAACAAGCGCACATAATAGCCAGTTAATCCTTAAGAAAATAAATGATGGCACGCGACTACTCAGATGGCATTCTCATTCTCCCTGTCCCATTCTCAGTTTAAGTTTAGGTTTATTATGAAAATTTACCCATTTTACTTAAACTTTTGCTCTGATACCAACTTGTATGGCCCCGATCACCGGGCACCTTACAATTGGTTCTTCATCGCACGTATAACGTACATAATGTATACAATCATAATCAACGCAGCGGAAATGATAAATATATACCTACATCCTCATTTCATCATAAAAGCTATTACATCATTGTCTTGATTACCAAAATACAAGCTTTTCTTTACATTGCTTAACTATACTATGATTGCTGCTGATGCATATTCCTCAGCAATCATAGGGTCATACAGCGACCTCTACCGAAATAAGAAAATATATTTTTCTTCATAAAGAAGATATTAAATTCAAAATATATAAAGGAGATTTCTTGAGTAATCTCGTTGATTCAGATCCTCAAGAAATCTCATAATGGCAGGCAACGTGACTTGTTGCGTGCATTATGGGCCCGCAACACGTGACGTTGCAGCATTATAAAATGGAGAATGCCCTCCCAAAAGAGCTGAGTAGCCGTCTCGTGCCATCCTCAGCAACACTACCTGCGAACTGGAAAACACATAAAAGTCAGCGTTGCTGAGTGGGTTCTAGTTTTTATAATAAAACATACTTTCATTCTCATTAACTGCTCTTTCATACATGTGTTCACACATCATACGTACACGTAGATAATATTATTATTATCTCATAATTCATTACTTACTTTCATTCATGTACACTTCATCATTCTCTTTTACTTTCATACATACATACTTCACGTACTTTCGTACTTACTTTACTTTCATTCTTTCATTCATTACTTACGTTCGAACATTCATTACATTCATTCATACTCTCATTACTTTCGTTCGAACGTTCATTACATTCGGTGACATGTACAATACCCCCGTTCATCATACATACTACTGGTGCTGGACCTGTGGTGGTTAGCCACGAACGTTGTGCACAAAGCTGGTCCAGTCACCTGGGGTAGGTACATGCACCACTCATCTTTTCACTTTACTTCTAACATACGTTAGCCGAGTCTCTTGCAGTGCGCGACTGCTCACCTCAGTGACAATCTTATGATTGCCTGCTAACCGAGTCTCTTGCAACACGAAGTTGCTCACCTCATTATCAATCTCAATGATTGACCCGATGTACATCCTTCGGGTAGCTAACCCGTACACCGTTGAGCTAACACCTGCCAGGGGTGTGCACCTCCTTCGTTTGCTTGCAAGCCTTTCTTACTTTCTTTCACTAATGCATGCATTCATTCATCATGTTCCTTCTTTCATTATCTTTCACTTTACGTTCTTAATACATTCGTTTCTTTCGTTCATTCATTCACGTAAAGTTATTAAAGATAAAACACATATACATAAGGAACATACATATTTACATATCATCAGTATTCACCATTTATCATGGCTACATCATACTAACATACATACATCATACCAACATACATACATCATGCATACACTTCTACATTCACTCATATCAGCCCAGTCCGGGCGACTAAACTACCTCCAGTCGCATGTCCTCGATGCGACTGGGTCATGCGATTGGGCTATCATGCGAATGGGTATTCTACCGTGCGACTGAACTTCCTTCCGTACGACTAGACACTATGCGACTGGGTTATATGCGACTAACTCTTAACCGTGCGACTGAACTACTCTGCGATTGAACTCATGCGACCGAAACTCTCAGTCGCATCACCTATCGTGCGATTGAGACTCAATCGGGCGGCTGAGTCTCAGTCGGGCGATTGGACATCAACTATTACTCATTCGGCCGAATGGCCCTTCAGTCGCATAACCCTAACTGGGCAGCGACTGGAGTTCTTCATGAACAGCAGTCGCGAAACACCCGTCCCCACAGTCACCATACACCCATTTTCAGCCCAATTCAACCCTCCTAAGCCTTAGGGATTCCTACTAGGACCTTATACAAGCATATACTAGTCTTAATTCATACCATAAACACATTACTCAAGATTTACCCAAATGGGTCAAACTTTCACTATTTCAAAACTAGGGTTTTAATATGTCTTAAGCCCCAAAATCGTTAGAAAACATGTAAATGAGGGGTCCTAGAACTCACATTGTCAGGTAGGAGTTGGTGAGCTTCGATTTGGCTAGCTTCACGATCGATCTTGAACTCGGGCAGCACTTTCCCTCTCTTCTTCTCGGTCCTCTGTCACTCACTGCTCTCTCCCCGACTGAAAATGGGGAGGAGAATGGAGCTGCTCCCCTTTTATACCCACAGCTCAGTCGCATCTGGTCCAGGGGCGACTGGACCTTCAGTCGCATCAACACTATGCGATTGGACCCCAATCGCACGTGTTCCATGCGGCTCATACCTCATTCGGGCGGTTGAACTCCAATCGTGCGGTTGAGCTTCAATCGGCCGAATAGCCATGCGGTTGGCCTCCAGTCGCATAAATCACAGGCGACTGAGGCTCAGTCGCATAGTCTATCAACGAGTCGAACTTCCGGGTGTTACAACTGGGAGATATCGAAGTGGATAAACGGCTCAATTATGTGGAGCAACCAGTGGTGATCATTGATCGTAAAGAGAAAAGGCTTAGGAATAAAGTGGTTCCTCTTGTATGTGTATAGTGGAAACACAGGAAAGGGTCCGAATCTACGTGGGAGACTAAAGCGGAGATGAGGCAGCATTACCCTCATCTGTTTGAGGAATAATAGGTTTTGGGGACGAAACCTATATAAGAGGGGTGGACTTGTAACATCCGGATAATATAAAGGATGGTAGAATGAAGAATAAGAATGGAAATGTGCCATTTAACCCAAGTGGAGGGGTTAACTATGTCAAAAGTACAAATTTAAACATTATTTTTATACAAAAGCAACATGGCCGCCCATGCCATGTTACTTTTTACCTATCATTTGGATTTTTAGAGAGAGAGAGAAGAAGAGCAGAGAATTCTCGGAGGTTATAGAAGAGGAAAGGGAATTTGAAGTTTTTGGTAAGAATTCTTAGTTTATGATGTTTTAGATGTTTCTAGTCTCGGTTATGTGCTTATAAATGTGTTTGTGTGTTCGGGTTGTATATGTGTGTGGGTTTTAGGTGCTTGAAACGTATGAGAAAGCTCAAGAGAAGGGTTCAAAACTGAAAACAACAAAGGTGAGTTTTAGACCCCGTATTTTACTCATTTTAATTCTTTGGGGCTGAAAATGTATGTAAAACCGTTTTACAAAGTTCATTTTGAACACCCGTATGTATCTGTGTGTATGATAATGTTCTTATGGTGGTTAGGTATTAGTTATACTTAGAATAGTGTTATTAAGCTTAGAAAATGTAAGAAAAATGATTGGTATTGATAATATGTTAAAACATGCTAAACAGGTTGCCCAACCACCCAAATAGTATTCCCAACCGTCTGAGATTTGCCTTAGAAAGTTTAAGTAGGCCCAAACGTCTAAACAGGGTCCAACCGCCTGAACAGTGCCCCAGCCATCTAGAAATGCCTTAGAAAATTCTAAGTGCAAGCTCAACCGCCTGAACAGTAGCCCATGCGTCTAAGGTTTTGACTCAGGCGCCTAAGTGAGGGGCAAACGTGCAAATAGGGCCCATGCATCTGAGATGGCCCAAACGTCTAAGTGTTAAACCGTCCGAATAATGCCCATGCGTCTGGGATTCCCCACACGTCTAAGTGTTGAACCGCCTGAATAGTGCCCATGCGACTAAACAGGCCTCGAGCGCCTGCATAGTGTCCATGCGTCTAGAACACTTAGAATAATTTCTGAAATTTTGAGCAAAACAGAATAATTAGAGTTTGACCCAAGTTTGACTTAGGGTTTTTTAATTGTTATTATATTTGCATTGTTATAAGTTGTTCCTATGATCATGGTGATTATTATTGTGTGACTTATGTGGTGTGCCTATGATCATAAATGCAAGTATTATCTTTGATATAGTGAAAAAGAAATAACAAAGGGAAGTGAAACTTAATTAAAAAGTTAACAAGTCTTGCAAGCATATATGAGGTGCACGACCATGTTGTCGTTAGCTCAACTGTGATGCGGGTTAGCTACCCCTTATGCTCATAGGGCCAATCAATTGAGATTGGCGGACCTTTGTAGCATGCCCTAGGTGACTGGGCCGGCCTTGTATACAATAATTCAGGCCATAGACTGTAGGGGGCCCAACACCAGTTTCTTCGCTCACATAGTTTAGGGTATTGTTTATTAGTCCACATAGACAGTGAAAGATAAACTTAAAAGAGTACAAAATGACCAAGGCATATAGTAAAGAAAGAAAGCATTACCTTGTTGTATAGTTAACGTGTGCTCATGTACAAGTGTAAGAGATGTATTTTTACAAAAAAAGAGTATTTTCATATATATACATTATACAAGGTATCTTTAATACTTATAAAACTAGAACTCACTCAGCAACGCTGACTTTTATACATTTTCAGTTAGCAGTTAATGGTTGCTGAGGATGGCACGAGAGTGAAGCTACTCGGCAGGGAAAGTCTGACATCCATTCTTAAGTCATGACATTGTTGTTTTGTAATGCAATTAAGCAACCTTTTGTAACTTTAACATTGCTGTATTGCTTAACAACAGTATCTTTTTAATAATAGAGAATGGTTTTTGCTCACATAATTCCACTGTTTATTTAATGAAATGTATATTAATTTGTTTATGTGCAATGAATGACCAATTGTGAGGTGCCCGGGAACGGGTGATGGGTTTGTTTAAAGATAAAACCGTTTTATCCTCTTGATATTTCAGAAAAAGCAGCGGATATATATGTATTTTAAAACATGATTTTAAGGCTGAAAATCCATGTTTTATGATGACTAATATATGAAAGAAACAAACCCATAACAATAAGGATCATTTATGTGAATTAACAAGCTATGAACATGATGAAAATGTACATAAAATCACAGCTACATAGAGCTGTGATTAACTACCTTTCTCCAGCTAGAAAATCGACAAAGAAAGGATGTTTGGATGCTAGAACTTCGGCCAAGGTTCCAAGGAAGGACCCTCAAGCTAGTATACCCCAAGCACTATCACAAAACACCTTGTTTGCTAGGATTAAACACCAAAAACCTAGAGAAAACCCAGCTGGAAATGCTTTCTGCCGAGTTCTTCTCAACATGAACAAGAAACCTTTTCTTGTGTTGTTCAATTGCATGTGGGAGAGAGAGTTAGATGGAGTGAATGTGTAACCAATGTTTTTGTTTTTCAAGGATGATTAAAACAAGAGAAGGCCAACCAAATAAAAGGGGCGGCCGACCCCTTGTCTTGGTTTTTCAATTTCCCCCCAAAAGTTGAAAAAGGAATATCACACATTAACTAGTCATTCTAATAAAAGTTGTTCATCCAATTTAACCTTTTATTAGAATAACACATACACATTCACTAATTATTTGATGTTATTTAAATAACTTGATAACATTACAAACAATATCTATGAACAAAATATCCATATAAAATGTTCAATCTCACATGCAACTAATTTAGAAAACCCATTTTCTAAATTTGGTGTTATTATTTAATTGCATGATCATATCATCAATTGAATAATTGTCGGTGATTGTAAAGCTTGTTATTGGGTATAACCCGACTTGGATCATGACGTACTAACCGCATAAATATTTTACGTGTCTTGGGCACATAGAATCCTACAATCTCCCACTTGCCCAAGATACATAAAAGATTGATGCAAGCAGTAAATACCGCCTAACAACGGTTTACTACCCTTAATACACATGACTTATAGCCATTCAATAACATCATCACTTTCAAGTACCCTACTTGAAATGATTTAGGTGAATTAATCATCTATCCTTTTGTTACAGATGTCATGTTAAATCCAAGAACACAGAATGATCATTTCTTGTTGATTTAACTTATCAGGCCTTAGACATCTAACTCTCAACGAATAAGAGGAACAAATTCCATCTTGACTACATACGTTTCTCACAAACACCTCGTGTCATACCTGAACATACCCTTATGTACTGTCCACTATTTCAGGACAGTGAAGAATTAGCTCAAGGTATGACACTTGGTGAATATCAAAACCCAATATGTATCTCAGGTCGGAGGATACCAAATGATATTCGCCTTTACTCAAATTTACTTATGATCAATCAATAAGATTCCATGTAGTAAAATTTGAGATGCGGGTTAGTCTAATATTTGTATCCCAAAAATATCTATGAACCTTGGTAGCAACCCATTGCTCTATATTCATCCTTATGAATATCAACCAATCCATGTTTATAATAGTCTTATCCTCAATACTAGTTCCCACAAGTCTGAACGACTACGGACATTTAGAGTAAACAATTTACTCATGGATTAAACATGCCAAATTGGAACATTAATTGAAACATTATAACCAAATAATTTCATTCAAATAATAAAGAGTTCCATTTATCCAAATACAAAATTTACAGATCAAATCCAATCACTAGAATATCGAAGTCCCATGGCGCAAGTTTGACCTTCATGCTTTGCCTTTTCAAGGAGCTTCGTGAGAGGATCCGCAATATTTTAATCCGTGTGGACTTTGCGATTACATATCTTTTTTCATCTCGTATGTAGTTGAATCTCCGCTCAATGTGCCTAGTCTTTTGATGAGCACGGGGTTCCTTGATTTGAGCAATCGCACCCTCGTTATCACAAAAGATCTCTAGGGGGTCCTGAATGGAAGGGACAACCCCTAGATTGGCAATGAATTTCTTCAACCATGCAGCTTCTTGAGCTGCCAATGAGGTGGCGACGTATTCTGATTCTGTAGTTGATAGAGCCACCACATCCTGCTTGGAGCTCTTCTAAGAGACCGCTCCACCATTCAAAATGAAAATGTATCCCGATTGTGACCGAGAATCGTCACGATCGGTTTGGAAACTCGCATCCGTGTAACCTTTTACAACGAGTTCCTCGTCACCAGATCCATAGATTAGGAACATATCTCTTGTCCTCCTTAGGTACTTAAGTATGTTCTTAACAGCCATCCAATGACTGTTTCCAGGATTTTGTTGGCAACGGCTTGTCATGCTTAAGGCGCATGACACATCCGGTCGAGTGCATATCATTGCATACATGATGGATCCTATAGCAGATGCGTATGGGATTGCCTTCATACTATCCTTCTCATCCTTTGAGCTTGGACATTGAGTCGTACTCAATATCGTTCCTCTTTGAATAGGTACGGTACCTTTCTTAGAGTTTTCCATCTTGAACCTTTTCAAGATCTTATCAATGTATGCACTTTGATTCAAACCAATCAACCGCCTTGATCTATCCCTATAGATCTTTATTCCCAGAATATAGGCGGCTTCACCAAGATCCTTAATGGAAAAACAACTTCCAAGCCAGTTTTTACACCTTCCAAGGTTGGAATGTAATTTCCAAATAGTAGTATGTCATCAACATACAATACTAGGAAAGTTATTTTGCTCCCACTAGGCTTCTTATACACACAAGCCTCATCAGCGTTTTTGATGAAGCCAAATTTCTTTACTTCCTCATCAAAACGGTGATTCCAGCTTCTAGATGCTTGTTTCAATCCATAGATTGATTTCTTTAACTTGCATACTTTATTAGGATGTTTTGGATCGACAAAACCTTCAGGCTGAACCATATAGATATCTTCCTCAAGATATCCATTTAGGAAAGCGGTTTTGACATCCATTTTCCAAATCTCATAATCATAATGAGCAGCTATGGCAAACAATATCCTTATAGACTTTAGCATCGCAACAGGTGAGAATGTTTCATCATAATCAACCCCTTGAGTTTGAGTGAAACCCTTTGCTACAAGTCTAGCTTCATAGGTATCCAAGTTTCCATGAATATCGGTTTTCTTCTTGAAAACCCACTTACTTCCAACTACCTTGGAATTAAGAGGTGGTACAACAAGTTCCCAAACTTGATTGTCATACATGGATTGCATCTCAACGTTCATGGCTTCTAGCCATTTGTCACAATCTGAATTGGACACTGCATTATGGTATGTGGTTGGTTCATCTGAATCTACCACATAGCATCCATCCATGAAAAATCCGTATCTTTCAGGTGGATTACTAGTTCTACCATTTCTGTGAACGTTTTGTGTGTATTGATCAACCCCTTGATCATCGTCAACATCCTCATGTTGAGTGCTAGTTTCAACCAAACATGCATCGGGTTGCGGTTCTTGATCTTCCTCAAGATCCACTGTTCTACTGCTAGCTCCTTCCATAAGGAACTTTGCTTCCAAGAACTCACCCTTTCTGGCAACAAACACCTTTTGTTCCAGTGGATCATAGAAATAATATCCCATAGAATCTCTAGGATATCCTACAAAGATACACTTGGTGGATTGGACTTTTAATTTGTTTGGGGTGGGAGTCTTAACATAAGCCTCACATCCCCAAACCCTTAAGTATGATAGGGATGGAACTCTTCCATGCCATATCTCAAAAGGTGTCCTTTCCACCTTTTTGGTGGGGTCATATTTAGAATACGGGCCGCGGAGAGCAAAGCGAAACACCAAAATAATAGAGGTAATGTTCTTCTAGCCATCATAGATCGGACCATATCCAATAAGGTTCGATTCCTCCTCTCAGACACACCATTATGTTGTGGTGTTCCAGGTGGAGTGAGTTGTGAGACAATCCCACAACTCCTAAGATGATCTTGAAAAACATCACTTAAGTATTCACCTCCTCTATCGGTAGGGAGAATTTTAATTGACTTATTGAGTTGATTTTCTACTTCATTCTTGAAGATTTTGAACATTTCAAAAGCTTCATCTTTGTGCCTTAATAAGTACACATACCCATAGTGACTATAGTCGTCGGTAAAGGTAATGAAGTATCTTTCACCATTCCTAGTCATTGGCTTAGAAGGACCACATACATCCAAATGTATGATTCCTAATAAATCTTTTGCCCTTTCGGTAGTTCCACTAAAGGGTGCCTTAGTCATCTTACCTTGTAAACAAGATTCACAAACATCAAATGAATCACATTCATTTGTTTTTAAAAGACCATTCTTTTGAAGTGTTTGTAAACGTTTCTTGTTTATATGACCAAGACGACAATGCCAAAGATAGGTATCACTCAAGTCCAACTTGAGTTTCTTGGTGTTAGTTTGGTACAATGAACTATTTAAAGTATTTTCATGAACCAATTCATAAATACCTATAATTGGAATAGCGTTAAAATAGAACATACCATTTAAAGAAACATGAATATCATTTTCAATAAAAGATAATACATAATTATAATGTCTTAATTAGGATACAGAAATAATGTTCCTAGTCAAACTAGGAGCATACAAAACATTCTTCAAAATAACTTCCAAACCACTTGGAAGTCTTAGGATGTAGTCCCCACGAGCTTCAACTAAGACTTTAGTTCCATTACCCATGAAGAGGCTAACATCCCCTTGTTTGAAGTCCCTACTTCTTGTGAACCCCTGCAACAAATTGCAAATATGAGTTCCACATCCGGTATCCAATACCCATGTGTTAGAAGATGTAACATTTAGATCAATATGAATCATGTATATTGTACCTGAGGTCTGCCCGACATCCCTCTTTGCTTTCAACTCTTGGAGATGGACAGGACAATTCCTTGCCCAATGTCCTATCTCCCCACACTTGAAGCATGGGTCATTAGTAGCAACCTTTTGCTTCTTCTCTTGTGGTTTGGGTGGTACTCTTACCACCCTTTCCCTTTTCCCCAAACTGGTCCCTTACCCTTGGCAACCTTTGCCTTAGGTGCGGGATGAGGCCTTTTGTTGTTCCCACCTTCATTGATGGTGAGAACGGGTAAAACCCTTTTACCCATGGCCGCCTCGGCCGTTTTGAGCATTGAGTGAAGCTCACCAATGCTTTTGTCCCATGCATTCATGTTGTAGTTCAACACGAATGTCTCGAAATTCTTGGTTAGGCCATTTAGGATCAAATCCGTGGCCAATTCCTTCGAGACGGGACAATTTAGCCTCTCAAGGCGGTCAATATGACTTTTCATCTTAAGTACATAAGATGAAATAGATTGGTTGTCGTCTATACGACATGCATGGAGTGCTCGAACCGTTTCGAAGCGCTCAACCCTTGCTTGCTGTTGGAACATTTCCTTCAGCTGGGTTATCATGTCGTAAGCTCCGTGATGTTCATACTCCTTTTGGAGATCTGGAGTCATGCTCGCTAGCATGAGACAAGACACTTGGACGGAGTCCTCTGTGTATTTTAGCCAATCGTTATAGGCCTCCTCATCATCCTCGGTAGGTTGATCGGGGATAGGGTCGTCTAAAACATATGATCTTCTCTCTTGCTTGAGAACGATTCTCAAGTTTCGATACCAATCAATAAAGTTGTTATGATTTAGACGTTCCTTTTGGAGGATCGCTCGTAATGATTGGTTGGACGTGGATGAGTTATCGTGATTTTCATTATTGTTGGCCATCTACAAAATTTAACAAAGATCTATTTTAGTATTTTCGATATTGCTATTTTTAATAATTAATGCCTTTTAAGGTCATTTTTATATTAAAATCTAGAACCCAACATTACATTTAAATTGTGGTTAGGTGACCTTTATCCCACGATTTAAATTAATAAGGTGGTCAACGATTGACGGTAGCAACCATTTGCAACTTCTAGAGTTATGGGATCGACTTTAAACATCATATGTAAAGTCGGCATGTTAATCCCATCAACACCATTTGGAAACCATATTGTAGGTGATCCATTTAACATGGTTTGCAAATCAAGACATCCTACTTACACACACGTGTGAGTTTGCCAAAACAAGTGGTTAGGTGACCTTTATCCCACGAATTTGGCATTTTGACCTTAAGTCATAAGTTCTCTCAAAGTGGTTAGGTGACCTTTATCCCAATAAGAGTTCCCAAATGACTTAAGTGTTGTGTAAAAGGACGGTGTTGATCTTGTTTTTCAAATGTTTAGAGGTTTCATAATTCTAGTTTAGAAAACTCTATGTACTTGTATTTGTATGCTTTCAAATACAATGTGACACCCCGTAATTTCAGGTTAACATTTTTCAAACCATTGTCGTTAACATTGACCCGTACTCGCTAATACTCGAAACGTATACAACATCGCCACCGACATCGTTAAACAAATTATAATAAAATACTAACGCGGGTGTTTGTAGAGGATTCACATGAACGAGATTATCTAAGGAATCCTCTTAATTTATACAGCACGCCCAATCACGTTGTTATCAACCGGAACGAATTCGGGAACACGGGACCTAAGTACAGGGACCAAACCTGACAATTGCCAAACTGGGGCTGGGTATAAATACCCATCCACCAGCCAAACACACCCCATTCTGCTCTCTTTCTCTCTTACACTCTCTTCCTCTCCATGTCTTTAACCTAGCACCAAAACCACCCCGATTGAGCCCGTTTTCACCGCTAAACCACGCAACAGCTGAGAAATCACATTCCCAGCATGTAGGCGACCTTGTTCATCCGTTTTATGGCTCGCTTCACTGCTGCAAGTATGGGTTTGGGTGTTCGGGTTCAACCCGAATGCATGTGGTCGTGGGGGTGTGTGTGAGGTCAATCAACATGTGCATTTCACTTAGACATGTTAGGAAAGTGTTCCTGGAAGTCCTGATTGTGTGAAAATCGAGCACGGGACAGCCGAAGGCTGTTCAGCCCGTCCAGCAGTCGCGACCTACTGCAGTACGCGACTGGGCCAGCCATGCGACTGAACCATGCGACTGGGTCCATCATACGACTGAGTGTTGCGACTGGGTTGGATCGTGCGATTGAGTCCATACGTGTGTGCGTGACGTACGAATGAATGCATGCGACTGAGAGTGTGTGTGCGATTGAGTCAACCGGATGAAATGTGTGCGACTGAGTACCACCCGACTGAAGGTCCAATCGTACGAATGAAGGTTCAGTCATGCGATTGGTTGTTGAGTCGGGTGAATGGGTGATGTGTCGTACGATTGAATGCTAAGTCGTACGAATGAGGGTTCAATCATACGAATGAGATTGATTTGTACGAATGATGGCCCATTCGTGCGAATGAAGTGTCCAGTCGTGCGTCTGGACTTGATATGCGATTGGAGTCATTTTGAGTAAATTCTCCTTGTGTGCGGTGTGCCTATCGTGTGATGATATGGTGACAATCAATAAAGTGTCATTTCTTGACCACAAAGATTAAAGTCAACGCAATCAACAAGCACATACTTTTACGATCTAAAACAACCTAACTGTTGCAACAAACGACAACCCGTTTGGGATCTACATAAGGTCTGATATGCGTATGCCTGCATGTGTGTGTGTGTATGTCACCCACGACCGAACCCATGCGACCCGACCCGACTAAACATGTCTATTAATGCTTAACATAACTGTCAATAGGTGTTTGACAGCACATCGTAAACAACTCTTGGGAGACTTTCATCCTACGTACTTACTACATCATCAGTGAGTTTCACGGCCCCTATTTTACATCCTTTTCTTTTGGGGGAGAAAACATGCAAAACAGATTTACTTAAATGGTTGTAGTATTATTGATATCGCTTGTTACGTTAGTGCAAACACACAACATGTCCTGACACACTCGAACCGTTAGTAATGGGATTAGCGAGGAAATTTTGGGTAGTACTACTGGGTCTGACAAAACCCCACCCGGGCTAGTCACGCTAGCTTGATTGGAGGTCAAACGGGTGCTTGATTGACCTAACACATTTGTCACGGTCTTGCGAGATGTGACGGGATACAACAAACACATATAGGACGTAAACAGTCAGCTTCGGTTCGAAACGCTAAGTAACAAGAACATAGGCTAGCTACCTAACGATATGCTCTATATACTAAACCATTGAAACGCAAACTACCGAATGCTTACGAACACATTTATTGTTGAATAAACCTGTGAACTCACCAACTTTATGTTGACACATTTTAGCATGTTTTCTCAGGTCACAGGAATGCATAAGCTCAAGATGCACGCTAAGGAAACGCACTCAGGACATGCATTCATCTATTATATTTTCAGCATTGAACATTTTGTCTAAACATGACTATTGTAACTGTATTGTAATGGATTTACAAATTATGTACTCGCTTCCGCACTATTGTAAACTTTATTTATGTTCTTTTGAATGAAGTCAAATGTCTATTTTAAATTCATATAGTGTCGTTCGATATGACTGTGTCTGAGATCCTGGTATGTCACACGCCTAACGGTAAAACCCCGTTCGTCGAAATTGAGGGTGTGACAGATTGGTATCAGAGCCACAGATTATAGAGAACTAGGATTGCATTGCATCTAGACTATAGCCTTAGACACAACACTAGTATTGCACAGGCACTTTTACATGGTTACCACTGTTGTGCAAACAACCTTCTGGTGTACCGACAGTACGCTGCTGAGCAAACATAACATTATGGGTATGACATGTGTGTCATTACCGGCTGACAGAGGGGCGGAGAATCCCGCTCGCTCACTACCAACATTTACACTTGATCCTTCACTCTCGGAGTGGAAGCAACAACGAATTGAACCCAACATTTCCACGATTGGAACACGAAACTCTTTCCAAACACACGCGACAAGTTTAACTATGACAAACAAAAAGAACAATACCTCACTCTCCCAACTCTCTCACACTTGTTACCATTCCCAACATATCCTATCCCCTACACTAGCCCGAGCAGTAGATGTGGGACAACTAAGATATTCAAGTCTGTTAGAGAGTCGGACTTAAACATTCAAACACCTAGAACTTCGAAAAAAAAAAGGCTGCCAAAATGTCTTGATTCCCGTTATTATCTTAACTAAATCTCTTGTACAACCTTAGTACAACTTTAGTTATTCGACTCTTGGTATAACAATATATCTTTGATACTTCTATCATTGGTAACACTCGGTACTGGACAAGGTACGCTATCTCGAATAGGGGAAACATGTGTGATCATGCAAAGCAAATTAGAATCACGGGTGCACACGTAACTGTAGTTTGTCGTGCATGAGAATTCTGGAAACTCTATTGGGTGATAACGGTTGTGCTCAGTACAAATTCTCAATTTCATACTTGGAGGCATGAGGCCTCGGATCCTCATATAGCTTCACTATTGATATGCAAACAAATCCTTCATTCCTACTAGTATGAAAGTTCTCATCTACCCCGAGCCTTAATGAGATTCGTGTTATGACATTAGCCCTAGTCTCTATGAGACGTGCTCATTTTAGCATTTCAGTGTTCGTGTGACACTATCCATCTACATTGTGCCAGATCTTCATAAGTTGCAATAAAGTGATAATATTCTTGACGCGTGTAGTCCTTGTTCACTGGATTGATCTTAAGACTTAGAGTCTCGGTAATTTCAGTGTTCCAGCATTCATTTCATTTGATATCTATCTTGTTTAAGCATACGTTACATTTGTTTGTCTCCCTGGCGGTGGGAATCCCATCGGATTTTTCTGGCTTACTACGCTTGGCGTAGGACCAAAAAGCAAGACATTATGACGACCCCGACCAATATATCTCAGCCTTTCCATTATGAGCATCAAGTGCAACTATCCCTCCCAATGACTCGTACAATAAGAACATTTAAGGGCACTGTAGAGAAATTTGGTCGTACCTTTAAGAACCGTCGTGTGAACATCTAGGCTAAGTTATATCAACCACAAGAAGCACTGAAAGGATGCTAGGAGTATAGACAACTTGTGCAATTAAAGAGAAACCGTCCAAGGCTTAAGAAGATTGGAAACCGGTAGAAATGGTAGTTCTGTTTCAGTATTATCTCATTCACGTGACGATGGAAGTTTCATACCCAGTAACTGGAGTGGACTGCTAGAGGTAGTTCTTACCGGTTTAATTTCCAAAAACCTACCATAGAATTTACCGATGGTAAAACTATAACCGCCACCGTGTGCTTGGCAGTTGTAATTTAGGTTTGTCTAGACAATCGTTCGATATAAGTCTGATTTCTATTACCCATGGTAGCTACGATGTTATGGTCAAAATGGATTGGTTGTCCAAAAACCAAACATAGATCATTTGTGGAAACAAACTAATTAAGTTACCTCTTCTTAGTAATGGAATACCTATGGTAGAAGACAACAGGGTTGGTGTTCTGGTTGGCATCATCTCAAACGTGAAGGTACATATATGTCTCAAGAAAAGGGACGTCTCTCTACTGACACTAATTACATAGAAGAAGGCGGATGAGAAGCATGTTAAAGATATTCAAGTTGTCAGAGACTTCCCAGAAGTATTTCCAGAATAATTAACTAGTATGACCACTATGAGTTTTTGGTTATGCTGTTTGGGTTGACCAACGCACCAGCGGTTTCATGGACCTCATGAAGCGATTGTGTAAACTCTATTTAGACAAGTTTGTCATCTTCTTCATTGATGACATCCTTATTTATTTAAAGAATAAAAAAAGAACATGAGAAACACCCTAGACTGATTTTGGAACTGCTAAAATGAGAACAATTGTATGCTAAATTTTCAAAGTGTGACCTCTGGATACGAGAAGTCCAATTTTTGGGACATGTAGTCAATGAGAAGGGTATACATGTTGACCCGGCAAAAAAAAATAGAAGCCATCCAGAACTGGGCTACGCCTAAGACCTCGACTAAGGTATGACAGTTTCTTGGGTTGGCTGGCTATTATCGACGATTCATCGAAGGGTTTTCAAAGATTGCTCAACCTCTCACCGCATTAACTCATAAAGGCACTACGTACAATTGGGGTGACAAACAAGAATCCGCATTTCAAGTTCTGAAGCAGAAACTCTGTACGACACCAATTCTATCCCTGCCTGAGGGAACAGACAATTTTGTAGTTTATTGTGATGTTTTTATTCAAGGTCTCGGTTGTGTGCTAATTCAATGCGAGAAGTTGATTGCTTATGCTTCCTATCAATTGAAAGTTCACGAGAAAAAAATTCACGACACATGATTTAGAGTTGGGATCCGTTGTGTTTGCGCTCAAGATATGGAGACACTACTTGTACGGTACCAAGTGCACCATTTACACCGATCACAAGAGTCTCCAGCACATCTTTGAACAGAAGGAGCTGAACATGAGACAACGTCGTTGGGTCGAGTTGTTGAATGACTACGACTGTGCAACTCAAATATCATCCGGGAAAGGCTAACGTAGTAGCTGACGCCTTAAGTCGAAAGGAGACACCTAAGCCGAAGCGAGTTCGAGCATTGCAACTCACCATTCACACTGGTTTACCCGACCAGATCCGCAATGCTCAACTTGAGGCGTTAAAAGACAAGAACCTGAAAGCCGAGTCGCTACGAGGCATGGAGAAGCAATTGGAAACCAAGCCTGACGGAATCCGCTACTTCATGGATCGAACATGGATTCCCTCGTATGGAAACCTACGAGAACTGGTAATGGACGAAGCTCACAAATCACGATACTCAATTCACCCAGGTTCAGACAAGATGTACCATGACCTGAAGGTTCTTTACTGGTGGCCAAACATGAAAGCAGATATCGCCACCTACGTGAGCAGATGTTTGACCTGTTCCAAGGTTAAGGTAGAGTATCAACGACCGTCTGGTTTACTCCAACAGCCAGAAATACCAGTATGGAAGTGGGAACAGATATCTATGGACTTCATCACAAAACATCCTCGAACTCCCAGCGGATGCGACACCATTTGGGTGATCGTGGATCGCTTGACGAAATCCGCACACTTCCTGGCGATCCGGGAGACTGATCGTATGGAAAAGTTAACTCGTATCTACCTAAGGGAAGTAGTCTCTCGGCATGGTGTACCAATTTCCATTATCTCTGATCGTGACGCTCGATTCACTTCACACTTCTGGCAGTCTTTGCAACGGGCACTGGGGACGCGGTTGGATATGAGCACCGCGTATCACCCTCAAACCAATGGCCAAAGTGAGCGTACGATCCAGACCCTAGAAGACATGTTACGCGCCTGCGTCATAGATTTCGGCAGCAGTTGGGAAACTCACTTACCGCTAGTTGAGTTTTCTTACAACAATAGCTATCACACGTCGATCAAAGCTGCCCCATTTGAGACACTGTATGGGCGTAAGTGCCGATCACCTATCTGTTGGGCGGAATTTGGAGAAAGTCAACTCACCGGCCCTGAACTTGTGCACGAGACGACTGAGAAGATCGTGCAGATTCGTAACCGTATGGCAGCATTTCGTGATCGACAGAAAAGTTACGCTGATAAGCGTCGCCGACCGTTGGAATTCCAAATAGGTGACAGGGTGCTTTTGAAAGTGTCACCTTGGAAGGGTGTGATTCGTTTCGGGAAACGCGGGAAACTAAGCCCTATGTACATGGGACCGTTTGAGGTTGTCAAACGGGTTGGCCCCATGGCCTACCAATTGAACCTACCCAAAGAACTCTGTGGAGTACACAATGTGTTCCACGTCTCCAACTTGAGGAAATGCCTGGCAGATGAGACTCTTATCGTTCCGTTAGACGAGATACATGTGGATGAACAACTACATTTCATCAAGTAACCAGTGGAAGTCATGGATCGACAAGTCAAAACGCTCAAACATAGTCGTATCCCTATCGTCAAAATCCGTTGGAACTCAAAGCGTGGACCAGAATTTACCTGGGAACGCGAAGATCAGATGAAGAAGAAGTACCCTCAACTGTTCCAAAATCAGGCATCTACCTCTTAGATACACAGGTACTCTATTCAACATGCATCACAAACCGTTGAGTCTTGTACTTCCCCGTAAACACCACGTAACATGATGTAGTAATTTTCGGGACGAAAATTCCAGCAACAAGGGGATGATGTGACACCCCGTAATTTCAGGTTAACATTTTTCAAACCATTGTCGTTAACATTGACCCGTACTCGCTAATACTCGAAACGTATACAAACATCGCCACCGACATCGTTAAACAAATTATGATAAAATACTAACGCGGGTGTTTGTAGAGGATTCACATAAACGAGATTATCTAAGGAATCCTCTTAATTTATACAGCACGCCCAATCACGTCGTTATCAACCGGAACTAATTCGGGAACACGGGACCTAAGTACAGGGACCAAACCTGACAATTGCCAAACTGGGGCTGGGTATAAATACCCATCCACCAGCCAAACACACCCCATTCTGCTCTCTTTCTCTCTTACGCTCTCTTCCTCTCCGTGTCTTTAACCTAGCACCAAAACCACCCCGATTGAGCCCGTTTTCGCGGGCTAAACCACGCAACAGCTGAGAAATCACATTCCCAGCAGGTAGGCGACCTTGTTCATCCGTTTTATGGCTCGCTTCACTGCTGCAAGTATGGGGTTCGGGTGTTCGGGTTCAACCCGAATGCATATGGTCGTGGGGGGGTGTGTGTGAGGTCAATCAACATGTGCATTTCACATAGACATGTTAGGAAAGTGTTCCTGGAAGTCCTGATTGTGTGAAAATCGAGAAGGGGCAGCCGAAGGCTGTTCAGCCCGTCCAGCAGTCGCGACCTGCTGCAGTACGCGACTGGGCCAGCCATGCGACTGAACCATGCGACTGGGTCCATCGTATGACTGAGTGGTGCGACTGGGTTGGATCGTGCGATTGAGTCCATACGTGTGTGTGACATACGAATGAATGCATGCGACTGAGAGTGTGTGTGCGATTGAGTCAACCGGATGAAATGTGTGCGACTGAGTACCACCCGACTGAAGGTCCAATCATACGAATGGAGGTTCAGTCATGCGATTGGTTGTTGAGTCGGGTGAATGGGTGATGTGTGGTACGATTGAATGCTAAGTCGTACGAATGAGGGTTCAATCGTACGAATGAGATTGATTCGTACGAATGAAGGCCCATTCGTGCGAATGAAGTGTCCAGTCGTGCGTCTGGCCTTGATATGCGATTGGAGTCATTTTGAGTAAATTCTCCTTGTGTGCGGTGTGCCTATCGTGTGATGATATGGTAACAATCAATAAAGTGTCATTTCTTGACCACAAAGATTAAAGTCAATGCAATCAACAAGCACATACTTTTACGATCTAAAACAACCTAACTGTTGCAACGAACGACAACCCGTTTGGGATCTACATAAGGTCTGATATGCGTATGCCTGCATGTGTGTGTGTGTGTCACCCACGACCGAACCCATGCGGCCCGACCCGACTAAACATGTCTATTAACGCATAACATAACTGTCAATAGGTGTTTGACAGCGCATCGTAAACAACTCTTGGGAGACTTTCATCCTACGTACTTACTACATCATCAGTGAGTTTCACGGCCCCTATTTTACATCCTTTTCTTTTGGGGGAGAAAACATGCAAAACAGATTTACTTAAATGGTTGTAGTATTATTGATATCGCTTGTTACGTTAGTGCAAACACACAACATGTCCTGACACACTCGAACCGTTAGTAATGGATTAGCGAGGAAATTTTGGGTAGTACTACTGGGTCTGACAAACCCCGCCCGGGCTAGTCGCGCTAGCTTAATTGGAGGTCAAACGGGTGCTTGATTGACCTAACACATTTGTCACGGTCTTGCGAGACGTGACGGGATACAACAAACACATATAGGACGTAAACAGTCAGCTTCGGTTCGAAACGCTAAGTAACAAGAACATAGGCTAGCTACCTAACGATATGCTCTATATACTAAACCATTGAAACGCAAACTACCAAACGCTTACGAACACATTTATTGTTGAATAAACCTGTGAACTCACCAACTTTATGTTGACACATTTTAGCATGTTTTCTCAGGTCACAAAGAAAGGATGTTTGGATGCTAGAACTTCGGCCAAGGTTCCAAGGAAGGACCCCTCAAGCTAGTATACCCCAAGCACTATCACAAAACACCTTGTTTGCTAGGATTAAACACCAAAAACCGAGAGAAAACCCAGCTGGAAATGCTTTCTGCCGAGTTCTTCTCAACATGAACAAGAAACCTTTTCTTGTGTTGTTCTATTGCATGTGGGAGAGAGAGTTAGATGGAGTGAATGTGTAACCAATGTTTTCGTTTTTCAAGGATGATTAAAACAAGAGAAGGCCAACCAAATAAAAGGGGTGGCCGACCCCTTGTCTTGGTTTTTCAATTTCCCCCCAAAAGTTGAAAAAGGAATATCACACATTAACTAGTCATTCTAATAAAAGTTGTCATCCAATTTAACCTTTTACAAGAATAACACATACACATTCACTAATTATTTGATGTTATTTAAATAACTTGATAACATTACAAACAATATCTATGAACAAAATATCCATATAAAATGTTCAATCTCACATGCAACTAATTTAGAAAACCCATTTTCTAAATTTGGTGTTATTATTTAATTGCATGATCATATCATCAATTGAATAATTGTCGGTGATTGTAAAGCTTGTTATTGGATATAACCCGACTTGGATCATAACATACTAACCGCATAAATATTTACGTGTCTTGGGCACATAGAATCCTACAACGGGGCCTTACAATAGACCACGAACATTGTGCACTAAGCTGACCCAGTCACCTAGAGTATGCTACAAGGGTCCCTATCAGCCTCAATGACTAACCTTGTGTGCATCCTTTGTGGTAGCTAACCCGCATCACAGTTGAGCTAACGACAACATGCCCGTGCACCTCCTATTCATTTGCTTGCAAGACTTTCATTCTTTCATTTATGTTCCACTTTTCTTTATCATTAATCTTTCACTTTTATCAATGATAATACTCTGCATTTATGATCATTAACATACCACGTAAAGTCACACATTATAGACATAAGAACAGCTTATAATTATGCAATATAATAACAATAAAAACCCTAAAGTCAAACTTGGGTCAAACTGTAATTATTCTATTTTCACCAGAATTTCAGGAGAAATTCTAAGTGTTTGCATGAGGACTATGCAGGAGCATGAGGCCTGTTTAGGCGCATTACAACTATGCACGTGCATGAGCTTACTTGGGCACTTCAACACTTAGGCGCATGAGCCTTTTCAGGCGCATCGGCACTATTTAGGAGCATGGGTTATACTTAGGCATCTGAGCTTAGAACTTAGGTGCAAGAACTACTGTTCAGGCGCATGGACTTATACTTAGAATTTCTAAGCCATTTTCTAGGCGCATGGGGTACTGTTTGGGCGCATGAACCCTGATAGGGCGCATGACCCGACTTAGAACTATTTCTAAGGAAATTTTGGGTGCATGGATCTTATGTAGGCGCATGACCAACCTGTGTTACATATTTCTAATATATTTTTAGTCCCAAAAAACTACAACATCTTGTTCTAAGCTTATTACCATATTCCTAGGCCTAAACAAGACACGGACAAAAAATGTTGGGTTAGAACAAGATGCTGGGTTTGTTACATGTTTATCAAAGATTGTTTAACCATTTTAACAAAAACGCAGCGGATATATAGAGAGATAAAACGAGTTTTAGTTGCTGAAAATAAACCTTTTATTAACCAAAAAATCAAACCCAAGAAAAGGGTCATGTATGTGAAAAGAAATGCTATCAAACAATACCAACCATAGGGTGTTCATAGAATACTACCTTTTTAAGAACAAGGAGATTAGAGATGGATGATAGATGAAGAAGATGATGTTCTTGGATGGAAGCCTCCAAAGAAGAAGACCTCAAGCTTGTATACCCACAAGCTTCTTTCCAAACACCTAACTAGTTAGGAAGTTGAACACCAAAACCCTTTTCTTCTTGTTCCTTCTTTCAAATCCGAATTTTCAGCCAAAAGGAGGAAGGGAGAGCTGCAAAATGTGTGTGAGAGAAAGTGTGTTTTTGGTTGAGTGTGAAATGGGTTAAATTCTTGTATTAAAACAAGACATGAAATCCCAAGGAAGACCACTAAGGGGCATATGAAAATTTGGTTTTTCCCTCCTATTTTATGTAAACTTTTCACACTCAATAAACTCATATGTTTATAAAATTAAACTCCTTTTAATTTTATAACTTGAACACACTTTTATTTGTTATTATTTAACCTACTTAAATAATAATACAAATAATTTCTCATGTACAAATTATCCATATAATTTGTTCTATTTCAAATGCAATAATTTAGAAAGCCCATTTTCTGAATTGGTGTCAATATTTATTTGTTTGATCATATCAACAAATAATATTTATTAGTGTTTGTTTAGCTTGTTATTGGGTATGACCCGACTTGGATCATAACGTACTAACCACATCAATCTTGTATGTGTCTTGGACATATAAGATCCAACAATCTCGTACTTGCACAAGATTCATAGAAGATTGATGCAAGCAGTAAATACCACCTAACAAAGGTTTACTACCCTTAATACGTATCACTAAGAGTCATTCAATAACATCCTCCCCTTCAAGTACATTACTCGAAAATGTTTTAGGTGAATTAATCATCTGTCCTTTTGTCATAGATGTCATGTTAAATCCTGAAGACATAGAGTGATCATTCTCCTTTAATTCAACTTTAGCAGGCCTTAGACATCTTACTCTTAATGAATAAGAGGGACAAATTCCATCTTGACTACATACGTCTCTCATAATTACCTCGCATTATACCTGAATTTTGCCTTATGTACTGCCATGTTTCAGAACAGCGAAGAACTAAGTCAAAGTATAATACTTGGTGAATATCAAGACCCAATATGTATCTTAGGTCAGAGGATACCAAATGATATTCACCTTTGCTCAAAATTACTTATGATCAATCAAGAAGATTCTATGTAGTAATATTTAAGATGCGGGTCAGTCCAATATTTGTATTCTACAAATATCTATGAACCTTGGCAGCAAACCTTTGCTCTATATTCATCCATATGAATATCTACCAATCCAAGTTCATAATAATCTTACCCTCATACTTGTTCCCACAAGTATGAACGACTACGAACGTTTTAAGTAAATGATTTACTCATGGATTTTAAACATGCAAAAACATTAGTTGAAACATTATAACCAAATAATTATTCAAGTAATAAAAGGTTTTAATATCCAAATATAAATTTAAAAGATCAAATCCAGTCACTAGAATATCAAAGTCCCATGGCACAAGTTTGACCTTCATGCTTTGCCTTTTCAAGGAGCTTCGTAAGTGCATCCGTAATGTTTTGATCCGTGTGAACTTTGCGAATACATATCTTTCCCTTTTCAACTTCATCCCTTATGTAGTTGAATCTCTGTTCAATGTGCCTAGTCTTTTGATGTGTACGGGGTTCCTTGATTTGAGCAATCGCACCCTCGTTATCACAAAGAATTTCTAGGGGATCTTGAATGGAAGGGAACACCCCTAGATTGGCAATGAACTTCTTCAACCATGCAGCTTCTTGAGCTGCTAATAAAGCCGCGATGTATTCTGACTCTGTAGTTGATAATGCCACCACATCTTTCTTAGAGCTCTTCCAAAAGACTGCTCCTCCATTCAAGATGAAAATGTACCCCGATGTGATCGTGAATCATCTCGATCAGTTTAGAAACTCGCATCCGTGTAACCTTTTACCACAAGTTCCTCCTCACCAGATCCATAGATTAGGAACATATCTTTAGTCCTCCTTAGGTACTTAAGTATGTTCTTAACAGCCATCCAATGACTATTTCTAGGATTTTGTTGGTATCGGCTTGTCATGCTTAAAGCGCGTGACACGTCCGGCCTAGTGCATATCATGCATACATGATGGATCCTATAGCAGATACATACGGGACTCACTTCATTTTATGTTACTCAACCTTTGAGCTTGGACATTGAGTCGTACTCAATATCGTTCCTCTTTGAATAGGTACCATACCTTTCTTAGAGTTTTCCATCTTGAACCTTTTCAAGATCTTATCAGTGTATGCACTTTGATTTAAACCTATCAACCACCATGATCTATCCCTATAGATCTTTATTCCTAAAATATAGACGGCTTCACCAAGATCCCTAATGAAAAAATAGCTTCCAAGCCAAGTTTTTACACCTTCCAAGGTTGGAATGTCATTTTCAAATAGTAGGATGTCATCGACATACAATAATAGGAAAGTGATGATGCTCCCACTAGTTTTCTTATACACACATGCTTCATCAGCATTTTTGATGAACCCAAATTTGATTACCTCTTCATCAAAACAGTGATTCCAACTTCTTGATGCTTGCTTCAATCCATAGATTGATTTCTTTAACTTGCTTACTTTGTTAGGATGTTTTGGATTGAAAAAACCTTCAGGCTGAACCATATAGACATCTTCCTCAAGATATCCATTTAGAAAAGCGGTTTTGACATCCATTTTCCAAATCTCATAATCATAATGAGCAGTTATGGCAAATAATATCCTAATAGACTTTAGCATTGCAACCGGTGAGAAGGTCTCATCATAATCAACCCCTTGAGTTTGAGTGAAACCTTTTGCTACAAGTCTAGCTTTATAACTATCCAAGTTTCCATGCATATCGGTTTTCTTCTTAAAAACCCACTTACTTCCAACTATCTTGGAGTTAAGAGGTGGCTCAATCAAGTCCCATATTTGCTTGTCATACATGGATTGCATCTCAACGTTCATGGCTTCAAGCCATTTGTCACAATCCAAATTGGACATTGCATCACGGTATGTGGTTGGTTCATTGGAATCTACCACATAGCATCCATCCATGAAAAATCCATATCTTTCAAGTGGATTACTAGTCCTACCAGATCTACAAACGTTTTGTGTGTATTGATCAACCATTTGATCATCCTCAACATCCTCATGTTGAGTGCTATTGTCAACCAAACGTGTATCGGGTTGTGGTTCTTGATCCTCCTCAAGATCCACTGCTCTACTGCTAGCTCCTTCCATAAGAAACTTAGCTTCTAAGAACTTAGCCTTCTTGGCAACAAACTCCTTTTGTTCCAATGGATCATAGAAATAATATCCCATAGAATCTCTAGGATATCCAATAAAGATACACTTAGTGGAACGGCTTTCTAACTTGTTTGAGGTGGGAGTCTTAACATAAGCCTCACATCCCCACACCTTTAAATATGATAGAGATGGAACCCTTCAATGCCACATTTCAAAAGGTGTCCTTTCCACTTTCTTGGTTGGGGCCATATTCAAAATACGAACCGCAGAGGGCAAAGCGAAACCCCAAAATGATAGAGGCAATGAGCTTCTAGCCATCATAGATCGAGCCATATCCAATGGAGTTTGATTTCTCCTCTTGGACATACTATTGTGTTGTGGTGTTCACGGTGGAGATAGCTGTGAGACAATCCCACAAATTCTAAGATGATCTCTAAAAGCATCATTTCGATATTCACCTCCTCTATCGGTGCGGAGAATTTTTATTGACTTGTTGAGTTGATTTTCTACTTCATTCTGGAAGGTTTTAAACATTTCAGAAGCTTCATCTTTGTGTCTTAACAAGTACACATACCCATATCGACTATAGTCATCAGTAAAGGTAATGAAATATCTTTCATTGTACCTAGTCATTGGCTTAAAAGGAGCACATACATCCGAATGTATGATACCTAATAATTATTTTGCCCTTTCGGTTTTGCCACTAAAAGGTGCCTTAGTCATTTTGCCTTGTAAACAAGATTCACATACATCAAATGAATCATATTCACTTGCTTTTAAAATACCATTCTTTTGAAGTGTTTGTATGCGCTTGTTATTTATATGACCAAGACGGTAATGCCAAAGATAGGTGTCACTCAAATCCAATTTGAGCTTCTTGGTGGTGGTTTTGGTACAATGAGCTATCATATAATGTGTTTTCACAAACCAATTCATAAATACCATTAATAGGAATAGCTTTAAAATAAAATATGTCATCTAAAGAAAAATGAATTTCATTTTCAATAAATTTCAAAACATAACCATATTATCTTAATTGGGCAACTGAAATAATGTTCCTAGTCAAACTAGGAGCATACAAAACATTATTCAAAATTGCTTCCAAACCATTTGGAAGCTTCAATATGTAGTCCCCTTGGTCTTCGACTTGAACTTTTGCTCCATTTCCCATGTAGAGGCTTACATCCCCTTTATTAAAGTCCTTACTTCTTTTGAACCCCTGTAACAAATTGTAAATATAAGTTCCACATCCGGTATCCAATACCCATATGTTAGAGGATATTAAATTGAGATCAATATGAATCATGAAAATTATACCTGAGGTTTGCCCGGCATCCCTCTTAGCTTGCAACTCTTTAAGATGGACAGGACAATTTCTTCCCCAATGTCCTATCTCCCCATACTTAAAGCATGGGTCATTCGAAGCAACCTTTTGCTTCTTCTCTGCTGGTTTTGGTGGTGGCGCTTTTACCACTCCCTTTCCCTTTCCCTTTCCCCTAACGTACCCTTTACCCTTGGCAACACTTGCCTTGGGTGTGGGGTGAGACCTCTTCTTGTTCCCACCTTCATTGATGGTGAGAACGGGTAAAACCTTTTTACCCATGGCCGCCACGACAGTTTTGAGCATAGAGTGAAGCTCACTTATGTTCTTATCCCACCCATTCATGTTATAATTCATAACAAAGTTGTCAGACCTTTTTGACAAAGAGTTGAGGATCAAATCCGTAGCCAACTCTTTCGAGACGGCATAATTCAGCCTTTCGATGCGGTCAATGTGGCTTTTCATCTTAAGTACAGAAGATGAAACTAATTGGGTGTCATCCATACGACATGCATGGAGTGCTCGAACCGTTTCAAAGCGCTCTACCCTTGCTTGTTATTAGAACGTTTCCTTCAACTGGGTAATCATGCCGTACGCTCCGTGATGTTCGTAATCCTTTTGGAGATCCGGAGTCATACTTGCCAACATGAGGCAAGACACTTGGACTGAGTCCTCAGTGTATTTTACCAAATTATTATAGGCCTCCTCATCTTCCTTATTGGGTTGATCGGGAATCGGATCGTCTAAAATATACGACCGTTTCTCTTGCTTGAGAACAATTCTCAAGTTTGGAAACCAATCAATAAAATTGTTATGGTTTAGACGCTCCTTTTGGAGAATGGTCCTTAGTGATAGTGAGTGAGTTGACGGGATATCATTATTTTCATTGTTGTTGGTCCCCATGTACAAAATTTAACAAAGTTCAATTTTAGTATTTTCGATATTATCATATTTGAATTATTAATACCCTTTTATGTGTCTTACACAATTTAAAATTCTAGAATCCAATGTTACATTTAAATAGTGGTTGGGTGACCTTTATCCCATTAACAAGGTAGTCAATGTTTGACAATTGCAACCCTTCACAACTTCTGGAGGTATGGGATCGACTTTAAACATCATATGTATAGTCGGCATGTTTATCCCATCAACACCCTTTGTAAACCACATTGTAGGTGATCCATTTAACATGGTTTGCAAATCAAGTCACCCTACTTACACACACATGTGGGCTTACCAACACAAGTGGTTAGGTGACCTTTATCCCACAAATATTGTATTCCCACCTAAATCACAAGTTTCCTCAAAATGGTTAGGTGACCTTTATCCCATTAAGAGTTTCCAAGTGACTCAAATGTTGTGCAAAAGGATGGTGTTAAACGTTTTTTCAAAAAAATTTAATTTTTCATAATTCGAGTTTAGAAAACTCTATGTACCTTGTATTTGCATGCTTTCAAACACATGGTACCCTATAGTTCTCTTTTTATTAAAACCCCTTTTATTAAAATCATTAATCCTTTTAGTAACCTGTTATTAACCACTTAATGATAAGGAACCATTATTTTTTCAGCTTTTTATGTTTGTTAATAAGTTTGTTATGCATATCCAAATATCAAACAATCAATCATAAAACAAACAACCAAACAAGCACAACCATTACAATCACAAGTGCATAACCATAGCCACTAAGTTGACTACACTCGTTTGCCATCACAAGTGTTGTCATTAGGTCTTTCCTAAGGGTTAACATTGACACATCAAAATGTGTCCATGAACTCCCACTGAATCCACATCCAAATGCTTCAAGTGTCCATGTCTTTTGTGTCCTTCCTTTGTATCTTCCTTTGGGTCTCCAACTTGTGCATCTTCTTTTACAAAATCATATCCTAATACAATTTTTCTAACAAAAGAAATGCACCTAATCTATTTATTACATAACCAAAGAATAAATAAATTACAATCCAAAGATACAAACACAAAATTATAATTACAACCCTTTGAAAGAATAAAACCAAACATGACAAAACATTCAACTAAACCAAAACACACTTGGTCAAGGCTATGTTATGCACCAAAACATGTATCCAAATACAATATCCAAGAACAAAATGAACCCCTTTTCTAAACCTCAAAATTTCAGCCAACATAAACTAAAATTTTAGGGTTTTTGTCTAAACAAAACAATCAACTATTTGACATCAATCATTCAAGGTTTATTCTAAAGCATGTAAAATAAAACTTGAAAGACAAGGGATTCATACATGCAAAATAAAATCAGCCCCTAATGGGTTGAAAAAGTCCAACAAACTAACTTTTCTTGGAATTTTGAAGCAAGTTTTCCACATAACCGGCTCTAGATGCCATTGTTGGGTTTGTTACATGTTTATCAAAGATTGTTTAACCATTTAAACAAAAAAACGCAGCAGAGATATAGAGAGATAAAACGAGTTTTGGTTGCTGAAAATAAAACTTTTATTAACCAACAAATCAAACCCAAGAATAAGGATCGTGTATGTGAAAAGAAATGCTATCAAACAACACCAACCATAGGGTGTTCATAGAATACTACCTTTTAAGAATAATGAGATTAGAGATGGATGATAGATGAAGAACATTATGTTCTTGGATGGAAGCCTCCAAAGAAGAAGACCTCAAGCTTGTAGGCACACAAGCTTCTTGCCAAACACCTAACTAGTTAGGAAGTTGAACACCAAAACCCCTTTCTTCTTGTTCCTTCTTTCAAATCCAAATTTTCTGCCAAAAAGGAGGAAGAGAGAGCTGCAAAATGTGTGTGAGAGAGAGTGTGTTTTTGGTGGAGTGTGAAATGGGTTAAATTTTTGTATTAAAACAAGACATGGAATCCCAAGGAAGACCACCAAGGGGCATCCGAAAATTTGGTTTTTCCCTCCAATTTTATGTAAACTTTTCACAATCAATAAACTCATAAGTTTATAAAATTAAACCCTTTTTAATTTTATAACTTGAACACACTTTTATTTATTATTATTTAACCTACTTAAATAATAATACAAATAATTTCTCATGAACAAATTATCCATATAATTTGTTCTATTTTAAATGCAATAATTTAGAAGCCCATTTTCTAAATTGGTGTCAACATTTATTTGTTTGATCATATCAACAAATAAATATTATTAGTGTTTGTTTAGCTTGTTATTAGGTATGACCCGACTTGGATCATAACGTACTAACCACATCAATCTTGTATGTGTCTTGGGCATATAAGATCCAACATTAAATACATTTCCAGCCCCAAAGAATTTATAAAACATGTAAAATGCGGGGTCTAGAACTCACCTTAGTTGCTTTAACTTCGAACTCTCAGATTTGATCCTTTCAGATATTTTCTAGCACCTAAACATGTCAAGAACACGTACCTGAACGCATGCATACACATAGAAACATGTAGAAATCAGTCTCACGGTTGAAACCCATAAAACCGAACCAAAAACATGAAGAACACGTACCAATTTGCGAATTCAGCTTCTTTCTCACTCTAATACCGAAGATTTGCTGCTTTCTCTCTCTAAAGCATCGAGCAGTGGGTCTAGCAGGTTGTGTGGGCGACCATACCACCCTTTCAAACAAAATAATAAAAGGTTTTACCCTTTTACACTTTGCACCCCTCCACTTTGGCCTCTCTTTATTTCTTACAAAGTATATTTCTTTTATTTGACAAAAAGTCCCAGGTGTTACATGTTATTGGGCAATAATGTTCGATCATCAAACTCCGAAACTCCTCCTATCTCATCCTATTTACAGCGTTCCTTCCTCAGGTCTCCAATGTATTCGACCAGTTCAAGGTTCCATTTTCAAGTTAGTGTGTAGCAAACCTCACTTTGTTTCCCACAGCACAATCACTAATATCAAGTACAACTTCCATCTCCTCTAACCAGCGTATGGTTCCTATAGCATCCTCTGTTCCAAAGTTTTGGTTGACTTGCACGCCATAAAGGCCTTGTATGCACACCTAGTTCGCATGTCATCTCACGATCTTTTTTTCCTCATTTGTATTATTGTTATCATCATCATCATTGTCCCCTCCTATTAGTGTTTATTGTTTACGTTCAGCATTGACATGGGTGACAATGGCGGATATGGCATTGGTGATGGCCTTGGAAATTAATTGTTAGAGCCTAGCTTCCTAGTTGGTTTCATTGTTGGTGTTAGTAGGGTTGTCGGTGTTGTTGAGGTTGTTGGTGGTTTTAATGTTCTCATCTAGAGTTTCATTAGTTTTGTTGGTGCGTGCCCTAGACCGGGTAGTGGCACCAGTTCTTGTGTTTGGAGTGCGTCCTTAGCCTCTTCCCCCTGGCATGGATATAGCATACATTTTATATTTTTAAGTTTGAACTAATAGTCAAAATTTTATGCATTAAGTACTCCACGCATCATCACACGAAACATATAGATAGTAAACAAAATTAAACCAAACAAGCATAGAAAGTCCAAGTAATAGCGAAACCGCTATGAATACAAAGTAAATTAAGTCCAAATACAATCCGGTGTGACATGAGCGAATATTCACTCATATCCTACAAATACATAGTTTTTCAAACTAAATAATACAAATAAAAGAAAAGTGAAACAACATTAATGACGACAGCAACAGTAGCGGGACCATGGGTCAATCACGCCCTTCTGGACAACGTGGTAGAGTTTCTTTCTCATCATTTTCACCACGGACACCGCCTCATCTCTTTCTTCGTTCATCATATCATAGTTCTGATGATGACGCCATACCTCCACCATGAAGGAATCTTCCAACAGTGGCCCCGAGTGATACAGGGGCAGGTTAACATGGTTTGCTACTTAGGGGAAGTGGGAGCTCTAGTGTCCACTTCCTCCTACATGGGTGAGGACTTAACATGGTTTGCTACTTAGGGGAAGTGGGAGCTCTAGTGTCCACTTCCTCCTACATGGGTGAGGACATAGGGGCCTGCACAACCTGAGTAGCTTGTATAGGGGTTCGTTTGGATTTTCTAGTGTAGGTGATGGTTATTTGAGGCTGTGTGAGTGGTTTAGATGTAGAAGGTGTGGGTTCAACAGTAACTGATGCTGCTAGATTGTCACCTTGAGAAATGAGCTTTAACATTTTCAGGACTAGGGTTGTTTCTACCCCTGAGAAACCCATAGTTGGTTTTCTCATTGTCTTAGAGATGTCGGGTTTTATCTGTCACATTTTATAAATGTTACTTGTTCCCTTTAACTGTGAGCCTAGTTCATAGTTAAGAATGCGCTGGACATATCTATAAACCATGTAATATTTTAATGAGTCTAATTTAGCAAGTAAATTTGTATATAAAAATTAAGAGTACCTAAACTTGACACCCTGAACCATTCCATGGACTATAAAGGAAAGGTCTTCCAGAATTTGATCCCAACCTCCATGCTTGTTTGAAAGACAATGAATGACCATATGGAGGAGGTACTTCCTAGAAAGAAATTGAGTTCCCCCATGACACTCATTTCAAATCTATTCTTCATTAGCCACTCAAAGTCTTTGTAGAGCTTTGGATTTTTTGACCCAAATATAATATCATCCACATAAACTTAAACCAGCATCAAGTCATTCCTTGTTCCTTTGATGAAGAGTGTTCCATCAATAGTACCCCTCTTGTAGCCATGCTGACAGAGATACTGAGATAGTGTCTCATACCACTTCCTTAGAGCTTGGTGCAGCCTATAAAGATCTTTATCAAGCTTGCAGACAAAATCAGGATGATTTGGGTCAGCAAAGCCATGTGGTTGTTTGACATACACCTCCTCATCAATCACCCCATATAAGAAAGGACACCTGATATCAAGTTGGTAGACTGTAAGGCCCCATTCTCGGGCACCTCACAGTTGGTCATTCATTGCACTTCAATATATAATGTACATATACTAAGTAAATTGATGCAGCGGAATTTAAAAGTAGTACATTCTCATTTCATCATAAAAGCTTTTACAATATATTACATCATTGACTTGAATACAAAAAACAAGCTTTCTTTACATTGCCTAACTTTACTATGATTGCTGCGGAAGCATATGAAACCGGAGATTTCTTAAGTAATCCTGTTTATTTGAATCCTCAACAATCATAGGGTCATAAACAGTGACCTCTAGTATAAAAACATTAAAATTTTTCATCATAAAGAAGATTCCTTAGGTAATCTCGTTTATCGAGATTACTCGAGGAATCTTGCACTTGCATGCCACATAATGCGTGGCAGCATTATCAAAAGGAGAATGCCATCCCAAAAGAGCTGAGTAGTCGCCTCGTGCCATCCCCAGCAACCCTACCAGCCAGCTGGAAACACATAAAAAGTCAGCGTTGCTGAGTGAGTTCTAGTTTTATAATAAAACATACTTTCATTCATCAAAAACCTTTTTTACATACATGCGATCATACAATATACGTACCCGTAGATAATATTATTATTATCTTCATCTTTCGTTCATTAGCTTTCATTCATGTACCATTCATCGTCCTCATTCGCGTTCGTACATACATTCTTTACATTCATTCGTACGTTCTTTAACTGTCATTCGTCAAGCATGCAAATCTCTAAGGGTCACCTCTCTTCTTTGCCCCCATGGTTCCAGCCCATGAGCCGACAAAGCATACTGTATCAGTCTGGTGCCCCTATGGCTCTCAGTCAATAGACCAACACCTGGTGCCCCTATGGCTCTCAGTCCATAGACCGACACCTGGTTGCCCCTATGGCTCTCTGTCCATAGACCGTCAACCTCGTTGCCCCTATGGCTCTCTGTCCATAGACCGACAACTTCTCTTCCGGGGTCATGTTAACCCCGCGAGTGGTCGTCACCACTCCTACTATAACAATCATCCTGTGACAGGTCACAAAGACACTGCCCCGTTATTCTTAAGGCAACTATGGCTCACTGTCCATAATCTACCTTAAGGCTCGTAATAGGCCAAGTTACTAGAACCGAGCACTATTTCCAAGACTTTTCATCCGTCAATTCAATCTCGTGCCCCTTAGACCATACAAGACTTTTGTACATTCATTCATTCACTAATGAATGCATTCATTCATTCATCATGTTCTTCTTTCACTCATTCATTCATTAATGCATGCATTCATTCATCATGTTCCTCTTTCATTATCTTTCACTTTACGTTCTTATTACATTCTTTTCATTCGTTCATTCATTCACGTAAAGTCACGAAAAGATAAACATACATCGACACAAGGAACATAGATATTTATCTATCATCAGTCATTACCATTATATGAGGCCATATCTTACTTATCATACGTACATCCTTCATACACATCTCTCCTCATCACATCAGCCCTATTTGGGCGATTGAACCCTCTTCAGTCGCATGGCCTCCATGCGACTGAATCATGCGATTGGGCAACTATGCGATTGGGCATACAATCATGCGATTGAACTTCCTATCATGCGAATAAACACTATGCGAATGGGCTTCTATGCGACTAACCCTCGGTCGTGCGACTGAACTACTATGTGAATGGACTTATGCGACTGAACCCTTAGTCGCATGGCCTGTCGTGCGACTGAGCCCCAGTCGTCCGACTGATCCTCAATCGTACAATTGAACATCAAATTTCTCAGTCGTGCGACTGGCCCTCCAGTCGCATAACCCTAACTGGGCAGCGACTGGAGTTCATCACGAACTGCAGACGCGACTTACGGGTCTTAAACCCTTCCAAACTCATTTCCAGCCCAAATTAGCCTTCCTAAACCTCAGGGATTCATACTAGGACATCATACAAGCTAATGCAAGTCCTAATTCGTACCTTAAACGCATTACTCAAGATTTCACCCAAATGGGTCAAACATACACTTTTTCAAAAGACGGGTTTTTAATGTGTTCCAGCCCCAAAATCGTATAAAAACAAGTAAATGAGGGGTTCTAGAACTCACATTATCACGAAGAAGATGAAGAGCTTCGATTTGGCTAGCCACTTGACAATTATCGAGCCCCGATGACCACTTTCTCCCTTTCCTTCTCTTCTTTCTCGGTTCTCTCTCTCTCTACTCTTTCTTCCCGACTGAAAAATGTGCAAGTTTGGGGAAGAGAAGAGGGCTACCCCTCTTATATAGTTACAGCTCAGTCGCCAAAGGTCTATGCGACTGGGCCTCCAGTCGTACGAACAACATGCGACTGGACCTCCAGTCGCATGAGTTCCATGCGGTTGAATCTTCAGTCGTGCGATTGAGCTCCAGTCGTGCGGTTGAGCTTCAATCGTACTTCAGTCGTTCGAGCATCATGCGAGTGGACCTCCAGTCGCATGAATTCCATGAGACTAAGCCACAGTCGCATGACATACCAGAAAGTCAAACTTCTGGGTGTTACAAGTCCACCCCCCTTATTTAGGTTTCGTCCCTGAAACCTGTTATTCTTCGAACAGTCGTGGGTAATGTTGCTTCATTTCTTCTTCAGTTTCCCACGTCGACTCAGATCCTTTCCTGTGCCGCCACTGTACACGCACAAGAGGAACCGTTTTATTTCTCCGCCTTTTCTCCTTTCGGTCTATGATCGCCACTGGTTGCTCCACATAATTGAGCCGTTCGTCCACCTCAATATCCTCCAGTAGGACGATCATATCCTCGTCCGCCAAACACTTCCTCAGATGAGATACGTGGAAGGTCGAGTGAATTCCACTTAACTCATCTAGTAGATCCAACCTATAGGCCACCTCTCTTACTCGAGCAATAATTCGGAAAGGTCCTATATACCGCGGACTCAACTTGCCTCACTTCCGGAACCGAATGATACCCTTCCAGGGTGAGACCTTCAACATAACCCGATCTCCCACCTGGAACTCAATCGGCCTGCGTCGTTTATCAGCGTATGACTTCTGTCTGTCTTTGGCTGCCTTTATATAGGCTTTGATCCTTTCGAGCTTTTTAGTCGTAGCCTCGATCACTTCGATAGTCCCCAATTCCTTCTGACCAATATCACCCCAACAAACGGGTGTCCTGCATCTCCTTCCGTATAGCATCTCATAGGGTGGCATGCCAATACTGGCATGATAGCTGTTATTGTATGAGAATTCAGCTAACGGAAGGTGGTCATCCCAACTTCCCTCGAAGTCAATAACACATGCCCGGAGTATGTCCTCCAAAGTCTGAATGGTCCTTTCTGACTGACCATCAGTTAGACGATGATAAGCCGTGCTAATATGCAACCTCATCCCCATAGCATCGTGGAATTTCTTCCATAATTTGGATGTAAACCGGGTGTCGCGATCAGACACAATCGACACCGGTACACCATGACGAGTCACAATCGCCTTGATGAAAAGATCGACAAACCTTTCGGATGAATATGTCTCGCGCATTGGTAGGAAGTGAGCGCTCTTCGTCAGACGATCCACAATCACCCATATAGTATCATACCCTTTCGGGGTACGTGGCAGCTTTGTGATAAAATCCATGGTGATGTGCTCCCACTTCCATTCCGGTATATCCAAGGGTTGAATCTTTCCATACGGCTTCTGGTGTTCGGCCTTCACTTGCAGACAAGTAAGGCATTTACTCACATACTCCACCACATCACGTTTCATACCCGCCACCAATAATCTTTCTTCATGTCTTGGTACATCTTGGTGGCACCGGGATGAATGGAGTATCGAGTCTTGTGGGCTTCATCCATAATCTTCATTCGCAGATCCCCAAGACGAGGAATCCACATGCGCCCAAACCGGGTTCTAACACCAATTGTGTTTTCACCCAACTCCGCGACCAGACCTCTCATTCGTTCAGAGTTAAGATGTTCGTCTTTCAAAGCCTCATCTTGAAACTCTTTGACCTGTTTCATCACATCGGAGGTCATGATTAGCTGGTACGCCTTCACCCGAAGCGGCTCGGGCCTCTCTTTTCGGCTAAGGGCAGCCGCCACCACGTTGGCTTTGCCCGGATGGTAATGGATCTCACAATCATAATCCTTTATAAGCTCCAACCATCGCCGTTGCCTCATATTCAGATCTTTTTGCTCGAAGAAGTACTTCAAGCTTTTGTGGTCGGTAAAGATGGTGCACTTCGTTCCGTAGAGATAGTGCCTCCAAATCTTCAATGCAAAGACCACGGCTGCTAGATCCAAGTCATGAGTAGGGTAATTAACCTCATGAACTTTCAACTGCTGGGATGCATAAGCTATAACCTTTCCCCTCTGCATCAACACGCATCCCAATCCCGAATAGGAAGCATCAGAATAAACCACCAGATCTTCACTTCCATCGGGTAATGACAGAACAGGAGCTTGGGTCAATCTCGTCTTCAGTTCTTCGAATGCCTTTTCTTGAGCTTGACCCCATATAAACTTCACATCCTTCCGGGTCAACTTGGTTAGTGGAGAAGAGATCTTGGAAAAGTCTTGAATAAACCTTCGGTAGTAGCCCGCCAAACCCAAGAAACTTCGGATTTCAGATGGCGTCTTTGGAGACTTCCATTGCATCACCGCTTCCACCTTTGCCGGATCAACCATAATCCCATCCGGATTCACCACGTGACCCAAGAATTGAACTTCACACAACCAGAATGCGCACTTGGAGAATTTAGCATACAACTTCTCCCTTCTCAACGTCTCCAGAACCTCTCGGATATGACCGGCATGCTCAGTCTCACTCTTCGAATAAATCAAGATGTCATCAATGAACACGATCACTGATTTATACAACATCGGCCGACACACCCTGTTCATCAAATCCATAAAATCAGCTGGCGCATTGGTCAAACCAAAAGACATAACAAGAAACTCATAGTGACCGTAGCGCGTGCGAAAAGCTGTTTTAGGGACATCCTGCTCCTTCACTTTCAGTTGATGGTAGCCTGATCGAAGATCTATCCTTGAAAACCAACTGGCACCCTGAAGTTGATCAAACAAGTCATCGATCCTCGGCAAGGGGTATCTGTTCTTTACCGTCAGCTTGTTTAACTCACGGTAATCTATACACATTCTCATGCTACCATCTTTCTTCTTCACAAACAGGACCGGAGCACCCCAAGGTGAGATACTCGGTCTAATAAACCCCTTATCCAGCAGCTCTTGCAGCTGCTTCATCAACTCTTTCATTTCCGTCGGGGCCAATCGATACGGTGCTTTGGCAACAGGTTGGGCGCCTGGTATCAGATCAATCTGGAACTCGATCTCTCGGTCAGGTGGCAATCCCGATAAGTCTTTGGGAAACACATCTGGAAAGTCACACACCACAGGGACATCAGATAGTTGTGGTGTTGGCATTTCCACATCCTTTACATAACATAAGAAGGTGCTACATCCACTCCTCATACATTTCCCTGCCACCGCCATTGAGATCACCTTCGAAATCGTCGTAACCCGATCGCCATAAACCGTCACTGAACTTCCGTCGGGCGCTGTCAAATAAATCATCTTCTTGCGACACACAATGTTCGCCTTAAAGTCCGCCAACCAATCCATTCCAAGCACCAAGTCAAAACCACCTAAAATCATCGCGAACGGTCTAACCCGAAATTTGTGGCCCTCTAATTCCACATCACAACCCTCTATTACCTCGGAAATCCTAGTAGTTTTGCCTATAGCAGTCTCTACATCAAACGGTACATCCACACGTCTACAACTAACGGGCAATTTGGCACAGAACGTAGCAGAAATGAAACTCCTACTGGCACCCGAATCAAATAATACAGAGGCTAAAGTTTGGTTCACCAGAAACGTACCGGACACTACATCAGGGTCCGTCCTAGCCTCTTCCTGCGTCATCATGAACGCCCTGGCGCTTGCCTTCGATCCCTCATTCCCCGTCTTCTTCACGCCGGATCTTTCGGATCTCGGCTTCTTGCAATCTTTATTCATATGGCCACTTCCCCCACAATTAAAGCACTTATGGCTCCTACACTCTCTAGCCATATGACCGGGCTTTCCACAATTAAAACAAACATTCAGCCCCAGTCTACACTCCCCACCATGCTCCTTTCCACATTTCCCGCACCTTTTCGGTCCCGCACCCGGTGTGGCCACCCGACGATCGTCCACCCGGGCCTTCTTATTACTCGTCGAAGCATCACCTCAACCAAACCTCTTCCCGTTCCAATTCCTGTCACCACCCTTCCGATTACCATCAGCCACCACTACCACTGCCCGTTCATCATACAGTCTCCCCGCCAAGTCCACCGCCGACCTAAAGGTGGTTGGTCGGGCGGCGATCATATGCCTGCGAATATCCGCCGACAAGCCCTGAACGTACCTCTTGATCTTTCGCGATAGGGGAGTCACCAGATCTGGCACCAGACGTGCCATTTCGTTGAATTTCGTGGTGTATTGTTGGTGGGTCATCATCCCCGCCTCCAACTGTAGAAACTCTCTCTCAACTTTATCCATCTCTCGATGAGGACAGAACTCCTCGATCACCAACCTCTTTAACTCGGACCACTTCATCCTTCCAATGGCCCTGCTACCCTTGGCTTGGACTATGTTGTCCCACCAACATAGAGCCGAATCAGTGAAGGAGTGGGTAGCGAATTTCACCTTCTAGTCCTCCCTGCACTCACTGATATCGAGGACACCCTCCATTTCTCTCACCCATCGGTGAGCAGCAGCAGCTGTACCATTACCGTCAAAAGTAGGGGGCTTGCACCTCATGAACGCCCCATAGTTACAGCCTCATGCAGTTTCATGCACAGGTTCCTCCTCCTCTTCCTCTTCTTCATCAGAAAGAACCGTTTCCGGTCCTGATTGCTCCTGCCTTCCTGAGGACCTGTTCCTCTCTTTCCTCTCACCTTCCCTGACTGCCTTAATCACTTCAGTCACCACAGACGGTAAGATCATCTGCATGACCTGATGCACCTCTTCGACTACTGCCTCTTTTACCTAGGCTCTCAGATTGGCTCTCTCGTCGACTCCCTCTTGATGAGGAGTCTCGTTTTCCTCATGAACTACTTTCTCTACCCTAGGTCTTCCCCTTATGACCCGCGGTTCAGCACCACGTCCACTACCGCCTCCACCCCGGGAAGCTTTGGAAGATCTACCCCCAGCCATTCTCTATCACACTGAAAGGTTCAAACACCAACATGGACATTCAAGGAAATGGCTCAGTTTATGTCAAGTATAGCAAGTCCCTAATTACAGTGGCCAGTTGTGATTAGCCACTTACTGTACTTTTCGTACCCCGAGCATTACCTGTCCTGACTACATTAGCATCTAAGTCTAACAGTAACACATACATCACATAACATGCGCACGTAATACTGATTAACTTTAAGAAAATACCTGATGGCACGCAACTACTCAGATGGCATTCCTTCCCTTTTCTGTCCCATTTTCAGTTTAAGTTTAGGTTTATTTGAAAATTTACCCATTTCACTTAAACTTTGGCTCTGATACCAACTTGTAAGGCCCCGTTCTCGGGCACCTCACAGTTGGTCATTCATCGCACTTCAATATATAATTTACATATACTAAGTAAATTGATGCAGCAGAATTTAAAAGTAGTACATTCTCATTTCATCATAAAAGCTTTTACAATATATTACATCGTTGACTTGAATAAAAAATACAAGCTTTCTTTACATTGCCTAACTTTACTATGATTGCTGCGGAAGCATATGAAACCGGAGATTTCTTAAGTAATCCCATTTATTTGAATCCTCAACAATCATAAGGTCATAAACAGTGACCTCTAGTATAAAACATTAAAATTTTTCATCATAAAGAAGATTCCTTAGGTAATCTCGTTTATCGAGATTACTCGAGGAATCTTGCACTTGCATGCCACATAATGCGTGGCAGCATTATCAAAAGGAGAATGCCATCCCAAAAAAGCTGAGTAGCCACCTCGTGCCATCCCCAGCAACCCTACCTGCCAACTGGAAACACATAAAAAGTCAGCGTTGCTGAGTGAGTTCTAGTTTTATAATAAAACATACTTTCATTCATCAAAAACCGTTCTTACATACATGCGATCGTACAATATACGTACACGTAGATAATATTATTATTATCTTCATCTTTCGTTCATTAGCTTTCATTCGTGTACCATTCATCATTCTCATTCGCGTTCGTACATACATTCTTTACATTCATTCGTATGTTCTTTAACTGTCATTCGTCAAGCATGCAAATCTCTAAGGGTCACCTCTCTTCCTTACCCCCATGGTTCCAGCCCATGAGCTGACAAAGCATACTGTATCTGTCTGGTGCCCCTATGGCTCTCAGTCCATAGACCGACACCTGATGCCCCTATGGCTCTCAGTCCATAGACCGACACCTGGTTGCCCCTATGGCTCTCTGTCCATAGATCGACAACCTCGTTGCCCCTATGGCTCTCTGTCCATAGACCGACAACGTCTCTTCCGGGGTCACATTAACCCCGCGAGTGGTCGTCACCACTCCTACTGTAACAATCATCCGTGACAGGTCACAAAGACACTGCCCCGTTATTCTTAACGCAACTATGGCTCACTGTCCATAATCTACCTTAAGGCTCGTAATAGGCCTAGTTACTAGAACCAAGCACTATTTCCAAGACTTTTCATCCGTCAATTCAATCTCGTGCCCCTTAGACCATGCAAGACTTTCGTACACTCATTCATTCACTAATGAATGCATTCATTCATTCATCATGTTCTTCTTTCATTCATTCATTCATTAATGCATGCATTCATTCATCATGTTCCTCTTTCATTATCTTTCACTTTACGTTCTTATTACATTCTTTTCATTCGTTCATTCATTCACGTAAAGTCACGAAAAGATAAACATACATCGACACAAGGAACATAGATATTTATCTATCATCAGTCATTACCATTATATGAGTCCATATCTTACTTATCATACATACATCCTTCATACACATCTCTCCTCATTCACATCAGCCCTATTTGGGCAATTAACCCTCTTCAGTCGCATGGCCTCCATGCGACTGAATCATGCGATTGGGCAACTATGCGATTGGGCATACAATCGTGTGATTGAACTTCCAATCGTGTGATTGAACTTCCTATCATGTGAATAAACACTATGCGAATGGGCTTCTATGCGACTAACCCTCGGTCGTGCGACTAAACTACTACGCGAATGGACTTATGCGACTGAACCCTCAGTCGCATGGCCTGTCGTGCGACTGAGCCCTAGTCGTCCGACTGAGCCTCAATCGTACGATTGAACATCAAATTTCTCAGTCGTGCGACTGGCCCTCCAGTCGCATAACCCTAACTGGGCAGCGACTGGAGTTCATCACGAACTGCAGACGCGACTTACGGGTCTCAAACCCTTCCAAACTCATTTCCAACCCAAATTAGCCTTCCTAAACCTCAGGGATTCATACTAGGACATCATACAAGCTAATGCAAGTCCTAATTCGTACCTTAAACGCATTACTCAAGATTTTACCCAAATGGGTCAAACATACACTTTTTCAAAAAACGGGTTTTTAATGTGTTCCAGCCCCAAAATCGTATAAAAACAAGTAAATGAGGGGTTCTAGAGCTCACATTATCACGGAGAAGATGAAGAGCTTCGATTTGGCTAGCCACTTGACAATTATCGAGCCCGGATCACCACTTTCTCCCTTTACTTCTCTTCTTTCTCGGTTCTCTCTCTCTCTGCTCTTTCTTCCCGACTGAAAAATGTGCAAGTGTGGGGAAGAGAAGAGGGTTACCCCTCTTATATAGTTACAGCTCAGTCGCCCGAGGTCCAGGTGACTGGGCCTCCAGTCGTACGAACAACATGCGACTGGACCTCCAGTCGCATGAGTTCCATGCGGTTGAATCTTCAGTCGTGTGATTGAGCTCCAGTCGTGCGGTTGAGCTTCAATCGTACTTCAGTCGTTCGAGCATCATGCGAGTGGACCTCCAGTCGCATGAATTCCATGCGATTAAGCCTCAGTCGCATGACATACCAGAAAGTCAAACTTCCGGGTGTTACATAGACTTTGAAAATCCTTGGATGTAGCAAAAGCAAGGAATATCCTAACAGCTTCAAGTCTTGCTACTGGAGCAAAAACGTCTGTGTAGTCAATCCCCTCTTCTTGTGGGTATCCTTGAACAACTAGTCTAACCTTATTCTTGTTGACAAGTCCTCTATCATCCTTCTTGTTTTTAAAAACCCATTTGGTTCCTATGGTATTATTCCTTTAAGGAAGAGGACATAGGTTCTAAACCTTTAGTCTTTTGAATTGAAGTAGCACTTCCTACATTCCTTCAACCAAACTACCATCCTTCAAAGCTTTATCACCTTTCTTAGGCTCTACCTAGGATTGGAAACAAGAGTATAGACAAACAATATTGTCATAGGTTTGCCCTCTTGTTCTCACCCCTATGTCAACATCTCCAATGATGTTTCTGGAGGGGTGTGTAGTTGAGGAATCACAACAAGTTATTGGACAAATCCAAATTTATGAAATTTAGATCTGGCAATGGAGTGTCACTCACTACATCAGCACACTTATCAAGAGAATCTTGATCCAATATGTGTATGAGACATCGTTGGTGTTGTCTTTATGGAGTGATTAACAGCATCAAGAAATTCTTGATCACTGTCACCATCTCTATTTTCTCCTACATTTGAAGCTCTTTCATCTAAGTTTGGTGCCTCTGAGTAGGAATTTATAGGCACCTCAGATATATGAGCTCAATTTGTCATGGTTGTGCTGATAGGATCTCCACCTGCAGGGTTAGTTACCCTTGGAGTTGAAGTAGTATTCTTGTTTGGTCTTCTTAGCTCAAATCTTGGGTCAGGATCTCCTATTGATAAATTACCAGTAGATCCTAAAACATTCTCACAAGATTTGTTAAAACAGTTGGTAGTTAAATTAAGATCAAACAGCCAATCAGGACCAGAACCTTTCACACTAGGAGTGTGCTCATTGAAGATCACAGTGGCTGACTCCTCAACTACTCTAGTTCTAAGATTGTATACTCTATAAGCCTTATCTTGGGAAGAGTATCTAATAAAGTGTCCATCATCTGATTTCTTAGGAAATTTGGCTACTTGATCTTTGATATTCAAGATGGTGCAAGGACATCCAAATGATCTGAGGAAACTAATAAAAGGTCTCCTTTTTGCCATAGCTCATAAGAAGTCTTACCATGAGTCTTAACTACTAAAACTCTTTTCTACACATAGCAGGAGGTGTTGACTACCTCTGCTTAGAAGGTGATGGGTAGTTTAGAGTCAGATAGCATGGTTCTTGCTGCTTCAATAAGTATCTTGTTTCTCCTTTTAGCAACACCATTTTGTTTAGGAGTCCTGGGAGCACTATATTATCTTGTAATACCTTTTTCATCACAAAATTTTTCAAAGATTTAGTTCTTGAGTTCAGTTTCTTGACCACATCTTATAGTTTTAACGTTGTGATCATATTAATTCTCAATTTTTAGAATGAAGTTCTTTAATATCTCAAGAGTCTCATCCTTAGTTCTAAGGGAGAAGACCTAAGTGAATCTTATGAAATCATCTGTGATCACCAAATAATATGAGGTCCTTCTGTAACACCTAGAAATTTTGTCAGTTAAAAGAAAGAGAAGAAATAAGAAAAAGGAAAAAAAAAGTATCTTGTAAGAAAAGAAAAGAAGCCAAAGTGGAGGGGGCTAAGTGCAAGAGGTACTAAAGTCAAATACTTTATTAATATTTGAAGTATGGCCACCCACAGACACACCAACTGCTGCAATTGTCGACCAAAAAGAGAAGAAAGAGAAGCAGAGTAGATTACTTTGGTTCTAGAGAGAGAAAGCAGCTAAACTTGGCCTAGGTAAGTAATTTTGAATAATTGGTTCGGTTTTACTTGATGTTCGACCTTGAAACCGAGTTCTACATGTTCTTATGTGTGTATATGTGTTCGGATGGGCGTTTTTGACATGTTTAGGTGTTAGAAATCTTTGAAAGTTCAAGTTTGAAGGAGTTGAGCTTGGAAGCAGTCTAGGTGAGTTTCTAGACCCCGGTTTTATTGTAAGGTCCCGTTCCCGGAGACCTCACATTTGGTCATTTATATCACTAAACATACATAATAATATACATTTCATAAAACATTGCAGCGGAATTACATTAACAAAAGTAGTTCATTTTATTAATAATTACTGTTGCTAAGCAATACAACACTATTTAAGTTACAAAAGCATTTCATTTGCATTACAAAACAACAATAATATTATGCGTGAATGGATGCCAATCATGCCCTACCAAGTAGCCTCCCCTACCAAATAGCCTCCCCGTGTGCCATCCTCAGCAACATTACCTGCCAACTGAAAATGCATAAAAGTCAGTGTTGCTGAGTGAGTTCTAGTTTTGTAAGTATTAAAATACCCTATGTGTTTTATATGCGAAAATAAACTTCTCAATTACTATACATTACTTTTGTAATCGGGCACACATCATACGTACGTTCATACTATATTCATCATTTATTTCGTTCTTTTGTGCTTTCATTGTTAACTTTCATCATCATACACATACTTTCGTTCATTCTTCTCATTAACATTCTCTTTCGTATACATACTTTCGTTTCGTACTTTTCACTGTCTTTTACTTTCATTCTCATACTTTCTTTTCATACTTTTCATCATCTTTTACTTCATACGGATCAATGAACAATACTCTGAACATTGTGCATGAAGATGATGCTGGGCCTGAGGTCTACAAATAGACCCCGAACATTATGCACAAAGCTGACATAGTCACCTAGGGCAAGTCATCTCTCCCTTTCATCTGGACCAACTTGCAATACCCCGAACATTGTGCATGAAGCTAATGTTAGGCCTGAGGTCTACAAATAAACCCCAAACATTGTGCACAAAGCTGAACCAGTCACCTAGGGCATGCCATAAGGGTCCCGTCAATCTCCATGATTGACCCTGTATGCATCCTTCGGGTTATTTATACCTCACACAGTTGAGCTAACGACAACATGGTCGTGCACCTCCTTTCTATTTGCTTGTAAGCCATTCTTTCATTCATTACTTTCCACTTTTCATCTTTGTTATCTTTCACTTCGTTATGTTATGCTTTACGTTCATTCATACATACATCATACTACATTTTGTCATAACATAATACTTAACATATATTATAATATAATATATACGTTTTAAAAACCATTAAAAGGTAACACATCATACACATATGCATATCATACATTCGTCATATCATCAACATACTCTAACCATAGACCATCACATATTTATGCTTAAAATAGGCACATATAGTGCATAAGTCAAACTAAGGTCAAACCCTAAAATTCAGATCTTTCCCAAAATTCCAGAAAATTTTCTAAGTGTTTGGGTGCTTTAACACTATGCAGGCGCATGAGGCCTGTTTAAATATTTTTCCACTATGCGGGCATATGAGCCTCACTAAGGCGTTTCAACACTTAGGCGCATGAGACATTTGGGCGCATGGACACTATTTGGGCGCATGGGGTACACTTGGGCGTATGTGCCTAATACTTAGGTGCATGAACTACTGTTCAGGCGCATGACTATAACTTGGGCGCATGAGGGTACTGTTTAGGCGCATGAACTTATACTTAGTATTTTCAGGCAATATTTTTGGGCGCATGGACACTATTTGGGCGCATGAACCCTACTTAGACGTTTCTAAGGCAATTTCTCAGGCGCATGGGCCCTGTTTGGGCGCATCACCACCTACATACATGTTTCTAAGTTATTTTTCAGTCCCAAACATCAACTTAGCCTATTCTAAGCTTATACGACCATTCTAAACATCATCCAAGCATTAACAATCATAAAACATCCAAACTCATACACATATACATACGGTTATATACATTACATTTATAAAAATGGTTTTACATGCATTTTCAGCCCCAAAACCTATAAAAAACATACAAAAACCGAGGTCTAGAAACTCACCTAAACTGCTTCCAAGCTTAACTTCTTTAAACTCGAACTTTCAAAGGTTTCTAACACCTATATATGTTAAAAACACATAACCAAACACATATACACACATAAAAGCATGTAGAAATCGGTTTCATGGTCAAAACCTATCAAAAGCGAACCAAATTTACATGAATTACTTACCTTAGGCCCAAAATGGTTGCTTTCTCTCTCTAAACTGAAGAAAATCTTCTCTTCTTCTTCTTCTATTTTGGTCGACAAAAGCAGAATATGGAGCCTATTATGGGCGGCTATGCTTAAAGTATTATTAAAATAATCGAGTTTTGTCCTTCATGCACTTTAACCCCTCCACTTATTCTTGTTTCCTTTTCTTTCTAAATACTTTTATTTTTTTCTCATTTCTTTTCTTTATTTTAAGTGTCAAAATTTCTGGGTGTTACATTTATATGTTTTTAAAAGTTTTCATGGCTGAAAATTCATGTAAAAGATGTTACAAATGTTGTATGTGTAACCGTATGTATTTATGCTTGTACGTTGATTATTTATGGTTTTATATGTCTTGTTTATACTTAGAAAGGTAGTAGAAAGCTTAGAACAGAATGGTATGATGATTTGGGTCTAAAAAATAACTTAGAAACATGTATGTAGGTGTTCATGCGCCCAAACAGGGCCTATGCGTCTTAGAAATTGCCTTAGAAAAGTCTAAATAAGATTATGCGCCCAAACAGTGCCCTTATACGCCCAAATAGTGGCTCATGCGCTAGAAAATGCCTTAGAAATACTAAGTGCATGTTCATGCGCATGAACAGTAGTTCATGCGCCTAAGTTTTTGCCAAAATTCCTAAGTGTTAGGGGTGATGCGCCCCAATAGTGCCCATGCGCCTAACATTTTTCTCAGGCGCCTAAGTGTAGGCTCATGTGCCTGAATAGTTCATGCGCCCAAAGTGAGAAACAGTTAAGTATAGGGCCATACGCCCAAATAGTGTTGAAACGCCTAAACAGGCCTCATGCGCCTGCATAGTGTTAAAGCGCCCAAACACTTAGAAAATTTTCTAGAATTTTGGGAAAAAATAGAATTTTAGGGTTTGACCCTAGTTTGACTTATGGGTTGTATTAGCCTATTTTAAGCATGAATATGTGATGGTCCATGGTTAGAGTATGTATGATGATATGATAAATGTATGATATGCATATGTGTATGATGTGTTATCTTTTAATGGTTTTGAAAACGTATATATTATATTATAATATATGTTAAGTATTATGTTATGACTTTACGTAGTATGATGTATATATGAACGTAAAGTATAACGTAACGAAGCGAAAGATAACAAAGATGAAAGTGGAACATAATGAATGAAAGAATGGCTTGCAAGTAAATAGAAAGGAGGTGCACGACCAAGCTGTCGTTAGCTCAACTGTGTGAGGTATAAATAACCCGAATGATGCATACAGGGTCAATCATGGAGATTGACGGGACCCTTGTGGCATGCCCTAGGTGACTGGGTCAGCTTCGTGCATAATATTTGGGGTCTATTTGTATACCTTAGGCCCAGCATCAGCTTTGTGCATAATATTTGGGGTATTGCACATTGGTCCTGATGGAAGGGAGAGATGACATGCCCTAGGTGACTGGGTCAGCTTCGTGCACAATGTTTGGGGTCTATTTGCAGACCTCAGGCCCAGCATCAGCTTCGTGCATAATGTTTTGGGTATTGTACATCGATCCATATGAATGTAAAAGATGATGAAAAGTACGAGAAGAAAGTATGTGAATGAAAGCAAAAGATAGTGAAAAGTACGAAATGAAAGTATGTATACAAAAGAGAATGTTAATAAAAAGAATGACATGAAAATATGCATATGATGATGAAAGATTACAATGAAGTACAATAGAACGAAATGAACGATGAATATAGTATGAATGTACGTATGATGTGTACTTGCTTACGAAAGTAATGTATAGTGTTTGAGAAGCCTATTTTCGTATATAAAACACAGAAGGTATTTTAATACTTCTAAAACTAGAACCCACTTAGCAACGCTGACTTTTATGCATTTTCAGTTGGCAGGTAATGTTGCTGAGAATGGCACACGCGGAGGCTACTAGGCAGGGCAAGACTGGCATCCATTCACGCATAATATTGTTGTTGTTTTGTAATGCAATTGAACAATGCTTTTTTAATTTAACAATGTTGTATTGATTAACAACAGTATTTATTAATAAAATGAATGGTTTATGTTAATGAAATTCCGCTTCAATGTTTTATGAAATGTATACTATTATGTATGTTTAGTGCTATGAATGACCAACTATAAGGTCTCTGGAAACAGGGCCTTACACCTTCCTAGACTCATTACACTAGTGGGGCTAGAGATCCATATGTAATAAGTGTAAGGGAGTAGTGATGGAGTTTATTTTTGTTTGGCTTGTGAGACACCTTGTGTTGCTTCCCTTTCAGGCATGCAACACAATGGTCATCACTTGTAAACTCTTTCTTTAGCATTCCAGTTACCAGATCATTTTTAATTAATTTATTCATGTTTAAAGTTTACATGGCACATTCTTTTATGGCAAAGAAAAGACTCATCACTATTTGCTTTAGATAGAAAGCAAGAAACTTGTCTTTAAGAAGATGTTTCTTGTAGTTCTATCTTATTCACGTTCCCTTTCCTGGGGGCGGTAAGAAGGATATGCTCATCAAGAATGACCACCCCAGCCTTGAGACCAATGCCCACATGCTTAGTAAAGAGCATATTGTGTCTTTGATCATAAAATTAGGATACACTTAATAGATTGTACCCAAGCTCCTTTACAAAGTTTATATTTTCAATGCTGAACTTACCATTTCCAGTAATGTAACCACCTAAATCTCCACCAAAAGCAACTTGCCCTCTATCAATTTTCTTAAAGTTTTGAAGCAAAGAGCCATTTCTTGTCATGTGCCTGGAACAACCACTATCAATGTTCCATACATTCCTCTTTGTCTTTACTAGTTCTTGCACAAAAATAGATGGTTAGTTACATTTGGAAACCCAAGCCTTGTTGGTCTTGGGCTTATCAAAGTGAAATGAAGGCAATACAATAGTAATTGATCCTATATTCAAGCTTTGATGATCATCAACTGTTGTTAATGAAGAACTTTCAGTCATATGGTCTTCCTTTATCTTCCACACCATCTTTGAAGATTAGACTTGACCTTCAACTTCGGAAGTTTTGACAACTTCAGAAGTTTTATAGACTAGACCTTCGGAAGATCTTGCTTTCACTACAGCAGGCTTAAGTGCTTCGGAATCATTCCTTTCTTCCGAGACCAACTTTTCCTCCGAAAGAAAGTTTTCACTTGTCTTCTTCTTCACTTTAGAGCTTCCAAAAGGAAAAGACTTTCCTTCCAAAGCTATCTTCTTCTTTTTCTTCTTAAAAGTAATCTTCTTCATCATGTGAATAGTACTTTTAGGATTGTAAATACAATCCTTAGCAAGATGAGAAGTACTACCACACATGATACAACCAACTAGCTTCCTTCTAAGAGTCTTCTTTTGAGTAGAAGACTAAGCTTGATCACTTTCCATCTCCATCTTCATCTTCTCAGATGATGCAGCAAGCTTCTTATGGAGAGGCTTGCTCTTGGAGCTAGATGGTTCAGGCTATGTAGCAGTGGTGTACAGCTGATCTGCCTTTTTATCTTAACAGGGATGAGTTGGACATAAACTAGAACTCCTTGTATTAGAGTCCATAGTTGAGTCCTCAACCTTTACCACTTCAAATTCTATAGAAATAAAGACTTGATTCTGCTTAGAGTTAAAGGTTGCCTTGATCTCTTGAGGCTTTTCGATCTTCTCTTGGCTGCTCTGATCAAGTTCTTCTTCTTAAACTTTCTCATCCCTGGTTCTTTCCTCTCCTCTAGAGAATAGTGACCTTTCTTAGGATAATCTTCTTTACTCATGTTCGGTCCATCCTTCACTGTCTCCTTTTCATCCTCTTCTTGAATAGGGTCCATAAAGGGAAGCTCATCTTGAAATATTCCACACCTTGGAGATCTTACAGATAGTAGAGTATGTGGAGGAGCAATCTAAGTAGATTCCAGTCCTGTTTGTTCTGATAACACACTTTTGTATTCAAGGATGAGGATATCATGTTCTTGAAGGTCTCTTCTTTAAGAACACATTTTTCTGCCCTGGCTTTGCTTATCATAAGTTTAGCATGGAATTTAGTTAACTAAGTGATGAGATCTTTGATTTGAGTCATGTAATTGGTGTGTTCATGCTTAAGAGTTGAAATGGTTTTCTCTAGATCTTCTATTTTAAGTTTATAATCATTTTCAACTCTTTTAAAATCAGCTTTTATGATGTTTAAGGACTCAAGGTCAGATCTCATATCTAAGTTATAGGACCTATATGTGTTAACTTTAGCAATGCAATCTAGGGTACAAAGATGTTCCAATACTTGGCTTCTTCATGATCAGCCATCATGCTTGGTTTAGAGATGCATCTTCAACCTGGAAACTCCAATCAAAGCCTCCTTCTTCAACAACAATTGTAGCTTGCTGCTTGGGCTTCTCAGTGTGTGGAGCTCTATCAGTGTAGTTAGTCTGGATTGTGCTTGGCCATCATTTGTCTTTGGTGCCTTGCACTCCCTAGCAAAGTTTCCTATTTGGTTACAGTTGTAACACTTCACTTTCCTTTTACCCTACCCAAACTTTCCACTAGATACATTACTGGGAAACTTCCTCTCATCCTCTTGTAGAACTTCTTAGCTCTATGACTAATAAGAGTCATCTGTTGGACTATCTCCATGTACTCCAGATCATCTGGATAGATGCAGTCGAAGTCTTCAAGGGTGAATAGGAAGTTGCCACTGCTTTTATCAGCAGACACAAAGGCTTGTGATGAGTTTGTCTCTTAGAATGGGCTTCCTTGGATATAGCTCTCCTTGGGTGTCTTGGAGAAGGTGACAAAAGGGCCTTTTTGTGAGTTTTTAGGGTAGCAGATGAGATGATATTGTGGTTCTCTATAATCCCTTTCAACCACATGAACGGCAAAACCCTGTTGATTGTTAGAGTTGCTAGATGTATTTTCATGTTCATCTCCATCTGGTATCCATTGAGGATACCATACAACTTAATAAGAGTAAGGGTCTTGAGGTTTTCAGTCCTCTTAATGACCATACAATAGTGTGCCCATTATCTAGGAAGAGAGGACTTGAACTTCCTCATAATGTCTTTTTTCTCAAGAGTTACTCCAACATCCATTAGAGTATCCATAATCTCAACATACCTGAAGTATTATTGAGTCATGGTTTCACTAGTCTTAAAGTTGAAGTTCTCAAACTGCTACTTCAAGAGGTCTTTCTTGTTCTCTTTTGGTTCATTAGACCCCTCATACATAAGATACAATGCATCCCATAGTTTCTTAGCAGTTTGCCACTTCTTGAAGCCTCTACATATAGAGTTTGGAAGAGCAATTTGGACGGAGGTCAGGGCTTTCTGATCTACAAAAATCTTCTTCATGTCTTCTTATATGTAGTCAGCCACTTTCTTTGGTATCATGCCATCACCAGTAGCAGCTAAAGTGGTGCATGGTACATGTGGTTCTGAGACAACAGATCCCCACATCATGCTTTCTTGAGACTTGATGAAGCCTTACATTCTTTGGCACCAAGTATCAAAGTCATCAGGAGTGACCGGTGGAGATTTTTTTATAGTACCGGTTTCCATATTAGCCTTTGTGGGAGATACCATTTGAGTTGTTAACTGTTCTATGAAACTGAAGGGATTTAAGATGGTGAGATCTTACAATCAAGAGCCTAAAATACTTGGAAACCAATTGTAGGACCATAGAAGGGGGTCAATACAATCAGTTTCACAATGAGGAGAGACTTAGAACACTTAACATATCAAATAAAGAATCGGGTTTTAGTTTGATGATACTATGAACACAAGTAAGTATGAGATAGAACAAGAACAAGATAAGTTTGGTTTTCAAGAATTTGGTATATTGCTCTCAAGTTATATTACAAGTGTTACAAAACATAAGAATAAATACAACCTGAGACACTTTAGACTACATCCTACAGATGGCTATACTTTGAAAGCCAGTTAGAAACACTAATCTAGACAAAAATATCAATATACAATCAAAAGACAGATTGCCTTTTGACTTGTGACTATGACATGCCATAGCTCACATCCTAATATATTACAAAAAGGATAAAAGGTACAAAATAGAAAGTTACAAACCGATAACCATAATCTACAGCTGACAAAAGCATGAACCTTTTCACCAACTTATCTAAGAAAGCATGTCTTCTCTATCTTCGAAAGAAATCAGTTTTTGGCTTTGGAATACTTTGTCTTGGAAGCTTCACAAGACTTCATCTTTGGCTTTGGAAGATTGCATCATTTGGCTTCGGAAGAATTTACACATAGCATATTTTCCTTGAGTTGTTTAAAACTTTCAAAGTAACTCTACTCTATACTTCATGCATGCATGCTGAGAGTTCTATGTTTGCTTTGAATGCCTCAGCCTTTAAGTGTAAACCTTACAAAGGGTCATTTTTGGAGTTTCGTGTTACACTTTTGTATCGATGTAAAGAATAAATACTATATTCATTAGTGATTATTTAGTGTGATTCCAATGATGATTACAATCAGATTAGATAAGATTGGTTCATGAGTGTGTTTAGAAGACTTGAGAATCAAAACTTCATAGCATTATATTTTGTTACATAAAGCAAAAAACTATCCATGCGAAAACTATTGTTATTTAATAATTTTGAATAACCAATTTCTTTCCCATGTATTTAGTTAAGCTTTCATGAATACTTTGATGCACCAATCTGTAGTTACACAATTTTGATTGTGATACAAGGAAATCTTATTTACCTGGTAGTGTTACCTTTACTTGACTTCTTATAAATAGATCACACATTGTGCTTCTTGTTTGAGTCTAATTGCATTCGTTCCGCTACTTTAATTTCATTCTCGAATCTTATTGAGTGAACACAATCGTTTCAAGGTCCTTTACACCTAGTTTTCTTGCATTATTCATTGAATTTGAGGATTTTCATTTGCATAAATTCAGTTGATATTTGACACAAGAGTGTTTGAAGTTAATTTTGTAGTGTCCAAGATTAGTTTTGGGTAGAAGTTGATTGATTTCAAGCGTTGTTCGTGTGGTTTTGTGTTTTTTTTTTTGATTTAATGGATAGATACTATGTTCATTTGTGATTATTTAGTGTGATTCCAATGATGATTACAATCAGATTAGATAAGATTGGTTTCCGAGCATGTTTAGAAAGCTTAAGAACCAAAACTCCTTAGCGTTGGAGTTTGTTACGTAAAGCAAAAAACTATCCACGGTAAAACTATTGTTGTTTAATATCTTTGAACAACTTCTTTCTTTCCCATGTGTCTACTTAAGATTTCATGAATATTTTGGCGCACCAATCTTTAGTTGCACAATTTTGATTGAGATACAAGGAAAACTTATTTACTAAGTAGTGTTACCTTTACTTGACTTCTTATAAACCAATCACATATTGTGCTTCTTGTTGAGTCTAATTACATTTGTTCTGCCACTGTAATTTCGTTCTTAAATCTTATTGAGTGAATACAATCGTTTCATCGTCCTTCACACCTAGCTTCCTCGCGTTGATGGTCAATAACGGATTCTATAAATCGAGATTTCTCATTTGCATTAGTTTAGTGGATTTTTGAGACAAGAGTGTCTGAAGTTGGTTGTGTAGCATTCTGGATCAGTTTTAGACAGAAGTGGATTGATTTCAACAGTCATTCATGTGGTTTCATGTTTCATTTTCATTTTGATTTAATGGATAGATACTACCTTTATTTGTGATAATTTAGTGTGATTCCAATGATGATTACAATAAGATTACATAAGATTGGTTCACGGGCATGTTTAGAAGTCTTGAGAATCAAAACTTCATAGCATTAGATTTGTTACGTCAAGCAAAAACTATCAATGCAAAAATTATTATATTTTATAATTTTGAATAAATAGTTTCTTTCCCGTGTATTTAGTTAAGCTTTCATGAATACTTTGACACACCAATCTGTAGTTGCATAATTTCCGTTGAGATACAAGAAAATCTTATTTACTTGGTAGTGTTTTCTTTACTTGACTTCTTATAAAATGATCACACATTGCATTTCATGTTTGAGCCTAATTACGTTCATTACACCTAGTTTCCTTGCGTTGAAGGTGAATAAAGAATTCTATGGATTGAGAGTTGTCGTTTGCATTGATTTAGTGGATTTTTGAGGCAATAGTGTCTGAAGTTGGTTGTGTTGTGTTCTAGATTAGTTTTGGGCAGAAGTTGATTGATTTTAAGGTTCATTCGTTTAGTTTCGTGTTACTTTTTCATTTGGATTTAAAAATAGATACTATACTCTTTTATGATTATTTAGTGTGATTCCAACGATGATTACAATCAGATTAGAAAAAATTGGTTTACGAGCATGTTTAGAAGGCTTGAGAATCAAAACTTCATAGAATTATAGTTTGTTACGTAAAGCAAAAAACTATCCATGCGATTACTATTGTTATTTAATAAGTTTAAATAAGTAATATCTTTCCCATTTATTTAGTTAAACTTTCATGAATATTTTGACGCACCAATCTGTGGTTGCACAATTTTGATTGAGATACAAGAAAATCTTATTTACCTGGTAGTGTTACCTTTACTTGACTTCTTATAAACCGATCATAAATTGTGCTTCTTGTTTGAGTCTAGTTACATTCGTTCTACCACTTTAGTTTCATTCTAGAATCTTATTGAGTGAATACAATCGTTTCATGGTCCTTTACACCTAGTTTCCTTGGGTTGAAGGTCAATAAAGGACTCTTTGAATTGAGAGTTATCATTTGCATAGATTCAGTGGATTTTTGAGACAAGAGTTTTTGAAGTTGGCTTTGTAGTGTTTTGGATAAGTTTTGGGTAGAAGTGGATTGATTTCAAGGGTTATTCGTGTGATCTAGTGTTTTGTTTTTGTTTTGATTTAATGGATACATACTATGTTCATTTGTGATTATTTGGTGTGATTCCATGTAACACCCAAAATTCTTGTCAAATAAAAGAAAAGAAAAGTAATAAGAAAACAAAACAAAAGTATCTTGCAAAAAGGGAAAGAGAGCCAAAGTGGAGGGGTGCCAAAGTATAAAAAGTACAAAAAACCATTATTTATTATATTAACGGTATGGCCACCCACTACTTGACCCAACACTCTACTTTTCGACAAACAAAGGAAGAAGAAGAAGAAAACAGAAGCTTCTCTCGGTTTCAAGAAGAATAGGGCTGATTTTCGCAAAATGGTGAATGTTTTATGTGTTATTTGTTCTATTTTGTTGGGTAAGGTTTTTATGTGTTCTATGTGTTTAGTTACTTGTGGTGGTTTGTTTTAGGTGTTTGAACTCTTGTGCACACAAGCTTCGAGGAGTTTTACTTGTTGGTTGCAATTGGTGAGTTCTAGACCCCGGTTTTATGTTTTAAAAGTTCTTTGGGGCTGAAAATGCATGTTTAAAATGTTTTACAATTGTTTTATGTTTACCCGTATGTATATGTGTGTGTATATGTTTGTGTTATATGGTTGTTTATGTGTTGTTATTGTTTATAATGGTAGGAATAAGCTTAGAATAGGTTCATATTCACATTGTGTTTTGAATATAATACTGAAAACTGCATAACGGTTGGCCATGTGCCCAAACAGGGCCCATGCGCCTAGAAATTTGACTTAGAAAAGCCTAAATGCTAATCATGCGCCCAAATAGTTCCCATGCACCTAAGATTTTTGGCCACATATCCTAAGTACCAGCCCATGCGCCTGAATAGTGTCCATGTGCCCAATAGTCACTCATGCGCCTAAGTCTTTCCCATGCGCCCACTGCCCAAAATGTCTGTGTTAGTCATGCGCCTGAACAGTACCCCATGCGCCCAGGAATGATTCTCAGACACCTAAGTGTTAGTTCATGTGCCCATATAGTGTTAATACGCCCAAGCAGGACTCATGAGCCTGCATAGTGCTCATGCGCCTAGAACACTTAGAAATTTTTCTGAAATTTTGGAAAAGCAGAATTTTAGGGTTTGACCCTGGGTTTGACTTGATGCTTATATTTGTTTATTTTATGCATGTCTTGGGTTGTCCTTATGTTTCTTATTATGTATTATCTACGTGGCTTTACGTGTTGTGATTATATTCATATACGTAAAGTATTATCATTAAAGAAAGTGAAAGATTAATGATTAATGCAAAGTGGAACATAATAAATGAATAAAAACTATTGCAAGCAAAACTTAAGGAGGATTACAACCCATTGAGGGTTGTCAACTCAACTGTGTGTCTTATAGCGTGCGATCTTGGCTAACCCATGAGGGTTCACACACAGGGGAATCAGTCTTGGTGATTGATCTATAAGTATGAAACGGGATCCTTGTCAACTAACCCCGAGACTGAGGTGGCTTTGTGCCCAATGATGGGGGTATAGTTATGACATGATCTAGAAATAGTGAAAGATAATGAAAAAAGTATGAAATGAACGAATGCATACGATAATGAAATATGATAAGAGTATGCTTTGATGTAAGTACGATGAATGCTCACGTATGAAAGTAAAGGAATTATTTTATTGAAAAGGGTATTTACATATATTAATTATTAAGATATTTTAATGCTTTTAAAACTAGAACTCACTCAGCAACGCTGACTTTTATACATTTTCAGTTGGCAGGTAATTGTTGCTGAGGGTAGCACGCGGGTAAAGCTACTAGGCATGGAAAGACTGGCATCCATTCATGCTTAATGATATTGTTGTTTTGTAATGCAATTGAAAGATCGTTTTGAAACTTATGAAACAATGATGTATTGCTTAACAACATTAATTATTAATGAAATGAATGGTTTTTGTTAATTTATTCCACTGCTTAATATTGTGAAATGTATAATGTTTTATATGTTTAATGTTATGATTGATCAACTGTGAGGTCTCCAGGAACGGGGCCTTACAAGTTGGTATGAGAGCCAGGTTTAAGAGAAATATGTAAATATTTTCAAAAACCTAAACTTAAACTGAGAATGGGACCGAATGGAGGGATGTCAGCCGAGTAGCTACGTGCCATCAGGAATTTCTTTTCTTAACATTAACCGGTATTATGTGCGTGTGCTATTTGATTTATGTGCTCTTAGTAGATTTTAATACTAATGTATTCAGGATAGGAAATGCTCGGGGGATGAAGTGTAAAGTAAGTGGCTAATCACAACTGGCCTCTATAATTAGGGACTTACTATACTTAACGTAAACTGAGCTATTACCTTGAATAACCGTGTTAGTGTTTGAATCTTATAGTGTTTAGAGGATGGTTGGAGGAAGATCGTCTAAGGCTTCTAAAGGAGGAGTACGTGGTGGACATGGTGCGGGAACACGTGCCACGAGGAAAGGGGTTAGGACTACTGGAACGACCACTGCAAATCTTGAGATTCAGCCTGAGGGCGTTGATGAGAGCGTCAATCTGAGGGCCTCAATGTAAGAGGCAATGGTTGAGGAGGATCACCAAGTCATGCAGACGATCCTACCGTCTATAATGACTGAAGTCATCCGTGCTATGAGAGAGGATGAGAGAAAGGAGAAGGAGGAGGAGAGAAGGACTACAGCTGGAAGAAGAGGGAATGAAAGGGGTCAGGATGAAGAGGAGGAACTGAATGTAGAGAAGGCGACCTCTAGTGATAAAGAGGAGGAGTTAGTAGTGCGGGAAACCGTGAGGGGATGCAGCTACGGGGTATTTCAACGGTGTAAACCCCCGACTTTTTATGGCAATGGTAATGCTACCGCATCTCACCGCTGGGTAAGAGAGATGGAGGAAGTGTTAGAGATTAGTGAGTGCAGAGTGGACTAGAAGGTTAAGTTCACCACTCACTCGTTTGTTGACTTGTCTTTGTATTGGTGGGGCAATTTTGTCCAAGTCGAGGGTGGTAGGGCCATCGAGAGTATGACATGGGAAGAGTTGAAGAAGATGGTGATTGAGGAATTCTGTGCTGACCAAGAACTCGATAAGATAGAAAGAGAGTTCATACAGATTGAGGCGAGAACCATGACCCACCAGCAATACACTACCAAGTTCAATGAAATGGCGAGGTTGGTGCCGGATCAGGTTACGCCGGTGTTGAGGAAGATTAAGAGGTATGTGAGGAATTGTCGGCCGATATCCGCAGGCATTTGATTGTTGTCCGACCAAGCACTTTTAGGTCTTCAGTGGACCTAGCTGGAAGGCTATACGATGAGAGAGAGGTGGTGGTAGTTGAGGTGAAGAAGACAGGTGGTGGTGACAGGAACTGGAGCAAGAAACAGTTTGGGCAAGGTAGTTTCACCCCAAATAACAAAAGGATGAAGGTGGATGACCGTAGAGTGGTGTCAACAAGCTCGGGGATGAAGAAGTGTGGTAGATGTGGAAGGAAGCACACGGGTGAATGTAAGTGGGGAGCGAATGTGTGCTTCAAGTGTGGGAAGCCCGGTCATGTGGCGAAGATGTGTGGGGTTATACGGTGTTATAACTGTAGTGAGGAAGGCCATCTGATCAGGGATTGTAAGAAGCCAAGGGTCGAGAGTTCTGGGGTGAAGAAGAGGGTAGAAGATGGAGGTCATAGGGCAAGTGCTAGAGCCTTCATAATGACACGGGAGGAGACTAGAGTGGACCCCGATGTCATGTGAGGTATGTTTCTAGTAAACCAAATTTGTGCCTATGTCTTATTTGATTCTGGTGCTAGTAGGAGTTTTATTTCTGCTGCTTTATGTGCTAAATTGCCTGTTAGTAGTAAAAGTATTGATGAGCCATTTGATGTAAAAACTGCTATTGGTAAGTCTACTAAAATTTCTGATATGATGGAAGACTGCGACATAGAACTAGAAGGCCATAGGTTTTCTGCTAAACTAATTATGATGCCCCTAGGCAGATTTGATGTAGGACTAGGGATGGATTGGTTAGCGACCTATGAGGCGAATATTGTGTGTCGCAAGAAGATGATTCGATTCACCACGCCCGATGGAAGTTTGATGACGTTCTACGGCTATCGCATCACTATGGTTATTTTGATGGCGGTGGCAGAGAAATGCATGAAACGTGGATGTAATGCATACATGGCTTAGGTGAAGGATGTGGATGTGTCAGTACCACAATTGTCTGATGTACCAGTTGTGCGCGACTTTCTGGACATGTTCCCAGAAGATTTACCGGGTGTGTCACCAGACCGTGAGATCAAGTTTCAGATTGATTTGATACCTGGTGCTCAACCCGTTGCTAGGGCACCATACCGGTTAGCTCCGACCGAGATGAAGGAACTGATGGTTCAATTGCAGGAGTTGATGGATAAAGGGTTCATCCGACTGAGCATCTGTTCTTAGGGTGCTCCGGTCTTGTTTGTTAAGAAGAAAGACGGTAGTATGACGATGTGCGTATACTACCAGCAGTTAAACAAGTTAACGGTGAAGAACCGATATCCCTTACCGAGAATTGATGACTTGTTTGATCAGCTCCAAGGTGCTAGTTGTTTCTCAAGGATAGATCTCCGATCTGGCTACCATTAGTTGGAGGTGAAGAGGCAAAACATTCCTAAGACAGCTTTTCACAAGCGTTATGGACACTACGAGTTTCTCGTTATGTCTTTCAGTTTAACTAACGTGCCAGCTACCTTTATGGATTTGAGGAACCGAGTATGTCGGCCAATATTAGATAAATCAGTGATTGTGTTTATTGATGATATCCTGATTTATTCGAAAAATGAGGAAGAACATGCCAGCCACATATGTGAAGTATTAAAGACACTTAGAAGAGAGAAATTGTATGCTAAATTGTCTAAGTGTGCTTTTTGGTTGCGTGAAGTCTAATTTTTGGGTCACGTGGTGAATTCTGAAGGAATTATGGTGGGCTCGGCGAAGGTTGAGGCGGTGACGCAATGGAAATCTCCAAAGACTCCATCCGAGATCCGCAGTTTCTTGGGTATGGCAGGTTATTACAGAAGATTCATTCGAGACTTTTCTAAGATCGTCTCACTTTTGACTAAACTGACTCGTAAGGATGTGAAGTTTGAGTGGAGTCGTGAACAAGAGGATGCTTTTAAGGAGTTAAAGGCAAGATTAACTCAAGCCCCTATCTTGACATTACCCGAAGGGAGTGAAGACTTAGTAGTATATTCGGATGCCTCTTACTCGGGATTGGGTCACGTGTTGATGCAACGTGGAAGGGTAATAGCCTACGCGTCCCGACAGCTGAAAACCACGAAGTCAACTATCTCACCCATGACTTAGAGCTAGCGGTTGTGGTTTTCGTATTAAAGATTTGGAGGCACTACCTGTACGGGGCGAAATGCACAATCTTCATATAAAACCTTAAAGTATTTCTTTGAGCAAAAGGATCTCTACATGAGGTAGAGGAGGTGGTTAGAGTTGATCAAGGACTATGATTGTGAGATCCACTACCATCCGGGTAAAGCCAATATAGTGGCTGACGCTCTTAGCCGAAAGGAGAGACCCGAGACGATCCAGGTGAAAGCTTATCAACTAGTAATGACCTCTGACGTGATGGCCCAGGTTAAAGAATTTCAAAATGTGGCATTGAAAGAAGATCGCCTTAACCTTGAAAGGATGAGAGGTCTAGTCTCGGAGTTGGGAGAAAATACCCATGGAGTTAGAACCCGCTTCGAGCGGATGTGGATCCCTCATTACGGAGACCTACGGGGGCGGATTATGGATGAGGCTCATAAGACTTGATACTCCATTCGTCCCGGCGCTACCAAGATGTATCAAGACATGAAGAAAGATTACTGATGGCTGGGAATGAAGCGTTATAGTGAAGTACGTGAGTAAGTGCCTTCACTTGCTGGCAAGTGAAGGCAGAGCATTAGAAGCCATACAGGAAGATCCAACCATTGGATATACCCAAATGAAAGTGGGAGCACATCACCATGGACTTCATTACGAAGCTACCTCGCACAGCAAAGGGGTACGATACCATTTGGGTGATAGTTGATCGTCTGACAAAGAGTGCTCATTTCCTACCGATCCGCGAGACATATTCATCCGAGAGACTGGCGGATCTGTTCATCAAGGAGATTATAAATCGTCATGGTGTGCCGGTGTCTATCGTATTGGACCGCGACACTCGGTTCACATCAAAGATTTGGAAAAGATTTCATGATACGATGGGAATGAGGCTACACATTAGCACGACTTACCATCCTCAGACAGATGGTCAGTCTAAAAGGACGATTCAAATGCTCGAGGATATGCTCCAAGCAAGAGTGATCGACTTTGGAGGATGTTGGGATGATCACTTACCATTAGTGGAATTCTCACACAACAACAGTTATCATGCCAGCATTGGCATGCCACCATACGAGATGCTATACGGTAGGAGGTGTAGGACGCCCGTATGTTGGGGAGACATTGGGCAGAAGGAGTTGGGAAGTATCAAGGTGATCGAGGCTACAACGGAAAAGTTAGAAAATATCAAAGCCTTTATGAAGGCGGCAAAGGACAGACAGAAGTCGTATGTCAACCAAAGGCGTAGACCGATCGAGTTCAACGTGGGAGGTAGAGTTATGTTGAAGGTCTCACCTTGGAAAGTGATCATCCTGTTCAGGAAAAGGGGTAAGCTAAGCCCGAGATACATAGGGCCTTTCCGAATTATCGCACGAGTAGGAGAGGTGGCTTATCAATTAAAATTGTCTGATGAGTTAAGTGGAATTCATCCGACATTCAATGTATCTCATCTGAGAAAGTGCCTAGCCGATAAAGACATGATTGTATCACTGGAGGATATCGAGGTGGATGAACGGCTAAATTATGTGGAGCAACCAGTGGCAATCATAGATCAGAAGGAGAAGAGATTGAGAAATAAGGTGGTTCCACTTGTGCGCTTATAGTGGAAACACTAAAAGGGTTCTGAGTCTACGTGGGAGACTGAGGAAGAAATGAGACAGCATTACCCATAATTCTTTGAAAAGTGACAGGTTTCGGGTACGAAACCTCTTTAAGGGTAACACCTAAAATTCTTGTCAAATAAAAGAAAAGAAAAGCAATAAGAAAAGAAAATAAAAGTATCTTGCAAAAAGGGAAAAGGAGCCAAAGTGGAGGGGCCCCAAAGTGTAAAAAGTACAAAAATCCATTATTTTATATATTAATAGTATGGCCGCCCACTACTTGACCCAACACTCTGCTTTTCGACAAACAAAGGAAGAATAAGAAGAAAACTGAAACTTCTCTCGGTTTCAAGAAGAATAGGGCCGATTTTAACAAATTGATAATTGTTTTATGTGTTATTAGTTCGGTTTTGTTTGGTTTTCAACCTTGAAAATGGTTTTAATGTGTTCTATGTGATTGGTTGCTTGTGGTGGTTTGTTTTAGGTTTTTACGTGTTCTATGCACACAAGTTTGAAGGGTTTTACTTGTTGTTAGGACCTAGTACGGACGGAGTACTAACTGATTCTACGTGAAATCGAATCAAATAGCGCGGAATTCTATTTGATTGGCGATCCAATCAGGGAGAACGTTAACCGGATCAAACCTAACGATTAGAATACGTTAAGAATGAAGTAGGAATGATCTGAAACGCTCTGTGAAGTTGGAAGGGACGCTCTGTGCAAACGGGGACGGCTAAGGTTGTGAATTATCAAAGTGTTACGTTTTTCCATGAATTAAGTGGTATTTATAGGTTACAGCGTTCATTCGTACGACTGAGCCAAGCGACTGGCTCAGTCGTGCGACTGAGTCATACAATTGATTCATTCGTACGACCGAGTCAGTCTTATGACTCAATCGTGCGATTGACTCAATCACCTGGTTCAGTCATGCGATTGGCCCATTCGCATGGTGTAGTCATGCGACTGAATCAGAATACTTAGTTAAACACATTCTTGACCCTTTAATAAATCAGAACTATGTCTAACAACTGTAAACCTATATACATGTTCATATATGCGTGTAACAATAAATAATATTAATAGATATGACATTAAACAACCAACAAACATTCATAGAGGAGTTTTTCATTTCATTGATAAAACATTACATATGTGTTACAAGATGAAAGTCTATTGCATTGAAGCTCACTAGACTAGAACTAGGGACATGTGTACCAACAAACTCCCCCTTGGACCTAGTTCTATCTAAACTTTGACTTCCTTCTTGAACTCTTCAAATCTCTTCACTTGTTCTTCTTTCGAAACCCCGGCATGGATATTGTGTGTGAAAGCATAGACGTATGATATGCTGAAACTGTAGTGCTTGCACTATATCCTGCGTGTCAAAAAATAATGGCCACTTGTATAGCATATAAACATCTGACTCTAACAAGTTGATAAGCCACATGGGCTCCAACACCCTTATTGTGTCCACCGTGCCTTCCTTATCCAAAACAATGACGACCTCTCCAGAGCGCCAGTCATAGTACCACCACTTAAAATGTGGGGTAAAGTCCTGTGGCATCTCCCTCAATGGAATTTTGGACATTGTACGCGGAGGGCGCCACTTCAGGACTATCTTTCGTAGACCAGTGATGGGACTCACTTCAGACCTACGGATGTACCTCGTAGCCTGCTGTGGTCTGAAGTTTACCCATCTCGTCCGGTATTCCCTTTTTAGGGCAGCCTCAAACCAGCCTGACATTTTCTTCGGATTAGCATATCGTAACTTCAGGCGTGCCAGCTGGTTGAGCTCAAACCCGGGGAGAGTCTTCAGATCATGAGGGAATCTAAAGTACTCGATTCCCCTCTCCCTTTTCACTGCATAAACTCCAAGGTCATCTAAATGAGCCCAAGCACTGATCTTCCCTGACACCTTCATGTTCTTCTTGACTTTGTATTGCTTGGTGTAGGTACTCTGAGTTGCTGTAGCACGTTGGGCTCGGACCTCAGGGAAGCAAGCCGCCCATTTAGCCTTTTGGATATCTACATCAGCGTCCGAGGCTTGGGCTTGTCTAGTTGATGCTTCAGCTCCCCTTTCCTTCTCACTGAGTTTCCCAGAATATCACTGCCGAGGGTGTTAACCAGGTCTGTAAACACATTTCCCTCTCGGCCAGCGTATTCCGGATAATGCTGATCAGTGATGTCTTCTATCTCTATTTCTTCAACATCGTTGAGCTCGTCATCATCAGCATCATCAAAAGTTGGAGCATCCTTTATAATCTCATCCGGATTCAGTCGGAATATCTCAGCAAGTTGCTCGTTGGTTAGGTCGTGAATTATTTCTCCTTCTTCGGGAGTATAACTCACCGACCTTCGGACGATCCCCTGCAGATCAAGAATCATTGTGAGTTGAGACTTGATCTGTTGGAGGGGAGCAACATCGTGCTCATCTTGCTGAAATCCCGGATCTGCTTGATTTAGACATATAGAATAGCAATCATTAGTAAGTAATTAAGATAATCAAACATTAATCATTAAACATTTACATAAGTTATATAAACATTGAAAGATGATTCAAGAACAAAAGTTGAATAATAAAACATCTAATCTGTACTTTTGCCCTGAATCATAGCCGGATCTTTAGCAGATGGGAAGGTAGGCGGGGCAGACGATGATGCTCCCTGGTCCTGTTTCCTCTTGGTCCTTTGCTCTTGACCAGCAGCAGAGGCGGATGCAGCTGCACCCCCTTCATCATCATCACCATCCTTTCCTCGAGCCTCGCCATCACCCTCCTCATCATCATCTTCACTTTCATCCTCTTCATTATCATCTTCATCATCATCACCATCGTCATCATCCTCTCCTTCCCCTATCTTCAGTGGCTCAGCTTGTGACCCCTTCAGCTTTGGCAAAATCTTCTTATTAGTTGACTCCAACTCCTTAATCTTCTGAGTAGACAGGACGTTTTGCTCCTGGAGTTGGGAGATCTGCTCAGCCTGCTGAGCAATATGCTGAGCTTGAGAAGCATTTTGCTCCTCAAGCTAACAAAGCCTAGCTGCCTTCTCCTCGTCTGCAGCTAATAGCTTCAGCACCATTCTGTTAAGTGCTACAAGCTGTTCCTCCACTCCAATAGGAGGGAGGGATGATCCTGTGGGGAAGGAGGATGGGCCGGCTTGGTGGCTCGTGGTGGTGGTAAAGATTGGGGGTGGTATAGAGGTAGTAGGTGGTGTAGTGGTGGTGGTGAAGATTGGGGTGGTATAGAGGTGGTAGGTGGTGTAGTAGTAGTGGGTGGTGGAGTGGTAGTAGGGGTGGTTGAGGTAGTGGTGGTGGCTGTGGAGGTAGTGAATAGGGTAAACGTCCTTCACTTGGGCTTCAGCCCATGTGGCTGAGCCATCCGTTTCCTCCAAGCCCCTCTAGACCCCGAGGCTCCCCCTCAGCTACTGGGAGAGTCTGGGATGCAAGATGGGTCAGTGACAGTCTCCCCAGACCGTCCAGGACGTCCGCCAACCATCCTAATACCCCTCTTCGTGGCTTCGACACGGCTTCCTACCATTCGTACCAGGGGCTCATCATCCGACTCTTCTTCCTCATCAGGCTGAAATCCCTAATGGAAACCAGCACTCACTGCTCCTCCTTGGGTGGATGATGGAGATGTCACATCAGTAGTAGTGGTCATAGATTGTGTGGTGCCAGTATCTCCACCATCATCGTCGTCGTCATCTGAATCATCATCCGGAACCGCTATCGGCTGTGAGTCCGAATCACTATCATCATGACGCCACTTTTTCCTAGCTGGCGCCACGTAATCCTCACGGGCCAAATGCCCAAACAATCTCCTCACCGGGGGCTTCACCTGCTCCCCCCGGTATACCCTCATTCTCCCTAGTGTCGTATCATCCATAACTTCCAACACGACTGCATCATCTTTCTCCTTAGGCAGCTGGGGGAGTTTCTCATCGATAATCATCTGAATGAACCTTGGGTACATATAGAAACTCTCCTTCCCCTTAGCCTCGATGTTCTCCACCAAGTAGGTGAAGATCATCCTGGAGAAGCTGAAAGGATGGTTCAGCACCAGTGCAGTGTATGCATTCTGCATCTGGTCTAACAACTCATCAAAGCCGGCCTTCCTTGATGCGATGCATCTAAGAAGTACATGTGCCAAGTATTTGAACTGGGGGCACAAGTTGCTCTTGTTGAGCATACTTGTGTTGATGTCCCCAGAATACTTGGCTCTCATGAAGCAGCCACGGACGGTAAGGGGATGTAACCTAGTGGGGCAATCTGCATCATCCCTGAACTCAAGAACCGTCCGTATATCCTCTTCGGTGATCTGGATGGCCTCCCCAAAAGTCGAACTCCTGATAGTGTGGGGATCGGTAGACCGGTCTACAGCAGTTTTTTCCCAAAATGCCTGCTGTATCGATCGGTAAGGTATGCAAGGAGCTGAGATCACACGAAAGATCCTCGAACGTCGTAAAAACGAGATGATCCCAGCAAACTCCGTAGAGTTGAGGGAAGTCAGGTTGGATAAGCACAAATGTTGTTCTTAGAGCTCATGGCCATCTGCTCGCCATCTGTGACACAAAGTAAATAAACGTTAGTACGTGTCAAAGTATTCCAGACTTGTTTCATGTAATTGAACATCTTGTTTAGTCGTACGACTGAACTAAGAGATTGAATCTAGTCGTGCGACTGAGCTGGATGACTGAGCTCTAGTTATGCGATTTAGCTCATACGTGCGACTGAGTCAAGCGATTGGAATTAGTCGTACGATCACTCATGCATTTACCTCAGTCGTGCGATTGAGCTTAGACGCATGGTTCAGTCATGCGATTGAACCATTCGCCCATCTCAGTCATGCGATTGAGTCTAGTCGTTTTGCTCAGTCATGCGATTGGAGTTCATCTGTGTGTCTAATCGCATGACTGACGGTTTGTCCATTCAAATTTGATTTTTTGAGCGATTCATGATATTAAACATTGAGGAATGGCTCATTAGTCTTGCAAATGTCCGACTAAACACCTATTAACTTTAATTTGATCAATGAGCTTAGTTTTAGTGGTTTATTAGTCACTTTTTAGTCCGGTTACTGTTAGGTCACATTTTGGATCCATTTGACGTGTAGGAACGGATTTTAGTGATACACCACATCGCGTAGTACCTGTATAATCAATTCCTACATCAGAGAGAAACAAACAAAGGTCAAAAATGATCAAATGGAATTTTGGCAGAGTGGGGTTGTGTCGTACGATTTGGGGGCGATTTGAGTGAATGGAGCGACTGAGGCCGATTCACCCTCTATTTATACTAGGGCACACTCCAGTCGTGTGACTGAACCTAGTCATATGATTGAGTCCTGCGACTGAGCTTCAGTCGTACGACTCATCCATTCAGTCATCGCCAGTCGTACGATGGAGGTTCATTCGTGCGATTGATCATAGTCGGTTACCTCCAATCGTGCGATTGGGCTCATTCGTATGGTCCATTCTTACGACTGGTTCATTCTCATGGTCTAGTCGTGCGAATGGGTCATTCGTATGAAATTTTTCCCTTTTGACCCATAAACACTTATACTCTTATTTCAATAGATAAAACTTTTTGACCAATTTGATCATCTCAGACATGATCACTTTAAGATTAAAACAACATTTGATCACCTGAGATGTGATCCATTTATCCACCTGATCATCTCAGATATGATCCATTTATCCACCTGATCATCTCAGACATGATCCATTTATCCACCTGATCATCTCAGACATGATCCATTTATCCACCTGATCATTTCAGACATGATCCATTTACTTTTTTAGAACAATTGACTTTAGATTAACGTTAAGTTCATATTTGTGACATTTTCTGCAATTAGTAGCATAGCACAGTCCGACACTGACACACTTTACAAATAAATTAAAAGACTAAACTAAGTAACAAAATAAACATGCTTTTGTGATTTTCTTAGGGTTGGGTAGATCAGGCTATTAGCATTAACATCATTTCCAAGACAGATTCTTATGGAATCAGACAGGCCTAAACTCAATTACTTGGAACTTTTTCTACATTTATTGAAATAGAAACTAGCATATTTACATATCACAGTATCTCATTCATCTGAGACTTCTAAATTCTAACTGGGAATCATGATCTGATACGTAACACACGCTGATTATCAACATCAGGCGCTGCATCCACGATGATTGTCAGTATACTTGTCCACTTAAATTCATACAAAGACTTTTGACACATATTGGTGATGTATTAGATTAAATTATTTCAACCAACATTTATGGATCCCACGCATATATAGTAATCAACATTCCTCAGGAGACTTTTGAGCGTTCTATGGGTATTTTGACAAGAAGAGACTATTCTTAGAATTTTCAAAGAGAAGCCAAGCTTTAGGTCAGTGCCACTGCACAGCAGAGAGCGGCAAAGAACACTGAATTCTAGAATATCTAGGTTATGCTTATCCTCAGGTCAATGCCATCGCACAGCAGAGAGACACACAACCTATCTCCTTGTTAGAGCATTTCTTATTTTCTTTTGCACATAACGCACCAACAACATATGTTATCAGTTTGATTGCGCTTAATTTCAATTTTTTCATGCTTTGCTCTTGTTATGGTCATCCGCACACTTTTAGTTGCGTTAATTTGCTCGTCATCCCTTACTGGAAATAACTGATTGTGTTAACCAGTGATAAGATGGGAACCCATAGTCGGTTGAACAGATTAGTTTAAATTGTGTTCACCAATGGTGTCTACTGGTCTATCGTGTTAAATGTACCGACACATCGTATAGTGAACTAGCACCTCCCTAGATCAACTTTCTCCGTGTAATTACAGTAACACCCAAGCGTACTATCATTTTCCCAATTTGTTAGACTTAGAGTTTTCTAAACTAACAATTTTCTGTGATTTAATTTAAACTAAACTTGCAAAAATTTAAAATCTTTTTGGTGTTCCAAGTAACTAGACACCTGTGTACTATCACTTTCCATTGTGTAGAATCACAGTCTTATCTTTGTTGTTTTGCCTTTTAGCTTATCTGCCCTTCCCCCTCTTTTTTTTAAGTAAATAAATACTGAAAGTAACTAATCTTCCCCTAAAATTCTAAAACAGAAAATCTTTTTGTGTTTTTGGATTTTTATAAGACAAGGAAATAAAAAATTGAAAAATAACAAACTTAACTAGTGTCGAACTATGCATCTGTGTCTTCAGAGATAATGTCACTTTTCTTTTCACGCCATTGACCTCTAACAGATAGAAAAATCTAGGTTTATCAAATGGTTTGGTGTAGAGGTCAGCGCATTGAAAATCCGTGTTTATCTTAACCACATCAATTAATTGTTTTTCATAGCAGTCGCGTATGAAGTGATACTTTATGCCGATGTGTTTTGTTTTAGGGTGTTGAACCAGATTTTTAGTTACAGCTACGGCAGCAGAGTTATCAACATATATAGGGGTGTTAGAGAATTGCAAACCGTAGTCCCGCATTTGCTGTTAGATCCAGATAATCTGAGAACAGCAGCTTGCAACAGCAACGTATTCAGCTTCACAGGTTGATAAGGCAACCGAGGTCTGCTTCTTGCATTGCCACATGACTAAACGCCTTCCAAAAAACTAACACCCTGCTGATGTAGACTTGAAATTCATCTTGCAGCCACCATAGTCTAAATCACTATACGCCGTTAGCTCGAAGTCATTGTCATGAGGATACCACAACCCCAGTGTTGGTGTACCCTTCAGATAACGAAAGATCCTTTTCACCCCGATCAGATGATTTACTTTTGGTTTTGCTTGATATCTGGAGCATAGACATGTGGCATACATGATATCTGGACGCGAGGCAGTGAGATACATGAGAGATCCGATCATCCCACGATACATAGTGGCATCCACCAAATCCCCATTCTCATCAGGAGCCACATCATCATTTGTGACGAGTGGGGGTACCGGCAGCAGTGACATTTTCCATATCAAATCGACTAAGAATGTCTCCGATATACTTAGTCTGATGCAGAAAAATACCGGTAGGTGTCTGATCCACCTGTAATCCCAGGAAGAACTTCATTTCTCCCATGGCGCTCATTTCAAATTCTGCCTTCATCACAGATTCGAATTCTTTACACAGATCTTCGTTTCGCGAACCGAAGATAATGTCATCCACATAAATTTGCACCATCAGTAAATCTCCGTCTCTTTCCTTGATAAACAGCGTGCAGTCAATCACACCCCTGCGAAACCCGTGTTTCAGCAGGTGGGTGGAGAGCTTTTCATACCAAGCTCGAGGAGCCTGATGTAGCCCATACAGAGCCTTGTCCAACTTGTAGACTCTGTCCTGATGGTAAGGATCTTCGAATCCCTCGGGTTGACTGATGTAGACCTCTTCACGAATTTCCCCGTGAAGGAATGCACTCTTTACATCTAGTTGATAGACTTTGATCTTCATGTAAGATGCATAGGCTAGAAAGATGCAGATTGCTTCCATTCTAGCTACTGGTGCAAAGACTTCATTATAGTCGACTCCTTCGACTTGTCTGAAGCCTTGAACAACCAATCATGCCTTGTTTCTGATAACGACACCTTGGTCATCCTTCTTGCAGCGTAGCACCCATTTGGTGCCTATCACTTTTACTCCTCTCGGCCGGTCAACAAGTGTCCACACTCCAAGCTTCTTGAACTGTAGCAGCTCCTCTTGCATAGCATTGACCCAGGCCTCATCCTTCAGGGCATCGCTTACGTGTTTGGGTTCGACTTGAGATACAAAGCATTTGAATGCTCCATCATTCACGTAGCCCTTTTCCATAATTGCAGTGTAATCAGCTGAGTACAACTGATTTCTCTTCTGCACACCGGAGTGTAAATCGCCAATAATAGCCTCCTGCGGATGATTCGTACTGATCCTAGTCACAGGTGTCGTAGGGACGACAACTTCAGTATCCAGATTTGTGACAGGAGGTTCAGTATCCGTATTTCCTGATGCATGTTCAGCAGCTGATGAGCTTTCCTCTTCATCAACATTATGCTTAATGCCTGTCTCAGCTGCTTCTTCATCATCTGATGAGTCATCACTCTCGTCCTGATCAGCTGGTGAAGATCCTGAGAACCACTCGCAGGTGTTGTATTGCTAGTATCCAGATTCGATGTGTTTAGAACATCGTGCATCATCTGAGTAGCAATCTCTTCTTCTGAATCTATCTGAGGAAGGTTGAATGATTTGAAAAAGCCATCGTAGTCGAAAAACAACAATGGACCTTTTCCAGCAGGGGGGATGGTGAATCGTTGAACGTCAACATTGCATGATACTTCGACATAACCAGTTGAGTTGTTGTAAACTCTTTTATCTGGTATGTTGTATCCAAAAAAGATCCCCTGATCTGCCTTTTCACGGAACTTGCCTTCCGGAGTTTTCTTCAGTAACGTACATGGAGCTCCGAATGGTTCCAGATACTCCAGGTTAGGTTTACGTTTCTGAAGCAACTCAAGCAAGTCTTCCCATGCTTCTTGACAACTGACACACGATTAAGTGTGTAACATGCGTTGGCAACAGCTTCATTCTAGAACTGCACTGCCAGCTTTGAATCTACCAACATAGTCCTTGCAGTCTCGATCAAGGTCCTGTTCTTCCGCTCATCAACTCCATTCATCTGTGGCGTGTATGCAGAGGTGAACTGATGAACAATTCTCTTTTCTTTGCAGAAAGCATCCATCCACTGATTCTTGAACTCTGTTCCATTGTCTGAGCGAATCTTCCTAACCTTCAGCTTGTAGAGAGACTCCAGTGTAGTAACGAGCACCTTGAATGATTCAAAGGTTTCTGACTTTGCTTTCAGAAACATCACCCAGTGTAGTAATGAGAACCGTGAGTAGTCATCTATGACTACAAAGTAGTACCAGTCTCCGGCGATACTCTTCATGCTGACAGTACCGAATAGATCCATATGCAATAGCTCCAGGGGCATCTCAATAGAATTGACGTGCTTGGTCTTGTGAGATTTCCTGGTCTGCTTTCCCTTCTTGCATGAGACACAAAAATCAGGAAGTTTGAAGTTCTTTACAGGAACTCCATCAACTAAGTTATTATGAATCAGATGATTCATCTTCCTGTGATTAATGTGTCCCATTCTCCTATGCCATGAGATGGAATCCTTCTCTATAGCTTTAGACAAAAAGCATTGAACAGTAGACACACTAGTAGAAGCATTAGACATATCTAGAACATACAGGTCATTATACCTAGATGCTGACATTAATACCTGGTCCTCTGGAATCTCCATCTCTTTCTTCAGAATGTAACACTTTCAATTGTCGAACATAACTTTGAAGCCCTTGTCACATATCTGAGACCCTGAAAGCAGATTGTTTTCCAATTGTTGAATGAAATTAACTTTATCAAACCTTACCTTTGCATTACCTACTTCTCCTTGTGCGGTAATGTATCATCCTTTGTTTCCAGCAAAAGAAACGTGTCCCCCTTTAATTTGTTTGACATTGTAAAGGAGAGACTGATTTCCTGTCATGTGCCTGGATGCTCCGCTATCAACTATCCAAGTGTTGGTAGAAGCACTATAGCGGACAACCTGCACATAATAGAAAATAATTAGTTAAGGAGAGGGACCCAAGCCTTGACTGGCTTGGGTTTCCCAGAGGCATCACACATCACGAACTCAACCCACTATCCTTTATCAGTGGGTGGGACCTCAACCTTCAACTTATCAATGCTTTCAGACACTTCAGATGTTTTAGCTTTCAACAAACCATCCTTGTGAAAGGATTGTTTGTGGTATACCGATGACTGGTTTACAGTTTGAACCTTAGGTTTAGATTCAAAAACAGGTTTCACCTCAGGCATCACAGACTTGCCAGTGACTTGTCTGTGTTGTCTGTGGCGTTGAGGAGAGGTAAAAGACCTAGAAGGTGTTTTAGACCTAATAGGTGTTTTAGATCTAACAGGAGTCTTAGATCTCTGTTTTGAAAACTTTTTAACTTCATTGTCTAGTTAAATTTTAATTTTGGGTGTCTGATAGCGTGGACAGTTTGAAGAGATGTGCCCGCGTTGTCCACAAGTATAGCATGATCTCCTTCAACAGGACTAGGAGATCTCTTGTGAGGCGGTGAGTAAACTTCAGATACTGACTTTTTTGTCTCACTTCTTTGATTTTCACCTTCCTTGACAAATTTTACTTGTTTAACTTTATAGGGGTTTTGTCTTTGAAGATGATTGTTATCTTGCTTAACCGGTTTTGTTTGAGTGGTTTTGGAAATCTTAGGTTGTGTGGTAGCAGATTTTGAACCCAACCCAAGAGATGCTTGAACATTCTCTTCCACCCAGTTTTCAATGATGGTTTTACCAGTTGTGCCTGATGTTGATGTTGTCTGATCAGCAACCGGAGGAGCAGTTTAACTGCTGTGTCCGGATCGCTGACTATAGGAGTAGTCACCACATGGTCCTTTATTGGATTATTATTAATAGGATGTTGTTTGGTGTTCAAAAGGATCTCATGTGGTGGAGGCACAACTTTATAACCCAACCCTTCCCCGTTGTTTCGTTCCTTAACCAAGTTTTTCAAAATATGAGAAGAACTAGCTAGACTGTGGAGTTTTTGCTTTAAAGACTCATTTTCAACTTGCAAAACAGCTCTATCCTTTTTAGTTTCTTCAATTGTCTTTAAATAAAACTTTATATCGTTTTCTTGGTTAAACGCGACAACCTCAGTTTCTTTCAGTTGTTTCTTTAACACTTCAATTTTCTCCTTATAGCTGCTCTCGTTTTGTTTTAACACTCTATTTGCCTCAGTGCATAATTTTAAGTCATTTACTAAGTTATCATTATGATCTAATAACCTAGCAAATTTCAGATCAATGCTTTCCTTAAATTTTTCACATTTAACACAAGCATGTTTAATAAACAGATCATCCTTTGATTCTACCTGTGCAGATGTAGACGTTCCAGCCATGAAAGCATTTTGAGGTTCAGTTTGTGCTTCAGATTCAGCATTCAGTTCATTTTCAACAAGTTGATTAACAGCAGCTAAGGTCTCATCCACATCAGCAGTGTCAAGCTCAAATGAGTCCCCCCTCACTCGCTGAGTCTTCATTCAGATCTTCAACAGATGCAATGTTGGCTTCACCATCAGTTAAGAATCGGAAGGACCAGTCCTGTCCTTCATCACCTTGAGCAACCATTGCCTTTGAATCACTGTTTGTTGAAGCTGTCTTTTTCTCTTTATCCTGTTTGTTGAAGGACGAGAATGGGTTCCCATTGCCAGTCTTCTTTGGTTTGACACATTCCCACTTGAAGTGGCCTTTTTCACCACAGTTGAAACAGGTGACTTTATACTTGTCGAATCCAAAAGTAGTATCTTTGGTAGCCACCAGATTCTATCATGTCTTCGTCACAAACTTCTTTGCTCGTCACACAGCACTTGCGAGAGCCCACATTATGTTCATTCTTTCCAGTTCATTTTCATCCACCTGCTCATATTCTTCATTAGCCAATTGGCAGTTCCCAATCTTCCCTGTGACTAAACCATCATAAGAATGAACCACAGCAGCAAGTAGGTCCATGTGCTCCTTAGCCACTTCCACAGTTACTTTGCCCAGATTTTCTGTCACTAACTTCATCGATTGAGCAACTGTAGAACTTTGTTGAACCCCTGATGAAACATGTGACTCACCACCAGACGATGAGCTTTGACCAGTTGCAGATGATGCATTAGACACAAAGGCAGTCTGCAGAGGGGCACTGGAGGATTTAGCAGTTGGAGTAGGAGTAACATTGTAGAGAGATGGATCCTGAGTGTATGCTCCTTTCTTTGTCTTGTACTTGTGTCTCACCTCTTCTTCTCTCAGTTTCAGGATGAAATCATTTATATCCAAAGTCTCAAACACTGAGTTATATCTTGGAGTGGAAATGAATGAATCCCACTTCTCTGGTAGCCCATCAGCCAAACTTGCTACTTTTATTCTTTAGACATTGTAACACCATGAGTGTGAAGTTCACTCATCAAATGATAGAAGCGATCTATGATATCATCCAAGCTTTCACTCCCAATAGAAGAGAAGTTGTCAAATTCTTTCTTCAGCGCTTTCGCCTTCAGTGACTTGAGTGTTGAATTACCTTCATATCTCTTCTCAAGAGCCTCCCATAACTTTTTACTCTACTTATGTTCTGAATATTGATGGAAGATGTCTTTGGGAATTGACTGGGTCAACATAGCGTAGGCTTTCTTCTCTGCATTTTAAGCAATCTTTTGTGCATCACTTAGTCCACTCAAAGTAAGGGGTATACCATCAGCACCAACTGGCATATGGTAGCCAGTTTCAATAGCATTCCAGAGATTTGTATCCACTCTATTAAGATGAATCTCAAACCTTTGTTTCCATTGAGGAAATTCATCAAGAGACAATAGCTTAGGTGGTTTATTAATGTTCCCAATCTCATTTTCAAATAGCAAAAGGTTCTGGATCCTGGAGTCCTTCCCTGCTAAGAATGCAAAGTTCTCTGAATCCATAATGAAGTAGTCTTAAACTTGTAAAACAAACTGTGTATGCGACTGAGAGAGGCGACTTAAGGACGACTGAGACAAACAATGTGCGATTGAGCTGAGTCGTACGACTAGGCAGACGATTAGGGATGTTGTGCGAATGAGCAGAATGACTGGGACAATCGTGCGATTGAACGAGCGATTGGTCCAATCTTGCGATTGAACTAGGAGATTGGATTTCAGTCGTGCGATTGAGTCAATCGTGCGACTAAGACTGCTGACTTCAAAATTTTTCAACCTTTTTCACACAATTCGACCTAAAACACAATTTTGAATACCCTAGACGGCTGCAACTCGAAAAAGACTCAATTTTCAAAGCATGCACACGTAAAAACAGGATTTTGAGTAGAAAGAACGGATCTTTTCGCTTAAAACGTTGACTTTTTCAAAAACAAGATTGAATCCACAAAGAATCAAGAGCCAAAGCTCTGATACCACTTGTTGGGACCGTGTACGGACGGAGTACTAACTGATTCTACGTGAAACCAAATCAAATAGCGCGGAATTCTATTTGATTGGTGATCCAATCAGGGAGAACGTTAACCGGATCAAAACTAACGATTAGAATACGTTAAGAATGAAGTAGGAATGATCTGAAACGCTCTGTGAAGTTGGAAGGGACGCTCTGTGCGAACTGGGACGGCTAGGGTTGTGAATTATCAAAGTGTTACGTTTTTCCACGAATTAACTGGTATTTATATGATACAGCTTTCATTCGTATGACTGAGCCAAGCGACTGGCTCAGTCATGCGACTGAGTCATATGATTGATTCATTCGTATGACTGAGTCAGTCTTATGACTTAATCGTGCGATTGACTCAATCACCTGGTTCAGTCGTGCGATATGCCCATTCGCATGGTCCAGTCGTGCGACTGAACCAGAATACTTAGTTAAACACATTCTTGACCCTTTAATGAATCAGAACTATATCTAACAACTGTAAACCTATATAACATGTTCATATATGTGTGTAACAATAAATAATATTAATAGATATGACATTAAACAACCAACAAACATTCATAGAAGAGTTTTTCATTTCATTGATAAAAAACTACATATGTGTTATAAGATGAAAATCTATTACATTGAAGCTCACTAGACTAGAACTAGGGAAATGTGTACCAACACTTGTTGGTTGCAATTGGTGAGTTCTAGACCCCAATTTTATGTTTTAAAAGTTCTTTGGGGCTGAAAATGCATTTTTATTTACAACTACTTTATGTTTACCCGTATGTATATGTGTGTATATGTTTATTTTATATGGTCGTTATGTGTTGTTATTGTTTAGAATGGTAGGAATAAGCTTAGAACAGGTTCATATGCACATTGGGTTTGACTATAATTCTGAAAAATGCACAACGGTTGGCCATGCGCCCAAACAGGGCCCATGCGCCTAGAAATTTGACTTAGAAAAGCCTAAGTGCCAATCATGCACCCAAATAGTTCCCATGTGCCTAAGATTTTGCCAACATATCCTAAGTACCGGCCCATGCGCCTACATAGTGTCCATGCACCCAATAGTCACTCATGCGCCTAAGTCTTTCCCATACGCCCACTGCCCAAAATGCATGTGTTAGTCATGCGCCTGAACAGTACCCCATATGCCCAGGAATGATTCTCAGACGCCTAAGTGTTGGTTCATGCGCCCACACAGTGTTAATGCGCCCAAGCAAGATTCATGCGCCCACACAGTGTTAATGTGCCCAAGTAGGACTCATGCGCCTACATAGTGCTCATGCGCCTAGAATACTTAGAAAATTTTCTAAAATTTTATAAAATAGGGTTTGACCCTGGTTTGACTTGATGCTTATATTTGTTTATTTTATGCATGTCTTGAGTTGTCCTTATGTTCCTTATTATGTATTATTTACGTGGCTTGACGTGGTGTGATTATATTCGTATACGTAAAGTTTTATCATTAAAGAAAGTGAAAGATTAATGATTAATGCCAAGTGGAATGTAATAAATGAATAAAAAGTCTTGCAAGCAAAATTTAAGGAGGATCACAACCCATTAAGGGTTGTCAGCTCAATTGTGTGTCTTATAGCGTGCAATCTTGGCTAACCCACGAGGGTTCACACACAAGGGGATCAGTTTTGGTGATTGATCCATAAGTACGAAACAGAATCCTTGTCACCTAACCCCAAGACTGAGGTGGCTTTATGCCTTACGATGGGGGTATAGTTATGACAGGATCTAGAAATAGTGAAAAATAATGAAAAAAGTATGAAACGAACGAATGCGTACGATAACGAAATATGATAAGAGTATGCTTTGATGTAAGTACGATGAAAGCTCACGTATGAAAGTAAAGGAAGTATTTTATTGAAAAGGGTATTTCCATATATTAATTATTAAGATATTTTAACGCTTTTAAAACTAGAACTCATTCAGCAACGCTGACTTTTATGTATTTTCAGTGGCAGGTAAGTGTTGTTGGGGTGGCACATGGGTGAAGCTACTCAGCAGGGCAAGACTGGCATCCATTCATGCTTAATGATATTGTTGTTTTGTAATGCAATTAAAAGATCCTTTTGTAACTTATGAAACAATGATGTATTGCTTAACAATAGTAATTATTAATGAAATGAATGGTTTTTGTTAATTTATTCCGCTGCTTAATAATATGAAATGTATAATGTTTTATATGTTTAATGCTATGATTGACCAACTGTGAGGTATCTGGGAACGGGGCCTTACATTCCAATGATGATTACAATCAGATTAGATAAGATTGGTTCACGGGCATGTTAAGAAGGATTGAGAATCAAAACTCCATAGCAGTGGAGTTTGTTATATAAAGGCAAAAACTATCAATGCGAAAACTATTGTTGTTTAATAATTTTAGGTAACTAGTTTCTTTGCCATGTATTTAGTTAAGCTTTCGTGAATACTTTGACGTACAAATCTGTCTAAACATGCTCGTAACCAATCTTATCTAATTTGACTGTAATCATTATTGGAATCACTCTAAATAATCACAAATGAATATAGTATCTATTCTTTGAATAGAAACCAAAACGAAACACGAAACCACACGAAAGACGCTTGAAATCAATCCACTTCTACCCAAAACTAATCTAGAACACTCCAAAACAAACTCCAAACACTTCTTGTCTCAAAAATCCACTAAACCAATGCAAATGACTACTCTCGATTCACTGAATCCTTTATTGACCTTCAACGCAAGGAAACTAGGTGTAAAGGACTAATAAGATTGGATTCACTTAATAAGATTCAAGAATGAAATTACAGTGGCGAAATGAATGTAATTACACTCAAACAAGAAATAAAATGTGTGATCGATTTATAGAAGTCAAGTAATGAAAACACTACCAAGTAAATAATATTTTTATGAATCTCAATCAAAATTATACAACTAAAGATTGGTGTATCAAAGTAATCACGAAAGTTTAACTAAATACATGGAAAGAAACTAGTTATTCAAAATAATTAAACACCAATAGTTTTCCCGTGGATAAATTTTTATTTAGGTAACAACCTCCAATGCTATAGTGTTTTAATTCTCAAGCCTTATAAACGCGTTCATGAACCAATCTTATCTAATCTGATTGTAATCATCATTGGAATGACACTAAATAATCACGAAGGAATATAGTATTTATTCTTTAAATCAAAACCAAAATGAAACACGATACCACACGAATGACCCTTGAAATCAATCCATTTCTACCCAAAACTAATCTGGAACACTCCACAACCAACTTCAAACACTTTTGTCTCAAAAATCCACTAAATCAATGCAAATGACAACTCTCGATCCATAGAATCCTTTATCGACCTTCAAACGCAAGCAAACTAGGTGTAAAGGACAAAGAAATGATTGTATTCACTCAATAAGATTCGAGAATGTATTTACAGTGGCGGAATGGATGTAATTACACTCAAACAAGAAATAAAATGTGTGATTGATTTATAAGAAGTCAAGTAAAGGTAACACTACCAAGTAAATAATATTTTTATTAATCTCAATCAAAATTGTGCAACTACATATTTTTGCACCAAATTATTCATGAAAGCTTAACTAAACACATGGGAAACGACTAGTTATTCAAAAAATTTAAACAACAATAGTTTCCGCATGGAATATTTTTTGCTTTACATACCAACCTCCAATACTATGAAGTTTTAATTCTCAAGCCTTCTGAACACGTTCGTGAACCAATATTATATAATCTGATTGTAATCGTCATTGGAATCACACTAAATAATCACAAATGAATATAGTATCTATTCTTTAAATCAAAACCAAAACGACACAGGAAACCACACTAATGCCCTTGAAATCAATTAACTTCTACCCAAAACTAATCCAGCACACTCCACAACCTACTTCAAACACTTTTGTCTCAAAAATCCACCAAACTAATACAAATGACAACTCTCAATCCAAAAAATCCTCTATTGACCTTCAACGGAGGAAACTAGGTGTAAAGGACCAAGAAACGATTGTATTCACTCAATAAGATTCGAGAATGAAATTACAGTGTCGGAATGAAGGTAATTAGACTTAAATCATAAACACAATGTGTGATCAATTTATAAGAAGTCAAGTAAATAAGAAGTTATTGTATTTAAGTCAATATTGTGCAACGACATCTTCGTGGATCAAATTTTTCAGGAAAACTTTACTAAATACATGGAAAAGAAACTACTTATTCCAAAGATTTAAACAACAATAGTTTTCGCATGGATAATTTTTTGCTTTACGTAACAACCTCAATGCTATAGAGTTTATAATTCTCAAACCTTTTAAACGCGATTGTGAACCAATCTTATCTAATCTGATTGTAATTATCATTGCAATAACACTAAATAATCATGAATGAATATAGTATTTATTCTTTAAACCAAAACCAAAATGAAACATGATACCACACGAATGACCCTTGAAATCAATCCACTTCTATCCAAAAACTAATCCAGAACACTCCATAACCAACTTCAAACACTTTTCCTCAAAAATCTACTAAATCAATGCAAATGACAACTCTCGATCCACGAAATCCTTTATTGACCTTCAACGCAAGCAAACTAGGTGTAAAGGACTAAGAAACGATTGTATTCACTCAATAAGATTCGAGAATGTATTTACAATGGCGGAATGGATGTAATTACACTCAAACAAGAAATAACATGTGTGATCGATTTATAAAAAGTCAAGTACAGGTAACACTACCAAGTAAATAATATTATTATGAATCTCGATCAAAATTGTGCAACTACGTATTGGTGCATCAAAGTATTCATGAAAGCTTAACTAAACACATGGGAAAGAAACTAGTTATTCAAAAACTTTAAACAATAATAGTTTTCGCATGGATTATTTTTTGCTTTATGTAACAACCTCCATTGCTATGGAGTTGTAATTCTCAAGCCTTCTAAACAAGCTCGTGAACCAATATTATCTAATCTGATTGTAATCATCATTGTAATCACACTAAATAATCGCAAATGAATATAGTATATATTCTTTAAATCGAAACCAAAACGGAACACGATACCACACGAATGACGCTTGAAATCAATCCACTTCTACCCAAAACTGATCCAGAACACTTTAAAACCAACTCGAAACACTTTTGTCTCAAAAATCCACTAAATCAATGCAAATGACAACTCTCAATCCATAAAATCCTTTATTGACATTCAACGCAAGCAAACTAGGTGTTACTAAGAAACGATTGTGTTCACTCAATAAGATTCGAGAAAGAAATTACAGTGGCGGAATGAATGTATTAGACTCAAACAAGAAACAAAATGTTTTATCGATTTATAAGAACTCAAGTAAATGTAACACTACTAAGTAAATAACATTTTTATTAGTCTCAATCAAAATTTTGCAACTACAGATAGATGTATCAAAGTATTCACGAAAGATTAACTAAATACATGAAAAGAAACTAGTTATTCAAAATAATTAAACAAAAATATTTTTCGCATGTATAGTTATTTGCTTTACGAAACAACCTCAATGCTCTGGAGTTTTGATTCTCAAGCCTTCTAAACATGCTTATGAACCAAACTTATCAAATCTGATTATAATCATTATTGGAATTACACTAAATAATCACAAATGAATATAACATCTATTTTTTAAATTGAAACCAAAACGAAACACAAAACCTTACGAATGACCCTTGAAATCAATCCACTTCTATCTAAAACTAATCCAGAACACTTCACAACCAACTTCAAACACTTTTGTCTCAAAAATCCACTAAATCATTGCAAATGACAACTCTTGATCCACGTAATCCTTTATTGATGTTCAACGCAAGGAAACTAGGTGTAAAGGACCAAGAAACGATTGCATTCACTCAATAAGATTCTTGAATGAAATTACAGTGTCAGAATGAATGTAATTAGACTCAAACAAGAGATAAAATGTGTGATCTATTTATAAGAAGTCAAGTACAGATAACATTACCAAGTAAATAACATTTTTTTAAATCTCAATCAAAATTGTACAACTACATATTGATGCATCATAGTATTCACGAAAACTTAACTAAACACATGGGAAAGAAACTACTTATTCAAAAATTTTAAACAACAATAGTTTTCACATGGTTTATTTTTTATTTTATGTAACAACCTCCAATGCTATGCAGTTCTAATTCTAAAGCCATCTAAACACGCTCGTGAACCAATATTATCTTATCTGATTGTAATCATCATTGGAATCACACTATATAATCACAAATAAATATAGTATGTAATCTTTAAATCGAAACCAAAACGACACACAAAACCACACGATTGACCCTTGAAATCAATCCACTTCTACCCAAAACAAATTCAGAACACTCCACAACCTACTTTAAACGCTTTTGTCTCAAAAATCCACTAAACCAAGGCAAATGACAACTCTCGATCCACGGAATCCTTTATTGACCTTCAACGCAAGGAAACTAATCGTAAAGGACCAAAAAACGATTGTATTCACTCAATAAGATTCAAGAATGAAATTATAGTGGTGAAATTAATGTAATTAAACTTAAACAAGAAACAAAATGTGTGATCTATTTATAAAAGTCAATAATGGTAACACTACCAAGTAAATAACATTTTTATGAATACTCGGTAGGATATGTAATCAAGTACATGTACATGCAAGAGCCTAAAACTACTCATTCACAAGCTGTAAAACATATTCTGAGGTATGTTAAATGGACTACAGATCTGGGAATTTACTGTAAAAGGAATGGAAGTGATAAGCTGATGGGAATTAGTGACAGCAGTCACTCTATTGATCTGGATGATGGAAAAGGAACTACAGGTCTAGTGTTCTACTTTGTTGATGGACCTATCACTTAGAGCTCTCAAAAACAGCCAACAGTGGCTTTATCCTCCTGCGAATCAGAGTTTATAGTTGTAACTTCAGCAGCCTGCCAAGCAATTTGGTAAAGGGGATTGTTAGCAAAAATTACATGAAGAAAAAAGGAGCTGGTAGTGATTAAAGTTGACAACAAATCTGCAATTGACCTAATGAAGCATCAAGTGTTCTTCAGGAGAAGCAAACACATCAACACTTAGTATTTTTTTCATGCGTGAATGTGCTGAGAAATAACAGATCAAAGTTGAACACATCAACGGGGAACAACAACGAACTCATATCTTCACTAAAGTTCTACCGAAGATTAAATTTATAGAGATGAGAAAATTCTAGGGGTGAAGATGATCAAAGATACAGGAAAATAACAGAAGACTCAAGGTCAAAATTGGGGGGTGATTGCTCGACCAATCTTGACATTAAATAAATTTTAGGGTCTGTTTTGTAATTTATAATGAAGTTACTATCTTGTTAAATAAAGGGATAAGTCCAGTTAGTTTAAAACTTTGTCGCAGATGGATTTAAGATAAATCTTGGTGATTTAAATATTATCTCAAAAGGATTAAGATAAAGCCTAATTTGTAGGAGGTGAGTAACTTGATGGACAAGGTTAATTAGCTATAAATATAGGTAGGTTTTTCTTTGATGGATGTAAGATTTTTCTATTAATGTTATTAAGCAAGGGTCTAAGCGACCATTGACACAATATACATATAGCGATCAAGGATACACACATTAATAGGTAATTGTGTGTTATGCCTTGACTCGGATATCCTTTCAACATATGTAAACCGGATGAAACTAGTGTATGCTAGCTTCTTGAGATGGCCCCTATCAACAAAGGAGACGCCTATAAAACATTTTGAATTTAGACTTGTGGTTCTTTATGTAGAGTCTAAAGGTTGTTTTATCTTCCCGACACCTTTTCTTGTCAATCATACTCGATTAATTATTGTATGACATGATAAATATTAGAGTAAATTACCATTTGCATTCCTGACATTTTCTCATTTTAACCACTTGTATCCTTGCAGTTTCAAAGTCTCGATTTGCCCCCTAACGTTTCCTTTTTATCTCCATTTGAGTCCAAAGAACTAACGGCGTTAGGTTTTTCTATTAACTTTTGTAAAATGACAAAATTACCCTTATTATTAATTCACATACCCCTCATCCTCACCTTCACCCCTTATCTCTTCTTTCTCTCTCTTTCTATCTGTTTCTCTCTCTTTCTATTTGTTTCTCTCTCTCTTTCTCTCTTTTCTCCATTTCTATGTTCTCTAGTCTACCATCAAAGCACCATTATCATCACAACCATTGATGCCGCTACCGCCACTACGACCGCCACTGCCGCCGTAACCACCACCTCCATGACCACAACCACCACCACCCTAAATCATATCTAGATAAAAGATGACGGTTGCGCCGGTGGTGATGGGGGGGTTGCGCTGGTGGTGTGGGGCTGCAATGGTGGTGATGGGGGGCTACAATGGTGTTGATGGGGGCTGCGGTGGTGGTGATGGGGTGGCTGCGCTGGTGGTGATGGGGGTCGCGATGGGGGTGATGGGGTTATGATGGTGGTGATGGGGTTATGATGGTGGTGATGGGGTTATGATGGTGGTGATGGGGGTCGGGATGGTGGTGATGGGGGGCTGCGGTGGTGGTGATGGGGGCGACTATGGTGGTGATGGGGTGGTGGCAGTGGTGGTGATGGCGGCCGTAATGGTGGTAATGGGGGTCGGGATGGTGGTGATGTAGGCTCCAGTGGTGGTGATGGGGGCGGCGGTGGTGGTGGTGGGTTGGCGGCGGTGGTGGTGGGGTGGCGGGGTGTTAGTGGCGGCCGCGATGGTGGTGGTGAGGGTTGTGGAGGTGGTGATGAGGGTTGTGGAGGTGGTGATGAGGGTTGTGGAGGTGGTGATGAAAGCTGTGAAGGTGGTGATGAGGCTGTGTAGGTGGTTATGGGTGTGTTGGTAATGAAAAAGAAGATGTTAATGGATGGGTCCCACAAGTTTTTTTATTTATTTAATTTAAGGGGTAGTTTAGTCTTTTCAACAATAACTATAATAGAAAAACTAACTGTGTTAGTTATCTTGACTCAAATTGAAACAAAAATAAAATGATAGACACTCAAATGAAGATAACATAAAACGTCAGGAGGCAGATGATAATTTTGAAACTATAGGGATGCAAACGGTTAAAATGAAAAAGCGTCAGGAATGCAAATGGTAATTTACTCTAAATATTATTTAGAGTATCATAACTTTGAGTTCTCACTACAGCTTGCATCTAAACCTGTATGCATCATTATCAAATATCCAACCGACCAGGCCAAAGTGAACATATCATGCACCCACTTTTGTGGGCAAAAGGGCATCCTAATTACGTGTTAGCCTAACTTTATGCTCTTACACCGATAGCTGAGGAAAGATTTGCTATTTTTATCGCCTTCAATATAGCACGTGTTTGAGACGTTAGAAAAACAAAGACAGGCTACATAATAGTTTAGCATAAAAACACAAGACATGTAATAGATTGTTATGCTACCTACCAATAGTTGTAGATCCAACTTGCTTTCCAAAAGAACTGTTGATTTGTTCATTAGGAGAAAACACACTTGAGTTTGCATCTACAGTGCCATTAGATATAATATCACACACTACCTTATAGAGCAGGCACCAACTCACCATATAAGGTTTACAACATAACAACTTTACACACATCTATTGCAAATTTCAAGGTTTTTCACGTACCATCATGCAATAAACAAACTGTTTTAGACCATTATTAACATAAATATATAGAAAAAGATAGTATTGTTGAAAATTACATCTTTCATATTGCTTCAGCTGCTGCTGAGAGTACTGGTTCCACAACAGGCGGTATACAATCGACTTTGTACCTAAGAGCCTGTTTCAAATATTCCAAATCAAGACCACATGAACCCTTTTTCCATAGTAAAAAGAATAAAGCTAATTGCAGTAAAAATAAATGTGCTTTATGCCCCAATTGTTTGAGGCCACACTTCCAAAATGACAAAAAACCAAGACTCACTGTAATGGCATATGGATCTACTCCAGTAAAATGCAATATAATTTGAATTTCTATTCTCTTACTAAATAATATATTTATATTGTGATAACCCCATCAAGTTCTTAAAACTTATATATGACAGACATAAAAGTAACCACACTAACACCTAAGAAGTACAGGATTAACTATGGTTATCGCTAAAAAGAAAGGAGAAGACTTCAGGTTTATGTTAGTTTATTTCCAAGTCATTAACTAATTCATCATGGATGGATTGTTTTCTCCAAACGATTTTCAGTAAAGGCTAGAACATTTAAGATCGGAAAGGAACTTTTTATTCTAGAGAAAGTACAGAGGACTGAGATGTATGCATGTATCTTTCATAAAACTACTTGTCTTTTAACAGACTTAACTATAGTCTCATTCAAATTCAGATGTTATATTTCTTTAAATTTGACTAGAAAAGGACTCAAGTTTTAAATTAGATGAAAGTTAACAAACCTTTCAAGCTATCTATTACATGCAAGTGTAGAATGACAAAAACCAAGATCTTTTAGATTTTTATTTATTTAACCCTGTCGTTATGTTGGTTTTCTATAACATTGCAGGTTGAAAAGATATATTTTATAACATCAAGTTTTAGTTATTTTGAGTAATGATTGGATTATTAAAGCACAGTAGATTTTCATAACTAGAAGCACCCAACCTTTTTGAAGAATGTGGAATATGAATTGTCCCATAAGAATCTGTAGTTGCCAGTCATGACTGTGAAGAAGTTACCCTGCAAAAGACATTTGCGGCATTGAGTTTACTGTAGTTAAGTTGACTAGTGAGAATAACCTCCAGCAACAGGAGACTACTTACTTGGTCAGACTCGTACCGCCAGTAGGGCAAAATAAGCTATGTGAAAATGTTACACAGAACAAGTTGTCAGTGAAATATACAAGTGGCAACACGCTTTTTTTGTCAAAAAAAACCCACAAAAGCATGTCAAATCCAGGTTAAGTATCACCACAAGTACATTATGTCCATTTTTAATGAAGGATTGATTGGATGACTATGATTACAATTTACAAAAACAATATTATTACAATAGATTAACAATAATCTAAAATTCTAACTGAAACAAATCAAAAGGTTTTATGAGTTAAAATAAGTTTGCGCGATGCTGGCTCATTCCTCCGTTACCTAAAATAATTTACTCGAATGAACACGACCCAAATCAAACAGACATAAATACATGAGTAGTATTAGTTTTGGTGGGAAAAGAGGTAACAAAACAGAGTCACAAATATTCAGAGATATGAAAGCATATGACCACCCTAATTGTACTTACTGTCTTGTGTCCAGATGAATCAGTGTGCTCCAGACAAAAGGCAATGTCCTGTTACAAGAGATGCATTTTACACTAGCATAATAAGCACAAGAGAGCAGATCCTATAATTGGGGATGATGTTTACTCTAAAGACATGTGCAACAAACTGTACTCCACATTAAAGATTAGTTATTTTGTGAGCGTATCCTAATTTTATGTATCCTAAAGTATTGATAAAGTAAACTTTGTCAAAGAGCTTGGATACGATCTACTAAAACAAACAAACAAACAAACAAACCCAGTATATCCCACTCAAGAGCAGGGTCTGGGAGAGGTAGGTGGTAGCGAGTCTTTCCTCTATATTGGGAGATAGAGGGACCGCCTCCAAAGAGACTCCCGACTCGATAACAAAAGCAATAACAATAGCAAGCAAACATATTATATAGCATACAGCACATAGGTATATATCACATAAAGATTTAGATAGTGCATACATCAAAATAAATAGCAAGTTTCATCTATAAAAGGCAGATGTGGAATACGTACACATCACGTGAGTGGTCCAGCATCATGTCTTCATTTACCCTTTCTACCCACAGATCCCACTAAAAGTTCTTAATTTAATTCTACGCCTCCACGCACTCCTATCCTCTATCATGTGCTCGGAGAGGTGCAATTGTACCATATCTCGCCTAATTATCTTGTCCCAAGTCAACCTAGGTCTTCCTCTACTCCTCCTACCCTCTAAGTTGATGTTCTCTACTGCTCTAACGGGTGCTGTCATAGGTCTCCTCTTCACGTCCCCAAACCAACTTAATCTTCCCTCTCGTATTTTATCTGTGATACAAGCCACCTCTATCCTCTGTCGAAACACTTCGTTTCTCATCCGAACCAGTCTTGTGTGTCTGCACATCCACCTCAGCATTCGCATTTCCACGACCTCTATTTGTCTCTTGTGCGATTTCTTTATGGCCCAGCAGTCTGTTCCGTATAACATAGCTGGATGTACTGCCACTTTGTATAGTTTTCCCTTTAGTTTTGCTGGAAACCTCTTATCATATAAAATCCCCGATACTGCTCTCCACTTGCACCATCCTGCTTGAGCACAGTGGACTGCATCGCTGTGTATCTCTCCGTCCTCCTATACATACGAGCCCAGGTATTTGAACCTAGACGTTGTGGGACCACCATACCCTGGATACTGATTTAGGTGTCCTCTTCAGCCTCACCACTAAAGTTACAATGCATCTATTCCATCTTAGATCGACTTATCCTTAAGCCTCTGCGCTCTAGTGCTGCTCTCCACTGTTCTAGCCTCTCGTTAAGCACCATTTTAGATTCTGATATTAAGACAATATCATCCGCAAAGAGCATGCACCACGGGAATGGCTCTTGTATACACTTGGTCATCTCATCCAACACGACTGTGAAGAGAAATAGGCTCAATACAACCTATTGAGTGTATCCTAATTTTATGATCAGAGACACAACATACTCTTCACTCAACATGAGTGTGTTTTTCTCAAGCTTAGGGTGATCATTCCTCAAGAGCACATGCTACTCAGAGCCCCCAGGAAATGGAACATATTGTTTAGTAATTAAAGATGATTTCACAATATTCACTTGGATCTTCTTCCTTAACTAAGGATCAGACTCCTGAGATCTTGAATAACTTTATTCTGAAAATTAAGAATCAATATGATCACAAGGTCAAAACCATAAGATGTGATCAAGGAACTAAATTCAAGAACCAAATCATTGATATATTTTGTGATGAAAAATGTATTACAAGACAATATAGTGCTCCCAGGACTACTCAACAAATGGTTTGAATTCAGAATCGGATGATGTACTATATAGATTCAACTTCAAAGAGACTCACATCCATATAGACTCAAGTACAAAACACATCAATATCAGATATCATTTGATTAGAGATAATTTTGAAAAGGGATTGATCAAATTAGTCAAAGTTAACACAAATGAACAATATGCTAATCTGTTCACAAAAGTTTTTTATGATTAGAGATTTAAGTATCTTATATCAACTATTGAGATGATTAACTTTGAGTAGATTTTTCTTAAACTAAACTTAAGATTACTTTTAAATATGTTTCCTAAGTTGTCTATTATCACCTCTATATATAAGCCAGTTTACTTGGAAGAAAATCTTTTTAAAATGTTACTCCTTATAATTATGAAAATTTAAGATATATTTTCTCTCGTAAGACATTAATTTGCTTTTGAAAGAACGTTATGTCTAATAACTACTTATAAGGCATTTATCTTCGGAAAAAATTCTGATATATCTTCTGAATCTTAAATATGCTTCTAAGTACTTATATGCTTTTAAAGGATAATTTTATTCGAAAACAATTAAGGCTTGGAAGCTTTATTCTCTTATAAATAAAACTTTTTAGTTTTAATATTTTCCTAAACCAAATATATCTCGGAAGTAAGATATAAGTATTTTTTTCCGAAATAAATTTTAATAAAGCTGAGTAATATCTTCCAAATTCAAATTGACTTCATAAGCTTTTACAAAACTTATAAAGACAAATTAATTTCGAAAGATTTTCGACTTACAAGAAAACTAACTTTTGGGCACTTTTTCAGGGGTGTATCGACATCCAGATTTCAAAGTTTATACTTTTACATTAACTTTGTCTCAAATCCAGTTCATATAAATATACCTTTAACGGTTCCCCCCGTTTCACTTTCTTCATCATCTCCAAATTCCTAACCTAAATAACCCATAAACCGTCTTTTTTCTTACATTCCTTCATTACAAAGCCACTCACAAATGGCCAACATTGATCCACGAAATCAGATCAATTTCTCCATGCAACTACACAGACAAGGATTTCTTCATGTAACCACACAGACAACATAATCACTTTTTCTGTTAATGTCTGAGAAAGATCCTGATTTCTTAGATGTTTGCTGGTTCGTAGCTCTATCTAACTACTTCACCTTCCTCATCATAGATCCTCCACTGTATGTCTGTATGAATACCAGCTTTTAGAGTTTTGGAGCACCTGACAAGAGGTCATTATGGATGGGTAGAGGCATTGTCTACCACAATGCAGGGCAGGACAATTTCTATCACATCAGCCACCATTAACACTCATCTCAGCCTGGATAATTAATAAGACGAATTCTCCTTTCCAAGAGTTCTTCGGTTCTTCCACCTTGATTCAAGAACAAAATAATTCCCCTTTTAACCCTAAATTTTCAGCCAACACAAACCCAAAATCTAGGGTTTTTGTCCAAACGTAATAATCAACCATTTGATATCTTTCTTTTATGGTTTAATCACAAGCATGTAAGATATAACCTTGAAAGATTGGGGATTCATTATATCATCACAAAACAGCCCTAATTTGGTTGTTAAAACCCTATAAAACCAATTTTACAAGGGTAATTGAAACTAGTCATCCACATATCCGGCTCTAGATGCCAATGTTAGGTTTGTTGGACCTTTATCAAACTAGTTTAACCATTTAAACTAAGAAAATGCTGCGGATAAATACCTTAATATGTTCATTTGTAATCTGAAAAATAAGGTTCATTTCATAACAACAACAAACCCAAGAACAAATCAAAGTTGTTTAACCATTTAAACATGAAAACAGATTAAAGCCTTAATATTATGTTTATAATCTGACAAATAAACATTCATAACTTTGTTTCAACAAACCCAAAAGCATAGGATCAAATATATGTGAATGGACTAGCTATCAAGAGGAGGAAACAACCAAAAACAACATCAACAAACTACCTTTGTAGGTTGCTGAAAACATGAGATAGAACTGCAGAAAATCATGATTTTGATGAAGAAGATGATGTTCTTGAACAACCAAGACACCAAGGTAGATGTCCTCAAGCAACCATACCCACAAGCACCAAGCAAGCACCTTTTTTGATAGGATTTGGATACCAAAACGCAAAGAAGAAGCTGCTGGAACAAGCTTCCAGCGTGAGTTTCTTTAAGAGAAAACCTTGTGTCTTCAATCTTTGGGTTTTGCATGTGAGAGAGAGAAAAGGGTTGAGTACGTGGCTAGTTAATGTGTGAGACATTTTTCAAGAAACAAAAGGCACAAAACCCTCTAAAGGGGCGGCCAAAGTTGGTGTTTCAAAATGGGGTTCCCCCCAAAATGATATTTACCATTTTTATTAACTAGTCATCTAGATAAGATATATAACTAACCCTTTAGTTATATAATTCATACACACTTTTATTATTTGATGTTATTTAACTAAATTGAACAACATTAAAATAATATCCATGAACAAAATATCCCTATAAGTTGTTCAATCTCATATGCAACTTATTTAGAAAACCTATTTTCTAAATTGGTGTAATTATTTAATTGCATGATCATATCATCAATTAAATATTAATTGGTGTTTGCTAAGCTTGTTATTGGGTATGACCCGACTTGGATCATGACGTACTAACCACGTCAATATTCTATATGTCTTGGGCATAAAGAATCCAACAATCTCCCACTTGCACAAGATTCATAGAAGAATGATGCAAGCAGTAAATACCGCCTAACAACGGTTTACTACCCTTAATACGCATGACTAAGAATCCATTCAATAACATCATCCCCTTCAAGTATCCAACTTGAAATGATTTAGGTGAATCAATCATTTATCCTTTTGTTACAGATGTCATGTTAAATCCAAGGACACAGAATGATCATTCCTTGTTGATTTAACTTAATCAGGCCTTAGACATCTTGCTCTCAACGATAAGAGGAACAAATTCCATCTTGACTACATACGTTTCTCACAATCACCTTATGTCATACCTAAACATAGCCTTATATACTGACCATTATTTCAGAGCAGTAAAAAACTAGCTCAAGGTATAACACTTGGTGAATATCAAAACCCAATATGTATCTCAGGTTAGAGGATACCAAATGATATTCTCCTTTACTCAAATTTACTTATGATCAATCTAGAAGATTCCATGTAGTAAAATTGAGATGTGGGTTAGTCCAATATTTGTATCCCACAAATATCTATGACCCTTGGTAGCAACCAATTGCTCTATATTCATGCCTTATGAATATCCACCAATCCAAGTTCATAATAGTCTTACGTTCATATTTGTTCCCACAAATATGACCGACTACGGACATTTAGAATAATAAACATATTCATGGATGTAAACATGCTAAAAGGAACATAACTCAAAATATCGTAAATATATAGATGAGTTAAATATTACAATTGCTCCATATTTATACTAAATAGATCAATTCCAATCACTAGAATATTAAAGTCTTAAGGCACAAGTATGACTTTCATGCTTTGCCCTTTCAAGGAGCTTCGTGAGTGGATCCGTAATGTTTTGATCAGTGTGAACTTTGCGAATACATATCTTTCCCTTTTCAACTTCATCCCTTATGTAGTTGAATCTCCGCTCATTGTGCCTAATCTTTTGATGTGCACGGGGTTTCTTGATTTGAGCAATCGCACCCTCGTTATCACAAAAGATTTCTAAGGGTTCTTGAATGGTAGAGACCACCCTTAGATCGGCGATAAACCTTTTTATCCATGCAGTTTCCCAAGTTGCTAAAGAGGTGGCTATGTATTCGTATTCTGTAGTGGACAATGCTACCCTATTCATAATGGAGACATACCCCGATTATGATCGAGGATCATCTCGATCAGTTTGGAAACTCACATCCGTGTAACCCTTTACAACGAGTTCCTCTTTCTCAGATCCGTATATTAGAAACATATCCTTAATCCTCCTAAGGTATTTCAATATACTTTTAACAACCATCCAATGGCTATTACCTGGATTCTGCTGATATCTACTTGTCATGCTTAACGCACATGACACGTCCGGTCTAGTGCATATCATCGCATACATGATGGATCCTATAGCAGACGCATATGGGATGTCCTTCATACGATCTTGCTCATCCTTTGAGCTTAGACATTGAGATGCACTTAATATTGTCCCTCTTTGAATAGGTACTATACCTTTCTTAGAGTTTTCCATCTTGAACCTTTTCAAGATTTTATCAATGTATGCACTTTGGTTTAGACTTATCAACCGCCTCGATCTATCCTATAGATCTTTATTCCCAAAATACAGGCGGCTTCACCGAGATCTTTTATGGAAAAACAATTTCCAAGCCAGTTTTAACACCTTCCATGGTTGGAATATCATTTCCAAATAGTAGTTTGTCATCAACATACAATACTAAGATTGTAATTGCACTCCCACTAGCCTTTTATACACACAAGCCTCATCAGCGTTCTTGATGAAACCAAATTTCTTGATCTCTTCATCAAAACGTTGATTCCAACTTCTTAATGCTTGTTTCAATCCATAGATTGATCTCTTTAACTTGCATACTTTATTAGGATGTTTTAGATCGACAAAACCTTCAGGCTGAACCATATAGACATTCTCTTCGAGATGTCCATTAAGAAAAGTGGTTTTGACATCCATTTGCCAAATCTCATAATCATAATGAGCAGCAATGGCAAACAATATCCTAATAGACTTTAGATTTGCCACAGGCAAGAAGGTTTCATCATAATCAACCCCTTGAGTTTGAGTGAAACCTTTTGCTACAAGTCTTGCCTTGTAAGTATCCAAGTTTCCATGCATATCTGTTTTCTTCTTGAAAACCCATTTTCATCCAACCGGTTTGGAGTTAAGTGGAGGGTCAACCAATTCCCAAACTTGGTTGTCATACATGGATTGCATCTCTACGTTCATGGCTTCCAGCCACTTGTCACAATCCGAATTGGACATTGCATCATGGTATGTAGTTGGCTCATCGGAGGCAACCACGTAGCATCCATCCATGAAAAATCCATATCTTTCAGGTGGAATGCTAACTCTACAAGATCTACGAATGTTTTGTGTGTATCGATCAACCTCTTGATCATTATCAACAACCTCCTGTTGATTGCTAGTGTCAACCAAACATGTATGGGCTTGTGGATCTTGATCCTCATCAAATTCCACTGTTCTATACGTCATTCCTTCCATAAGGAATTTGGCTTCCAAGAACTCTACCTTTCGAGCAATAAATACCTTTTGCTCTGTTAGATTAAAGAAGTAGTATCCTATACAGTCTTTTGGATATCCAACAAATATACACTTACTGGATCGACTTTCCAGTTTGTTTTGGGTGTTAAGCTTAACATAAGCTTTACAACCCCATACCTTTAAATATGATAGCGATGGAACTCTTCCATGCCATATTTCAAAAGGTGTCGAATCTACTTTCTTGGTTGGGGCCATATTCAAAATACGAGCCGCGGAGAGTAGTGCGAAATCCCAAAATGATAGAGGTAGTGAGCTTATAGCCATCATAGATCGAACCATATCCAATAGGGTTCGGTTTCTCCTTTCAGACACACCATTATGTTGTGGTGTTCCGGGAGGAGTAAGTTGTGAGACAATCTTACAACTTCTTAGATGATCCTGAAAAGCCTCACTTAGGTATTCACCTCCTCTATCTAAAAGAGAAATTTGATAGTTCTATCGAGTTGATTTTCTACTTCATTCTTGAAGATTTTGAACATTTCAAAAGCTTCATGTTTATGTGTCATCAAGTACACATAACTATAGCGACTGTAATCATCAGTAAAGGTAATGAAGTATCTTTCACCATTCCTTTTCATTGTCTTAAAAGGACAACATGCATCCGAATGTATGATTCCTAATAAGTCTTTTGCCCTCTCGTTAGTACCACTAAAGGGCGACTTGGTCATCTTACCTTGTAAACAAGATTCACACTTATCAAATGAATAATATTCATTTGTTTTCAAAAGACCATTCTTTTGAAGTGTTTGAATCCGATTCTTGTTTATGTAACCAAGATGACAATGCCAAAGATAAGAATCACTTAAACCCATTTTAAGTTTCTTGGTGTATGATTGGTATAATGTGTTATTATAGGATGAATCATCATGAATCAGTTCATAAATACCATTAAAAGGCATAGCCTTGAAATAATATACATCATCCATATAAACATAAATACCATCGTTTACAAACTTTAAATCATAACCATATTGATTTAAAAAGGAAACTGAAAATATGTTCCTAGTCAAACTAGGAGAATACAAAATGTTTTTAAGAACAACTTCCAAACCATTTGAAAGTTTCAAAACATAGTCTCATTTCTTAAAGTGTTTATTTCTTTTGAACTCTTGCAACAGATTGTAAATTTTAGTTCCACATCCGGTATCTAATACCCAAGTGTTTGAAGAAATAACATTTAAGTCAATATGGATCATGAAAGTTGTACCTGAGGTCTGCCCAGCATCCCTCTTTGTTTCTCAACTCTTTGAGATAGGTTGGACAATTCCTTTTCCAATGTCCTATCTCACCATAATCAAAGCATGGATCGTTTTCCGTTATCTTAGGCTTCATAAGCTTAGGTTTTGGAGGTTCCGCTTTAACCTTCCCTTTCCCTTTGCGTTTGATGTGTCCCTTTCCTTTGGCAACATTTGCCTTGGGATCGGGGAATGGCCATTTCGTATTGCCTCCCTCATTGATCGAGAGAATAGGTAGAACCTTTCTACCCATCCCCTCCTTAACTGTTTTGAGTATTGCGTGAAGCTCACTAATGCTCTTGTCCCATCCGTTCATATTATAATTCATTATGAACGTCTTAAACCTTTTAGTTAGGCCATTAAGGATCAAATCCGTGGTCAACTTCTTTGAGATAGGACAGTTAAGCCTTTCGAGATGATAAATGTTGCTTTTCATCTTAAGTACATAAGATGATACCGATTGGGTTTCTTCCATGTGACTCGCATGAAGCGCTCGAACCGTTTCGAAGCGCTCTACCCTAGGTTGTTGAAGGAACATTTCTTTCAATTGGGTAATCATGTCATATGCCCCATGATCCTCCAAGTCCTTTTGGAGTTTGGGAATCATAGTTCCCAACATAAGGCAGGATACCTCCATGGAATCCTCAGTATACTGAAACCAATCGTTATAGGCCTCAACATCCTCGGGGTCGGGTTAGTCAGGAATAGGATCGTCAAGGACATAGGCCCTTTTCTCTTGCTTGAGAACAATTCTCAAGTTTCAAAACCAGTCCATAAAGTTGTTGTGGTTCAGACGATCCCTTACTAAAATAGTTCTCAGTGATAGGGTATGGACGGTCGGGGTGGTAGCATTATTGTTTGCGGCCATTCTACAAAATTTACAAAGTTCTTATTAGTATTTCTGAAAAATTACATTTTAATCATTAATACCCTTTATGTCTTATAGACAATTAATAATTAAAATCTAGATACCAACGTTACATTCAAATAATGGTTAGGTGACCTTTATCCCATTATTTTAATCAACAAGGTAGTCAACATTTGACAATTGCAACCTTTTGCAACTTCTAGCCTTTATGGGTTCGGTTAAACATCTTATGTTTGGTTGGCATGTTTAATCCCATCAACACCATTGTATGCCATGCTTCGGTGACCCTATGCACATGGTTTCCAATTCAAGTCGTCCTACTTACACACACGTGTGAGTTTACACATATAAGTGGTTAGGTGACCTTTATCCCACAAATATGTTAAGCCCACCTCAAAACACAAGTTCTCTAAAAGTGGTTAGGTGACCTTTATCCCACAAATAGTTCTCAAGTGATTCGAGTGTCGTGTAAAAGGATGGTGTTAAACTTGTTTCCAAAGGGATTTTAGTTTTCATTAATTCTAGTTTTGAAAACTCTATGTACCTTGTATTTGCATGCTTTCAAAAACATGGTACCCTATGGTTCTCCTTTTTAATAAAACCCATTTATTAAAATCGTTAATCCTTTAATAACCTTTTATTAATCACTTAATGATTAGGAACCATAAATTTTCAGCTTGTTAAGTTTGCTAATGAGTTTGTTATGCATATCCAAATATCAAAACACAATAATACAACAAACAACCAAACAAGCATAATCATACAAACATATGTTCATAACCATAGCCACTAAGTTGACTACACTTGTTTGCCATCACAAGTGTTGTCATAAGGTCTTTCCTAAGGGTTAAGAATGACACATCATATGTGTCCATGAACTCCCACTTGATTCCACATCCAAATGCTTCAAGTGTTCATGTCTCTTGTGTCCTTCCTTTTGGGTCTTCATCTTGTGCATCTTCTTTTACAAAATCATATCCTAATACAATTTTCTAATAAAAGAAATGCACCTATTCAATTTATTACATAACAAAATGAATAAATAAATTACAACCCAAATACAAACACAAAAGAATAATATTACAACCCTTTATGAATGAAATCAACCAACATGACAAAAATCACAACCAACCAAATCCAAAACACACATGGTCAAGGCTATGTTATGCACTAAAATATGTATCCATATACATTATTTCAAGAGCAAAATAAATCCCCTTTTAACCCTAAATTTTCAGCCAACACAAACCCAAAATCTAGGGTTTTTGTCCAGACATAATAATCAACCATTTGACATCTTTCTATCAAGGTTTAATCACAAGCATGTAAGATATAACCTTGAAAGATTGGGGATTCATTATATCATCACAAAACAGCCCTAATTTGGTTGTTAAAACCCTATAAAACCAATTTTACAAGGATAATTGAAACTAGTCATCTACATATCCGGCTCTAGATGCCAATGTTGGGTTTGTTGGACCTTAATCAAACTAGTTTAACCATTTAAACTAAGAAAATGCAGCGGATAAATACCTTAATATGTTCATTTGTAATCTGAAAAAAAAGGTTCATTTCATAACAACAACAAACCCAAGAACAAATCAAAGTTGTTTAACCATTTAAACATGAAAACACAGCGGATTAAAGCCTTAATATTATGTTTATAATCTGAAAAATAAACATTCATAACTCTGTTTCAACAAACCCAAAAGCATAGGATCAAATATATGTGAATGAACTAGCTATCAAGAGGAGGAAACAACCAAAAACAACATCAACAAACTACCTTTGTAGGTTGCTGAAAACGTGAGATAGAACTGCAGAAAATCATGATTTTGATGAAGAAGATGATGTTCTTGAACAGCCAAGACACCAAGGTAGATGTCCTCAAGCAACCATACCCACAAGCACCAAGCAAGCACCTTTGTTGATAGGATTTAGACACCAAAACGCAAAGAAGAAGCTGCTGGAACAAGCTTCCAGCCATGAGTTTCTTTAAGAGAAAACCTTGTGTCTTCAATCTTTGGGTTTTGCATGTGAGAGAGAGAAAAGGGTTAAGTGTGTGGCTAGTTAATGTGTGAGACATTTTTCAAGAAACAAAAGGCACAAAACCCTCTAATGAGACATTTCATACATTCATTACATTCGACCGTACGTTCGTTGCATTCATTCATACATTCATTTCATTCATTCGTACATTCATTGCATTCATTCATACGTTCAGTACGTTCATTCGTACGTTCATTACATTCGGTGACATGTACAATACCCCGAACATTATGCACTACTGCTGGTGCTGGACCTGTGATGATTAATCAAGAACGTTCTGCACTACTGCTAATCCAGTCACCTAGGGTAGGTACATGCACCACTTATCTTTCCTTACTCATTCTGGATCAATGCCATGCGCTATACCCTGAACATTGTGCACTACTGCGGGTGCTGGACCTGTGATGATCAATCACGAACGTTGTGCACTACTGCTGATCCAGTCACCTAAGGTAAGCGGCAAGGATCCCATACATACATATGGTCAATCACAAAGACTGACCCCAATGTGCATCCTTCGGGGTAGCTAACCCACACACCGTTGAGCTAACACCTGCAATGGGTGTGCACCTCCATACATCTGCTTGCAAGCCATTTCTTACATTCATTCGTTCGTTCGTTAATGCATGCATTCATTCGTTCATTCGTTAATGCATGCATTCATTCATCATGTTCCTCTTTCATTATCTTTTACTTTACGTTTCTTATTACTTTCGTTTCATTCCTTAATCATAACACGTAAAGTCACGGAAAGATAAACACGTATCGAAAACAAGGAACATCGATATTTACAAATCATCAGTCATTACCATCATATAGGGCTACATCATACCTATCATACATACATCATGCATATACATGCAATACTATCGCTCTCCTTGTACACAACAGCCCTATTTGGCGATTGGACATACTTCAGTCGCATGGCCTCCACGTGACTGGAGCATGCGATTGGGCAACTATGCAAATGGGCATACAATCGTGCGAATGGACCTCCTATCGTGTGAATGAACACTATGCGATTGGACTTCTATGCGACTGAACCCTCAATCGTGCGACTGGACTTATGCGACTGAACTCCCAGTCGCATGACCTGTCGTGCGACTGAGTCCCCAGTCGTGCGACTGAGCCTCAATCATGCTATTGAACATCAGTCATTCCTCAGTCGTGTGATTGGCCCTTCAGTCGCCTAACCCTAACTGGGCAGCGACTGGAGTTCATCCCGAACTGCAGCCGCGTCATACGGCCTTCAAACTCTTCCAAACTCATTTCCACCCCAAATTACCCTTTCTAAACCTTAGGGAATCATACTAGGGTATCATACAAGTACATACAAGCCCAAAATCACACTCTAAACACAATACATACAATTACACCCAAATGGGTCAAACTCATACATTTCAAAAACGGGTTTATATGTGTTCCAGCCCCAAAATCGTTTGAAAACAAGTAAATGAGGGGTCCTAGAACTCACACAAACGAGAAGAAGATGAAGAGCTTCGTTTGGACTAGTCACTCGACGAGTTTCGAGCCCGAATCACCACTTTCTCTCTTTTTCTCTTCTTTCTCTCTTCTTTCTCACTGCTCTTCTTTTTGTCTAAATTTTGCAAGTGTGGGGAGGGGAGATGGCTGCCCCTCCTTTATAGCTACAGTTCAGTCGCCCGAGCTCCAGGCGACTGGACCTTCAGTCGCATGAACACCATGCGACTGGACCTCCAGTCGCCTGAGTTCCATGCGATTGAACCTTCAGTCGTCCGAACATCATGCGATTGGACCTCCAGTCGCATGAGTTCCATGCGATTGGACCTCCAGTCGTATGACACTCCAAAAAGTCAAATTTCCGGGTGTTACAATTCCACCCCCCTTATTTAGGTATCGTCCCCGAAACCTGTTATTTCTCGAACAAACGTGGATAATGCTGTCTCATCTCTTCTTTGGTTTCCCACGTTGACTCGGATCCCTTCCTGTGCCGCCACTGTACACGCACAAGAGGAACCACCTTATTTCTTAGCCTCCTCTCCTTTCGATCGATGATCGCCACTGGTTGCTCCACATAATTGAGTCGTTCGTTTACCTCGATATCCTCCAGTGGGACAATCATATCCTCGTCCGCCAAACACTTCCTCTGATGAGATACGTGGAAGGTCGGGTGAATTCCACTTAACTCATCTGGTAGCTCCAACCTATAGGCCACCTCTCCTACTCGAGCAATGATTCGGAAAGGGCCTACATACCTCGGGCTCAACTTGCCCCGCTTTCTGAACCGAATGATACCCTTCCAAGGTAAGACCTTCAACATAACCCGAACACCCACCTGGAACTCAATCGGTCTGCGCCGTTTATCAGCATACGACTTCTGTCTGTCTTTGGCTGCCTTCATATAGGCCTTGATCCTTTCAAGCTTTTCAGTCCTAGCTTCGATCACTTCGACGCTCCCCAATTCCTTCTGACCAATATCACCCCAACAAACGGGTGTCCTGCATCTCCTACCGTATAGCATCTCATAGGGTGGCATGCCAATGCTGGCGTGATAGCTGTTATTGTATAAGAATTCTGCTAACGTTAAGTGGTCTTCCCAACTTCCCCCGAAATCAATCACACATGCCCGGAGCATGTCCTCTAAAGTCTGAATGGGCCTTTCTGACTGACCATCAGTTTGGGGATGATAAGTCGTGCTAACATGTAACCTCGTCCCCATGGCATCATGGAATTTTTTCCAGAATTTGGATGTAAACCGGGTATCACGATCAGACACAATCGACATCGGTACACCATGACGAGTCACAATCTCCTTGATGAAAAGATCGACCAACCTCTCGGATAAATATGTCTCGCGCATCGGTAGGAAGTGAGCACTCTTCGTCAGACGATCCACAATCACCCATATAGCATCATACCCTTTCGGGTACGTGGTAGCTTCATGATGAAATCCATGGTGATGTGCTCCCACTTCCATTCCGGTATATCCAAAGGTTGAATCTTTCCATACGGCTTCTGGTGCTCGGCCTTCGCTTGCAAACAAGTAAGGCATTTACTCACATACTCCACCACATCACGCTTCATACCCGGCCACCAATAATCTTTCTTCATGTCTTGATACATCTTTGTAGCACCGGGATGAATGGAGTATCGAGTCTTGTGGGCTTCATCCATGATCCTTACCCGTAGATCCCCAAAACGAGGAATCCACATCCGCCCGTATCGAGTTTTAACACCAAATGTGTTTTCACCCAACTCCACGACCAGGCCTCTCATTCATTCAGAGTTAAGATGATCGTCTTTGAAAGCCTCATCTTGAAACTCCTTGACCTGCTTCATTACGTCGGAGGTCATGATCAGCTGGTACGCTTTCACCCGAATCGGCTCGGGCCTCTCCTTTCGGCTAAGGGCATCCGCCACCACATTGGTTTTGCCTGGATGGTAATGGATCTCACAGTCATTATCCTTTATAAGCTCCAACCATCGCCTCTGCCTCATATTCAAATCCTTCTGCTCGAAGAAGTACTTCAAGCTCTTGTAGTCGCTGAAGATGGTGCACTTCGTCCCATACAGGTAGTGCCTCCAAATCTTTAATGCGAAGACCACAGCTGCTAGCTCCAAGTCATGAGTAGGATAGTTAACCTCATGAACTTTCAGCTGCCGGGATGCATAGGCTATAACTTTTCCCCTCTGCATTAACACGCACCCCAATCCCGAGTAGGAAGCATCAGAATAAACCACCAGATCTTCACTTCTATCGGGTAACGACAGAACAGGAGCTGGGGTCAATCTCGCCTTCAATTATTCGAATGCCTTCTCTTGAGCTTGATCCCATACAAACTTTACATCTTTCCGGGTCAACTTGGTTAGTGGAGAAGCGATTTTGGAGAAGTCTTAAATGAATCTTCTGTAATAGCCCGCCAAACCCAAGAAACTTCGGATCTCAGATGGCGTCTTTGGAGACTTCCATTGCATCACCTCTTCCACCTTTGCCGGATCAACCATAATCCCCTCCGGATTTACCACGTGACCCAAGAACTGAACTTCACGCAACCAGAATGCGCATTTGGAGAATTTAGCATACAACTTCTCCCTCCTCAACATCTCCAGAACCTCTCGAATGTGTCCGGCATGCTCTATCTCGCTCCTTGAATAAATCAGGATATCATCGATGAACACAATTACTGATTTATCCAACATCGGCCGACACACCCGGTTCATCAGATCCATAAAAGCAGCTGGCGCGTTGGTCAAACCAAAGGACATGACAAGAAACTCGTAGTGACCGTAGCGCGTGCGAAAAGCTGTCTTAGGAATATCCTGCTCTTTCACCTTTAGTTGATGGTAGCCCGATCGAAGATCTATCCTTGAAAACCAACTGCCACCTTGAAGTTGATCAAACAAATCATCGATTCTCGGCAAGGGGTATCGGTTCTTCACCGTCAACTTGTTCAGCTCACGGTAGTCGATACACATCCTCATACTACCGTCTTTCTTCTTTACAAACAGGACCGGAGCACCCCAAGGTGAGATACTCGGCCTAATGAACCCCTTATCTAGCAGCTCTTGCAACTGCTCCATCAACTCTTTCATTTCCGTCGGAGCCAATCGATACGGTGCCTTGGCAACAGGTTGGGCTCCTGGTATCAGATCAATCTGAAACTCAATCTCTCGGTCAGGTGGCACTCCCGATAAATCCTCGGGAAACACATCTGGAAAGTCACACATAACAGGGACATCGGATAGTTGTGGTGTTGGCATTTCCATATCCTTTGCATAACATAAGTAGGTGCTACATCCACGCCTCATACATTTTCCCGCCACCGCCATTGAGATCACCTTCGGGATCGTCGTGACCCGATCCCCATAAATAGTTACCGAACTCCCATCAGGCGCTATCAAACGAATCATCTTCTTTCGACACACTATATTCGCCTCAAAATCCACCAACCAATCCATCCCAAGCACCAAATCAAAACCACCCAAGGTCATCGCGAATGGTCTAACCGGAAATTTGTGGCCCTCTAATTCCATATCACAACCCTCTATCACCTCAGAAATCCTGGTATACTTACCTATCGCAGTTTCTACATCAAACGGTACATCAACCCGCCTTCTACTAACAGGCAGTTTGGCACAGAAAGCCATAGAGATAAAACTCCTACTAGCACCCGAATCAAATAATACAGAGGCTAAAGTTTGGTTCACCGGAAACGTACCAAACACAACATCAGGGTCCGTCCTAGCCTCCTCCTACATCATCGTGAATGCCCTGGCGTTTGCCCTCGGTCCTTCATTCCCCGTCTTCTTCACGCCGGAACTGTCAGCCCTCGGCTTCTTGCAGTCTTTATTCATATGACCACTTTCCCCACAGTTGAAGCACCTCATGCCCCTACACTCTCTAGCCATATGACCAGGTTTTTCACACTTGAAGCAAACATTCAGCCCCAGTCTGCACTCCCCACTATGCTCCTTCCCACATTTGCCACACCTTTTTAGTCCCGTACCCAGCGTGGCTACACGACGGCCATCCACCCGTGCCTTCTTGTTACTTGCCGAGGCATTACCTCGGCCAAACCTCTTCCCGTTCCAATCCTTATCACCACCACCGTTCCTACTACCCTCAGTCATCACTACCACTGCCTTTTCATCGTATAGTCTCCCCGCCAAGTCCACCGCCGACCTAAAGGTGATTGGTCGGGCAACGATCATATGCCTGCGAATATCCGCCGGCAAACCCTGAATATACCTCTTGATCTTTCGTGACAGAGATGTCACCTGATCCGGCACCAGACGTGCCATTTCGTTGAACTTCGTGGTGTACTGTTGGTGGGTCATCGTCCCCGTCTCCAGCTGCAGGAACTCTCTCTCAACTTTATCCATCTCCTGATGAGGACAGAACTCCTCGATCACCAACCTTTTCAGCTCGGACCACTTCATTCTTCCAATGGCCCTGCTACCCTCGGCTTGGACTATGTTGTCCCACCAGCGTAGAGCCGAATCCGTGAAAGAGTGGGTAGCGAACTTCACCTTTTGGTCCTCCCGGCACTCGTTGATATCAAGGACAGCCACCATTTCTCTCGCCCATCGGTGAGCAGCAGCAGCAGTGCCGTTACTGTCAAAACTAGGGGGCTTGCACCTCATAAACGCCCCATAATTACAGCCTCGCGCAATCTCATGCACCGGCTCCTCCTCCTCTTCCTCTTCCTCATCAGAAAGAACCGTTTCCAGCCACGGTTGCTCCTGCCTTCCTGAGGACCTGTTCCTCTCTTTTCTTTCCCCTTCCCGGACAGCCTTTTATCACTTCGGTCACCATAGACAGTAAGATCGTCTGCATGACCTGATGTACCTCTTCAACCACTGCCTCCTTTACCGAGGCTCTCAAATTGGCGCTCTCGTCTACACCTCCTGATGAGGGGTCTCGATTTTTTCATAAACCACTTTCTCCACCCTAGGTCTTCCTCTCGTGGCCCGTGGTTCAGCACCACGTTCGCCACCACCTCCACCCCGTGAGGCTTTAGATGATCTACCCCCAGCCATTCTCTATCACACACTGAAAGATTCAAACACCAACATGGTCATTCAAGGGAATAGCTCAGTTTATGTCAAGTATAGTAAGTCCCTAATTACAGTGGCCAGTTGTGATTAGCCACTCACTTTTCTCTTCATACCTCGAGCATTACCTGTCCGGACTACATTATTATTTAAATCTAACAGTAACACATAAACACATAACATGCGCACATAATTCTGGTTAACATTTAAGAAAATACCTAATGGCACATAGCAACTCAGACTGGCATTCCTTCCCTTTCCGTCCCATTTTTAGTTTAAGTTAAGGTTTATTTGGAAAATTTACCCGTTTCACTTAAACTTTGGCTCTGATACCAACTTGTAAGGCCCGCTTCCCGGGCACCTCACAGTTGGTCATTCATCGCACATAATTCATACTATTATTTAAATCATCGCAGCGGAATCAATAAAATAACTTTTCATTTTCAATATAAATGCTTTTGCAAAGCAATACATCGTTAATCAATTACAAAATAGTCATAAACAGTGACTTTTAGTAGTGAGAGGATTCCTTAAGTAATCTCGTTTATTTGAATCCTCAGCAAACACCACTTTGTTTTCTAAATACATTCAACATAATACATTACAAAATATTAACTAAGGAATGCCATCCCAAAAGAGCTGATTAGCCGCCTCGTGCCATCCTCAGCAACACTACCTGTCATCTGGAAAACACATAAAAAGTTAGCGTTGCTGAGTGAGTTCTAGTTTTATAATAAAACATACTTTTCTTCTGTTAAAACCGTTCTTACATACATGCGATCACACAACATACGTACATATAGATAATCTTATTATTATCTTCATTATTCGTTCATTAACTTTCGTTCGTGTACTGCTCATTATTAACAATCACATTCTTTCTTGCGTTCATACATCTTTTACATACATTCATACATTCATTACATTCGACCGTACATTCGTTGCGTTCATTCATACATTCATTTCATTCATTCGTACGTTCATTACATTCATTCATACGTTCAGTATGCTCATTCGTACGTTCATTACATTTGGTCACATGTACAATACCCCGAACATTGTGCACTACTGCTGGTGCTAGACCTGTGATGATTAATCACGAACATTGTGCACTACTGCTGATCCAGTCACCTAGGGTAGGTACATGCACCACTTATCTTTCCTCATTCATTCTGGATCAATGCCATGCGTTATACCTCGAACATTGTGCACTACTACGGGTGCTGAACCTGTGATGATCAATCACGAACGTTGTGCACTACTGCTGATCCAGTCACCTAGGGTAAGCGGCAAGGATCCCATACATACATATGGTCAATCACAAAGACTGACCCTAACGTGCATCCTTCGGGGTAGCTAACCCGCACACCATTGAGCTAACACCTGCAATGGGTGTGCACCTCCATACATTTGCTTGCAAGCCTTTTCTTACATTCATTCGTTCATTCGTTAATGCATGCATTCATTCATCATGTTCCTCTTTCATTATCTTTCACTTTACGTTTCTTATTACTTTCGTTTCATTCCTTAATCATAACACGTAAAGTTACGGAAAGATAAACACGTATCAAAAACAAGGAACATCAATATTTACAAATCGTCAGTCATTACCATCATATAGGGCTACATCATACCTATCATACATACATCATGCATATACATGCAATACTATCTCTCTCCTCCTACACAACAGCCCTATTTGGGCGATTGGACATACTTCAGTCGCATGGCCTCCACGCGACTGGAGCATGCGATTGGGAAACTATGCGAATGGGCATATAATCGTGAGAATGGACCTCCTATCGTGTGAATGAACACTATGCGATTGGACTCCTATGCGACTGAACCCTCAATCGTGCGACTGAACTACTATGCGACTGGACTTATGCGACTGAACTCCCAATCGCATGACCTGTCGTGCGACTGAGTCCCCAGTCGTGCGACTGAGCCTCAGTCGTGCGATTGAACATCAGTCGTTCCTCAGTCGTGCTATTGGCCCTTCAGTCGCCTAACCCTAACTGGGCATCGACTGGAGTTCATCCCGAACTGTAGCCACGACATACGGCCTTCAAACTTTTCCAACCTCATTTCCAGCCCAAATTACCCGTTCTAAACTTTAGGGAATCATACTAGGGTATCATACAAGTACATGCAAGTCCAAAATCGCACTCTAAACACAATACATACAATTACACCCAAATGGGTCAAACTCATACATTTCAAAAACGGGTTTATATGTGTTCCAGCCCCAAAATCGTTTGAAAACAAGTAAATGAGGGGTCCTAGAACTCACACAAACGAGAAGAAGATGAAGAGCTTCATTTAGACTAGTCACTCGACGAGTTTCGAGCCCGAATCACCACTTTCTCTCTTTTTCTCTTCTTTCTCTCTTCTTTCTCTCGCTGCTCTTCTTTTTGTCTGAATTTTTCAAGTGTGGGGAGGGAAGATTGCTGCCCCTCCTTTATAGCTACAGTTCAGTCACCCGAGCTCCAGGCGACTGGACCTTCAGTCGCATGAACACCATGCGACTGGACCTCCAGTCGCCTGAGTTCCATGCGATTGAACCTTCAGTCGTCCGAACATCATGCGATTGGACCTCTAGTCGCATGAGTTCTATGCGATTGGACCTCCAGTCGCATGACACTCCAAAAAGTCAAACTTCCAGGTGTCACAAAAATCATACCAATCGCAGCTGATACGCGATCTGGATCGTTTGAATTGAGCGTTCCCGGTTTACTTTTTTAACTGAATTAATCGAATTCGCGATCCCAATTGTATAAATCAGTGATTGGATCGTTCATGGTATGCGTTCTGGATCACCTATGGTACGTATTTTGGATCCCAACAGCCATTTTCCCACGTATTTTTGAACGAATTGAATGTTTGTTTTGCAATCGGAATGTTAACAGTCATGTTCACATGAGTCTCTTACTCTTTTTCACATTTATATATGAACTTTTATGAAATGCTTTTGATATGCTTATGAAATGTGTCATTTTAAATTGATTTTTTCTAAAACAATCTATTTTATACTGCCTTGTACATGATACGACATACCGGAATGTATGTACACCGTACCACGTACCGAATTGGCGTTCCAAAATGAACCTACCCCCCCCCCCTTACCGTATTTTTGAAGCGCACGAACCACGTAACAGTTTTCGCATCGCGTACTGGAACGTACCGCGATCCATGTGACTATGAGAAGCGCGTATATCCTTTCTTTATGCTTGGCTGGTGAAATAATGAAGTAAGAAAAAGTACATAAGGAATGATAAATAAAAACTTGGTTACGGGAACCAAAGGTCAGGCCTTTAACACCTTTTACCCTCAGTGAGGTATCAGTTGATGAAGGTGCTTCACAACCGCTCTCTGGCCAAAGCTTAAGTGCTGAACCAAGCAATTAATGTTAAAGCTCTCTCCACCCTGAGTCAACTAGGTATATGGGAAAAGAACACTAATTCCTGAGAAGATTAAAAAGGAGGAAATAGAAAGGAAAAGAAAGCTAAGGGGAGAGAGTTCTAGAGAGACCCCAGGTTTCATGGAAGCTACAATTAGAGCTGCCTACAGATCAAACACTCAATATGATGAGTTGAGTGCAGTCAGATTGAACTACTTGGAGACTAGAAACTATAACATAGATGAACTTATCTCTCTTCATTTAAAAGAGTTAAATGAACTGGTTGACATTGAGTTGCCAAAGAAATGAAAGGAGGCTGGGGATACAGAATTGATTCTCAAGATCAAATAAGAAAGGAGGTGAAAAAGACTCTACAGACAAGCTTTTACTCTCTTCCCAGTTCAAAAAAATCCTGAGACAGAGACTGTGGCAACTGAGCAACAAACTCATGTAGAAAAAAGCAAGATAGACAAAACATGATAAGTTACATGAGTGTCACAAGCCTCTATCAGACAGCTACACTTCTTCCTTGTTGAAAGGATCTCAGCCTCTTGTTTGATCAATTAGGTTGTATTCGCAGCGGATTTAGCAAAAGAATTAAACAAACAAGCAAGAACACTAATGATTTTGCATGTAACAGTAAAGTTACAGAGAGAGAGAACAATTTTGCGAAAAGGTGTTTTCTATTGAATCACACACTTCGGCAAGGATTACAATTAGGTCATCTTCCTTTTATAGGAAGAATGACGTCAGCTGATGTCACTTGATAGTGACATCAAACTGTTATTCTAACAAACTACTAAAAACACCTAAACTACTGAAGATGTCAAATAGCTGACATCTTCTTACAAAAATTCTAAGTGTTAAACTTGTTACAAAAGCTGAAAAGAAACTACTGAAAACTACAACGACTAAAGAACAAACTCTTCAGTCGTTTACAAACTACTGAAATAGAAAAGATAACTACTGAAAAGAAAGAGCTGAAAGGTAAACCATCACAACAACTGAAGAATGCTTCTTCAGCTGTTGTGACAAACTCTGAAGCTCAGCACTTGTGTTCAGACTTTAACTTCAGATGTTTCATCAGCTGATGATGTCAGTAGTTGTCATCAGCTGATGTCTTCAGTCTTTGTCTTCAGTCTTTGTGCTTCAGCTGTTGATCTTTAGTACTTTGATCTTCAGCTGATAGTCTTCAGTACTTGAGTCTTCAGCACTTGATTCTTTAGTACTTGAGTCTTCAGTAATTGAGTCTTCAGTACTTTAGTCTTCAGTTGTTGAGTCTTCAGTACTTGTACTTCAGTTGTTGATCTTCAGTACTTTGATCTTCAGCTGATAGTCTTTAGTACTTGAGTCTTCAGCACTTGATTCTTCAGTACTTGAGTCTTCAGTTGTTGAGTCTTCAGTACTTGTACTTCAGTTGTTGATCTTCAGTACTTTGATCTTCAGCTGTTGAGGTCTTCAGTCTTTGTCAAACAGCTGATGAAGCTTTCAGCAGTTGTTGTGATGTCTTTGGGACTTAGAGGTTTTTTTGATCTGGCTCATTGGTTCTTTTGGTCCAACACTTGTCCTATGAGTACATAGAGTTTGAGTAGCTGAATCAGCTTGAGCAACAAGTGATGAAAGAATAAAAAGCTGCTAAGAGTAAGATAAGGAAAGAAACTGCAAAGTCAAAAGCAACCATCAAAGCAAGTCTAAACAAATCTCCTAATAAGCAGAAGATGATAAGCTTCTTGAAGCTGTATGGATTCTCCGGAAGGGGGCTTGGTGCAATGTCTCTATCCACCATATGTGAGCATATTAGAGTGATCAAACAGAAGATCAAAACGGGTAAGCTTATTGACTTGCATTTTCCACCAATTCAAACTGCATAAAAAATTGAAGTCAAGGTTGAACCATAAGAGACAATACAAGCTGAAATTAATGCTAGACCACGGCCAACTTCATCTTCTGATACAAAACAGGGTTCTGACCCTTCTCTTTTTGAACCTATGAATGAAAAGTACCTAACTGAGAAAGACCAACAATAACAACCTGATGCTGAAGGCCAATCTGCTCAGTTAAAATCTGGAAAGAGGAATAAAATGATGATTATGAAAAGGGACACAAAGAAGAAGAAGTAAAATGCATCTACCTCTGTACCTTAGGATGAGTCAGAGCATACTGAGGTTGCTCAAAAAGAGGCTGCTCAACCGAGTGCAACTAATGTAAAGCCTCTTGTTGCTGGGAGAATCATCGTGTCCTGAATGTTTGCTAGTAATCCAGACAGATGGTATGTCATTAAAAATCAAGAAGGTCAAGAAATGTACTTCTGGCAAGACATTTTTGACCCCCCCTCTGCATGATATTTATCACATAAGAAGATACTTTAAGAGTTTGAGAGGTCTTGACCAAATGATGAAAAAAGGAATTGTCTTGATCCTGATGAGAACTATCAACTGATGAAGAACAATGCTCAAAGGTCTCTTCTGTTTTGGAAGCATCAGATTACAAGAAGTTTGTAAGGATTACACTTAGAGGCTGATGCAATCAAAGAGCTCTCAGCATACAACACTGAAGTACAAGAAAATTACTTTATAAGATTTTATACAACTAAGAGAATTATGTTAAGTATAAAATCTTTCGAAGCCAAAGTCCATATCTTTCGAAGCTAAATATGAAGTCTTCCGAAGTTTCAAAGACAGTTTTCTAAAACTAAAAACTGATTTCTTCCAAAGACAGAGAAGATATGCTTTCTATGATCACCTTTTGACAAAAGCTGAACTACTTTTTGATGTTATCTCTGATAACTTGGTGAAAAGGTCCATATTTTTATCAACTGTAGATTAAGGTCTTTTGTCTGTAACTTTCTACTATTTTACTTTTATCCTTTTTTGTAATATATTATAATGTGAGCTATGGCATGTTATAATTACAAGTCAAAAGATAATCTGCCTTTTGATTATACATTGATCTTGTTGTCTAGATTAGTGCTTCCAGCTGGCTTTCAAAGTATAGCCAGTTATAGAATGTAGTATAAAGTGCCTCAAGTACTTGTATTTTAATGTATGCTTTGTAACACTTGTAAAAGAACATAAAAGCAATATACATCATTCTTGAAGACCAAGATTATCTTGTTCTTGTTCTTGTTCTTGTTATGTCTAATAATTACTTGTGTTCTTAGTAACACTTTAAATGCATATACAAACAGCCAACATGCCATGCCAAAAAAAGGTTACATCCAAAAATGTAGAAAGAAAAAAAAACCTGAAATGAAGATAGATTCATTGGCACAAGAGATTCAAATATGCAAGAAAGTTCTCAACGAATTAGGAATTTGAATTCAATTATAATACTCTTTGAGATGCTAAACAGAAGTGTAGAGATTTCATTTCCTTTCCATGATACTCAAGAAGTGGAAGAAGAAAAGGTACCATAAAATTAAAAGAAATTGTTAATAATTTAAATAAAGAGAAAAGTTTGATTAAAAGAGGAGGACGATAGGAACAAGAGGGAAGTTGTTTGATTGGCGGCTAAAGAGGAAACACATAAGGCTGTTATAAAGATTTTTGTGGGATGGAAAAAAGGAAGTACATAATATATGACGGTTTATGGATTTAAAAATGCAGGACCGGTTGAAGGGTGGCACTTATAACACAATAACACAATTAGGAGAGTGTATTAGAACACTTAACAGATCAAATGGGGAACTGGTTATGGTGATGCAAAGAACACAAGTAAACTTAGAACAGAACAGAACAAGATAACAACACAAGTAGTTGGTTTTCAAGGATGCTGTATATTGCTTCTCAAGTTCAAAGTTACAAGTATTCAAGCATAAGCATACACCTCTACTAAGTTACAAGACTTGAGACACTATATACTACAACCTACAGACGGTCATACTTTGAAGGCCAGCTGGATACATGAACTAGACAACAAAATCCATGTAGAGTCAAAATGCAGATTGCCTTTTGACTAGTGACTATGACATGCCATAGCTCACATACTAATATATTACAAAAAGGATAAAAGTACATAAAGTAGAAAGGTTTGACCCTAAGACCTCAATGTACAGTTTTCCTAAAGCATGGATCTTTTCACCAACTCATGCAAGTTGGTGACCAACCAGAGTAGGCAGCAGTAAAGTGGTTCAGCTTTACAAAAAAAGTACATCAGATAAAAGCATGTATGATAAAAGTCTTCGGAAGAATATGTCTTGGTTCTTTGGCTTCGGAAGACTTTGTCTCTGAAGCTTCGGAAGACTTTGTCTCTTAAGCTTCGGAAGACTTCATTTCTAGCTTTGGAAGATATTGGTCTTGGCTTCGGAAGATATTACACTTAGAATATTTCTGAAGTATAAAACTTCCGAAGCATTTCTACTTCATGTTCTGTGCAGCATGCAGGAAGACTTATAGTGTTTTGGCTGCATCACACTTATAGGAATCCTTACAAACTCCCTCTAGGCTGATGCTACCAAAACACTTGAAGATATTCAGCTGTTCACAGTCCTCAACATGATCATGACCATTCCTTTCTTCATTAGAGGGTCAGGATCACTCAGACTTGTAAAGTATCTTCTCATGTCAAAAAGATCATGAAGAGGTAAATTGAAGAGGTCTTCCCAAGAGTAGACATTTTCTTCACCTTGATCTCTGACTACATGCCACCTCTCTGGATTAGTTGAATAAGTCCAGGATAAGATGGGTCTTCCTGATGCAAGAGGAGTCATTTGAATTGAAGGTGATTGGGCTTCCTCTTCTTGCAATTCCTTAGGATGTTCTAATTCATCCTGAGGATCAGAGGAGGTTGATTTTGACTTCTTCTTCTTCTTTAAAGATGATTTAGAAGCCATCCTCTTCTTCCTCTGTGTAGTCTTTAACTGAGAAGACTAGCCTGCAGCACCTTGCTGATCAGCTGTGTCTTCCTCAGTTGGGTGTTCCTCCCTTACAGGTTCAGAAGGAGAGGGAGTTTGACCCTGTTGTGGGTCAGATGATGAGGCTGGCCTTTGACCTTGTTGTGGGTCAATAGATGAAGAGGCTGGCCTTTTACCCTGCTGTGGATCAGAAGATAAAGCAGGAGGTTCAGTTTGTGTTGTCTCATGTTGTTCAAACTTAACCTCTACTTCAGGTGGAGCTTGACTTGGAGGAGTGTGTAAGTCAACAAGCTCTCCACTCTTGATCTTCTGCTTGATTACCCTGATATGCTCATCCATAGTGGATAGAGACATAGGGCCAAGTCTCTTTCTGGAGAATCCGTACAGCTTCAAGAAGCTCATCATTCTTTGTCTATCAGAAGACTTTTTCAAGTTCTTCTGAATGAGAGCTCTTGACTTAGCAGCTTCTTCACTCATTTTCTTCTTTGTTGACTTCTGCTCTTTGAGTACTTGAAGTTCAAGTTGTGTGAGATACTCAAACTCAATGTACTCAAAGGACAAGGGAAGAAGTGCTTCTGCCTGGTAGAGGCCTGTGGCACTCAGGTTGTCTATCATCCTTTGTCTATCTGTTTCTTTATCTACCTGAGGTTCTTGTGTAGCAGCCACAGCCTCTTGCACAGGGCTTTCTTGAACTGGCGAGAGAGTAGGAACATGCTTGTATAGCCTTTGTTGTCTTTTCTTCTCTTTGATCTCAAGAAGAATTCTTGCATCTTCAACTTCCTTCCTCTCTCTTGACATTTCCATGTCAGCCAGATCATTCAATTCTTCTAAGGAGAGTGAGATAATCCCATCTATGTCATAGTTCCTGGTCTGTAAGTAAGTAATCCTGACTGCCCTTAACTCATCATCTTGAGTGTTTGGTCTATGGGCAGCCCTGATTGCAGCTTGCATGAAGCTTGAAGACCCAGTGGAACTTACTCCCCTTAGCTTCCTCTTTCTCTCTCTCTTTCCTCCTCCTCAATCTCCTCAGGGGTTAGAACCCTTTTCCCTTTGTCACCCACAGACCTTTGTGACACAGGGTGGAGAGAGCTTTGGCCTTCATTGCTTGGTGTAGCATCCAAGCTCTGGCCAGAGAGAGACTGTGAGACACCTTCACCAGCAGGTGTTTCACTGAGGGGTTGAGTTGCTGAAGTAGTTGTTGTTGTGATAGGTGTTTCAATCTCTTTCACTTCATTAATGGATTGTAAGACAGGGCTCTCAGGCTCTATCACTGGGCCTTCAGTCAAGGTTTTCCCTTTGAAGTTAATCTTAGGGTCTGCCTCAACATCTAGTTGACCAGTGACATTACCTGATTGCCTTGGTCTATCTTCTTCAGCTTCTTGCCTTGATATACCCTCCCCAAAGAGACTCTGAAACAAGTAGTCTAGGAAGTTCACATCAATGTGAACCTGAGGAGGTTGCTGAGTAGGTACAATTACAAGAGAGGATGGTGAGTCCTTAATGTCCATACTCCTTGAAGAACTCCCAGGTTCTGTGATTGTAGTGACTTTCTCCCCATTTTTGGTAGCATCAACCTCTTGTATAGGTGAGCTAGGAGTTAGGTCAACCACATCTTTAGGTTCTTGTGTTCCTGATTGAGCTCTTCTTAAAGGTCTCCCAGCTAGTTTTTCCTTAAGATAAGATATCTCAAGTTGCTGATCATTGACCCTATTGTTTAAGGTAGTCACTTGAAATTCAAGATGACTAACCGTTGAGACTAAGTAGGTGCATGTTTTTGACAGTTGTTGCACCTTTAGTCTCAGATTCCCCTCATCTTCATCAGAAGAATCATAGGGTGATGAGAGAATTGGACCTAAGTCCTCACTCCCATCACCAGCTTGATATTCTGGGCTGCTAGATTTCCTCTGCTCATTGACAGCTTTAGATGAAGTGTCAATGGGCTGAGTTGCCATGATTGAGGTCTTAATGATGTAATCACTTGTAGAAGTGAGAGCCTCTTCCATATGGATCCCCTGAACAGGTTCAGAAGGACCCACCTCAGTAATGGGTGACTGATGTGGGGTAGACATAGGTAATTCAGAAGCACTCCTCTTTTTGAGTAGGTGATGAGTAGAGAGATTCATGGTGCTCACTGAAGCCTAAGTCCTCATCAGTGTAGAATTCAAAGTTAGGAATTTGGTTGTTTAAGTCCAAAGGCTAGGGATGGTAACTGTCCCTTAAAGGTTGTTCACTTGAGTGTTGAGACTCAAAGTGAAGGCTTAAGGCAGTTGGGCTTTTGAGCGCAACAGGCTGATCATGAGGAACATCAGCACTGATTCTTGAAGAGATGGGAGTGGTTTGCTCCTCAGGAGAAGTGGGAGCTCTAGTATCCACTTCTTCCTGTATGGGTGAGTATATGGGGGCCTGCACAGGCTTAATAACTTGAGCAGGGGTTCGTTTGGTTCATTTGTAAGGATTTTCTTTGATAAGTGTGGGTTATATGGGGTCTTTTTGAGGGTAAGAAGATGATAGGTGTGGGCTCAACACTAGCTTGTGTTGCTAGGTTGTCACCTTGAGCAATGAGCTCTAACATTTTAGGGCCAAGGGCTGTTTCTACCCCTGAGAAACCTAAAGTTCGCTTCTTCATAATCTTAAAGATGCCTGGCTTCATCTGTCCCAATTTAAGAATAATATTTGTTTCCCTCAACTGTGAGCCAAGTTCACAATTGAGAATGTGTTGAACATATCTAGGAAACATATAGTATTCTCAGGAGTCTAAGTTAGCAAGCAAGTTTGTATATACAAATTGAGAGTACCTGAACTTGACCCCTTGAACCATTCCATGAACTATAAAGGAGAGATCCTCAGGAATCTGGTCCCACCCACCATGCTTGTTAGACAAGCTGTGAATCACCACATGGAGTAGGTATTTCCACTGGGATGATACATTCCCTTTCATGAAGGTCTTTACAAAGAAATCTCCCTCATAGCCCATCTGCTAAAAGGAATAGTTAACAGCTTCCTTTGGGAAAGACAGTTCACCTTCTTCATCATCCAGCTGAAGATGGGTGTTGATGATGGTTGGAGTGATAAAGAATGTCCTCCCTTGCACTGTGGCAGACAGTGCCTTCTCCCCATCCATGATAACCTCTTGACATGTCCTCCAAAATTCAAGCAGATGATCCTCATAAAGAATAGGATCAATGGTGAGGGAGGTGTAGTAGTTGCATACAGCCAGAAAACGGCAAACCTCTGAGAAACTATCATCTTTCTCAGAGTGCAACAGAGCAACTTGGTTGTGTTTCCTGTGAAGTTGCATGGAGAAATCAGGGTTGTTTCTATTGTGAATGTTGGCCATTTTGAGAAGCTGAAGGTTGAAGAAAGGTGAAGAACAAAGGCGGTTTCAGAGAGATTAGGTTTGAGGTATGGGCGAATTTTGGAGCAGGTAGAGGAAAGAGGGATAACCGTTGGGTATTTGTATGAATTAAATTTGAGACAAAGTTAATGAAAGAGGATAAACTTTGAAATCCGTGTGTTGGTCCCACCTTTGAAAAGCAGTTTTCTTTTGCCCAAAAAATAGTTTTCTTGGAAGTCGAGAAATCTTCCGAAGGTTATTTAGCTTCGGAAGTTTTGACTGAAAAGCTTCCGAAGGAAAATTTTTGCCTCAGAAGATATTTCAAAGATTTTTGAAGAATTTTGCTTCGGAAGCAATTTATACCAATTTTATTCTGAGATGAATAAAAGCTTCCGAAGGCAACTTTAAATCTTCCGAAAGATAAAAAAATCTTCTGAACGATAAAAAGAGTAAAATTCTAAAATATCTAAGGAATATCTTAAGAATTTTTTCTTCCAAAGAGAAACTGGGGCTTATTGAAGTGATAGAATAGACAACTTAGAACACACATAGTTTTAGAAATAATATGATTAAGTTTTAAGAAAAGCTACTCAAAGTTAATCATCCCAATAGCTGATATAAGATATTTAAATCTCTGTTCATCAAAAGCCTTTGTGAACAGATCAACATATTGTTCATCTATGTGAACTTTGATTAGTTTGATTAATCCTTTTTCAAAATTATCTCTAATCAAATGATACCTGATGTTTATGTGCTTAGTTCTTGAGTGCTGCACAGGATTCTCTGTGATTAAGATAGCACTATTGTTGTCTATGTGAATAGGAGTCTCCTTGAAGTTGAATCCATAGTCTAGCATCTGATTTTGAATCCAAAGCACTTGAGCATAGCAGCTTGCAGCAGCAATGTATTCAGCCTCAGTAGTTGATGCAGATACACAGGATTGTTTCTTGCATTGCCAAGAGCCTTTCCTACCACCAAGAAATTGACATCCCCCTGATGTAGACTTTGCAGTCATATTGCATCCACCATAATCACTATCTGTATATGCATACAGATTGAAGTCAGAGCCTTTTGGATACCAAAGACCAAGAGATTGAGCTCCTTTAAGGTATCTTAAAATTCTTTTGACAGTGATTAGGTGTGACATCTTGGGGTTGGCCTGATATCTTGCACATATGCAAGTAGCAAACATAATATCTGGCCTACTAACTGTAAGATATATAAGAGACCCAATCATAGCCCTGTAGAGATGTTCATCAACACACTCCCCCTCAAGATCAGGTCCAAGGGAGTGGTTTCTAGCTATGGGTGTCTTAGCAACCTTACATTTAGTCATGTTGAATCTTTTAAGTATGTCTTGCACATACTTTGACTGATTTATGAAGATACCAGTGTCAACTTGCTTCACTTGAATCCCTAGAAAGAAATTGAGTTCCCCCATGGCACTCATTTCAAATCTATCCTTCATCAGCTTCTCAAAATCTTTGCAGAGCTTTGGATTAGTTGACCCAAAGATGATATCATCCACATATACTTGAACTAGCATTATGTCATTTCTTGTTCCTTTGATGAAGAGAGTTCCATCAATGGTACCCCTTTTATAGCCATGCTGACAGAGATACTGAGATAGAGTCTCATACCACTTTCTTGGTGCCTGATGTAGCCCATACAGAGCTTTGTCAAGCTTGCAGACATAATCAAGATGATCAGGATCTGCAAAACCAGGTGGTTGTCTGACATACACCTCTTCATCAATCACTCAATAAAGAAAAGCACACTTGACATCAAGTTGATAGACCTTGAAGTTCTTGGATGCAGCAAAAGCTAGGAATATCCTAACAGCTTCAAGTCTTGCTACAGGAGCAAAGACATCTGTGTAGTCACTCCCTTCTTCTTGAGTATACCCTTGAACAACTAGTTTAGCCTTGTTCTTGATGACAAGTCCTCTATCATCCTTCTTATTCCTGAAAACCCATTTTGTACCTATGGTAGTCTTCCCTTGAGGAAGAGGACATAAGTTCCAAACCCTTTGCCTCTTGAATTGAAGCAACTCCTCTTGCATAGCTTCAACCCAACTTCCATCCTTTAGAGCTTCATCAATCTTCTTTGGCTCTATTTGGGATAAGAAACAAGAGTGAAGACAGATGTTGGCATTATAAGACTGTCCTCTTGTTCTTACACCTGTACCAACATCTCCAATGATGTTTGTAGAAGGGTGAGACTTGTGGATCCTTAGTTGAGGGATCACAACAAGTTGTTTAGACGGATCTAAATTGGAGAAATTCTGATCTGGCAAGGATGATTCACCCTCTACAGCAGCCACTTATCAAGATTAACTTGATCCAATGATTGTGTGACATCATTGAGATTTTCTTCAATGGGATGGTTCTCAGCATCAAGAAATTCCTGATCACTATCACCACCACCATGTTCTTTAACATTTGAAGTTCCTACATTTGAGTTTTGTGCCTCAACACTAGAAGATGAAGGCAACTCAGATGTATCGGCAGGATTTTTCATTGATGTGTTGGTAGAAGCTTCATTTGCAAGATTAGTTACCACTAGAGCTGGAGATATGTAGCTTGAAGATCTTCTCAGCTCAAATCTAGGATCAGAATTACCTGTAGGCAATATATCTGTGGATCCTTGTTAATGCTGAGCTTGCCATTTGTGACCTTGCCCCTTCCAGTAATGTAACCACCTGCATCTCCTCCAAAAGCAACTAGTCCTCCATCAATTCTTTCAAACTTTTGGAGTAGTGACCTATTGCCTGTCATGTGCCTGGAACAACCACTGTCAATGATCCACACATTTTTGTTTGTCTGTAGTTGTTCCTGCACAAAGAGATAGCTAGTTACATTTTGAAACCCAAGCCTCACTGGTCTTGGGCTCATTTAAAACAGTTGAAGACAATGCAACAGTAATAGATCCTATAGTTGTGCTTTGAGGATCTTGTGCTGTTGTTGATGAAGAACCTTCAGTCATTTGGTCTTTCTTTGACTTCCACACCACCTTTGGAAGTTTGGACTTGACCTTCAATACTTCGGAAGCTTTTGAGACTTCGGAAGTTTTGATGACTGGACCTTCGGAAGAACTTGCCTTTACTGCACCAAGCTTCAGTACTTCGGAAGCATTTCTTTCTTCCGAGACCAAATTTTCTTCCAAAGGCAGTTTTCCACTTGCCTTCTTCTTTATTTTGGAACTTCCGAAGGAAACAGATTTTCCTTCCGAAACTAAGTTCTTCTTGGAATTCTTGGAAGTCTCTTTGTTTATCATGTGAAGAGTACCATTAGGATTATATAGACAATCCTTGGCCAAATGAGAAGTACTCTCACACATGACACACTTCAGTTTCTTCTTTCCAAGAGTCATCTTCATAGAAGAGGACTGACTTTGGTCACATCCGTTCTCCACCTTCACCTTTGCAGGAGCTGAGACAGTTCTTTTTGGTTGAGAACTGTTCTTGGAGTTGGATGGTCCAGGCTGTGTAGCAGTAACACACAACTGATCAGTCTTCTTCTTGTTGCTGAGATGAGTTGCACATGAACCAGAGTTCATGTCATCAGTCTTAACCACTTCAAACCCTGCAGAGATAAAAACTTGTTTCTGCTGAGAGTCAAAGGTGGCCTTGATCTCTTGAGCCTTCTTTGATTTTCTTTTGGCTTTCCTGATCAAGTTCTTTCTTCTTGACTTGGTCATCTCAACAGCTTTACTCTCCTCAGAGGAATGGTGACCCTTCTCAGAATGCTTTTCTTCACTCAAACCAAATTCATTCTTCACCATCTCCTCTTCATCCTCTTCAGTCAAAGGATCTATGAGGGGAAGCTCATCTTCACAATTTCCACACCTAGGAGATCTTACAGACAAGATGGTGTGTGGAGGAGCTATCTCACTAGATCCCAGTCCCTATTTGTTTTGATAATACACTTTTGCATGCAAGGATGAGGATATTATGTTCTTGAAGGTTTCTTCTTCAACAACATAGTTTTCTGCCTTAGCTTTGCTGATCACAAGCTCAGCCTAACATTCAGTTAACTTAGCTATGAGATCTTTGATCTGAGTCATGTAGTTTGTTAGCTCATGTTTAAGAGTTGAAATTGTTTTCTCTAAATCTTCTATTTTCAGTTTATAATCATTTTCAGCTCTTTTAAAATCAGCTTTCAAGATATTTAAGGACTCAAGGTCAGATCTCAGCTCTAAGTTATATGACCTGTACCTATTAACTTTAGCAATATATTCAGAAGAGCAAGGATTTTCCAATACCTTGGTTTCATCATGGTCTGCCATAAGAGCTTGGTTTGGAGATGCATCTTCTATCTGAAAGCCCTAGTCAAAGCCTCCTTCTTCAACAGCAATTGCAGCTTGCTGCTTTGGCTTCTCATTCTGGTGAGCTTTCTCAGTGTAGTTTGGTCTGGTCTGTGTTTGGCCACCATTTGTTCTCGGTGCCTTACATTCTCTTGCAAAGTACCCCATCTGATTATAGTTATAGCACTTTACTTTGCTTTGTCCAGCCCAAACTTTCCACTGGATGTATTGCTTGGAAACTTTCTCCTAGTCCTCTTGTAGATCTTCTTGGCTCTGTGAGTGAGAAGAGCCATCTGCTGAACTATCACCATATACTCCAGATCATCTGGATGGATACAGTACAGGTCTTCAAGAGTGAAAAGAAAGTTGCCAGAGGTTTCATCAGCTGAGACAAAGACATGAGAAGAACTTGTATCTTGGAAGGGACTTCCTTGAGTGTAGCTTTCTCTTGGTGTCTCTGGGAAGGTGATGAAAGGCCCCTTTTGTGAGTTGTCAGGGTAGCATAGCAACTGATGTTGTGGTTCAATGCTTTCCCTTTCATTCACATGAAGAGCTAAACTCAGTTGGTTATTGGAGTTACCAGAGGAATTTTGCATGTTCATCTCCATCTGGAATGCACTCAGGATACCATACAACTCTGTAAGAGTAAGAGTCTTAAGGTCTGAGGTTCTCTTGATCACAACACAATAATGTGTCCATAGTTTAGGAAGAGAAGACATGAACTTCCTTACTATGTCCTTGTTCTCAAGAGTTACTCCAATATCCACCAGAGTGTCCACTATCTCAACATACCTGAAGTATTGTTGAGTCAGGGTCTCACCAGCCTTGAAAGTGAAGTTTTCAAACTGCTACTTTAAGAGATCCTTCTTGTTCTCTTTGGTTTTCTTGGATCCTTCATACATGAGCTTCTGTGCTTCCCATAAATCTTTAGTTGTCTTGCACTTCTTGAAGCCTCTGTAGATGGAGTTTGGAAGAGCAGTTTGAAGACAAGTCATGGCCCTTTGATCAAGCTCTATTCTCTTCCTGTCTTCTTCTGAGTAATCATATACATCTTTTGGGATGATACGATTACCAGTAGCAGAAGTAGTGCTTGGTATGAAGGGACCATTAACAACTGAGTCCCACATCCTTGAATCTTGACACTTGATGAAGCCTTCCATTCTTGTGCACCATGTGTTAAAGTCTTCAGAAGTGATCAGTGGGGACTTGGTCATAGTACCAATTTCCATATCAGCTTTAGAAAGAGCTGCCATTTGAGTTGTTAAGTATTTTGTGTGTGTGAGGGATCTTAAGATGGTGAGATCTTATATCAAGAGCCTGGAAAGCTCTGATACCAAATGCAGGACCGGTTGAAGTGTGACACTTACAACACAACAACACAATGAGGAGAGTGTACTAGAACACTTAACAGATCAAATGGAGAACTGGTTATGGTGATGCAAAGAACACAAGTAAACTTAGAACAGAATAGAACAAGATAACAACACAAGTAGTTGGTTTTCAAGGATGCTGTGTATTGCTTCTCAAGTTCAAAGTTACAAGTATTCAAGCATAAGCATACACCTCTACTAAGTTACAAGACTTGAGACACTATATACTACAACCTACAGACGGCCATACTTTGAAGGTCAGCTGGATACATGAACTAGACAACAAAATCCATGTAGAGTCAAAAGGCAGATTGCCTTTTGACTAGTGACTATGGCATGCCATAGCTCACATCCTAATATATTGCAAAAAGGATAAAAGTACATAAAGTAGAAAGGTTTGACCCCAAGACCTCAATGTGCAGTTTTCCTAAAGCATGGACCTTTTTACCAACTCATGCAAGTTGGTGACCAACCAGAGTGGGCAGCGATAAAGTGGTTCAGCTTTACAGAAAAAGTACATCAGATAAAAGCATGTATGATAAAAGTCTTCGGAAGAATCTGTCTTGGTTCTTTGGCTTCGGAAGACTTTGTCTCTGAAGCTTCGGAAGGCTTCATTTCTGGCTTCGGAAGATATTGGTATTGGCTTCGGAAGATTTTACACTTAGAATATTTCTGAAGTGTAAAACTTCCGAAGCATTTCTACTTCATGTTCTGTGCAACATGCAGGAAGACTTAGAGTGTTTTGGCTGCATCAGACTTATAGGAATCCTTACAAAGGCTGTTATAAAGATTTTTGTGGGATGGAAAAAAGGAAGTACATAATATATGACGGTTTATGGATTTAAAAACACATAAGGCTGTTATAAAGATTTTTATGGGATGGAAAAAAGGAAGTACATAATATATGACGGTTAAAGAGGAAAAACATAAGGCTGTTATAAAGATTTTTGTGGGATGGAAAAAAGGAAATACATAATATATGAAGGTTTATGGATTTAAAAACAATGCAAAAGGCAAAAGCAAACCAGAACATGTAAGGATTTTTGTGGGATGGAAAAAGAGGAAGTACACAATATATGACTGTTTATGGATTTTAAAACAATACAAAAGGCAAAAACAAACCAGAACATATAAGCACATACCATGTTGAATTTATGCAGTCCTAAAATGACATGAAATGACAAAAATGGTTTATACAATTATATATCAACATCTAAACAACATGAACAAGAGGTGGGAAAAAAAAATAGAAATTTACTTTCTAAACAATTCTTCTCAAAGATATCAGGTAAGTACCGTGCTTATTTTCCCTTGTAAAATGGAGAAATCCCAAGCAATGAAGAATTTACGGTCTCCACAGTCAGTGAAACCTAAAAAGCACACAATGTAAGTTGTAGTATAATATGCAGTAGAAAAGAACATCAAAAAAATAGGATCTGACAATGAGATATTCGATCCAAGTGACTTAAAACATTATGTCTTTGCACCTAAGGAGATTATTATACACAGTATAAATGGTTTTGGGTCATGATAGAAGAGAGATGGTGGGACAAGTGCTAAAAGGCCCTCTTTTCCTCCAAGTTTTTTCATTGCAGAAACTTTTTAACCTTTTTTTCCATCGTAAGAAAAATGGATCAGGGGTCAAACTAAAAACTAACTTATCTAAAATGGGGTAAAATAAAACCAAAGCCTATTTTTAATGCGTACAACCTCCTAAACTTTTAATACATCTTAATTATAATAGTAATAACATTGTTTTCTATTCATAATCAATGCAAAAATTATTCCAGAAAACTTTAGCGAAAAGTAAACAAAAAAGCATTTCGTGTCAACCCAACCAAACCTGTGCCAAAAAAATGAAATGTTTGATGTTTTAACCCAAGAGTGAGGTTATTTTACAAAGTGTATTTTTGCTAAAAAGTATGAGAATACATAATCAGACTAAAAAAGTCACACAAAAATTATATCTCACAATCTAAATCGAATTTCAAAAAAGTAATTCAGAATCTCTGTTGCTCTCGTTATCCTTTTTCAGAAAAAAAATAAAAATAAAATACAATAAAATTTCATTGTGTCTTTTTATGACACAATGACGTCATTATGTCTTTCATAAATGACACAATAAAAAAACGTTAACTTTTTTTATTTTTTTATTTTTTCGTTTATTTTTTCTTATTGAGGACGGATAGGGAACAAAAACTCGAAATTACTTTTTTGAAATTCGATTTAAATTGTGAGATATAATTTTTTGTGACTTTTTTTTTACTCATTGTGTGTTCTCACATTTGGTAGTAAAAATACACTTTGTATTTGAACCTCTTTCTTAACCCAAAACGATGTTGACGTGATGCCCAACCTGCCCATCTAAATAGCAAGACTACTGAATAGGTAGTAATTGACTAAAATACCTCGTGAGTTTTCCCAGCAACAACAGTTGTTTCGCTATACCCATTATGTTTACTGCACAAATCACATTTCATAGTGTTACAATGTGTATTCCTAAAAAACTGGTTCTGGGCATGCCCAGTTCTCCAATCACATAAAAAAAATGGAAAACTAAAAGCAACTTATGCACTTACATTCCTTCTAATGCACCAACTTCCTCTGCTGTAACAAAGAATGGAGAATTTGCAAAAACCTCCCTGTGAAACAAATGTAAAATTGTAAGCAAATATCCATACACCTATCTATATGGATTGCGTTCCTTTTTTATCTCCAAAATGAAAATTGTGTACTTAAGATATAGAATACAAAAGCAAAAGTACCCAAACAAACAAACAAACAAACAAACCCAGTATATCCCACTTAAAAGCAGGGTCTGGGGAGGTTAGGTGTAGGCGAGTCTTTCCTCTATCTTGTTAGGTAGAGAGACCGCTTCCAAAGAGACCCCCGACTCGATAGCAAAAGCCATACTGATAGCAAGACAACATACAATAAATCATACAACACATAGCATACAGTATACAAAAAGTCATACCGATAGCAAGACATCATACAATAAATCATACGACACATAGCCTACAGTACACAATAAGTCATACAAAACATAGCATACATATATCCTAGGTGCAAACAAAAGTACCCAGTGAATTTAAATAATCTGTCAAGTCAAGGCTTGCAGTACTCATTGATGAAATCGATTTACGAGGAAAGCTCTTAGGGTTTTCTAAATATACTTTTCGTTATTTATTTAAAAAATAAAATATGCATGCTTGTTAATGCGTGCGGTTCATTGACATGTGTTTGTGATTTTTTTTTCTTTTTTAATAGTCTAATTTCTTGTCCGGTGAAGATGTTGAAGGCAACAAAGAAATGTTCAAAACAATTAACACCTATGATGATGGCACAGTTACAGCTGAAGAGTTAAAAAAGAGATTACAAAAGTTAAATTTACAGCTTGGGGAGTCTGAAATTTAGCCTTTTATAGAAGCTGTGAGTCTAACAGCACGCATGGTCTTCATTTACTTTAATCAACAGTTAGCATTTTGCCACAGATGTTGTTGAGTGTGAAACCACTCTACAATTTCATCCTTTAGGAGAACAGGTAAACCACTAATAATAGTGGTGGAGTTGTTTTCTTGTTTATCCTATATATAGGATCTAAATCTGTATTTGTAATTGTACCAAGCTTAATAAAAACCTCCTAGTTACCGAGAGTGGACGTAGGTCAGAGCCGGACCGAACCGCTATAAATCTTTGTGTTGTTCTTGTGGTTGTGTTGATTGTGTTCGTGTGTGTGATACTGTCCGATCCTAACAACTGGTATCAGAGCCAGTGGCTCTCGATCAACACACGAACCAGTAATCAAACAGAGGAGGGAGAAGAAAGAGGAGAAACTGACCTGTGAAATCGGGAACTAGGGTTCCGATCAGTCGCGAGACAGCAGTCGCGAGCAGCAGTCGCAAGCCGCTGCCGCTAGCACCGCCGCTGCCGCCGCTCTCTTCGCCGTCGCAAGCAGCCGCAGCCGCCGCCGCTGCCCAACCGCTGCCGCCGTCGTTCTCTTCACCCTCGCGACTAGTGTTTGCTGACCCAGTAGCCGCCGTCACTTAGTTTTTTTTCTTTGATTGCGTTTAGAAGAGAGGAGAAGAAGGAGATTAGGTTCCTTTTTTTTCTTCTGGTCTGCTCAGGAAGAAAGAAAAAGTGAAGCAGAATTATTGGAGAAGAAAGATCTCATTGGAAAAGTGAGTTTTTTTTGTGGAGAAGAATTATTAGAGAAGAAAGCACGCATGATTCACTTTTAGGTGGAAAAGTGAGCTTCTTTTCAATTTTACCAAAAGGACCCCTCAACTTTGACAAAGATCTCATTGTCCATCATAACTTGTCCCTTTGCCAATTAAAGCTTGAAACAGATAAGTTATTTTTTGTTTCTGATTATTACTTTTGCTCGTATAAATTACTACTTAGCAGCACGAACCCGTTTGGTCAGTAGTAATTTGGTAATTTTTTAATGGCAGAGGACGGTAAAATTAAGATTGATAAGTTTGATGGAAGTGATTATGGATTTTGGAGAATGCAAATTGAAGATTTGTTATATCAAAAAAGTTTGCATTTACCAATGTTGGGACAACAACCAGATGACATGTACGATGAAGATTGGAAGTTGTTGGATAGACAAGCTTTGGGCGTGGTTAGGCTTTCTTTGGCAAAGAGCGTTGCGTATAACGTTGTCAATGAAACAACCACATATGGTGTATTGAAAGCTTTGTCCAACATGTATGAAAAACCATCTGCTTCAAACAAAGTATTCCTCATCCGACAATTGGTTAACACCAAGATGAAGGAAGGCATGTCGGTTGCCGCTCACATAAACGAGTTCAACTCGATTATCTCTCGTTTAGCCTCTGTTGAAATAAAGTTTGAAGATGAAGTTAAAGCTCTACTCCTTTTATCATCCTTGCCCGACAGTTGGTCAGGCACAGTCACAGCTGTTAGTAGTGCATCCGGCACTACCAAACTCACTCTTGAAAGTATTCGTGACTTGATCATAAATGAAGATATCAGACGGAGAAGCAATGGTGAGACTTCTAGTTCTAGTTCTTTATTACACACAGAAAGTAGAGGAAGAAGAAACGAAAGAGGTCATAATCGAGGCAGGTCAAAATCTAGAAGAAGAGGGCAGTCTAAGAACCGAAAAGACATTGAATGTTGGAATTGCAAAGAAAAGGGTCATTTTAGAAGCCAATGTCCAACACCATCAACATCCAAGAAAGAAGTCAATCATGTTGCATCTGAAGAATCCAATGACACTCTCATTGTTGTGTTGAGAATGATGTGGAATCCTGGATTATGGATTCGGGTGCTTCTTTTCACGCTATCTCATGCCCAGATATGGCAAAGAATCTGCGAACAGGTAACTTTGGTAAAGTTCGTTTAGCCTATGATCAAATGCTTGATATCACAGGTATTGGAGATGTAGACTTGAAGACCTCATTAGGAACTATATGGACATTGAAAAATGTCAGGGTTATTCCTAACTTGAGGAGAAAATTGATTTCAGTTGGAAAATTGGATGATGAAGGGTTTAATGTTCACTTTGGGGGTGGAATATGGAAAGTGATCAAAGGCAATATGGTGATTGCCAAAGGAAAGAAGAAAGGCACTTTGTACATGGCAGATGTTTCAGCCGAAGAGGTTCATGCAACGACCTCAGATCCGAGTCCATCAACTTTATGGCACAATCGACTCGGACACATGGGCGAAAAGGGATTGAAGATTTTGGCTCAGAAAGGGAAGTTTCCAGACTTGAAGAAAGTGGAAACCAAATTTTGTGAACCTTGTGTTCTTGGCAAACAAAAAAGAGTTTCTTTTGAGAAAACAGGGAGAACACCAAAAGCTCAAAAATTAGAGCTTGTTCACACAGATGTATATGGACCAACAACAGTTTCATCTCTAGGAGGCTCAAGCTACTATGTTACCTTCATCGACGATTCAACACGCAAGGTATGGGTCTATTTTCTTAAACATAAATCTGGTGTATTTGATGCTTTTAAGATATGGAAATCTGCTGTTGAAAATGAAACTAATCTGAAGGTAAAGTGCTTGAAGTCGGACAATGGTGGTGAATACATTAGCAAACAGTTTATCAGCTATTGTGCTAAGAAAGGGATCAAGATGATCAGAACGGTTCCAGGAACTCCTCAGCAAAATGGTGTAGCTGAGAGAATGAACAGAACACTGAATGAGAGGGCTAGAAGCATGAGGTTGAATGCCGGGATGCCCAAAACATTCTGGGCAGATGCAGTTAACACTGCAGCCTATTTGATTAACCGTTCACCATCTGCTCCCTTGGATTTTAAATTGCCAGAAGAAATGTGGCAAGGAAAGGAGGTAAGTCTCGAACACTTACGAGTCTTTGGTTGTAGTGCTTACGATTTGTTAGATGACAGGGACAAGCTAGACTCAAAGTCCAAGAAGTGCACATTCATTGGTTATGGGTCTGGAGAAATGGGTTACATGCTTTGGGATAATGAAGGCAGGAAAGTAATTAGAAGCAAGAATGTCGTCTTCAATGAAAACAAATTATACAAAGACAGAAACACCAAGAGACAAGAAGTTCAGAAAGAAAGTGTTGAGTTTGAAAGTGGTGAAAAAAGAAAAGAAGCTTCAGTCAACATTCCAGAAAATGGGAATGAGTCAAGCGACAGTGAGAGCTCTAGGGATGATTCTAGTAATGATTCTAAGGAGGAAGAAGAAGAAGTTGCTCCTCAAACTCCAGAATCCCCAGTAACACCTCAATTTCAACCAAGAAGATCCTCCAGAGTTATCAGACCACCAAACAGATATTCACCATCTGTCAATTACATACTTCTGACAGAAAATGGTGAGCCTCAGTGTTATTCAGAAGCCATGGGGATGAAAGATTCATTGCAGTGGGAGCTAGCAATGAAAGATGAAATGAAGTCGCTTGAGAAGAACAAGACCTGGCACTTAACAAAGCTTCCAGCTGGGAAGAAAGCTCTTCAAAACAAATGGGTCTTCAGGGTCAAGGACGAACATGATGGTACCAAACGGTACAAAGCAAGATTGGTAGTCAAGGGGTTTCAACAGAAAGAGGGAATTGATTTCAACGAAATTTTCTCTCCAGTGGTGAAGATGACTACAATCAGACTTGTTCTCAGCATTGTAGCAGCAGAAGGCTTGCATCTAGAGCAGCTAGATGTCAAGACAGCTTTTCTACATGGTGACCTAGATGAAGACATCTACATGACACAACCAGAGGGTTTTCAGGTTAAAGGCAAAGGAAACCTGGTGTGTAGATTGAAGAAGAGCTTGTATGGTCTAAAACAAGCGCCAAGTCAATGGTATTTGAAGTTTGATAACTTCATAAGAAGAGTTGGTTACAAGAAATGTGACAATGATTCTTGTTGTTACATTAAGAAGTTCAAGGGTTCTTATATCATTCTACTACTCTATGTGGATGATATGTTGATTGCAGGTTCAGACATGGCAGAAATCAAGAAATTAAAGAAGCAAGTGTCTGAAGAATTTGAGATGAAAGACTTGGGAGCTGCAAACCAAATACTCGGGATGAGTATTCTTAGAAACAAAGATGGTTCTTTGACACTCTCTCAAGAAAAGTACATTAAGAAAGTGTTAGAGAAATTCAGCCTTGAAGATGCCAAGATCAGAAGCACACCTTTGGGAAGTCACTTCAAGCTTTATAAAGTTCAGTCACCCAAATCAGATGAAGACAAAGCAGAAATGGCTAATGTTCCTTATGCATCTGCAGTTAGTAGCCTCATGTATGCAATGGTATGCACGAGACCAGATATAGCTCATGCAGTGGGAGTTGTTAGTCGGTTTATGTCCAATCCAGGGAAAGAACATTGGGAAGCAGTTAAATGGCTGCTAAGGTACTTGAAGGGAACTTCAAAAGTGGCATTGCAATTTAAAGGAAAAGATGTTATTCTGAAGGGTTTTGCAGATGCAGACCTTGGTGGTTGCAAAGAGTCATATAAAAGCACCACCGGGTATGTCTTTACAGTGGGAGGCACTGCGGTAAGTTGGATGTCCAAACTACAGAAAAGTGTTGCCCTTTCAACCACAGAAGCAGAGTACATGGCAGTTGCTGAAGCAAGCAAAGAGCTTATATGGTTGAAGAATTTTCTCAACGAACTTGGCAAAGAACAAGATGATTGTGCATTATTCTGTGACAATCAAAGTGCAATTCATCTTGCAAAGAATCCTGTCTTTCATTCGAAGACAAAGCACATACAGCTGAGATATTACTTCATTAGAGAAAGAATTAATGATGGCACTGTAAAGTTGAAGAAGATCAAAGGAACTGAAAATCCAGCTGATATGTTGACTAAGGTTGTTACCTTAGAGAAGTTGAAGCTTTGCACAGCTTCAACTGGCCTTCAGGATAATTGAAGAGAAGGCCGGGGTAACTAGGAAGATCGAAAGATGAAAAGTTTTACAGAAATACAGATGCATAGTTGAAGCACAGATGAAGATTGTTCCGTGGCTTCAAGTGGGAGATTGTTGAGTGTGAAACCACTCCATAATTTCATCCCTTAGGAGAACAGGTAAACCACTAATAATAGTGGTGGAGTTGTTTTCTTGTTTATCCTATATATAGGATCTAAATCTGTATTTGTAATTGTACCAAGCTTAATAAAAACCTCCTAGTTACCGAGAGTGGACGTAGGTCAGAGCCGGACCGAACCACTATAAATCTTTGTGTTGTTCTTGTGGTTGTGTTGATTGTGTTCGTATGTGTGATACTGTCCGATCCTAACAGATGTTGTATCAGTCTTTTATGAATTTCGTTTCTTTTTGATCTCCAAGATAAAAATTTTGTACGTAAGATATAGAATACAAAAGCAACAGTACCCGATGAATTCAAGAAATCTGTCTAACTCAGAAACATATACTGTAGGAACCAAGAGCTCAAGCAGGAGGTTTCAAAGCCAACTTATTTTAGCAACCGAGTTAGCAGCGGCTCGACATTCCGTCTCAGCATGTTTAGTTCGTTGGTGTAAAATAGGATTTTCGTGAGATAGACTGCCGATATATTATCAAAATACAATACGGTGGCTTGGATTGTACGAACCAAAGGCTCAAGTAGGAGGTTTCAGAGCCAACTTGTTTCAGCAACTGAGTTAGCAACGGCTCGGTATTCCGCTTCAGCACTAGAACGGGATACTATAGTTTGTCGTTTAGAGAACCATGAGACGACATTGTCACCTAAGAAAGTATCCTGCATCCGTGACTGAATAAGCAGACAATTTTGTGGAATTGGAGGGTGTGATGTGTAAGCACTGATCTAAAATACCCTATGTAGCATAGTACTCTATTCATAAATAGAGATGCGGTTGGAAAGGGTCATGCATGAAGAGGCAAATCTATTGAATCGTGTATGATATGTCCGAACGAGCATATTGGCAAGGGCTTACAATTCGACATATTGGCAAGGGCTAGAATGTCTGAAGCATAGGATGACTGTGAGAGAAATTGACCGCCTTGATGTCGTTATACCTAAATCCTAAGAAAATGGTGAAGAATACCCAAGTCTGTCATGAAAAATTAGCAGATAAATCGGGAATAATTTTCTATAAAAGAACCTTGTCAGAAGTTGTTAGTGTAATGTCATCAGCATAAGTAACAGATAACCCAGTTTTGTACCATATTTGTAAACAAAAAGTGAATTATCGGATACAGTGCTACGAAAACCAATTTTGATAATATAAGATATGAACTGGTGGCCGTTCAAAAAAAAACAAAGATATGAACGGTTGATATCATGCCCACGGTGCTTGTTTGAGACCATATATCAATTTTCGTAGCCGACAGACATGTTTAGGTCAATCTTCATCAATAAGCACGGGGGTTAGAACATGTAAATTGTTTCATGTGAATCCCTGTGTAAAAATGCATTCTTCACATTCAATTGATAAATTTGCCAAGAACTTGAGACGACTAGGCTAAGTATGGTCCTAACCGTTGTGGTTTTGACCACAGGACTAGAAGTGCCATCACAGTCAATTCCAACACGTTGATTTCGGTCATTGATAATGAGCCATGCTTTGTACCATTAAAGGAACCTACATGAAATTTTTGGCGAGATAACCACATACAGCTGATGAAATGGGCACTAAGTGGGTCTCAGCTCCCAAGTGTGATTATCCAACAATGCTTTATATTCATTGTCCATAGCCTTGTCCTGATTTGGATCAATAAGTGTAGTTATGTGTGTTTTTGGTATTGTTGATATAAGTGGAGTTAACTGGGTGTGTAAAAGGTTTTGAGACTCCTGCCTTGGAGCGTGTGATCATCGAATGGGTGAGTTGGGAACAGTGGATAGAGATGGTGTGGAGGATGGGCAAAAGATGGGTGTCAACACGAGGTGACGCTGGTGAAATGGAGGTAGAGAGGGGCGGGCGGCGAGAATATGTCATTGACTAGCTAGATATGCACTAATAAACAATAATAAATATACAAAATAAATAGGTAAATATACTTTGTTAATAGCAACTTCATCTGAACTAACCCTCAAGAACAAGTAGAAATGGTAATAATAAATATACAAATAAATGGGTAAATATACTCGGTTAATAGCAACTTCCTCTGAACTAGCCCTCAAGAACAAGTAGAAGTGGTAGTTTTTATTCATCTAGTTATGTATGGGCCAATATGAGTAGTATAGATAAATTAATAATAATAATAATAAAAATAATAATAATAACAAATATAATAATAATAATAATAATAATAATAATAATAATAATAATAATAATAATAATAATAATAGTAATAATAATAATAGTAAAAGTAATAATAGTGATAATAATACTAATAATAATAGTAATAACAAAAATGATAATAATAATAATAATAATAATAATAATAATAATAATAATAATAATAATAATAATAATAATAATAATAATAATAATAATAATAATAAATATTAATAATAATACTAATGACGATGATGATACAAACGGTTAACCTAGATAAAAAATGGATCGAAAATCACCCAAAGTGCAGTTTAATACACAAATTCTACAAAACTAGGAACAAGGTATAGTATAATCATGTTACCTTTCCATTTGTTGCTTCCAACGAAGAGCATATTGATCACGTATGGTCCCACCCAACTTCAGCTTGCTTATTTCTCTCTGACCACTCCCTTTGTTGTCTAATTAGTGTACCCCGGAAATCTTGTGGCATGTACGTCATAACTACATATGCATCCACAAATATCATCATCATGATTACCAAAAAAAAAATTAGAATCAAAGGTTCAGTGTCTTGATCTGATCATAGTTGTATCATGCATAGCTTGTCAAATTAGTATAACTAGATATTAAACCCGCGCGATGCGTCGCGTTTGTAAATTATGTTACGCGTGCTACAACGATGATATTAACGTAGTTAAATACATGAAAATGGCTTAGTTATGGAAATCGATATATAGATTAAAAAGTGTATCTCGAATGTTTTGGGCAAACAGTAGTTAACATTGAAACGACCAATTTATTTAATAACTTAGTTACAAAACAAAAATATTAATAAACCAACTATCGACAGGTAATTTAAAAAACGAATATAAGAACGAAAAATAAAAAAGAAAGAAGAAATATGGTTTATCACCCTCTAAAGTCAAAGTTGTGTCACGTGGTTTAACAGAAGCATAGGCTTGTCAATGGGTTAAGAGCCGAGTTACGTTTTTAATTCATAAAGAAATATACTTGACCAAAAAGATAGAGAAGAAAGCAAAATACTAAAACGTGGCGCTACATGGAATCGAACCCAAGACATTGGGTTTGAAGGCAAACAAACTAACCATTGAACCAAGAAGCTTGCTATGCTTTCTAATTGTAAAGAATTATATATGACTTGTTGAAATTGAATTAAAAATAAAAAAGAAATATTAGCTACGCAAGTTTGGTATCCAGTCAACCCTAGTTGACCGAGTGGTTAATTTAGATAAATATTAGTTTTGTATTATATTTGTCATGTATATCTTTTCCATGTATATCTCCTAATTAGTTGTGATTCACCTTGTATAAATGCATCATCATATCAATGAAATCAATTAAGAGAGTTTACCAATTTACATGGTATCAGAGCCTCGCTCTATACCAATCCGTCCTCGCCTTGGCTTCGGCCGGCCCTAAACTACATCAACCATGTTCCTTTTCGGTTGTCTGCCATGGCCGACATCGACCCTCCAAAACAACCTGCTGCTGCATCGGCTTCGGCCAAAACGCAGCCTGCCTCTCCCCTTCACCTAGTCTATACCGTTACCAACATACAACACAAAATACGTGTTCTTGATGGTACCAAAGTCTCGTACTCTACCTGGGTCAAGTTTTTTTAAGCTTCATGCTCAAGGCTATGACATGGTCGACCACATTGATGGTACGAAACCCCCTTCGACGGATCCTCCCGACTACTACAGTGGTCCAAAATAGACGTTGGGGTGCTCCAGTGGATCTATGGCACTCTGGCTGATGACTTGTTGGTTCGTGTTATTCAATCCAAGTCCACGGCTTTCGAGGCGTGGACTCGTATTCGGAACATCTTTCTGAATAACAAGGGCTCTCGCGCAGCAGCCCTTGAACATGAATTTACAAACCTCACGTTGAAGGCCATGCCATCGTTGGAAGCTTATTGTCAACGTATCAAAGAACTCGCCGACCAGCTATCAGACGTGGTGTCCACGGTCTCTGATCAGCGACTGGTTCTTCAACTCGTCCGCGATCTTCCCCCAGGTATATGACGCCACTATGTCGTACATCAATCAGACTGTTCCCACCTGGGAAACCGCCTGCTCTATGGTCCAATTGGAGCATCACCGCTAATCGGCTAGGGCATCCTCGGACCAGCCACCCTCGGCTCCCCTTGCAGACACCATCTCCACTGATCCTCCGCCGCCAGCCCGCTGCCAGGGCTCGCCGCAGCACAAGCCTCGTTGCCCTCCCAATCGCCTCGTTGCCCTCCTAATCATCGACCCTCGGCTTCCGCTCGAAACAATCGACCTGCACCTATAAAGAAATCGCATAAGAGACAAATAGAGGTCGCGGAAATGCGAATGCTGAGGTGGATGTGCGGACACACAAGACTGGATCGGATAAGAAACGAAGTGTTTCGACAGAGGCTAGAGGTGGCTTGTATCACAGATAAAATACGAGAGGGAAGATTAAGATGGTTTGGGCACGTGAAGAGGAGACCGATGGCAGCACCCGTTAGAGCAGTAGAGAACATCAACTTAAAGGGTAGGAGGAGTAGAGGAAGACCTAGGTCGACTTGGGACGAGATAATTAGGCGAGATATGGTACAATTGCACCTCTCCGAGCACATGATCGAGGATAGGAGTGCGTGGAGGCGTAGAATTAAATTAAGAACTTTTGATCTGTGGGTAGGAAGGGTAAATGAAGACATGATGCGGGACCACTCGTGTTAGGTCCCTTAGAAGATTAACATTTAGTCTTTAGTGTCTAGTTTTGTATTTTATACTAGTATAGGGACTAGTTTTGTAAATTTTAGTTCCTTAGGTTCTAGTATAAATAGCATAGACATAGTATAGATTGAAGGTTTTTTTGTATGTTTTTATGAGAACCGCTCTCTATCTTTTGTAATCGTCTTTTGCTATCAATGAAATATGAATTTTGTTGATTTTGCTTGATTTGATTACAATTGCTTGTATTTTGCTTTGAATTGTTCATATAATTGTTACAGATTGCTCTAATTGATCCTATCAATTGGTATCAGAGCTCTCGGTTGAGTGTTTTTGAAGGTTCTGTCGAAGATAGAAACTTCAAAAATCCACTGAAATCTGTAATCAATTAACAATTCAAGTAAAATATTGTGAATCGAAGCTGTGTTTCATCATCAGAAACATGTTTTGAATCACAAATTGCAGTTTATCTCATAAAAATCGAGTGAATTAGTGAAAAACAGTTCGAATAAGTGTTCTTGAGTGTTCGACTTTGAATCTCCAAAATTCATCGAAATTTGTTGATAATTACTGAAATTTAGGTTATAGGATTGATTATCGGTATAATCATGAACTAATTGTGAAATTTCAGCTCAATTCATCAACAATTGAAGGATTTTGAGATTTCTGAGTTCGTTACATTCATAAGAATCTGATGAATGTGTCGTATTAGGGCTGAAAAACACTTAAATTTGCCTAAGTGTTTGGTAGTTTGAGAACTGTTAGACTTTTCTCAACTGTTTCAGTCGTTTTACCCCTAGCCGTATAACCACTGTGGTGGTTCTACTTGGTTGGACACATCATCACTGAGTGGCCGTATAACAACTGTGTGAACTTATAACCACTGTGTGGTAGTTTCACTTTGTGGTCGTATAACTACTGTTGGACTTTTCAGCATTGTGTTGGAAATTTTTCTAAGGCAATCCCTTAGACTCATCAGCTGTTGGGCATTTCACACTGTTGGACTTATCACCACTGTTGGGCGTTTCACACTGTTGGACGTATCACCACTGTTGGGCGTTTAACCACTGTTTGGACTTATCAGCCTTGTCACTTAGAAATTTTTCATAAAATTTCAAAAATCCAAAAATATTTTTTTAATTCTTTTTCTTAATTCAAAAGCTTAGAAAACGATATAAATATAAAAATGGTGAAAATAGAAGATTCTGAGAACAGAGTTCCAAAACATAAAAACAGAGCTGATTTTAAAAACTGGTCTCTTAGACTGAAACATCATTTGAATTCCATAGACACTGATCTTTGGAAATCAATTGAAAAGGGACCATACATTCCTGTGACTACTGATGGTCCAGACAGAGGATTTGTGTATACAAAAGATACACAAGAACCATATCCAGAAGATAACCTACATGGAGAAGACTTAAAGAAGGTGAAAAATGATGTTAAAGCCTATTCTCTCATGTGTAAAGGGCTACCTTTGGAAGTATTATCCAGACTTGAAAACTACCAAACTGGATATACAATGTATAAAGCTTTGAAGATCATATGTGAAGGAGGGAAAGAAATTCAAGATCTGAAAAAGCAAAAACTGAAAAGGCAATTGGAACTATTTGAGCACATCTCAGGAGAAACAATAAATCAAATGATGAATAGGTTTGTGCAATTAATCACAGAAATGTCTAATTTGGGAATCAAGAATGATCTTGAGGACCTAAACAACAGACTTCTGAATGCACTACCATCTTCTTGGAAACAAACTGTCACTTTACTGAAACATACTGAGAAGTTTCCAATGGATCTTGACCTTCTCATTGCTAAAATTGAATCTGTAGAGATTGATGAGAGTTCAAGAAACAATGATAGACATGCATCAACAACTCAGTATAAGTATGTTGCTTCACCAGCAAATACTGTAGAGAATGCATTTCTGGCTAAAGACCAATCAACTCCTGAAGATGAAGGTGATCTGTTTGTGGGAGCATGATTCTTCACCAGTACACCTGCTTACTCCACTCAACCACAACCACAGTCTTCACCTAAAGCTCAAATGCCTAAACCTTCAACTGAGATGCCATCCTCCTCAAACTCTCCCAATCCAAGTAAAGTGAAAGATGTGATCAACATTCTTTTACAAGATGAAGAGTTAAAAACTGCTTTCACTGCTTTCATGGCAAGCTTTCAAGCTTATCAAGGCAGTCATCTGACTCAAATGGAGCTAGTTTTACAAGATTTGTTTGAAATGGATCCAGATGATGTAGAAGAAATGGATCTTAACTGGCAGATGGTCATGATAGCTTACAGAACTCAAAAGCATTCTTACACTAACAGAAATTACAAACCCAGTGCAAACAAAACTGTTGGGTTTGATAAATCAAAATCAAGATGCTTTAACTGTAACAGCTATGGTCATTTTTCAAGAGAATGTAAAGCTCCAAGAAACCAAGGAGGAAATACTCAAGGCAGCTCAAATGGTCAAAAATATCAGCAACATGCAAACAAGACTTTTCAGAAGCCATATCAAAGTCTACCAATGCCAGAACCCAAAGAAGAGAAGAACAGTGAGGAAACTAAGAAGGCACTGGTTGTAAACATCAAAGATGGTTATGACTGGAGTGCATATGCAGAGCAATTTACGGCTGATCTCACTGCTAATCTGGCACTAGTTGCTGTAGTTGATGATGAAGACTGGTCTGAAGTTAAAGATCCTAAATATGATGAATCAGATCAAGAAAAAGAGTATGATTGGAGCTACAAATCAGACCCAAAAGATACTACTGAAGAAGTTGCTCTTATGGCTCAATCAGAACAACCAAAGGTTGTTAACTCTTCTGATACTGAATCTTCAAACTCATATCCTGAAATACCAGTAGACGTGAGAGAGAAAATGTGCACAAAAGCATGTTTTGAACTAGTTGAACACTACAGAACATATTCATTCAAAATATGTGACAAGCTCAAACAAGAAGAATCAAGGCACAATAAACTAAAATCAGATCACAAAATTGCTGATGAAAAGATAATGTCTCTTCAAGCTTCATGGAACAAAACTATTAAAGAACTTGAACTTGCAAAGAAACAACTTAAAGAGATGAACAAAACACTTGAACAAGAAAAATTGGCACATGCAGCAACTCAAATAGATTTAGCCAAAGTTAAAAGCTCAAAGAAAATTGTTGAGCAACTGGTGAATGGAAGAAATGACAAAGATAAAACAGGACTAGGATTCACACATGAACCTATGCCTGAATCAATCTCAAAAACATTACCAGAGAATTTCAATACACATGATCATTCACCGGAAAACAAAGCTAAACTGAAAGAATTTCAAGATCAAAAGAACTTTAAAAAGAAAAATGTTGAAGTTTATGAAGAAACTGACTTAGACAAGATCAAAAATGGTCATCCAATCAAAGTCAAATTGTATGAACCTCAACAAAAGCAAAAGAAGCTGTTTGTACCAAAAGGTGAAACTGTTATTGAACAAAGTGAACAAATGAGTGAAAAATCTACTGAATTCAATAACAAACTTAAAGGAAAATGTGAAGAAGCTAAAACAGATAATAATATTTCTGATGATTCAAGTTCAAATGAACTAACTGAAGTACAAGAGTGTCAAAAGGAATCTTCTCAAGATTCAACTAAACTTCAAAGCAAGAAAACTTCATCAAGATTGAGAAATCAAAGACGAAGAAAAGCTGCAAAAGCAAAGAAAACTGAATCAATTAATCAGTCACAGAACAATACTCAAATTAAACCTGTGAAGTTTGTATCTGCAGGAACTTTTGACTTGAACACAAACACAAAAATGACACCTACACCTAAGATCAAATCTAACTCTGATTTGAGAACAAGTTCAGATCATAAGACTTCCGCTGTGTATAAAAGATTTGAATCAAAGGAGTCAAAGAATTTTGTTCAAGTTCAAAAGAAAAATCCTAAATATCAAAAGACCAAATTCACACCAATTAAACAACAAATTAAATTGCCTAACCCAAAATTTAAACAAGAATCAAATGTTGCTTCAACATCAAGGGTTAATAAAATGTTGTTTAAACATTCTGAAAAGTATTGTGATATCTGTGACATGTACAATCATGACATTTTAGAATGTTACTTTAACAAGTATTGCTACATATGTGATATGACAAATCACACAACAGCTGAGTGTTATTTTAACAAATACTGTGCTTTGTGTGATGAAAGAAATCACAATACCAATGATTGTTACTTCAGGAAGAACTCTTCAAGGAAGGAATTCAATAATCAAGGCTTTGTAAATCCACAATTTATAAGAAATCAAATTATTGGATTTAAATTTTCACAACAACAATCTACCTTGGGTTTGAGATCTTTCAGAAGAAACAATTCTGATTATGATAATAATCATTTTGTCAAATCACAGCAATACAATCAAGAAAAGTTTATTCCTCGATCTGTGAGAATAAACCAAGGAACATTCTCAAATGATTCATACAAGAGTTCAAGATTTCTTGATAATGCTTTGAAATCAAAATCACAAAGAGATAATCAGTTGGTTTCTCAAAAAGGATTTGAACATGTTAAAATTCAAAAGAAACCAGATGTCAACTGTCACACCCTCAATTTCCACGAACGGGGTTTTACCGTTAGGCGTGTGACATACCAGGATCTCAGACACAGTCATATCGAACGACACTATATGAATTTAAAATAAACATTTGACTTTATTCAACAGAACATAAACAAAGTTTACAATAGTGCGGAAGCATGTACAAAAGTTGTAAATCCATTACAATACTATTGCAATAATCATGTTTAGACAAAATGTTCAATGCTGAAAATAAACTAGATGAGTGCATGTCCTGAGTGCATTTCTTGAAGCGTGCCTCAAAAGCTTATGCGTTCCTGTGACCTGAGAAAACATGCTAAAATGTGTCAACATAAAGTTGGTGAGTTCACAGGTTTAATCAACAAGAAATGTATTCGTAAGCGTTTCCATATTTTGCGTTTCAATGGTTTAGTACATAAAGCATATCGTTAGGTAGCTAGCCTATGTTCTTGTTACTTAGCGTTTCGAACCGAAGCTGACTGTTTACGTCCTATTGTGTTTCCACCACGTCTTAACCGACCGCGGCAATCGTATGTTTCGTCATGTCTCATCAGACCATGACAATGTGTTTTCCACCATGTCTTAACCGACCGTGGCAATCGTATGTTTTGTGTTTCCACCACGTCTTAACCGACCGTGGCAATCGTATGTTAGGTCAATTTGGCACCCGTTTGACCTCCAATCAAGCTAGCGCGACTAGCCCGGGCGGGGTTTGTCAGACCCAGTAGTACTACTCAAAATTACCTCGCTAATCCCATTACTAACGGTTCGAGTGTGTCAGGACATGTTGTGTGTGTTTGCACTAACGTAACAAGCGATATCAATATTACTAAAACCATTTAAGTAAATGTAAGTCTGTTTACATGTTTTCTCCCCCAAAAGGAAAGAGATGTAAAATAGGGGCCGTGAAACTCACAGATGATGTAGCAAGTGTGTAGGATGCAAATCTCCCAAGTGTTGTTTTATGATGCGCTGTCAAACACCTATTGACAGTTGTGTTAAGCGTTAATGTTGTGTTTAGCGTCAATAGACATGTTTAGTCGGGTCGGGTCGCAGGGGTTCGGTCGTGGGTATCACACACACAAGCAGTCATAGACGTATTAGACTTCATGTAGATTTCAAATGGGTTGTTGATATTTGTAAACAGTTAGGTTGTTTCGAGTTGAAAAGCATATGTCTGTTGATTGCGTTGACTTTAATCTTTGTGGTCAAGAAATGACATTTTTATTGATGTGAACTTATCATCACACGATAGACACTTCGCATACCAGAAGGATTCACTCCAAATGACTCCAATCACATAACAAGGCTAGACGCACGACTGGACACTTCATTCACACGAATGGACCTTCAATCGTACGAATCAACTTCCCTCGTACGATTGAACCCTCATTCATGTGACTCAGCCTTTAGTCGTACCACACATCGCCCATTCACCCGAATCAATAACCAATCGCACGAATGAACCTTCATTCGTGCGGTTGAACCTTCAGTCGGGTGATACTCAGTCGCACACATTCATTCGGTTGACTCAATCGCACGCATTCATTCGGTTAACTCAGTCGTACGGTTTCATTCGCACGTCTCACCCCAGTCGCCCCGATCAATCGCACGATGGGACCGGTCGCATGACTTAACCGGACGATGGGACCAGTCGCATGACCCAATCGCACGGCTGGCCCAGTCGCGGACTGCAGCAGGTCGCGACTGCTGGGTGGGTCGAACAGCCTTCGGCGGTCCCGTGCTCGGTTTTCTCACAATCAAGACTTCCAGAAACACTCTCCTAACATGTCTAAGTGAAATGCACACGCTGATTGACCTCATAAGCACCCCCACGACCACATGCATTCGGGTTGAACCCGAACACCCGAATCCCGTACTTGCAGCAGTGAAACGGGTGATAAAATGGATGGAAATGGTCGCCTACCTGCTGGGAATGTGATTGCTCAGCTGTTGCGTGGTTTAGCCGGCGAAAACGGGCTCAATTGGGTGGAATTTGGTGCTGGAGTGAAGAATCGGAGAGGAAGAGAGCGTAAGGGAGAAAGAGCAGAGTGTGAGTGTTTGGGGCTGGTGGGTGGGTATTTATACCCAGCCCCAGTTTGCCAATTTGGCAGGTTTAGCCCCTGCACTTTAGGTACCTAGTTTCCCAAATTTTGTTTCGGCTGATAACGACGTTGATGAGCGAGCCCTATTAATTAATAGGATTCCTTAGGTAATCTCGTTTATGTGAATCCTCTACAGGCACCCACGTTAGTATTTTATCATAATTCGTTTAACGATGTCCGTGGCGGTGTTTGTATACGTTTCAAGTATTTACGAGTACGGGTCAATGTTAACGACAACGGTCTAATTTATGTAAGTTTGAAATTACGGGGTGTCACATCAACAAACTTCATTTCAAACAATTTACAATTGTTGACAAGTTTGGCAAGCCCAAGACCATCTCGGCTTGGGTTACTAACTCACCTTAAATGTTTGTGACTGCAGGTACGCCCGCGGAGACCAATCAACTCATGGTATGTTGACAGTGGGTGTAGCCGGCATATGACAGGCAATCAAGCCTTGTTGCAAGACTTTAAGTTAAAGGATGGTACTCATGTTGCGTTTGGAGGTGATGCAGGTGGAAAGATAACAGGAGAGGGAACAGTGTCCAATGGGATTATTAGTTTTGATAAAGTCAACTTTTGCTCACAGTTGAACTTTAATCTTCTAAGTGTATCCCAAATTTGTGACAAATCTTATTCTGTTCTTTTTGATGAATCTCACTGTTATGTCTTGAAACCAGGTTTTCAGATTAGCAATCACTGGGTGATAGTTAAAGCTGCTCGAGACAGAGATGTATACAAACTGGATATGTCTCAAGTGGATCCTGCAACTGAAACTACTTGCCTGATTGCTAAAGCTTCAAATGATGAAAGCCAGCTTTGGCATAGACGTCTTGGTCATTCCAACTTTAAAAACATGAACAAGCTTGTAGCAGGAAATCATGTTATTGGACTTTCTTCCAAGAAGTTTTCAACAACTGATCATTGCTCAGCATGTCTGAAGGGAAAACAACATAGAGCGTCTTATAAGTCCAAACTGATAAACTCAAACACCAAACCACTCCAGATGTTACATATGGACCTTTTTGGACCAACTAATGTTAGGAGTATTGGTCGAAAATCATATTGTTTAGTCATCATAGATGATTATACAAGATTTTCATGGGTTTTCTTTCTTCAAGCTAAATCTGAAACTGCAGATCTTCTAAAAGAATTCAATAATAAAGTTGAAAATCAACTTGAATAAAAAGTAAAGATAATAAGAAGTGATAATGGAACTGAATTTAAAAATGCTAACATTGATTTGTTTTGTGCAGAAAAAGGGATAGTTCATCAGTTCAGTGCTCCCAGAACTCCACAACAAAATGGAGTTACTGAAAGGAAAAACCAAACTCTGATTGAGGCTGCCCGGTCTATGTTAGCTGATGCTAAAATTCCAATCACTTTCTGGGACGAAGCGATATCAACAGCCTGTTTTGTTCAGAATAGAATATTACTTGTTAAAGATAAAAAGAAAACTCCATATGAGTTAATGTTTGACAGGAAACCAAACATAAACTTTTTAAAATCATTTGGCTGTCCAGTTATGATTTTAAACTCAAGTGATCATTTAGGAAAATTTGAAGAAAAAGCTGATCATGGATTTTTCGTTGGATATTCATCAGTTTCCAAAGCCTATCGAGTTTATAACTCTAGGACAAATACTATTAATGAAACATTCAACGTTAAATTTCTGGAAAATTCTTTTCCATCAGTTTCAAATGGTCCTGCATGGTTATTTGATATAGATTCTTTGTCAAACTCATTTCAATCTCACTTGTTTAATCAATCTGATGATTTTTCAGGTAAGAAGAACTCAAGAGGAGATCTTGGATCTTTCAGTGATGATTCAGATTCTGATGATTCAGATGATTCTCACCCAGATTATCCATTTTTTTCATTTGTCAAGGATTCAATAATCCAATTTAATGACAATGTTCATGATTCTTCAGCATCAGATCATTCAGTTTTAGCTGATCAAGAAGCATCACATTTTTTTCTTAATGATGGTACAGAAATTGGACATCCTGAGTCTGGCACATCTTCCATCTCTGGAGATGCAATTGATCATAGTAACTTTGATTACTTTATCAATTCACCAACTCAAGTTTCAAATTTCAATCCACATTCTTCTACCTTATTGCAACAGCTCTCCAACTTGAACCAAACCAATCTTAATGTTAATGTTCAAGGAAATGAGATTCCGATATCTCGTATCCACAGGAACCATCCAACATCACAAATTATTGGTCCTTTGAATGAAAGAACTACTAGGAGTAAATCTGAACATGCAAATGTTTGTTTATACTCTTGTTTCCTTTCTCAGATTGTTCCTAAAAATGTCACCGAGGCATTACAGGACAATGGTTGGATTGAAGCTATGCAAGAAGAACTTCTTCAATTTCGAAAATAGAAGTGTGGAAGTTAGTGGAATTACCTGAAGGAGAAAATGCCATAGGCACAAAATGGTTGTTCAGAAATAAAACTGATGATCGTGGCATTGTAATAAGAAATAAAGCAAGACTTGTTGCACAAGGATACACACAGGAAGAAGGAATTGACTATGATGAAGTATTTGCTCCAGTTGCAAGACTCGAATCTATTCGTGTTTTCCTGGCTTATGCATCATTCATGAAATTCAAGGTGCATCAAATGGACGTCAAAGGTGCATTCTTGTATGGTCCAATCACTGATGATGTGTATGTGAAGCAACCTCTGGGCTTTGAGGATGCAGAATTTCCACATCAAGTGTATAAGCTTAGCAAAGCTTATATGGCCTACATCAAGCTCCTAGAATTTGGTATGAGACATTATCTCAACACTTTATTCAACATGGATACATAAGAGGAAAAATCGATCCTACTTTATTCATAAAGAAGGAGAATAATGATCTCTTATGTGTGCAAGTGTATGTAGATGATATCATATTTGGTTCTACCAGTCCAACTCTGTGCAATGAATTTGAAGAAATCATGAAATCTCATTTCTAAATGAGTTCTATGGGAGAAATCAATTTCTTTCTTGGATTGTAAGTTCAACAATCTGCAGATGGTATTTTTATCAATCAGGAGAAATTTGTTGATAAACTTTTGAAGAAATTCAAACTGCATGATTGTCAGTCCATAAGAACTCCAGCTGACGTAAACACCAAGATTGAGCCTGATCCTAAAGGAAAATCAGTAGACCAAACATTATACAGATTTATGATTGGTTCTTTGATGTATCTTACTGCATCAAGACCAGACATCATGTATGCTGTATGTGTTTGTGCTAGGTATCAATCAGACCCGAAAGAATCTCACTTAATTGCTGTCAAAAGAATATTCAGGTATCTCAAAGGTAAACCAGCTTTAGGGCTTTGGTATCCTTACGAGGGTAATTTTGAGTTACATGGATACACAGATAGTGATTATGGTGGATGTTGTCAAGACAGAAAATCTACAACGGGTGGTTGTCAGTTTCTTGGACCCAGATTAGTTTCATGGCAATGTAAGAAACAAACAAATGTTTCTGTCTCAACTGCAGAAGCTAATACATAGCTGCATCAGGAGGATGTTCTCAAATCCTTTGGTTGCAAAACCAACTGCTAGATTATGGGTTCAATTTTCTTAAAACACCCATTTACATTGATAACACTGCTGCTATGTTCATTACAGCTAATCCAGTTCAACACTCAAAAACAAAACATATCGAAATTCAATATCATTTTTTAAGAGATAATTCTGAAAAAGGTTTAATTATTTTGATTCAAATAGCAACTGAAAAACAGTTGGCAGACCTATTTACTAAAGCTTTTCTACCAGGAAGGTTTGAGTATTTAGTGGAGTCAATTGGCCTTATTAACCATGTGTAAACCTGGTTACAAATTTGAATCTTTTCATGATCAAATACTTTCCTAAATCTGATATTTTCATAAGGGTAACTTTTTATAGTTATTTGCCTGATTGTTTGTGTGTGTATGCTTTCTTTTATAGAAAAACAAATACAAAATTAGAAAACTCAAAACTCAAATAGAAAATTATAAATCAAAAATCCAAAAATAGAGTGCTTTTCATTTTTCATTCATTATTTTAGGAATGAATCTGTGTTTGCCTTATGTGAGAAATGATAGTACATTAGTAAGATCAGTTGCATACTTCACTCTCGAATAAAGTATGACATGATCAGGATTTGATGTGCAGACACTATCATGCTAGTATACTGAACAAGTAAATTCTTGTGATTACCCACATCCTTATGCTTGTTTGTGTATTCATCTAAGTATTTTTGAGTGTATTAGCTTATTAGATTGACTGCTTGTTAAGCTACTCCTGCTCACACCTAATGGTAATGTGACTAATCATGAGATTTGTTACAAGCATCATTTACTTCTCTGTTATGAGTCATCATAGACCTGAAGTGCTAAGATATCCTCTGTTGTAAGTCATTACAGACCTGGATATTCTCCTTTGATGCAAAAGATGCCAATGTGCACAACCCTTTCAAAAGGATGGTTAGAGTTGATCAAATGGTTATCCATGATCATTCTCTGTTCAATTCAGTAACATGAACTCTGATTATTCTTATTTGTTAGGTAATAAGTTGAGAATATGTGCTTTCTTGCATGTCATGATGATGGTTGATCCTCTAAGTCTTGGTATGCGTCACATCTTGTCATACCCTTCTACCATACTCATCCAAGAATTGAAAAAGTAAGTGAGCTGATAGTTTGTGTTAAAAACACTCATTTGCTGTCCTTAGATCTTGTGTCTCCTTTGCTGTGATATCACTGACCTGGAACACACTTGATCAGGATTTAATCATTGTCTATGACTATCCACATAATTTTTTATTTTAATGTTCTGATCTTATCTAATATGATCTCACTGCAATCTATGATTCTATTGTAAATATTAGATTTTCATTCTGCTTTCATTTTGATTTTATGCTTGTTTTCTTGTGTACAGTCAATATAACATTGTTAAGTGTGATATTCTTATGATCTATTGGTAAACTTCTAAGTTTTGAAAAACTTAAAAGTTTAGGGGGAGTAATAAACCAATAAGAATATTCTCAGAAAATCAAAATGATCATGTTGAATTAAAAGGATGATGCTTTAATTTCAAAGCATGTATGTGTTTATCTATGATAAAATGAGCTCATAATTTTTAGCAAGTGGAAAAGCTTCTTTGAAAAGTTGAAAACAAGACAAATTTTGAAATATTTGGTTTGTTCATTTTGAGTCTAAAATGAAGGGTCAAAATGTAAACAATTAAACTTTGAGGGTTAAAAATGTAAATTTGAAATTTTGAGGGTCAAAATGTAAAAAGTTAAATTTTGAGGGTCAAAATTGTATTTGAGGGAAAAGTAAAAAAAATATGCAATATTGTTTGAATATTAGTATGAAATATTACTAATGTGTTTGAACAGTGTGCAGGTGGAAGATTTGAAAAATCCAAGTGCAAAAATGCATGAACAGTTGTTATGTGTCCAAACAGTTGTCGTATGTCTAAACAGTTGTTATATGTCTGATTAGTTGGTGTATGGACATTTCAGATTCATTATGCTACTGAAACAGTGCTTATAAGTCTGAATAGTTCTCATACGGCTAACCTCATGTGTCTCACAGTGCTAATACGACTGGACTCATAAGCCTGTAATAGTGCTCATATGTCCCAACACTTAGTAAAATTTGTGACCTAATGAGTCTGCACAGTTCTTAAACGACCAACAGTGCTCATACGTCTACAAATTTTTTACTTAGTATAAAAAGGATACTTGTGATATTTCATTTCATTCTCATTTCAAAAACCCTCATAAAACCCTCTGACCACTCGAACTCTCGAACTTTCTTCGACCAAAAACCCTTATTTTTCGATTGAATCTATTTCGAACATAAATACCAGATTGTTGTAGTTTATTCGTGATGGTGAATGTAAGTGAATGAATCATATTCAACTGATTTCATGTTTAAATGGAAATTGTTGATGGTCGTTCGAACACTGTACGGTCGTTTAACCCTAAACACTTCAAAAAAAATTTTAGATTAAACTTTCAAATCGAACAAATGTGCGAAATTGATGATTGAATCGTGTTTGTCTGATGATTTCAATCATGATATTAGGTTAAACTTGTTTTAATCTGACATTTGATTGAATACCCTGTTGATGTTCATCGATTAACAGTATTGGTAGAGGATGAACCCGATGAAGAAGATGAACAGATTCATGATTTTTTTTAAATAAAAAAAATTGATATGAAGACAAAGACAAGATCATGAAGAAAAGCAAGGATGGAGCTGAACTGAAGACAGAAGACTATGTAAATCTTAGGGGGAGTATTGTTAGGTCCCTTAGAAGATTAACATTTAGTCTTTAGTGTCTAGTTTTGTATTTTATACTAGTATAGGGACTAGTTTTGTAAATTTTAGTTCCTTAGGTTCTAGTATAAATAGCATAGACATAGTATAGATTGAAGGTTTTTTTGTATGTTTTTATGAGAACTGACAGGATCTCAGCCTCTCGTGTTGATCAATTAGATTATGTTTGCAGCGGATTTAGCACATTAATTAGCAATTAAAGCAAGAACATAAAAGATATTGCAATTAAAGCATAAACATAGAGAGAGAAGAGTTCTGCGAAGCAATAAATGTTCTATTGGTCGCACGTTTCGGCCTATAAAACTGTATGGCTTGCCATCCTTATATAGGAGGCAAAAGCATGGTGGTGATGTCCTTTTCTGACATCACTGAATATTCAAATTACAGCTGTCAAAACATAAAACTACTGAAGATGTCAACAACTGACATCTTCTTACAAAAGTTCCTAAGTGCTGACAAAAGTAAACTACTGAAATCCTACAACGACTGAAGAACAAACTCTTCAGTCATTTATAACTACTGATACTATAACAACTGAAGAACATGCTCTTCAGTTGTTGTACAACTACTGAAAGTAAATAAACTACTGAAAAGGAAAAACCACCACAACAACTGAAGAAGACTTCTTCAGTTGTTGTGACAAACTCTGAGTCTTCAGTACTCGGTCTTCAGACTTGGCTTCAGATGATATAACAACTGATGACTTCAGTAGATATCATCAGTTGTTGTCTTCAGTCTTTGTCTTCAGACTTTGTGCTTCAGTAGAAGGTCTTCAGTTCTTTAGTTCTTCAGCTTTTGATTCTTCAGTACTTGTCTTCAGTACTTGAAGTCTTCAGTACTTGTAAGATCAGTACTTCAGACTTCAGTACTTGGTCTTCAGTACTTTGGAGTCTTCAGCTGATATTCTTCAGTTCTTTGATCTTCATACTTTGTTCTTCAGACTTTGTCATAACAGCAGAAGGCTGGAGCTAAGATGCTCTCGAGTTTGACATTCAAGCAAGAGAACACAATAGCTGATGAGAGTCTTCAGATGTTCTCGAGTCTGACATTCAAGCAAGAGAACATTGTAACTGATGGGAGTCTTCAGCAGTTGTAGCAGTGGCATGTGGGACTTAGAGGTTTTCCTGATCTTGGCTCATTGGTTCTTTTGGTCCAACAAACTCCCCCTGAACCAATGCAGCCAAAACCTCTAATTATTGGATGTCCCACTTATTGATGGCATAAAGATTGGTCTATTTCCTTCTAGATCAGATTAGAAGTTGACCCAGATAAGCACTGGCCAGAGAGGTAGTCTCAAGTGTTTGTTTGGCTAAGTATGGATGGGAGCTCTGTCTTGGGGAATTGGACACAGAGCTGTTGCCCCATCCATGAGATCTACCTCCCTCGTACAAGCCGGTAGGATTCTCTACAGTAAGCCTGAAGAAAGATCATTTGTTCTTCTTTGGACAGGTCTTCAGGCTCACCTTCGAATAACCCCTCCCGACCGTACAGCTCTGAGAGGTACTTGACCTGTCTTCCATTTTTGAGCTCAAGTGTTGTGATTTGCCTATATGCAAATTCATCAGGGTGTTTACCCTCTAACAACAAAGTGAGCTCATTCCTACGGAAATTCTCAAGCTTCTTATAGACCAGACCCTTCCTAACCACCCTATTATCTAGCATTGAAAAGGGTGATTGGCCGGCTCTATAAGCTTTCTCGAATTCATCCACTATTTCCCAGGGTGTTATTACAATAGCCACAGAGATCTCTTCATCTACGATTCTCTTTAGCTGGCTTTTGTATCTCACAGGCATGTCCTTCTTGACTATCCTGTGAGCCACCCTTGGGTCAGGCCAAGTTCTCACCCTCTCCCTTTCATATTGAAAGGTTTGTTTGAGGGTGAATAACCTCAGAGCTTCTCTCTGCATGTTTATTATAGAGGTGGTAGCAGTATAACATTTGTCAATGCTTTTCAGCATTTCCTCATCATGTCTTTTCTGCTGCTCCTCCTCTTCTAACTTAACCTTCACAGTGTCCTGCTGTGAGGTGGGATTGATGGTTTGTGGTTTGGCTTTGGGTAGAGGTATAACTGCTGAGAGTGGCAGGCTATCCTCCTCATCATCCTCTTCTTCATCTTGCAGCCTCAGCACCCTTCTCTTCTTCTTCAAGGGTGGATCATTGGCTGCGGGTTTTGGTGGTAAAGGAGTTGGTTTTGTGGGTTGTGGTTGGGTTGTTGGTGTGGGAGTGTTGGCAGGCACTGCTAGCAGCCTAGAGATAAGGGCTGGTTTGGTTAGCTTGACTAGCAGTGTCCTGTTCCCAGCACCGGCTTCAGATAAGGCCTCTGCGACCAGTCCCTTTGTAAAATCACCAGCCGAACAAATCTTGGTGGTTATTGCCAAGAGTTTGTCCCTGGTCCATGCCTTAACATCAAGGACTGGTCTGCCCAGGTACTTCGAAGTGAACCTACTCATAGCCTCAAGTTTTTGTCTTTCCTCTTGGCTATGAGTAGTCCATCGGTACTCAATCTCTCTCCTCTCCATATTCCTGATCTCTTAATCTAGCAAAGCAGTGTCCTTGTCAAAGCCTTGCCTAAACAGCTGTTCAATGACTTTGTTCATTGAACGGTTATGCTCAGCATCAGCCTCCTTGACAAGGGCTACTAGATCAGGATCAGCCACCTTCTTTCCCTCTCCCTTATTCTTATCAGTGATACTGAAATCCTTTGGATTTCAGCCACTTCTATATGCTCTACCTCCCTCACTTTCCTCTTCCCCTTCTCCCTCATCCTACTACTCTCCTCAGCCAACTCCCTCTCTACCACCACCTCTTTTTCTGCCTCTTTCTCCTCCTCTCCCCTCTTCCTCTTGTCTTGCACTGATGTCTCCCCCTTTTTGGTTGCATTGGTTGGGGTTTGACTATCAGCAAGAGCCTTAGATATGGCAACCTCCACCATGGGTTGTATATATGTGGGAAGCCTCTCATCAAGGGTTTGAATAACTATATCTTTAAGGATTGGTGTGATGAGAGGCAGGGATTTCTGGAGGATAGCATCCAGCTGCTCAGGGGGGTTCTGTCCCTGAGAGCTGGTGCCAGAAGCAGGGGCTGGTGGCTGAGTTTGTGGGAGTGGCTCAGTGTCTGTGAGACCTTCGGGTGAAGGTGCCATCTGTGGGGTAGTGGTGGCAGATGGACTTCTATCCTGAGTCATTTGAGCAAGCAGCTCTTTGAGTCTGCTTATCTCATCCTCAAGGATAGTGTTTTGAGCTACTACATCGTAGAAGAAGCTCAGGTCATCATCAGCATGAGCTGAATCACCTGACCTCCTGACATTGTCAGGATGAACATGTCCTGAGTGTGGCTCAGTAATGACATGTGCCCCTTGTTCATGGTACTGGGGACTTCTGGCCTCAGGATTGGATCCATCATCGGCCATTGCCTCTGGTGAGGTCTTAGAGATGTTACCAGCTTCACCCTGCTCAGATATTGATGCAGGGGAAGTGGCAGCCTCACCAGATTGTTCTCTCTCCCTAGCCACACTGGGAGAGTGAACTGATTCTCTGTGATGTGGGCTCCGATCAGCACTTGTGCCCACCCCCTCTTCGGTTGTAGTCTCCCTAGTGGTAATAGGTTTCTGGGGAGAGGGTGGAGTGCTCAGATCAGTGAGCACTTTGGCTATAACCAATGTTGGGCTTAGTGGGGCGGTCTCCTCTGTATGTGGGCTAGAAGCAGTATGCACATGGGGAGGACTGTGCTCTTCAATGGCAGCCTCCTCAAGTGAGGAAGACCCCAGTAATGTGGTTGCCCCAAAATTGGTTGCATCAGGCTCCTGTTGAGAGGAAGCCTATGCGGTTGTGGTGGGTGGAGTCGTGGTACCTGCTGGGAGAATCGAACCAGCAGGCACATCCTGCCTTTGTGTGGCAGGGGCATCCTCAGGGGACTCATCTCCCTGAGTAGCCTTTTTGGGCTTCTTTTTGGCTTTTGGCTTGGTGGGGACTGTGGATTTGGAGGTGGAGGCTGTGGGTTCCAGCTGCGTGGGTTTTCGCAGCCGGCCAGCCTGTTTGAGTGTGGGGTCAGTGTTGTGCCTGGAGTATACCTCAGCTTGAACAGCCATGGCAGGGACCCCAGTGCCAACTAGTCCCTCAGCCTGAAGCTGGTATTCGATCATGGCCATTATGAACCGTGGATACAAGTTCCAACGGTTGGAAAAAGGTTTTGTGGCCATGTCCTTGAGTTCCAAAAATAAAAGATCAGTAAAATTTAAAGGTTGTTTCTCAAGGATAGAATACAATACCTGCTGCCACCTTGTGGACATCTGGTCCCACGAAGAGGTCTTGGGAGCCAGACAAACATTCACCATGTGGAAGATCAATCGTTGAGGGTCAGGGAAATGTTTCTTCAACAAGGTGGAGGCGGAGAGGTTACCCTGATAGTCATGAGATGTGAAGGAAAGATCAAGGGTACCTTTGGGGTAGGAAGTTGGGTGAGTGGCATCATCCAGCTCTAGGGTTTGGCGTAGAGCAGCTGGAGTGATAACCACGGGTTTGCCGTTGACGGAGGACCGGAGAGAGACCTCGGCATTCTGCTCTCCGGTTTGGACGGTGACATTGGTCCAAAACTCCGTCAAGGAGTCGGTGTATAGTGTGGGGTTCAAGAGAAAAGCCGTTTTGTATGGTGAGTCATGCATAAGGTCGACGGCTTGGTGAAATTTGGGCCATAATGGCGATTTGGTGAGATGGGCGACACAGTTGTGTCGAGGTTTCAGTTGCATGTTCGCCATTAATGGTGTATGGGAATTTCAGAGGTTTGTAAGGATTAGGTCAAGTGAGGAGTAAATGCTCTGAAGATGGGGTATTTATAGGGTAGGGCAAAGGTTGAAAGAAAACTACTGAAGGTTTTTGTGTTAGTTATTAGTTGTTGTAACAGCTGATGACGTGGTTTTAACCTTCAGTGGTTGTAACATCTGAGGACTTGGTGTTAGCCTTCAGTAGTTGAAACTACTGAGACCTTGGTTTTGCCCTTCAGATGTTGTGAACGTCTGAAGAGTTACTGTCAGTCTTCAGTAGTTATGAACTACTGATGACCTAGTATTCTTCTTCAGACGTTGTAACAACTGAAGACTTGGTGTTAGCCTTCAGTAGTTGTGAACTACTGAGATCAGTAGTTGTGAACTACTGAAGACATGGTATTGCTTCAGTTGTTGTAAACAACTGAGGACTTGGTGTTAGCCTTCAGTAGTTGTGAACTACTGATGTCAGTAGTTATAAACTACTGAAGACATAGTTTTGTCCTTCAGTTGTTTGTGTATGAAACAGCAGCTGTTGTTATCAGCTGATGTGAAATTACTCATCAGCTGTTTCCGTCAAATCAGTTGTTTCATACTAGCCTCGACATTTACTCATCAGCTCTTTGGCTGACTTTCAGATGTTTCATTGACCCTTAAGCTCTTGGGAATATGCCTTCAGCTCTTGTGATCAGATGTTCACAAGTGCTGATGAAGTTCTTCAGAGCTGGTGAACAAATTTTGTCTTCAGTATTTGTGTAAGAATACACATCAGTACTTGTGAGCAAAATTTGTTCTTCAGTACTTATTTATTGAAAATCATACATCAGTAGTTGTAATCCACTTCACTACATCAGTTTTTCAATAAATAATGTACATTAGTACTTTGAGTCAGTTTAGTCTTCAGTAGTTGTGAAAGAGCTGAAGACTAAATTACTCATCAGTACTTATATTTGACCTTTGCTCTTCAGTAGTTGTGAACTAAGAGTACCAGCATAGGTCAAATCATTCAAGCTGCAGCATACCAAGCCTTAGTACCAAATTTTGGAATGTGGCACTATCTAAAGGCTTAGTAAAAATGTCTGCAAGCTCATCAGCACTAGGCACAAACTTAGGATCAATCAGACCTTTCTCATAGCAATCCCTGATAAAATGATGTCTGATCTCAATATGCTTGGTCCTAGAGTGCTGGACTGGATTCTTAACAATACAAAGAGCTGAAGCACTATCCATTAATAATGGAGTCTTAATCTCAGTAATGCCATAATCCAGAAGTTGGTTCTGAAGCCAGAGTATTTGAGAGGTACAACTTGCAGCAGCAATATACTCAGCTTCAGCAGTGGATGTAGCAATTGATGTTTGTTTCTTACTCTGCCAAGAAACTAAACAATTGCCTAGGAATTGGCAACCACCAGAAGTGGATTTTCTGGTGACTTTGCATCCTGCATAGTCACTATCAGAGAAAGCAACTAATTTGCATGAATGCCCAGCTGAATACCAAAGTCCTAGTGATTGGGTACCTTGCAGATATCTAAAGATCCTTTTGACTGCAATCAAATGGGATTCTTTAGGTGCAGCCTGAAATCTAGCACAAGCACATGTTGAAAACATGATGTCTGGTCTAGAAGCTGTAAGGTACATCAAGGACCCAATCATACATCTGTAAAGGGTTTCATCAACCGCTTTACCTTTCTGATCAACATCTAGTTGTGTGATGCTGCTCATGGGAGTAGAACAGGGCTTACAAGTTTGTAAATCAAACTTATTCAACAAGTCTTTGGTATATTTGGACTGATGGATGAAGATTCCATCATCCTGTTGTTTAATTTGCAAACCTAGAAAGAACTGTAATTCTCCCATAGCACTCATTTCAAATCTTAGCTTCATAAGCTTTGTAAAATCATCACACAACTTTGGATCAGAGGATGCAAAGATGATATCATCAACATAAATCTGAACAAGGAGCTTATGTTGTCCCACAGTCTTGATGAATAAGGTTTTGTCAATGGTGCCCCTAGTGAATGTATTCTCAAGAAGAAAGGTTGAAAGTGTCTCATACCAGGCTCTAGGTGCTTGCTTCAGCCCATAAAGAGCCTTATCAATCTTGTACACCCAATCAGGATGTTTATTGTCCTCAAAGCCTGGTGGTTGACACACATAAACCTCTTCTTTGATTTTTCCATATAGGAAGGCACTTTTGACATCCATTTGATAAACCTTAAGACTGTGAAAGGCAGCATAAGCTAAGAACAGTCTAATTGCTTCTAGTCTGGCCACAGGTGCAAAGGTCTCATCATAATCGATTCCTTCCTCCTGTGCAAACCCTTGAACAACCAGTCTGGCCTTGTTCTTGACAATTTGGCCCTTCTCATCTGTTTTGTTCCTGAATACCCACTTGGTGCCTATAGCACACTTACCTTTGGGTAATGGAACAAGCTCCCACACTTGCTGTTTCTTGAATTGAAGTAGCTCAAGCTGCATAGCATCCACCCATCCATTGTCTCTTAAGGCAATATGATAGTTCTTTGGTTCTTGCTGACTGATGAAGAGAGCATAGAAGCAAAAGTTGGACAATTGATTCCTGGTTGAAACTCCAGCATGGATATCACCAATGATTTGTGAAGTGGGGTGATTCTTGAGCTCTTGATAAACTATAATATCTGTGCAAGTGTTTGTAGACCCATCAGCAGCAACAGATGGTGATGGAGATTCCTGAAACCATGTAGAGGATGGCAGCTCAAACGAAGTAGAGCAAGCAGAAATCTCATCAGCATTTGTAGTGGATGGAGCTGCTGAGGCTACAGGAGCATCAGGTTCAGTGAACTTAGGCAGGTTGTCACTAAACCTGAAGAGGTGAGTACTGACTTCATCATCTTCAGTACCACCAGGTGGAGATCTGTTGACAGGCTCAACAGATGGAGGTTGATAAGGAACATATTGCAGTATGTCCAGATCAAACAGCTCCACAGGGTTTTGTGGAATCTTGTCCTTTGGAGATTCATTGAACTTAACATGCAAAGTTTCTTCAACCCCCTTGGTTCTACAGTTGAAGACTCTGTATGCTTTGCAAGTTGATGAATAACCAACAAAGTACCCTGCATCCACCTTACTAGCAAACTTATGGAGTGGGTTGCTAGTGTTTAGAATGAAACAAGGACACCCAAAGGCTCTAAAGAATGAAATAAGAGGGGCCAAATGATGAAGAACTTCATAGGGAGTCTTCATCAACCTCTTATTTACTAAGGCTCTATTCTGTACATAGCAAGCTGTATTGACAGCTTCAGCCCAAAAGGTCAGTGGCAGCCCTGAGTCAGCCAACATTGACCTTGCTGCTTCAATGAGGGTCCTGTTCTTTCTCTCCACCACTCCATTCTGCTCAGGAGTTCTAGGAATGCTAAACTGCCTTCTAATTCCCTTGGACAGGTAGAAGTCATCAAGTGTGTGGTTTCTAAATTCTGTTCCATTGTCACTCCTCACACACTTGACCTGTAGGGAATACTGCTTTTCTACTTGTAACACAAAGTTCATTATTGTCTTTGCTGCTTCATCCTTGGAGTGCAAGAAGAAAGTCCATACAAACCTGGAGTAATCATCCACAATTACCAGGCAGTATTTCTTCTTTGCCATGCTCATCACTCTCACAGGACCAAAGAGATCCATGTGCAGAAGTTGTAAGCAGGCAGTGGACTTTGGTTCTTCTATTGAAGGGAATGAAACTTTATGTTGTTTACCTTTCAAGCAAGCAGTGCAGTCATCTTCACACTTGAACTCCTTCAGAGGCAATCCTCTTACTAAACCATGGCTTATAAGCTGATTCATGTTCTTGAAATTAACATGACCCAGCCTTCTATGCCATAGTGTAGACTCTTGAGGAGATGCCTTGGAGAATAGGCAAGGATGGCCTTTTAGATCCATCTTTTTGGAGAGATCTAAGGCATACACTCTTCCTGTCCTGTTGGCCTTCAGGAGAGTGTGTTCATCCAATGCCTTGTCAATCAAACTCAGAACTTTGGATGACAGAATCCTACAGTTCTGGCTTGTGAAAAGGGCAACATGGCCTTTGTCACACATTTGACTGACACTCAAGAGGTTGTACTTGAGATTCTCCACATGGTTAACATCATCAAACCTTATTTCCCCGTTGGAAACAAAGCCTTTTCCGACGATGTAACCCTTTGCATCATTGCCAAAGGAAACAAATCCCTTCTTTCCTTGAGAGTAGTCATTAAGAAGGGAGCTGCTTCCAGTCATATGCATGGATCCTCCACTGTCTACATACCAGATGCTTCTATGGCATGTTGAAGAACCCTGCAAACACAACCATGTGTTAGTTAGTCTTGGAGACCCAAACCTGCTTGGCTTTGGGTCTGTTCTCAGCTACAGGTGTAGCACTAACAGGTGTGTTGTGAGTGACAGCTTGAGGTGAAGAAGATGGTACAGAAGAGGAACCCTTTGGCTTGGACTTCCTTTTCTGTGGTTTCAACACAGGAGCATCTAAGTGGTTGACTCTTCCCACTAGCTGCTGAACCATCATCACCAATTGTGTCTGATTCTGTGATAGGGCTTTCAGCTCTTGAGACATATTGGAGTTTGCTGATGATGAGTTCCTATGTTGTACCATCTTTTTCTGAGCAACCTCAGCTGTTGCCTGAGTAATCCCTACCTTCTTGTATTTAACTTTGGGCCTAGGGATTTCAGGCTTGGATGTTGCCAGTACAAACTTGGTTTCAAACTCATTCTTCATTTTATTGATGCTCTCAGTAATTTGCTCCTTCTGTTTGAGTTTGGAACCCCTTTTGTACCAGCAATCATCAGTAAGATGATTGAACAAGCCACATATCTCACATGGCTTTTTCTTCATCTTATGCTGATCATCAGCTGAAGAGGATTTAACTGCTGAAGACTTGTTCTTCAGCTGTTTGTCATCAGTACTAGCAGTTTTCTTCCTAGTGACTGCTTTCCCGGTATCCTCTCTAGCTGTCTTCAAACCTTTCCTACTGTTAGTTTTCTTCTCTTTAGTGCTAACAGTATTTAGGGTTGGAACTTCAGATGTTGTCACTTGCTCTCTAGTACCTTCAGTACTACTAGTGACAACACCTGAGTTGATCAGCCTTTTGGTCATGTGACAATCTATCTCTGATGATGCTGATTTAGAGGATAGTAAGTCACATGATGAGAAGGATTGGTTATTGCTCTCCCCATCAGATTCAACTTCTGCTCTTGAAATGAAGTCTGTGGGAGGAGCAGTGTGATTATAACCAATGCCAAACTTCACATTGGAAGCTATTTGCTTGCTAAGAAGCATTTCAAAACCCTTGCAATATTGCACCCATCGATCACACTCAACTTGGGTGGTTGCAAGAGTTTCCTTGAGGTCCTTGTACTTCTCTAGAAGTACATCTTCCCTAGCTTTACTATCTTTGATTTGGCAGTTGAGCTTGTAAATCTCATCATTTTTATCTTTTAGAACAACCTCAAAATCAGCTTTTCTTTTGGAAATAGTGTGCTCAAGCTCAAGATTTTATCTATTAAAGCTACATTTGCTTCTCTAATAGAAGCAAATGCTGCTATGCATGACTCTGAACAAAGCTTGGCTTTTGCCTCAGTGGATACCTGAGATGAGGCATTGGATGATGACCCTTCAACAGAGTCAAGGGCCATCAGAGCAAGATTTCCAAAAGGTTGATCACCGCCATGTTGACCAGCATCTTGGAGTAGTGGTTCCTGACCAGATAGCTCTTCTGGTAGACTACTCCAGTCAACAGCAGTTGGGGTGAAAAAGCTTTGTTGTTGAGGTTGTGTGTGGTGATGAGATTGGGAAGAATGAGGCTCTGGAAGAGCATGAGGTGGTTGAGCCGGGGGTGCTTGAGGTTGACCAGGCTGAGGCATGTAGTAACAGGGGTAAGGATAAGGCATATGACCCTGTGGCACAAAATAAGCAGGTGGTGCTTGTGCTTGAGATGGATGGGGAGAACTGTAGGAAGGTTGCCCTTTGTGCTGTGAGCTATTGCTGGGAAAAGTCACAAAGGGTGCAGATGAGTTTGATCCAGATGATCTACACTCTCTTGCAAAGTGTCCAAGCCTTTGGCACTTGTGACACCTCAACTTGCTCTTGTCAAAACCAACTTTGGTTTTGCCAGAGAGTCCTGGGAATTTCCTACCAGTTCTTTTGTAGAACTTCTGAGAGCGGATATTTATCATTGCCATTTGGTTCAAAATATCCATCTCTTCCAGATCATCATCTGGAATGCCCTTTAAATCCTCCATCAGAAAACACAAATTGTCACCACCACCTCCTGAACTACTAACACCAACAAAAGCTTGTTCTGAGTTTGTAGAGAAATCAATATGCTCATCATAAGAATTTTCTGATGAAGCATATTCTGACTCATGACTTATCAAGGCAGCATTACCTTGGACAAAGTCATCAGCAAGTTTGCCAGAAGATGACAACTTCCTCTTTTGCTCTACCTCTCTCTCTCAAAAGTGAGTAGTTTCCCATGAAGTTGGGTGAGAGATAGAGTGTCAAGGTCAGCACTAGAGCGTAGGACAATGGTATATGTGTCCCATCTCTCAGGCAATGACCTGAGGAACCTGTTGTTCATCTGGCTTTTGGAGTACTCTTGTTTAACCATCTTCAGCTCAGAGATTAAACAAGAGAACCGCTCAAACTGCTGGGTCAGAGTCTCACCCTTTCTATATGAGAAAGTCTCATATTGTTGGGCAAGGATTTCCCTATTGTTTGCTAAGACCGAATCAGTTCCTCCAAATTGTTCCTTTAGAGCAACCCATAGGTCATGAGCAGACTCATGATGCAAGAGCCCTGAATATATCTCGTTTGGAATGGCCATGGCTAAAATTCCATGGGCTCTAGCATCAATTTCAAACAGCTTTAGATCTTCGTCCGAATACTGTTCAGGTTTCTTCGCAACCTGTTCATTAGATTCCGGGACGTTCACCATAGGCTTGTATGGCCCATGCACCACTGACTTCCAACAACCAGCACTGTTGACAGCCAAGTGGTGCAGCATACGTCTTTGCCATATGTTATACTCGTTCCTAACCAGCATCGGAGGCTTGGTTGCGGAACCAGTATTGTGAGGATCATTGGTTGGTGTTGTCATCTCAGGGTTTGGTCAAGAACAGTTTAAACACGACAATCGTAACTCAAAACCACCAAAAGACCTCAGATTTTGGCCGGAAACAGCAGAAACTCACTCTCTATGACTAACTCTTGCAAATTGCTAATTCGATCAAACTGAGAGATCAAAAGAGCAGTTTCAAATGATCAATGGTAAGATCGATCAATGATTAACCTGCTCTGATACCATTTGACAGGATCTCAGCCTCCCGTGTTGATCAATTAGATTATGTTTGCAGCGGATTTAGCACATTAATTAGCAATTAAAGCAAGAACATAAAAGATATTGCAATTAAAGCATAAACATAGAGAGAGAAGAGTTCTGCGAAGCAATAAATGTTCTATTGGTCGCACGTTTCGGCCTATAAAACTGTATGGCTTGCCATCCTTATATAGGAGGCAAAAGCATGGTGGTGATGTCCTTTTCTGACATCACTGAATATTCAAATTACAGCTGTCAAAACATAAAACTACTGAAGATGTCAACAACTGACATCTTCTTACAAAAGTTCCTAAGTGCTGACAAAAGTAAACTACTGAAATCCTACAACGACTGAAGAACAAACTCTTCAGTCGTTTATAACTACTGATACTATAACAACTGAAGAACATGCTCTTCAGTTGTTGTACAACTACTGAAAGTAAATAAACTACTGAAAAGGAAAAACCACCACAACAACTGAAGAAGACTTCTTCAGTTGTTGTGACAAACTCTGAGTCTTCAGTACTCGGTCTTCAGACTTGGCTTCAGATGATATAACAACTGATGACTTCAGTAGATATCATCAGTTGTTGTCTTCAGTCTTTGTCTTCAGACTTTGTGCTTCAGTAGAAGGTCTTCAGTTCTTTAGTTCTTCAGCTTTTGATTCTTCAGTACTTGTCTTCAGTACTTGAAGTCTTCAGTACTTGTAAGATCAGTACTTCAGACTTCAGTACTTGGTCTTCAGTACTTTGGAGTCTTCAGCTGATATTCTTCAGTTCTTTGATCTTCATACTTTGTTCTTCAGACTTTGTCATAACAGCAGAAGGCTGGAGCTAAGATGCTCTCGAGTTTGACATTCAAGCAAGAGAACACAATAGCTGATGAGAGTCTTCAGATGTTCTCGAGTCTGACATTCAAGCAAGAGAACATTGTAACTGATGGGAGTCTTCAGCAGTTGTAGCAGTGGCATGTGGGACTTAGAGGTTTTCCTGATCTTGGCTCATTGGTTCTTTTGTTCCAACAAGAACTGCTCTCTATCTTTTGTAATCGTCTTTTGCTATCAATGAAATATGAATTTTGTTGATTTTGCTTGATTTGATTACAATTGCTTGTATTTTGCTTTGAATTGTTCATATAATTGTTACAGATTGCTCTAATTGATCCTATCTGCCTTTTATAGATGAAGACATGATGCGGGACCACTCGCATGATGTGTACGTATTCCACATCTGCCTTTTATAGATGAAACTTGCCGTTTATTTTGATGTATGCACTATCTAAATCTTTATGTGATATATACATATGTGTTGTATGCTATATAATATGTTTGTTTGCTATTGTTATTGCTTTTGTTATCGAGTCGGGGGTCTCTTTGGAAGCGGTCTCTCTATCTCCCAAGATAGAGGAAAGACTCGCCACCACCTACCCTCCCAGACCCTGCTCTTGAGTGGGATATACTGGTTTTGTTTGTTTGTTTGTTTGTTTGTTTGATTTTCAGGATGGGAGGATCCTGAGCAGGCACAATAGCACCGTTCAACTCTACCCCGTCACCTCTCTCAATAAAGCAACCGCGTTTGTGGCATCATCCGAGTCGTCTACTGGTTTTTCGCATCCTCGGCTTGGTCATCCCGGCCAACCCGTCATGAATTTTTTGTCTTCTAGTAATTTGATTTCTTGTAGTAAAAAGTCTATTATTTTGTTTTGTCACTCTTGCCAAATTGCAAAACATAAACGATTGCCTTTTGATTTATCTTCTTCGGTTACCATTTTACCCTTTGACATCGTGCATTGTGATTTGTGGACATCACTAATCCCTAGTAAAGGGGGATACAAATATTATATGATTTTAATTGATGATTTTTCTCACTACACGTGGATATACCCGTTAAAATTCAAATCCGAAACCTTTGGAAAGTTCACCCAATTTCAAAAATACATACACACCCAATTTAACCTACCTATTAAAAGCTTTCAATGTGATAAAGGTGGTGAGTTTGATAACCTCAATTTTAAATCCTATGCCACCACCCAAGGACTATAATTTCGATTTTCTTGTCCACACACTTCCCAACAAAACGGGAAGGCGGAACGCATGATCCGCCGCCTTAACGAGATCATGCTCTCTCTTTTAGCTCATGTGTCCCTGCCACCACACTTTTGGGTTGAGGGACTCCATGCCTCGGTCTACCTACACAACATCCTTCCATCCAACCTCTTACAATACCACACGCCTACATCCATTCTTTACCGAAAACAACCCTCCTAATATTTATCTAAATTAACCACTCGGTCAAATAGGGTTGACCGGATACCAAACTTGCGTATTAAGTTATTTACACAAAGGTCATGTTATTTCAATAATAATCTTAAAGCTAATTACAGGGATGGTCCCTGTACTTAGGCAATACTACACCTTTAGTCCTCACCTTTCTAAAATTACCCATATGCTCCCTACGGTTCACAAGCAGACAAATTTTAAAAGAACGGAATCGAGCCTTAAGGCGTTTTCCCTTCGCCTCACGAGGCGTAAGCCTCGAGGCTAAATGAGGCGTAAATAATAAATAAATATAAAAATTATATATCTTAAAAAATAAGCATGATTTATCTAACCACATACTAGTCTTTATAAACATCAACATATTGATTAGCTAACTTAGAACAATTCAACGGTTGTTAAAAATATATATAGTCCAACAAAAACTTAATAACCTAATATAAAAAACAAATTCAAATTAAAAGTTGAATACTTTCTCTCTGCACATCAGTACAATCCCATCCCATCACTTTCTACAGAACAAAATATTTACTTTACTTTTGTTGGTCAAAAATATTTACTACACACATTCACGTACCATCACTCACCTAACCACCCTTTCTCTTCCAACTCTATCTCTTCTCCACTACACAAATCTAAAGATTTCTATCATTTCCTAATATATAAACACAAACGACTTCTGCAAAGAAAGAACCAAAAAAGAAAACCAGAAAGCCAAAGTTTCTACTCGCGGCTCACGTCAAGGCAGTTTTGACTGGAAGTTGCAAAAGAGTGGCCGGAATTTGGCCGGAATCTTCGCGGGACCTGCGCCTAAGTTTCTACTCATCAGGTCCGCGTCACTCCCGCCTCACCTTTTTTCAAACCGCCTCGCCCTAAGAGGCGTACGTCTCATCTGAACCCTATGAGGCGCCACCTCAAGTACAGTTTCTTATCGCCTCACCTCAAGGGGGCCTCGAGCGTACGCCTCGAATGTTTTTTTAAACCATGCAAGCACATAACAACAATGGTCCTTGACGGATGGTTGTTAAGTTTTTTTTGTTTGATTTTCATAAATGACCAATATGTTGCCATAGTTTGGATTGAGATAGCTTGGAGAAAAAGTTGGAATTATTTTGGATCGAGATACTATGTTTAGAGTTAAAAATAATTTAGTTTGTTTAGTTCGGTAGTATATTAAGAGATTTTATTAGGTAGGATTAATTATAAAGAATTGTCTCTTTATTAGATTGTGTGTCTTGGTGATTATACCATTGTTTTAGTTATAAATAGAGGTGTAAGGATCAACGTAATGTGTGGTTTTAGATCAATATGACAAAAGAGTCATGTTCGAAGTTGGGTCCCCAAACCCAGTTGACAATGTGTGTGCTCGATCTAATTGATTTCAACAATTGGTACCAGAGACAAAGAGACGAACAATCAAAGACCTGTAAGAGGAGACGATCAAGTCTCAGAAGACGGTGAAGATAATCAAGATCAACAGAGGACTATGAGCAACAAGGATAAGACTGAGACCACCAAAAGGAGACGAACTGTGTGTTGCGTGATAACTCATAAACTAATGATCTTAGAAGATTTTATGCACTACAATACTCTTTAAGCCGTTTGACATGTTTCTTTTAAGCTAAACCTTAATTTGCCACGTTAGATATAAAACATAGACCATATCGACCTATTCAAAAAGAAATGTGACAAAATTGTCAACTCTATATTTTAGCATGGTTGTAAAAATCGTTAGGTAGTAGTCGGGCGGTGGGGTACCGCCTAGGGATTAATCGGGATTAGTCGAGATTAAATGGATTGAAATTTTATATGTAATTTATGTATATATCTATACTATATTAATATGCATTGAGAAGGGCAAGAAAGTCATTTAACACAATTCTCTTACATTACACCTCTTGATGCATAAGTTACAAGTTTACAACCCATTAACCTATGTCAACCTATTTTTGAATACTATCCTTTCGAGAAAACAGGAACAAGGTACCATCACCATCACCTTCCTTAGAATCAGGTACTAGAATTGATTTAAGTTTTCAAAATTCAAACACACCTATATATTGGTTGAAGGGCGCCGATAGTGGAGACGGTAGTCCTGATGCCTTTCAAGATCCCATCAACTAAAGGTTATGATCGTAGTTTGATGTTAACCTGCAATTAGCTTGACTTTTGTAAGATGCATCGATTACAAGTGACCACTCAAAGCGTATTATGACGGCGATGCCTCCCGATTATCCAACCGAGAGGTCTATTCCGCTTGTTACAAGCTTGATGGCGATGGTGGTTATGAAGGCGGATGACAACGGCCCACGTGATTCGAGTAAATAATATGGCTATCTGTGAATGATAAACCAGGTTACTACGGTAGGGCTTGAAGTCCTGTGTAAATTTGAAGTGTTGGAAGCAGTGGTAAAGTATGTCATCATCAACCTGCAATTTGCAATAAGGTAAATCATGCTAAAAGAATGTTTTTTCCTAATGTATATTTTCATTTTTTTTGCTCGACTTAGAGAGTTAAAGTGAATAGGGATTTTAGGTTTTGGTATTTTGTATTTTGGCAGGTGACTTAATCGGAAGCGGGAATGAAGGAACAACAAAGTACTTGCAATTTGGCTTTGGGTGACTACTTAAGTTTCATTGTTCTAGTATCTAGAAGGTTTCTCAATCACGTTATAATTTTAGGTTTATATGTATTTGAATGTTAATTCTAGGTTTTTAGTTTTTTGAGTGTAGTGAAATTAATTAGCCATAAATTATGTCTCTAAGTCGTAGCGCCCACACTGAGGTTCGTCGAAACCGTTAAATGGTGGTCGTCACTGCGTAGGAAGGAAGGGGGGGAGAACAACATGGTTGAGATTCCTCGAAACAAGAGAAAGGAGAACTTGCTTAAGAAGCATCAACTGATGTCGTCATCACAACCACTATCTACTAGTGCACCTGTTAAACCTTCACAATTGATGTTTTTATGTAGAACTGTTATTGGATTTTTAAAATCTCAAAGTCAATAGCTTTTTGTACAGGTAGTATTACGTTGACAATGTCGTTATGTTGAGTGTTAAGTTTTATAAGTTGTGCTACTTGACTTTTAAGGGATGCTTAATATGCACAGAGTTTTCAAGCTCATGTTCTGCTTTTTAATAAGACATATCGATATTCGTATTAATGGATATAAGATGGTAGAAAATATTAACCACATTTGCTTAATGCACTAAAATGACGAATTTGATCATTTTACTTGGGTCATATGCCGATATAGATGTTGATAATTAACTTATGTTCTGGAAACAAGTAGAGAAAATTCATCCTAGATGTGAACATATGATTTGGTGAAAGGATGTCAGTAAAGGTTCTAACAATGAAGATCAAGAGAAATCCATTGCTGTGAAAACTCATTCAATGTTTTTTAGAATTCTTAAAAATATGTACCGGTTTTTTTAACTAGTTTCTTAGTATGGCTGACGAATATTACTATTCATTTACATGGGATAAATAGAAAAAAAGATGAAGCGGAATAGGAAAAGGAAACAAAATCAAAGCATTTATGAAGCTGAGGTATCGTTGCTATCTTACATATCAATTATCATGGGTGGTTAGTTATCTTTAAGATTACCAACTAGGAACCACTATATATTTGCCATTATTTGTAACTATTATGAATCAGGTTACCTGATCAGTAGAAATAATTAATAGTTACAAATCCAAAGTATCTACCTTGTTTTTTAACCAGTTTAGAAACTAAATTGTCTCAGGTGGTGTTTGTTTTTTAAAAAAACCTCTTCCCCACATCTTCATCTGCGCACACACAGACGCGGGAAGAGGTTTTGAGTGCACAGACTGTTTGTTTTTTGGAAGACGTTTCATTAAAAAACGTACGCGCGTGGTCTTCTTGGTGCAGACATGGACTAGTGTCTTCAGGCGGGAAGACATTTCATCAAACCTCTTCTCCTTTCACAAAAACCTTTTTAACTCAAATAGCAGCCCCTCTCCTCCCGCAGCCCGCCTCTCCTCCTGCAGCCCGCCTCTCCTCTTGCAGCCCCCCCTTCGCGCCACCTCTCCCTCCGTCGCGCCGCCTCTCCCTCCGCCGCGCCGCCTCCCCCTCTGCTTCGACCGCAACCATCATCATCTTGGGTCCACCACACCTTCTTCAACCGACCGCAACCACTCTAGAACACAACCATCGAGCCCCCCAATTCAACAATCGACCGAACCCCAAATCAACAGTCATCACCGTTCGACCTTCCACCACCATCGCGAACATCACCATCGACCGACTTCAACCTGTCAACCGAACACCTGTCGACCGACCACCTAAAATCCAAAATCAACCACAACCCAAATCATCTTCAGTCAACCTTCGATCATCATCATCGACCATCATCGACCTTCTTCGATTTTGTATTTGTTTCTTCTTGAAATCGAGGGTAAGAACAGAGAAAGCATCGAGAGTTTTGTGAAATTGGGATTTCAATTTGGTTTCTTTTGTTTACTTTGTCCTGCAATATATATGATATTTATATTAATTTTAACTTAACCGACTCATATGATCTATGGGTTGTGTGGTTATGATGATTGTGATTTGAAACATTGATCTAAAATATATATAAAAGTGATAATCAATTATATTATGATTTGTTTTATTAATAAGATATAAATTTGATTGTGTGATTATGCTGATTGTGTGGTTTTGATTGTTTAAAAAATAGGTTTAATTTAATTACAGAATATTTTAGCATTCTGCAGATGTTAAAAAAACAAACAGTATTTTTCTTGCAGACTGCAGACGTTTGGTCCACCTCTTCTGCTGCAGATGTCTGCAGATGTGGTCCGCAGACCGCAGATATTTTCCTGCAGAAAAAACAAACAGCACTTTAGTATGGTCGACGAATATTACTATTCATTTACATGGGATAAATAGAAAAAAAAGATGAAGCGGAATAGGAAAAGGAAACAAAATCAAAGCATTTATGAAGCTGATGTATCTTTGCTATCTTACATATTGGTTAGTTATCTTTAAGATTACCGACTAGGAAACACTACATATGCGCCATTATTTGCAACTATTATGAATCAGGTTACCTGATCAGTAGAAATAGTTACAAATCTAAAGTATCTACCTTCACATTTGTATGAAAAAATGATCAAATTGCTTTTGTATCCTCATAGTAATGAAGTCCCTCTGCAAGTTTACTATTGAATCACTTATGTTTATATATTAAAACTTTATTGACATCCACGTATTTGAGATTGGACTTCAGGAAGTTGCTTGACAAAATTGTTTTTATAATTATCTAATTCCTAGAGGTGTTGAATTTTGAATTAGTAATTAGTATTAGGCTGCAATTAGTCTCCTATTTTAACTTCTTTTAACCTGTTATTTCAATTCCCTTTTATATAACTGAATCTCAAAAAACCACCCTATTATAAAATCATAAAGTGACTTGATTGTTGACTTCTTCTATTGCTGTTCAACTAATATATTATTGTCATGTCTATTGTATTATGTTACTTAATCGTTTTTAACTTTTTCAATCTGATTTTCAGAAACAAAAGCACCCATAAAAAAACCTAAGTCTATGAATTGTTACGTATTTTGAATGTGTGCTATCACTACAAAAACATCTTCATATTTAAGACCAACATGAGGTGGGGGTACTAAGAAAACGGATACCATTAAGCCGAAAGAATGATACCTATATTAAATTACAAACTGCAGGATAAATCATTGATCTCTTGTTTTGTGTTTCATTACAACTAGGGTTTAATTTATTAATCATACTATGAAAGATAATTTGATGATTGATGTTGTAAGAGCACCAACTATGATATGTAGTTTAAATTTACATTTAAATATTTTATTACTTATTTTTAGACTTTTGCAGATTTCTTTGTTGCTTCAGAAGAGTTGCAGAAGTCATAAGGTTATGGGTACAACTAGAATCTAATATTCTTGATGAGGCTAATTGGTAGAAAACATGCTAAAATGAATTATCTCAAGAAATATTCAATGTCGTCAATTTACTTTAGGTGTTGGTGTTAGGATCACAAATAGAGAACAATAAACAATAACAGAGACACGAGAGATTTATAGAGATTCGGTCGCGTGTGCAACCTACGTCCTCTTGGGGCAACTAGGGTTTTCTTTTTATCGAGTGATAAAGATTACAAGTACAATGAGAATATGAGATGTATATATAGACTACAATTAGGGTTAATCCCTTTAGTTAATAATTTAACTGAACTGGGCCTAATTAAAACTTCGGTCGGCCGAGCCCAACTGCTCCAAATTAATTCACCCGAAGCCTACACCCAACAGTTGGTCTAGAATATAAAATTCCTAACAATGTAGTAGTTGAAAATTTGATTTGCTGCATTTTGTTGTATTTGAGAAGATTACCAACGCCCTTGTAAAGGCTTAAGTGGATGTGATCCCCAAAGTGGAAATAAGAATTAAGAAGTATGAAAGAAACGACCTAGAGACATCAAATAATGTTTGGATCTTTAACTTAAACATAATGTGATATTGAATAAAAGCATCGTGCAATGAACTATTATTTTAGACCGAAGTTGTCATAGTGTTTTGATGTCATTATGCTCTTTAAAATTTACAGTAAACACATTAGATGTTGAGTGTTTAGGAAAATTGATAGTCAATCATGTTACAATTAGTTGCATATTATCATTCACAACTTGCTATCAAACCCCTAATTAACTTGCGGTCTGTTATTGTTGTTGACGGGTTATAATTAAATATTTTTTTATGCAACTCATTTTGATAGGGGTGGCCCTGAGGAGGGGGCGGGGTGGGTGACCGCTCAGAGCCTAATCTCCTAACGGGCTCTAAAATTTAAAAAAAAATTATATTAGATATATATAAATGTATGGATTTAGAAAAAAAACTATAAACTATTAATAAACTTACTAACGGATCCAATAACATTTTAATTATTTTAGTCTACTAAACCTTTATCTTAGAGCTCACTTTTTAAGTAGTTTAACCCAATTATCATCGTATTATGAAATTTTTATATACAAGTTATTTGTTTTAAACTATCTTTATAAATTTTATTATACGGGCCCATTTTTTGTTTTAGCCTCGAGCCCCGAGTCTCTTGGAAATTGTCGGGTCGGCCCTGTATTGTGGTGTTACCTTCGCATCGCGCGGGTATCCATCTAGTGTATATATGTGTATATGTATACATATATAATTAAATTCAAAAAGATTCAAACATTAACATATTTTGACCAACTTTGATCAAAATTTGACTGATTTTAACCAAAATCTGGGCAGTTTTGACTAATTTTGAAAAAAAATTTGACCAATTGACTGATTTTGATCGTTTTTTACCAATTAGGTCCAACTAGGTCCGATTTTTCCGACAAGGACCGACTACCAATTAACCCACCGATTATGTGAAATCGCCAAGGTTGGTGGCCGATTTCTGATTAAGACTGATTTTTACAACACTGCATTTTAGGTATTGAGTTAAACATGTATACAACCCTAAAATCTATTTTGGTGCGGTATATGATTTCATGAAACCAACAAATTTTAACAATGCAAAGATAGATTCACCCTAAAAAGTAATCAATTAGATAAGAAATAAAACTTCAGCTCACAGTTTTTGGCAAGTGAGAGCTTTCAAGCAAAAGCATGATTTCTTCAATTTGCTCACGATTCTTCCACATGTTCTCATCCATTTTGTGTGGTGGTTTGGATTCTGTTTCTTGCATCAATAATCTATCCCCTGAGACATATTGATTTATTTGTTTGTCACTAAAAGCCTAGAGACGATTACTGTCCTAGCAAACTCACTATCACAAACACATTTTAACCATATAAATTATAAGTGTGTGTCACACTTATTTAATCTCCAGTATGAAGGGTTTCAGACTGTAATTTTTAGTGAGTTTAACTAACATTTCTCCCTGTGCAAGTGAGTGTTTGGAAACACTTAAAACCATCAAAAATGGTCAATTATAGTACATCTAAAACCATCAAAAGTGGCATTACAGCTACAAAAAGCACATCCCAAAATTAAACTGATTATCGATTTGTGAAGATTCAATATTGCATAATAGCTTTTAAAATAGACATCAAATCATCCACCTAAGCAAACTAAGTTCTTCAGGATGCACAGACATCGCATATAAAAATCTCTAACTTGTCAATCGTGTACTCTTCGATTCCATGTCTAACAATTTTCGAGCAAGAAGAACTAATGTGTTTACTCGAGTCTTGAGTGACAACCATATATAAAATAAAATAAAAAAAATAAAAAAGAACTGGTACTATTTAAACCTGCATTTTGAAGGGTTACAAATTCATGGATCATCGGATTACTACACTTGTTTCACAAAGCCTAATGAAGACAAAAACTTAACAATTCAAACAGTGGGAAGTTAGCAATAGTTTCCAGGAATATCATAACGGCTCCACGAATAAATTTAGAAGCATAACATGTAACAGTTAACAATGCGTAGAGAAAATAAAAGAAATAATTATCACCTTCGGGGAGAGGAGAACCGTCATAGAGGTGTTTGAACATGTTGTAAAGCTCTTCGGTAAGACGAGAGACGTCGGACGAAATGGGGGGAAATGGGTATTTACACTACAAGAAAAGTGGTTTTTTGCGACCACATTTTTTGCGGCGATATTAAGATCGTCGCAAAAGGTTCGGTAAACGACAAAAATATTTACTTTTTTGACTTTCTCGGTCAAAAAGATTTTTTGCGGCGATATTTTCGTCGCAAATAACCAAAATAATTTTTCTTTTAATTTTTTCCTTTTTTTGACAACTTTCTTAAGAGCGGGAAAATTCCCGGCAACCTTTTTGCGGCGATATTTCGTCGCAAAAAAGATTAAATAATAATTAATTTTTTTTTTATTTTTTATTTATTATTTGCGGCGATATTTCGTCGCAAAAAATAATATATATATTTAATTTATTTTTCTTTTATTTAAAGAGAGTCGTCGCAAAATCTTTTTTGCGGCGATATGTCGCCGCAAAAAGCTTCTGCACAGTTTTAATACGTGATTTTTAGATCTGGTATACAATCCTCACCCCCATTCACAGTTTTAACACCGCATTCCCCACCCCCATTCACAGTTTTAACACCGCATTCCCCCCATTCACCGGCGACCGGCGACCGGCGACCGTCAACCACTCCCGCTCCCGGCGACCGGCCACACCCGCTGCTGCACCATCGCGCGTCGCTCCACCACCGCCATTTCAAACAGGCTGCGCTCCACCACCGCTGCTCCGCTGCTCCACCACCGTCGCTCCACCACCGCCGCCGCCTCCTTTGCACCGTAGCCACCACCATCACTCTTGATTTCAGGTAATAAACTGAATTTTACCTAATTTTATGTTAAGTTTTAGTTAATATTTTGAAATTAGGGATTTTGTGTTCATTTTGCCTAATTTGTAGTTTTTATGGTTATGAACATGGATGTTTAGCTTAGTTAAGATCAAGTAATATGTGTGTATGTATGTATTTAACAATGTATATTTAAGTGTGTTAATTTTGTGTTAATATGTGGTTCTTGTTTAAGAAAAAATATGTGTATGTTTATGTATGTGGTTATGAAATTAGGGTTAGAAAGTTTATGAAATTGTTAATAAAGTTTAAGAAAAAATGTGTTTAAGAAAAAAGTCTAAGAAATTAGGGTTAGAAAGTTTATGAAATTGGTTCTTGTTTAGAAAGTTGTATGTGTTTAATATGAAAGTTTATGTATGTGTGTATGTTTATGTATGTGGTTATGTATGTGTTAATATGTAGTTATTTGCGGTTTTGAAGTTTATATTGTTTTGAAATCATGGATGTTGAACTTAGTTAAGTTGAAATCATGGATGTTGAACTTAGTTGAGTTGAAATAAGATGTATATGTGTATTTATGTATGTGTGTATGTTTATGTATGTGGTTATGTATGTGTTAATATGTATGTTTATGAAAAAATATGAAATAACATGTGTGTATGTATTTTAATCATGGATGTTGAACTTAGTTGAGTTGAAATAATATTGTGTTAATTTATAGTTATTTGCGGTTTTGAAGTTTATATTGTTTTGAAATCATGGATGTTGAACTTTGTTAAGTTGAAATCATGGATGTTGAACTTAGTTGAGTTGAAATAAGATGTATATGTGTATTTATGTATGGATGTTGAACTTAGTTAAGTTGAACTTAGTTGAGTTGAATTGTGATTAAAATGGATGTATATGCGTATTTGTGTATGGATATATATGTGTATGTGTGTATGTATGTTAAATTGTGATTAAAATGGATGTATATGTGTATTTATGTATGGATGTATATGTGTATTTATGTATGGATGTATATGTGTATTTGTGTATGGATGTATATGTGTATTTGTGTATGGATGTATATGTGTATGCGTATATATGTGTATTTATGTTTGTATTTCCCTAGTTTTAAATGTGTTAAGATAATTAATATTTGTTTGTAGACGCAGTTATGACGATTGATAAGACTTGGACTACTTTAGAAAATAAATTTTCTAAAGAATATCTGATTGGTCTTAAAGCATTCATGGAAAGGTGTAAGAATTATATGAATAGCCAAAATAAAGCTCGATGTCCGTGTAATAATTGCAATAACAGTTATTGGTTTCCTCTTCCAACAATAGAGCGCCATATACATAATAATGGTTTTTGTCGATTTTACAAAACGTGGAGGTATCATGGTGAATCATATGTTCCGTCACCGGTAGTTCCAGTCATACCTCAAACGACAGACCCAATACATGATTTTATTAACGATGTTCGTCAGGAGAATGTCCCACAAGAGGACAACACATACGACGACGACGAACCAATGAACACAACAGATACACCGATTGATACAAATGATGAACTTGCTGAATTACTGAAACTTGCCGACACCGAACTATACCCTGGTTGTGACTGGATGTCTTCATTGGATTTCTTGGCAAAACTGAGTCACATGAAGGCCATCAATAAATGGACCGATACATCGTTTGACCAATTGTTAGAATTTCTGAAAACTGCATTTCCGCTTGCTAAAATCCCACCGTCAAACTATGAAGCCAAGAAGATAATGAAGAAAGTTGGGTTAGGATATGAATCGATCCACGTTTGTAAGAACGACTGTTGTTTATTTTGGGGGAAGGATAACCAAGATTTGCAAAAATGTCCAATATGTGATGAAAGTAGATGGAAGGACGCAAACACTAAGGGGAAGAAAGTTGCCAACAAGGTTATGCGTTACTTTCCATTAATTCCTAGATTAAAGCGTATTTATAGCTCAAGACACACTGCAAAGCATATGACATGGCATGCTTCTGGACGTTGCACGGAAGATGGTAAGTTACGTCACCCGGTGGATGGTACATCATGGAAAGAATTCGATTCAATGTATCCTGATTTGCCAAAGAACCTAGAAATGTTAGATTAGGGTTGGCTGCTGATGGCTTCAATCCATTTGGGAACATGAGTACGTCGTATAGCATGTGGCCGGTAATACTGACAACATACAATACGCCACCATGGTTATGTATGAAAGAGTCTTCATTCATGCTGACGTTATTAATCCCTGGCCCTAAATCACCTGGGAAGGACATTGATGTTTTTTTAAGACCATTGGTTGATGAATTGAAAAGTCTTTGGTCGGACGGAGTCGTGACAAAAGATGCAGTTACAAACACTTTCTTCACATTACGTGCAATGCTTTTATGGACTATCAATGATTTCCCTGCTCGTAGTAGCTTGTCTGGTTGGAGTGGACAAGGTTACTTTGCATGCCCAACATGTAAGGAAGACACTCCATCTGTTCATGTATTGGGAAAAACTGCTTATGTTGGACATAGAAGATGGTTACCAACAAATCATAAATGGAGGAAGGACAAGTCATTCAATGGTCAGAACGAGACTAGACGTCCTCCTAACAGGAAAACTAATGATCAGATTTTGGAACAACTTAATAAATTGCCGCCCCGTATTTCTGGGAAACATGTTCAGTTTGGTGGTAAGAAGAGAAAACGTGATTCCGATGTTGAATTGAATTGGACCAAGCGTTCTATTTTCTTCGAGCTTGAATATTGGTCTTCAATTCAACTAAAACATAATTTGGATGTCATGCATATCGAAAAGAATGTGTGCGAGAGTTTGTTGAATACGTTGATGATGAACAAGGAAAAATCCAAAGACACTAATAAGGCAAGAATGGTGTTAGAACAATGGAACATTCGACGTGACTTGTGGCTTGTAGATAACGGTCGCGGTAAGCTCTCAAAGCCTCATCCCAAGTTCTCTTTCTCAAACGCCGAAAGGAGTCTTTTTTGTCAATTCATTAAGGAAGTAAAACTACCTGATGGTTTTGGCTCTAACTTTAAACATAAGGTAACCGATAATGATACCCAAATAACGGGGATGAAATCACATGATCATCATATAATGATGCAACGGTTGCTTCCGATTGGTGCTCAAGCGTACTTGGATAAAAACATTTCAACACCAATAATTGAGATGTGCTTATTCTTTAAGCAACTTTGTGCTCGGAACTTGATGTCATCTGACATGCAAGATGCTGAGGAGAAGTTGATTAAAATTTTGTGTTCTTTCGAGCAAATATTTCCTCCGTCATTTTTTGACATAATGATTCATTTGGTTATGCATTTACCTGAGGAGGCCATTCAAGGTGGGCCAGTTTATATGAGGTGGATGTATCCATTTGAAAGATACATGAAAAAGCTGAAAAATTATGTTAGAAATAAGGCTAGGCCTGAAGGTTCCATTGCGGAGGGGTATGTCGCAGATGAAGCCTTAACTTTCTGTTCAAGGTATCTTGACGGTGTACCGACGAGATTTAATCGGCCGGACAGAAACGAAGATGCCCCAGTTCCCACACGTGAGTTTTATGTCTTCCAATCGCTATGCACACCTATCAGCAAGGGGGTTGATAAAAAAATGGATGGTGTGCTTTGGGCAAATCTAAATTGGTTTGTTCTTAACAACAGCTCTGAGATCGAAGAATACAAAGAGTAAGTATTTTCTATTTCGGGTTGTGTTTTCGTAAGTTATCTTTATAGTGATTATTATTAACGCAAGTAACATTATTTATAGTGAATTTATTACTCAAATGCCGCATGGAACTGACTTGGAAGCAAATTTTCCTAACTGGTTTAAACAGAAGGTAAACTCATTTGTGTATAAAACCGATTATACAAACCGATCATACAAATTTTTCTAATTTTCTCTTATTTCAAATAGATCAACCGTCGGCGAGTAAATGATGAATCTAGTGTTAGTTCTCAGTTATTTGCTTTAGCAAATGGACCACGACATGCAAACTCTTACACCGCTTGTATAGTTAACGGTGTGAGATTTGTAGTTCATAGCCGAGACGTACGCCGTACAACTCAAAATAGCGGCATCTCAACAAATGGTCAAGATGGAACAAAGTATTACGGTTTGTTGGAAGAGATTCTGGAGCTAGGCTATCTAGACCGTTGTAAGGTTGTGTTGTTTCGATGTAAATGGTTTAAAACTAATAACAACAAACTTTGTGTCATTAAGAATAACATAACCAGTATTTCTACCCAAACTGAATGGTTTACAAATGATCAATACATTCTTGCAACACAAGCAGAGCAAGTTTTTTATCTTGACGAACCGTCTAAAGCCAGTCAAAGAGTTCAATCAATCAGACATTGGAAGGTCGTCCAAGAGGTGAATCATCGGAAGATTTGGGACCGAGATATTATAATGGAAAATAATGAAGCAGACTTAATTCATGGCAGCACTTCATCTGAGCTTTTGTTGTCTGCTGACTTAGATAATTTAACATATGATGGTATGAGTAGAGATGAAGCTACAGAAGTCGATGTTTCCCTTGAGCATGTCAATGTAGAGGACGAGACATATGAAGATACGGATGAGGGTGAAGACGACGACGCAGACCAAGTTGTTGACGTTTCTGATAATTCAGATGATGAATCAGACGAATTTAATAATGATTGTGGAGAAGATTCTTATCACACCGATGAATCCGATTGATTGTAATTTTTAATTTTTCTATTATGTTTGATCTATTATGTTTATTGAATTGTTTTTTTCAATTATGTGTTTAGCTAATGATTCAATTACGGTATATTTGTATACTTATATAATCTTTTTTTACAGATGGCAGACGTGGCCCGGGGTCACGGTGGGGATACCTATGGTCGTGGTCCACCTGGTGGTGGTCCTCCCGATGATGATCGATCGTGGCAGCCGCCACGACAGTGCGAGGTCAGTGATGACTCCGGCAGCGGCAGCGGACGAGGTATGACCAATTTTTTATACTATTATCTTTTAAAATGAAAATATATAATTTACATAGAATTTTTATACTATTATCAATTTGCAGGACAAGGCAAGCATGGAAAGACCACACTTCAAGGTATACGAAAGAGAAATCCACAAGGAAATTTGCTCACAATTGAATTTGAGCAAGGTACGCATGACACCTACAAACCTGTGGGTGTCAATCAGGCGACCTTTGCTTCACTGGTTGGCACAATCGTTGACAGATTTCCTCAAAACTACAAGAGCTGGAGAAAGATACCTGCGGATTTGAAGGCGACTATCTGGGATGACTTACAGGTTAAGTTTTTGATAATTAAATTCAGTGATTAAATATATATACACTAAGCTATTTGTTTTCATAATTTGCAGATGTATTTTGATATGACTCCCCACGAAGGCCTGAGGGCAGGCATTGAGAAATATGCTGCAAACCGGTATAAAGATCACAAATACCGGTTCAAGCAAAAGCATTTTAGCAAATTAGGCGGGGAGGACAGGGTTGATATTTCTGATGTTGTGCCACCTGATATGCAAGAATCTGAATGGAAAGGCTATGTGGATTACTACACTTCTCCTGAAGTCAAGGCTCGGTCTGCAACCAACAAGTCCAACAAAGGGAAGCAGACGATCAAGGGACATGGCGGTCGGACATCTTTAGCCCAATGTCGTTATATGTTTGTAAGTTATTTTAATCTAATGTGTTTATAACTTGTTTTATGTGTTTGTAAGTTACTTTTATATTATTATATAACTATAAAATGTGTTTACAGCGGGAAGATGGTTCTGATGAATCTGGGAGTGCCATATTAGCATATCGTCGCTTCTATACCGATTCAAGCGGTAATTTCTATCAACCTGAACCCGCTGCATACTATGTAAGTAATGTACACGTCTTACAATTTTATAAAAATAAACTAATATATAAAATCACCATATATATAACATTGTTTATTTTTTTTGTAAACTATAAAGGAGCAAATGGTCGCGCTTCAACAACAACATCCAGAAATGTCAGAGAAACAGATCATGCGTCAGGTGTGTATGGATTTGTGTATGTATATTAGAATGTATGTATATTTGTGTATGGATGTATCTGTTCCCAATTCTTATTTGTTATACAAATATATTTCTGGTTATATAAAATGGATTTATATGTATATTTGTGTATGAATGTATATGAGTATTTGTGTATGAATGTGTATGTGTATATATTAGAATGTATGTATATGTGTGTATGGATGTATATATGTATTTATGTATGGATATATATGTGCATGTGTATGGATGTATATATGTATTTATGTATGGATGTATATGTATATGTGTATGAATGTATATGTGTATTTATGTATGGATGTATATGTGTATGTGTATATGTATGTTGAATTGTGATTAAAATAGATGTATATGCGTATTTGTGTATGGATGTATATGTGTATTTGTGTATGGATGTATATGTGTATTTGTGTATGGATGTATATGTGTATTTGTGTATGGATGTATGGATGTAAAATTGATGTACATGCGTATTTGTGTACAGGTGTTGGGGGAGCGGCCCGGGTGGGAACGTGGCATCGGTCCAATACCGAGCGTGCCTTCACAACCCCCACCGCCACCTCATAGAACAGATCAGCGGATGTTCTCACAATCTGAGGTTGAGGAGATAGTAGCAGCGAGACTGGCCAGAGAGCAAGAACAGATGATGGCTAATATGATGGCACAAATGCAAAGTCAAATCCAAAGCCAAGTCCAGAGCGCGTTGAGGAGAAGTGGTCATTCTCAAGAAGATGAAGAAGATGAAGATGATGAAGGTGGGTCGTCATAGGATGGTTTGATGGTTTTTAGTGATTGTAATGACTATTTTAAAACATTTGTTTGTGTAACTTTTAACTTGTTAAATTGGGACAATTTTTTGTTTATATGCTATGTTTTGTGATTGATTTGATAGTTTTGATAGTGTGTAATGATTTGGAACAGCAGGTTTGGTCTGGTACCCAGAAAAATCTGGGTGGATTGCTGCAAATGCAGCCAAATTATTAAAAAAAAAAAATCTTTTTTGCGGCGATATGTCGTCGCAAAAAAGAGTAAAATACCTTGGCAAAAATCGTCGCAAAAAAGATTTTGGTCAAAAAATTTGCGGCGATATATCGCCGCAAAAAAGATGAAATCGTCGCAAAAAATATCGTCGCAAAAGATTTATCTCAGAATTTCATTTTTTTTAAAATAAGTGGGGTCCACAAATGAAATCGTCGCAAATTTCGTCGCAAATAACATTTTGCGACAACTTTATTACGGCGACTAATTTGCGACGATATTTTCGTCGCAAATAAGATATTGCGACGAAATAACAGTTTTTTGCGACGATAGTTATCGCCGCAAAAAAGTCTTTTTCTTGTAGTGTTATCGTAGTAAGATGAAAGGAAGGCCCTAGTTATTGGGACCAGACCATTTGTGGAAGCCATTTGATTGACTGACTAAGTGAAGGCTACTTGCTGAAATTGCAGCGAATCAGATCAGGCTGTTGCAGCCGATTTTGTTCCGAAATCGAAGAAGAAAAGTACAAGTGCAGCTTCAGGATGATGACCTGAGTTTCGGGGATAAAGATTCCAAGGGTTCGGGAACGGGAAGTCCGAATGATTCGGGAACGGGAAGTCCGAATGATTCGGGAACGGGAAGTCCGAATGATTCGGGAACGGGAAGTCCGAATGATTCGGGAACGGGAAGTCCGAATGATTCGGGAACGGGAAGTCCGAATGATTCGGGAACGGGAAGTCCGAATGATTCGGGAACGGGAAGTCCGAATGATTCGGGAACGGGAAGTCCGAATGATTCGGGAACGGGAAGTCCGAATGATTCGGGAACGGGAACGGGAAGTCCGAATGATTCGGGAACGGGAACGGGAAGTCCGAATGATTCGGGAACGGGAACGGGAACGGGAACGGGAACGGGAACGGGAACGGGAACGGGAACGGGACCGGGAACGGGAACGGGACCGGGAACGGGAACGGGACCGGGAACGGGAACGGGAACGGGACCGGGAACGGGACCGGGACCGGGACCGGGACCGGGACCGGGACCGGGACCGGGACCGGGACCGGGAACGGGCCCGGGACCGGGCCCGGGCCCGGGACCGGGCACGGGCCCGGGACCGGGCACGGGCACGGGCACGGGGACCGGGCACGGGACCGGGGACGGGGCACGGGACCGGGGACGGGGCACGGGGACGGGGACGGGCACGGGGACGGGGACGGGGCACGGGGACGGGGACGGGCACGGGGACGGGGACGGGCACGGGCACGGGGACGGGGACGGGCACGGGGACGGGGACGGGCACGGGGACGGGGACGGGCACGGGGACGGGGACGGGCACGGGGACGGGGACGGGCACGGGGACGGGGACGGGACGGGGACGGGGACGGGGACGGGGACGGGGACGGGGACGGGGACGGGGACGGGGACGGGCATGGGAACCGGAACGGGAACGGGAACCGGAACGGGAACGGGAACCGGAACGGGAACGGGAACGGGAACCGGAACGGGAACCGGAACGGGAACCGGAACGGGAACCGGAACGGGAACCGGAACGGGAACCGGAACGGGAACCGGAACGGGAACGGAAATAGAAATGCTTGCTAGAATCTAGATAACTTAACGACCAGCGTGTGAGTCTCAAGCGGTGGGAGGCGACGGCTGGATATCTGACTTTGGGCTGATCACCACGTCTGTTTATATGTAACATTTCTAAAAATCATAACTGCTGACTAAGAGCATTCAGGTCCCATTTATTATCTTTATCTATATAATTACACTAAAAATCAATACTTCTTCTCTCTTCTTTTAATTAAATAATATATTTTTATACCTTTTTCATTACCTTTTCTCTCTCCTTCACTCACAACTACTTTTAAAAATATTAAAAAAATTATAAGGGTTGAACAGTGAATCTTTAAATTTACATACGAACAGTAACTTTTTCTCTCTCCTCCACTCATAACTACTCAAAACTATCCCATATAATTTAAGGACTCACACTCACATAATTATAAGGCATGGGTTGTGAATGCTCTAAGGTGAGTTTGAAAAGAGTTACGCATCAAACAACCAACATTTTATATTATGTAATTTGATAAAATAATAAACACAAACAGTGAAAGATAAGGTTCATGGTTAAAGCATTTGCATTTATTTTTCCCCACATTGAGAATTATTATTTTTCTCTCTTTTATTTTCATTTAAATAATATTCTTATATATTTATCATTATATATTGTCTCTCTTTACTTTCACTTATAATCATTTTTAAAAATATCAAAAATTTATAGAGGTTGTAATTTTGTATAGTGTTTAATCAAATATACAAATTAATAATAATATTTTTCTCTCTTATTCACATACAATCATTCCTTATATTGTAAAAGAAACACATTCATATAAAAATAAGAAACTAGATTTGAATGCTCTTAGGTGTGTTTTATAAATATTATAAAGTTGAGTGGTTGTAAATCATCAATTGATTACAAATATTATTTAATTATTTAATTATTTAATTATTTGATAATTAAATCTTAGTAAAAGTTAGAGATAATCATGATAGATTATTTAACTAATTATCAGATAATTAATTTAAATAAAAAATATTTATGACAAACAATTATCTATAACTTGAAAATCTATATTAATCCTATGAATATAAGATTAACAAAAGTTAAAAGTTAGTTGCATCTCTTTCCCTCTCTAGTAGGCTCTCGGCTGACCCTATCGTCCGCACCTTTCGGTCTTCATTGGCCACCAACATCCACCCCTCATACGTCGTAGTATATCGTCACACGCCAACCAAAGCGTCGGTTCTTTCACAGAGTTGACTGGATCAAGATCTCGTTTAGTTGTGCGGTACTAATATTATGTTTCTTGATCCAATGTGTCTCGACTGATTAGGCAGTAACTACACAAAATGTATAAATGTCTCTAGCCCTTTATGGTTGGTTTGATGGCGTATATTTGAATTGTATCCAAAAATCCTAAGCAAGATCTAAATATGTTTAGTAGGGTTCATTTATAATCGTTGAGTATTGACTTGTGTTGGATCATGTGAGGCTGCTGCATCCAAAACAACACTTAGAATAAAGTACAATTGAAGAAGTCTTCAGAAGCTAAAGCAACTCTTCCGAAGACAAGTTGAAGATCTTCCGAAGATTATGAAGAACTTCCAAAAATAGAGCTAAGTCTTCCGAAGAATGAAGTCATGAAGACCTGTAGAAGACTTGAAAGAATTTGATTCTTTTGAAGGATAAATGACCTGAAGAATCAACTATGAACCAGTGTATAAAAGTATGGGTTGTCTGACATCCATTGCCAACTCTGATATACTGCATGGCGCTTTCCCATGCCCATATAGTTGACCATACTTTATTCCACTGTTTAGCTTTATCAATTAGTACAGTTACCATCTTTTGTTGGTGACAAAAGGTAAGTCATGTATCTGTAATGACTACCTAATCTAGAATATTATTTTATATAAGATACTTTACTTGTAGCAATATAGTATTTGTTTAGTTGTAAATTCTACGTGCAAGTATAACCAGCTGCAGATAGTAGTATATATAGTTTCTCATTGTAACTCATCAAATTATGCTTGTAAGAGTCTTGTAACACTGATTTGAGGAATAATATATCCAAGTTTCTTGAAAACCATTCTTGTGTTCAATAACTTATTATATTATTATCAACTTAGTTTGAGATTCTGCTTCATCAATCGAGTGAGACTTAGTGACTCTGTGAGGTAAATCTTGTGTTGGAGACCAACACCGATCCTGCAACTTGATTATTTGTTAATTGGTAACCATAAAAAAACAACAGCTGATCTCTAATGATGGTATCAAAGCTTCTTATGCAACAAAATAAAGTATTATTTTATTATTTGATAAGTACATTTGTAATCATGGTTTTTATGTGGTCAAAGTTTTGTTTGACCAAAGGATTGTAACTTCATGTTTTTGTGTTATTTGGGTAAATCAAGCTTTTCTTTGTTGATTTCAATCACCTTATTAAGGCATCCCAAACTCCCTTGGTAGTGTTGTATTTTTCAAGTCTCTTCATCACATTTCATCCTTAAAGTCATAGAGATAATGAAGTATGCCTTCATGTCTATCCAGATTTTCTTGTAATTTTTAGGATCAGGGTTCAATGATGGATCTTCAACTCGAATCCGCATAGTTCTGAATTGGATAGCATCAAAAGCAGTAGGGATGTATGGACTTTTACAAATGAAAATCCAATAATCAGGATCAACTCCAATAGTATAATTCTCAAATTTATTTTTCATTATTTAAACTCTGATTTAATGTTACAAAACAAGTGCTTTGGATTATGTCCAAGTTCTAATGAACTAAAAGTATTCATGTTTAGAATTTCTTGATTTTAACTTGGTTGAATATTGATTAGATTGATTTCAACTTAGGTGAATTGAATTTAGGTTGATTTTAAATCCAACAGTCCAATCAATCAACAATCTGGTCAAAATCAATAATGTCTTCAAGTGAATGCGGTGAATAGTGGCTTTTCCAAGAGATGAAGTGAATAGTTCACTTAGAAAAACGCGGTGAACAGTTCTTTTTCTAGAAATGTGAAGAACAATATAAAATTCCAATGAGGTTTTTATTTGACTTACCAATATAAATGACGTTGTGATAATAAATTTTATGTAGCTTTATTTTTGTGGTGTGGATCGTAATTTTCAATCTTATAATGACTTTTTAATTTTTATGTTAAACTAAGGTGAAAGTTAAGACTTAATATTCAAAATCATTACACAATCTAAAGTTAGTAAATAATCTTATTATATTACTTCTTTTGAGCATTATCCGAAATCCGTTGGTCACATGAAAACTATCACACCCCAACCTTAACTGCGGAAACGTTGAGATGTCAGGGTAAAGATTGTTCAAAGCCACACAACGTGCAGGACCGGTGAAGGGTAGCACTTACAACACAACAACACAATGAGGAGAGTGTATAAGAACACTTAACATATCAAATAGGGAATTGGTTATGATGATGCAAAGAACACAAGTAAACTTAGAAACAGAACAAGATAACAACACAAGTAGTTGGTTTTTAAGGATGCTGTATATTGCTTCTCAAGTTCAAAGTTACAAGTATTCAAGCATAAGCATTTGCATACATGCTAAGTTACATGACTTGAGACATTATATACTACAACCTACAGCCGGCCATACTATGAAAGCCAGTTGGATACATAAGATTAGACAACTACAAAATCAAATGTAGAGTCAAAAGGTAGATTGCCTTTTGACAGGTGACTATGACATGCCATAGCTCACATCCTAATATATTACAAAAAGGATAAAGGTACATAAAGTAGAAAGCACAAACTTAAGACCTCAATGTACAGTCTTCCTAAAGCATGGACCTTTTCACCAACTCATGCAAGTTGGTGACCAACCAGAGTGACAGCGGAAAGTGGTTCAGCTTTATAGAAAGAGTACATCAGATAAAAGCATGTGTGATAAAAGTCTTCGGAAGAATCTGTCTTGGTTCTTTGGCTTTGGAAGACTGTTGGGTTTGATAGAACATAAAACATAGTTTAAGCATTTAAACTTTGTAAAAACGTAGCAGAAGTTAACCATTATAACATTGTTTATAAACTGAAATTTCAGGTTTATTTTGATGTTATAAGTTTAAACAAACCCAAGAACAAGAGGATCTTTTATATGTGAATGATGCTAGCTATGAAAATACAAACAACACATTATGGACAACCACGAAGAGGCTGCCATAAACTACCTTTGAGCAGCCTAAAGGGGTCAAAAATGGATGAGGATGATGATGTCTTTGAGCAGCAAGTCTTCAAAGTAGAGGACCTCAAACCGTAATACCCACAAGCCCTCCAACACTTACTTGCTAGGGTAGTATGACACCAAGTCTTGTCCCTCTTCTTGAACCTGAAATTTCAGCCAACAACTAGCTTCAAGTTCAGCCAAAATGAACTTAGAAATCAGCCAAAGAATTTGAAAATTTTGAGAGAAGAAGGAGAGAAAGACTCTATTGCATGTGTGAGAGAGAAAAAGAGTGTTCAAGTTCTAATGATGAAAGAGTGTAAGACTAATTAAGTCTTGCATGAAACAAGACCAAATGTGTGTTCTCAAGGCCCTTGGGCTGCCGAGTTTTTGGTTGTTCAAATGGGTTTCCCACCCATTTGATATTTTATAAAATCACACTCTTTAAATCATTAAAATTATTAAATTAAAGCCTAGTTTAATTTTATAACATAACACATTTTTATATGTTATTATTTAACCAACTTAAATAATGAAACAAATAAATATCTCATGAACAAATTATCTATATAATGTTGTTCTATCACAAAAGCAACATTTAGAAAACCAAATTTCTAAATAGGTGTCAATATTTATTGTATGATCTTATCAATAAATAAATGTATGTTGGTGTTTGTATAGCTTGTTATTAGGTATGACCTGACTTGGATCATAACGTACTAACCACATCAATCTTGTATGTGTCTTGGGCATATAAGATCCTACAATCTCCCACTTGCATAAGATTAATAGAATATTGATGCAAGCAGTAAATACCGCCTAGCAATGGTTTACTACCCTTAATACGTATGACTAAGTGCCATTCAATAACATCATCCTCTTCAAGTACCATACTTGAAATGTTTTAGGTGAATCAATCATCTATCCTTTTGTCACAGATGTCATGTTAAATCCTAGAGACACGGTGTCACACCCTCAAAATCCACATGCAGAGTTTTACCACGAGGCATGTGAACAAACCAGGATCACAGTCAATAGTTACTCGGAACGACTCTATATGCCATCTTTAAAATAAAACAAACCAAAGTTCAAACTTTAAAACTATGCAGAAGTGTTTTGTAAAGTTAAACAACCTAAAATACTGAAATGCATAAATGGCAAAACATGCGCCAACCAACTGTTTAAAAACCCAAAATATAAAGACAAGCAAATGTGTTTATAGTTTAAGTCTTAGAATGCATGCTCGACCCGTGCTGTGCTCCTATTGGCAAGCTGAGCTATCGACCTGAGAATAGCATACTAAAATGTCAACACAATGGTTGGTGAGTTCAAGAGTTTGCGTTTAATCATAAACAGTTTAACAGTTGTGATATATATAAGCAGTGTATTGTAACAGATAGCTAGTCTACTAACAATAAATATTAATTCATAGTAATTTCGTAATTGAAGCTGACTGTGATAGTTTTTGCCTCTTGCCACGACTTACCATGTCGTGACAAATGTTCATAGGACAAATTGCACCCGGTTGAGCTCGAGTCACACAGGTGGGGCTCGTCAGACCCAGTAGTACTACCCAAGTTTCTCCGCTATTCAATATTAACAATTCGAAAGTGTGAGGACTTTTCCATGGTAAACAACACTATATTAATATTATACACAACTTAAATACATAAAGCGTTTGTGAAATTACCAGTATGCTTTCTCCCCCAAAAGAGATTAAATAAAGAGTGGGGCATGAACTCACCTGATACGCGTGATAGATATCTAAGGCTTAACTTGAAAAAAACAAGTGGGAAGACAACCTTCAAAGGTTACCTAGAACACACAAGTACATAAGTACATGTACACAGAAATCCTAAAGGAAACCCTAAGTGCTCTACAACAAAGAACTCAAGGTTTTATAAAGACAACATACATGTGACCTAGTTGACCCGTTTGACCCGTTGGTGAAATTATGTGTTGTAAACCATTTAAACAAACATGATCATATATCATACAAAATCAAATCATGCATATCCTACCCATATGACCCATAACTATGAATTTATCATAACCAGGCCAAAACAGATAATTTACAAATTAATCGTCCACACTATCCAACAACACATTCGTCATGTTCATTACATTCAACATACACCAAGATAATCAATTTCCAGTCCCAAACATGATGCCCTAGTTACTAATCCACATTCAACATCATACATGATCATCAAAGCACATAAATCATACATAATTAACCAAGCATCCATACAACTCATTTAACAGGTTCATCACCTTAGAAATCATCCATGGACATACTAACATGCTCCTAATGTCCTAAACATGCTCATACTATCATCATTCAAACTTTATGCAAATAAAGTTTCCCTTTTGGGAAAGAAATCCCCAAAAGTGGTCTACCATCCATAACAGTCACCAAGACATCAATTACACACCTAATCAAGTTCATAACATTCATTCTAACATGATAATCATCACCAAAACTTCCAAATTCCCAAACGTCATACACAAAAGTTTCTACTTTTAGTAAGATATGAACAACAACATTCATTCTAAGATTTCTAGCATTCATATCAACAATCTAGCATCTAATCATCATCATGAACACATCAACAACATCAATCCATCATTAGATCATCATGTCATGGAAATAAAGTTATTATTATTAGTAACCTATGAACACCAACTTCAATTCATCAATTTCTTGCAAGATCAATGTATTCTAGCATTCATACTATCTAATTAACATCATAACATCATCAAACAACCATCAATTTGATCAATTATGAAATTTTCCTAAATCAAGTTTCTAGTTTGACCTAATATGATTAGAACATCAAAATCCATTGTAAAACATGAAATTGACACCTAATCTAGCATCAATACAATCATACTAACATAGAATAACCATCAATTTCATATCATCATCAACTTTCGGATTAGGGCTCCTCAAGAACACCAAATTTGCAAAAACACATAATACTAACCTTTAGATGAGTTTAGATGGTGATTTACACGTGAAATCAACTTGTACTACTTGAAACTACTTGAATTTCGACTTGTGTTCTTGGTTTTGTATCAAAATCACAAAAAGAGAGGATGGGGAATAGGGTTGCGGCCGAATGGGGTTTGGGAGGATTAGGGTTGTTAATTTTGGTAGGTTATAGTTTTAGAAAGTTACACTTAACCCCCTTTATTTATATTTTATAAAAACTAATCTTTTAAACACTTTTTAAAAGGTTTTAACTTAATAATACCAACATTATGAATCAACAATAATAATATATCTATTAGTTCCACTAGTCACAAAATACGTAAATTAAATATACGCGTTTCCACATTACGCGATAAAATTCACCGTTAACATTTAAATCGTGTAAACACATAAGCATAACACAATAATCATCTAATCAACTAGATTATCATTAAATTAACATTATTAATTATTATTAGGTCACCAACGTTAAACGACAACTAGTATGTGCTCACGACACGTGTATACGAGACTTAACGGAACTAACGGAGTTTTGGTAACGGAAAATTACCGGATGTCACATTATCCCCATGTTGAAAGAATTTTTGTCCCGAAAATTGCGTTACATGGTGAGTGTGTTCCATCACTGGTCTACTGTATTGGCACACAGAAATCAAAATCTAGTGAGTTTTGGATGAGTTGTCACTCATCCCCATGTTGAAAGAAATTTCATCCCGAAATTTAAATCAATACCTTCGTCTGCAGGCATCGTCTCGAATAGTTGAGGATACTTAAGCTTCATTCGATCTTCACGTTCCCACGTGAATTCCGGTCCACATCGCGAGTTCCAATGAACTTGGACTATGGGTATCTTGCTTTGCTTAAGTGTTTTCACCTCACGATCCATCACCTCAACTGGTTCTTTGATAAAGCGTAATTGTTCATCCACTTGAACGTCCTCTAGTGGTACAATTAGTGTCTCGTCAGATAGACACTTCTTCAGATTTGAAACATGGAATACATCGTGGACTCCACTCAGTGAATCAGGTAAGGCTAGTCGATAGGCCACTGGACCTATTCTTTCCAATATCTCAAATGGTCCAACATACCTCGGATTTAGCTCTCTTCGCTTGCCAAACCGAACTACGCCTTTCCATGGTGAGACCTTCAATAAGACCTTGTCACCAATCTGAAACTCTAAAGGTTTCCGTCTCTTGTCAGTATAACTTTTCTATCTATCTCGCGTTGCAGCCATACGGTTCCGTATCTGCACAATCTTCTTAGTTGTCTCATGTATTAGCTCAGGACCCGTTAGTTGAATATCACCAATTTCAGCCCAGCAAACTGGTGATCTACATTTTCTCCCATACAAAGCCTCGAAAGGTGCTGCCTGTATGCTAGTGTGATAACTGTTATTATAGGAAAATTCCACCAATGGCAGGTGAACTTCCCAGTTGTTCCCGAAATCAATCACACAAGCACGTAGCATATCCTCCAAAGTCTGTATGGTACGCTCACTCTAGCCGTCAGTTTGTGGATGATAAGCAGTACTCATATCTAATCGTGTACCCAGAGATTTTTGCAGTGATTGCCAGAAATGTGACGTGAAACGAGCATCGCGGTCAGAAATAATCGAGATCGGTACACCGTGTCTTGAAACGATTTCCTTAAGGTACAATCGAGTTAGTTTCTCCATCTTATCCGTTTCCTTAATTGCAAGGAAGTGAGCGGACTTGGTCAACCGATCCACAATAACCCATACTGTGTCACAACCAGTATTAGTCCGGGGTAACTTAGTAATAAAATCCATGAAGATTTGTTCCCATTTCCACATTGGTATCTCGGGTTGTTGTAACAGTCCAGATGGTTTTTGGTATTCTACCTTTACTTTTGAGCAGGTCAAACACTTGCTCACATACGTGGCTACATCAGCCTTCATGTTAGGCCACCAGTAGTGCACCTTTAGGTCATGATACATTTTGTCAGATCCAGGATGTATAGAGTACTTAGACTTGTGTGCCTCACTCATAACTAAATCCCTTAGATTTCCATAGACAGGCACCCAAAGTCTATCCATGAAGTACCGAATTTCATCCTCTTTCACCACCAGTTGTTTATCCATTCCTCTTAACGACTCAGAACCAACATTTTCCACTTTTAAGCTTCTATCTGGGTTTCCTTAACTTGTTCAGGCAGACGTGTACTGATTGTAAGCTGTAAGGCTCGCACCCGCCTGGGTTTAGCTGTTTCTTTCCTACTTAAGGCATCGGCAACCATGTTCGTCTTTCCAGGATGGTACTTGATAGCGCAATCATAATCGTTCAGTAGTTCCACCCAACGTCGTTGCCTCATATTGAACTCCTTTTGCTCAAAGATGTGCTGAAGACTCTTGTGATCGGTGTAGATAGTGCATTTGGTACCGTACAAGTAATGTCTCCAAATCTTTAAGGCGAAAACTACTGCACCCAATTCCAGGCCATGGGTAGTGTAGCTCTTCTCATGAACTTTTAGTTGTTTTGAGGCGTAAGCTATTACCTTGTCACGTTGCATCAGGACACAACCCAATCCTTGAATGGATGCGTCACAATACACCACGAAATCATCTATTCCCTCTGGCAGTGCCAATATCGGTGCACTACAGAGTTGCTGTTTTAATAGCTGAAAAGCCGCCTCTTGACTTTCACCCCATTTGTATGTCGTTCCTTTGTGGTCAAGGCTGTGAGAGGTTATGCAATCTTAGAGAATCCCTCTATGAATCGTCGGTAATACCCTACTAACCCTAGAAATTGCCTTATCTCGCTCGGTGTTTTGGGTATAGCCCAATTCCTTATTGCCTCAATCTTGGCAGGATCAACATGTATTCCCTTCTCATTAACAATGTGACCTAGAAATTGTACTTCTCGTATCCAAAAGTCACACTTGGAGAATTTACCGTACAGTTGCTCATTCTTCAATAGTTCTAAGATTAATCGTAAGTGCTCTTCATGGTCCTCCTTGGTCCTAGAGTATATCAGTATGTCATCGATAAACACAATAACGAACTGATCGGGGTAGGGTTTGCACACGCGATTCATGAGGTCCATGAATACCGCAGGTGCATTAGTTAACCCAAATGGCATGACCAAGAATTTATAATGACCATAACGAGTACGAAACACAGTTTTGGAGATGTCTTCCTCTCGGACTCTAAGTTGTTGATAGCCAGATCTCAAATCAATCTTCGAGTAATAGCTTGATCCCTGAAGCTGATCAAATAAGTCGTCGATACGAGGTAAAGGGTATCGGTTCTTGACTGTGACTTTGTTTAACTCCCTATAATCGATGCACATTCGAAACGTGCCATCTTTCTTCTTAACAAAGAGAACAGGTGCTCCCAAGGTGATGTGCTAGGTCGAATAAAGACCTTATCTAAAAGCTCCTGAAGTTGTGATGACAACTCCTGTAGTTCGTTCGGTGCTAATCGATAAGGTGCCCTAGCAATTGGGGCTGCGCCGGGAGTCAATTCGATTTGGAATTCCACTTGACGATGAGGTGGTAGTCCGGGAAGATCCTCTGGAAACACCTCTGGAAAGTCTCGTACCACAGGTATGTCCTCCATTCTCCTTTCCTCCGGTTGTTTATCGGTGACGAGTTCCAGGATAGCCAAACGACCTTTTGGCAACAACTTTTGTGCTTTCATGTAAGAGATGATGCCCATCACTGCACCACTCCTATCGCCTATGACTGTAAGGATTTCGTCACCCACAGGAATTCGTATGATTTTCTCGTGACATATGACTTTCGCTTGCTTATTAGAGATCCAATCCATGCCTATCACCACATCAAAACTTCCCAGTGTAACAGGCATAAGATCTATAGCGAAAGTATGGCCAGCAAGCTCTATCTTACAATCTCTAAGAATATGTGTTACATGAATCTATTTATCGTCGGCCAATTCTACGGTGTATTTAGATTCTAAGGCAGAGGGAATATCACTTAGAAGACTACAGAACTTTACGGATATGAAACTCCTATCGGCTCCAGTATCAAACAGTACTGTAGCGAAACATCCATTGACAGAAAACCTACCAGTAACAGTTGTAGGGTCATTTAGAGCCTCACCTGAGCCAATGACGAAGGCTCTCCCCTTGGCTCCATTGTTGTTGCCACCATTCCCATTGCCGTTGCCATCATTATTGTTGTTGCCTTAATTGTTGTTATTTTGACCAGTGCCATTACCATTTTTCCTCAGTTGCGGGCAGTTTTGCATGTAATGCCCTTCCTTCCCACATTCAAAACAACCCTTAGGAGTCTCCTGAGATTGTTATGGCTTCTTTACCAACTCACCACGACAATCCTTGGCTAAGTGTCCCATTTTACCGCAACGCTGACATTTGAAGTTGTCACACCTTCCCACATGGTGGTAGTTACACCGCGTGCACCTTGGTTGTTTACCACCATAACCACTTGGTCCTTGATTGTTTGAAGCCGTCTGGTTGAAGTTACGGTTGTTTTTGAACCTCCGTTGTTGTTGCTGCGGTTGTTGTTGCTGAGGTTGATGTTGACCGCTGGACGATGATGATTTGTTGTTGTTGGAAGCATCCCATTTCCTCTTTTTATCGGGCACGCTCGCCACAACGCCCCGTTTCGGTAACCGTCCTTGCTCCACTGCTTTGTCGGTTAGTTTGTGGGCTAAGCGAATAGCTTGCTGAATTGTAGTTGGGTTGGAGGAAGTCACCATGCTCCGAATCTCGGGCACCAATCCTCGAATGTAGTGCTCCACCCGCTTATGCATCTTATTTACCATTCCTGGGCATAGAGTGGCCAATTCATGAGTTCTAGTAGTATAAGCCTCGATTTCCGAGCCTTGCATTTTCTGTTGGATTGTATATGCCCAAGACACATAGAATATTGATGCGGTTAGTACGTTGTGATCCAAGTCGGGTTATACCCAATAACAAGCTTTGCAAACACAAACGATTATTTAATTGATGATGTGATTGTGCAATTAAATAATAACACACCAAATTCAGAAAATTGGTTTTCTAAATAATTATATGTGAAATGGGTCAAATCATAATGATGATTTATTGATGGGTTTTATTAATCACATTGTTATTTAAAAGGGTTTAAATAACATAAGATAATGTAATGTTAGTGATCTTTAATTAAAATGTTTAACTAAAGATTAGTGCATATATATAACATCTTAGTATGGTTCTTGCACATGTCACACATTAAAATTCAAGAGGGTCCATAACCTTTAATGTGTCAACAAGACTTAAAATGGGAGGGAATCCCAGCCCTTGTTCAAAAGGGTTTCGGCCACCCCATGGTCCAATGGGGTTCTTTTCTTTCCCTTGGTAACACACACTCTTTATGAAAGAGTGTTGGACTCTCCAAAATCCCATCACTTTTCACATTCTTGAGTAAGAGAGTAAGACATTTTTCTCTCAACTCTTGCTTGAGTCATGGCTGGAACATCCTTTTGGAAGGATCCTTCCACGTTTTGGTGGTCATCTCCCTAGCAAGAAGAGGTGTTTGCAAGTTAGCTTGGGGTATACAAGCTTGAGGGATCCTTTTCTTGGAGCCTTGGCCGAATTTTGAGCACCAATCTTCTCCCTTTTGGTCGACTATCAAGCTACTGGAAGGTAGTATTTCACAGCTCATTGTAGCTGTGATTTTATGTAATTTTACATACGTTCATAGCTTGCTTATTCACATATAATGATCCTTTGTATTTGGTTTTGTTTTATACATAAATATGTCACCATAAGAACATGAAAAATCAGTTTTGTAATCATGTTACAAAACTTATATCCGCTGCGTTTTTCAGAAAGTTTAAGAGGTTAAACTTTGTTTTTATCTTCTAACAAAACCAACAATGGCATCTAGAGCCGGTTATGTGGATAGCTTGCTTGTTCTTGCCCTTTAAAAATCGGTTTTAAAGGATGTTTATCAACTCATTAGAGGCTGATTTTGGTTGATTTAATAAACCCCATGTCTTTCAAAGTTATATCTTCATGCTTATGATTAAACTTTGAAAGATAGGAATGTCAATTGGTTGATATGTTTGGTTGTTGTTTGTTTGGACAAAGAAACCCTAATTTTCAGTTTATGTTCGCTGAAAAATTAGGGTTTGATGGGGTTTATTTTGTTTATTGAATGATGTTTGTGATTGTTCATTTGATAGTGCATAACCTAGCTTAGACCTTGTGTTGTTTGGTTTGGATTGAATGTATTTATTTGATTATATTCATTCAATTGGGTTGTAAAGTTTTGTGCTTGTAATTTATCTATTTATTCATTGGGATGTAATAATAGATTAGGAGTATTTTTTTTTACTAGAAAATATGTATTAGGATATATATTTTGTAAAAGAAGATGCTCGGGAAGGAAGCACAAAAGGAAGACACAAAGTGGACTTGAAGCATACGGATGCGACATCAAGCGGGAGATCCTTTGTAATCTCAATTTTATGTTTTTTTGGTAACCCTTAGGAAAGACCAAATGACCACACTTGTGATGGCAAACAAGTGTGGTCACAATAATAGCCAAGGTTCTGCACATGTGGTTGTTTATATTATGCTTGTTTGATTGTGATTTTGTGAATGATTGTGTGATGTTTATATATGATAAACAATCTTAATAAAAATAATCTTAACAAGCTAATATAAAAATGGTTCTTAATCATTAACTGTTAATAAATGGTTATTAAAAGGATTAATGATTTCATAATAAAATGGGTTTTATTAAAAGAACCATAGGGTACCAAGTATTTGTAAGCATGCAAATACAAGTACATAGAGTTTTCTAAACTAAAATTAACAAATCTCTAAATATTTCAAAACAAGTTTAACACCGTCCTTTTGCACAACGCTTGAGTCACTTGGAAACTCTCAATGGGATAAAGGTCACCTAACCACTTTGAGGGAACTTGTCATTTGAGGTGGGGATACAATATTTGTGGGATAAAGATCACCTAACCACCTATGTTGGAAAACTCACATGTGTGTGCAAGTAGGGTAACTTGATTTGCAAACCATGTTAAATGGATCACCTACAATATGGTTTCCAAATGGTGTTGATGGGATTAACATGCCGACTTTACATATGATGTTTAAAGTCGATACCAGACCTCTAGAAGTTGCAAATAGTTGCAACCGTCAATCGTTGACCACCTTATTAATTTAAATCGTGGGATAAAGGTCACCTAACCACTATTTAAATGTAATGTTGGGTTCTAGGTTTTAATATGAGAATGACCTTAAAAGGCATTAATCAATTATTAAAAATAGTAATATCGAAAATACTAAAATCGATCTTTGTTAAAATTTTGTAGATGGCCACCAACAATGATGATCATGATAACTCATCCACGTCCACCCAATATTTACGAGCAATTCTCCAAAAGGAACGTCTAAATCATAACAATTTCATTGATTGGTATCGAAACTTGAGAATCGTTCTCAAGCAAGAGAGACGATCGTATGTTTTAGACGACCCTATCCCCGATCAACCTACTGAGGATGATGAGGAGGCCTATAACGATTGGCTGAAATACACTGAGGATTCCGTCCAAGTGTCTTGTCTTATGCTAGCAAGCATGACTCCGGATCTCCAAAAGGAGTATGAACATCACGGAGCTTATGACATGATAACCCAGCTGAAGGAAACGTTCCAACAGCAAGCAAGGGTTGAGCACTTCAAAACGGTTTGAGCACTCCATGCATGTTGTATGGACGACAACCAATCGGTTTCATCTTATGTACTTAAGATGAAAAGCCATATTGATTGCCTTGAAAGGCTTAGTTGTCCCATCTTGAAGGAATTGGCCACGGATTTGATCCTCAATGGCCTTACCAAGAAGTTCGAGACATTCGTGTTGAATTACAACATGAATGCTTGGGACAAAAGCATTGGTGAGCTTTACTCAATGCTCAAAACGGCCGAGGCGGCCATGGGTAAAAGGGTTTTACCCGTTCTCACCATCAATGAAGGTGGGAACAAGAAATGCCTTATCCCGCACCCAAGCAAAGGTTGCCAAGGGTAAGGGACCCGTTTAGGGAAAGGGGAAAGGGGTGGCAAGGGTGCCACCCAAACCACAAGAGAAGAAGCAAAAGGTTACTACTAATGACCCATGCTTCAAGTGTGAAGAGATTGGACATTAGGCAAGGAATTGTCCTGTCCATCTTCAAGAGTTGAAAGCAAAGAGGGATGCCGGGCAGACCTCAGGTACAATATACATGATTCATATTGATCTTAATATAACATCTTCTAACACATGGGTATTGGATACCGGATGTGGAACTCATATTTGTAATTTGTTGCAGGAGTTCAAAAGAAGTAGGGACTTCAACCAAGGGGATGTTAGCCTCTTCATGGGCAATGGAACTAAAGTAAAAGTTGAAGCTCGTGGGGACTACATCCTAAAACTTTCAAGTGGCTTGGATGTTATTTTGAAGAATGTTTTGTATGCTCCTAGTTTGACTAGGAACATTATTTCTGTATCCCAATTAAGACATTATGATTATGTATTATCTTTTGTTGAAAATGATATTCATGTTTCTTTAAATGATATGTTCTGTTTTAAAGCTATTCCCATTAATGGTATTTATGAATTGGTTCATGAAAATACTTTAAATAGTTCATTGTACCAAACTAACACCAAGAAACTCAAGTTGGATTTGAGTGATACCTATCTTTGGCATTGTCGTCTTGGTCATATAAAAAAGAAACGTATACAAACACTTCAAAAGAATGGTCTTTTAAAAACAAATGAATGTGATTCATTTGATGTATGTGAATCTTGTTTACAAGGAAAAATGACTAAGGCACCCTTTAGTGGAACTAACGAAAGGGCAAAAGATTTACTAGGAATCATACATTCAGATGTATGTGGTCCTTTTAAGCCAATGACTAGGAATGGTGAAAGATATTTCATTACCTTTACCGACGATTATAGTCGCTATAGGTATGTGTACTTATTAAGGCACAAAGATGAAGCTTTTGAAACGTTCAAAATCTTCAAGAATGAAGTAGAAAATCAACTCAACAAGTCGATTAAAGTTATCCGCACTGATAGAGGAGGTGAATACCTAAGTGATGTTTTCAAGATCATCTTAGGAGTTGTGGGATTGTCTCACAACTCACTCCACCTGGAACACCACAACATAATGGTGTGTCTGAGAAGAGGAATCAAACCTTATTAGATATGGTCCAATCTATGATGGCTAGAAGCATATTGCCTCTATCATTTTGGGGTTTCGCTTTGCTGTCCGCGGCCCGTATTCTAAATATGGCCCCAACCAAAAAGGTGGAAAGGACACCCTTTGAGATATGGCATGGAAGAGTTCCATCCCTATCATACTTAAGGGTCTGGGGTTGTGAGGCTTATGTTAAGACTCCCACCCCAAACAAATTGGAAGTCCGATCCACCAAGTGTATCTTTGTTGGATATCCTAGAGATTCTATGGGATATTATTTATATGATCCACTGGAACAAAAGGTGTTTGTTGCCAGAAAGGGTGAGTTCTTAGAAGCAAAGTTCCTTATGGAAGAAACTAGCAGTAGAACAGTGGATCTTGAGGAGGATCAAGAACCACAACTCGATACACGTTTGGTTGAAACTAGCACTCAACATGAGGATGTTGAGGATGATCAAGCGGTTGATCAATACACATAAAACGTTCACAGAAGTGGTAGAACTAGTAATCCACCTGAAAGATACGGATTTTTCATGGATGGATGCTATGTGGTAGATTCTGATGAACCAACCACATACCATAATGCAGTGTCCAATTCGGATTGTGACAAATGGTTTGAAGCCATGAACGTTGAGATGCAATCCATGCATGACAATCAAGTTTGGGAACTTGTTGTACCACCTCTTAATTCCAAGGTAGTTGGAAGTAAGTGGGTTTTCAAGAAGAAAACCGATATGCATGGAAACTTGGATGCTTATAAGCCTAGACTTGTAGCAAAGGGTTTCACTTAAACTCAAGGGGTTGATTATGATGAAATCTTCTTACCTGTTGCGATGCTAAAGTCTATAAGGATATTGTTTTCCATAGCTGCTCATTATAATTATGAGATTTGGCAAATGGATGTCAAAACCGCTTTCCTAAATGGATATCTTGAGGAAGATGTCTATATGGTTCAGCCTGAAGGTTTTGTTGATCCAAAACATCCTAATAAAGTATGCAAGTTAAAGAAGTCAATCTACGGATTAAAACAAGCATCAAGAAGTTGGAATCACCATTTTGATAAAGAAGTAATTAAATTCGGATTCATCAAGAACGCTGATGAAGCTTGTGTTTATAAGAAAGCTAGTGGGAGCATCATCACTTTCCTAGTATTATATGTTGATGACATACTACTATTTGAAAATGACATTCCAACCTTGGAAGGTGTAAAAACCTGGCTTGGAAGTTTTTTTTCCATCAAGGATCTTGGTGAAGCCGCCTATATTCTAGGAATAAAGATCTATAGGGATAGATCAAGGCGGTTGATTGGTTTAAATCAAAGTGCATACATTGATAAAATCTTGAAAAGGTTCAAGATGGAGAACTCTAAGAAAGGTACGGTACCTATTCAAAGAGGAATGATATTGAGTACAACTCAATGTCCTAGCTCAAAGTATGAGCAAGATAAAATGAAGGCAATCCCATACGCATCTGCTATTGGATCCATCATGTATGTAATGATATGCACTAGACCGGACGTGTCATGCACTTTAAGCATGACAAGTAGATACCAGCAAAATCCTAGAAACAGTCATTGGATGGCTGTTAAGAACATACTTAAGTACCTAAGGATGACAAAAGATATGATCCTAATCTATGGATCTGGTGATGAGGAACTCGTTGTAAAAGGTTACATAGATGCGAGTTTCCAAACCGATCGTGACGATTCACGGTCACAATCGGGATATATTTTCATTCTGAATGGAGGAGCGGTCTCTTGGAAGAGCTCCAAACAGGATGTGGTGGCTCTATCAACTACAGAATCAGAATACATTGCCGCCTCATTGGCAGCTCAAGAAGCTGCATGGTTGAAGAAATTCATTGCCGATCTTGGGGTTGTCCATTCCATTTAGGACCCCTTAGAGATCTTTTGTGATAACGAGGGTGCGATTGCTCAAATCAAGGAACCTCGTGCTTATCAAAAGACTAGGCACATTGAGCGGAGATTCAACTACATACGAGATGAAGTTGAAAAGGGAAAGATATGTATTCTCAAAATTCACATGGATCAAAATATTACGGATCCTCTCACGAAGCTCCTTGAAAAGGCAAAGCATGAAGGTCATACTTGTTCCATAGGACTTCAATATTCTAGTGATTGGATTTGATCTATAAATTTTGTATTTGGATATGTGGAACTCTTTATTATTTGAATAAAATTATTTGGTTATAATTTTTCAATTAATGTTCCAATTTAGCATGTTTAATCCATGAGTAAATTGTTTACTCTAAATGTCCGTAGTCGTTCAGACTTTGTGGGAACAAGTGTGAGGGTAAGATTATTATGAACTTGGATTGGTTGATATTCATAAGGATGAATATAGAGCAATGGGTTGCTCCCAAGGTTCATAGATATTTGTGGGATACAAATATTGGACTAACCGGCATCTTAAATTTTACTACATGGAATCTTCTAGATTGATCATAAGTAAATTTTAGTAAAAGGCGAATATCATTTGGTATCCTCAGACCTGAGATACATATTGGGTTTTGATATTCACCAGGTGTTATACCTTGAGCTAGTTCTTCACTGTCCTGAAATATTGGACAGTACGTAAGGCTATGTTTAGGTGTGACACGAGGTGTTTATGAGAAACGTATGTAGTCAAGATGTGATTTGTTCCTCTTATTCGTCGAGAGCAAGATGTCTAAGGCCTGATTAAATTAAATCAACAAGGAATGATCATTCTGTGTCCTTTGATTTAACATGATGTCTGTAACAAAAGGATAAATGATTGATTCACCTAAATCATTTCAAGTAGAATACTTGAATGGGATGATCTTATTGAACAGCCGAAAGTCATGCGTATTAAGGGTAGTAAACCGTTGTTAGGCGGTATTTACTGCATGCATCAATCTTCTATGAATCTTGGGCAAGTGGGAGATTGTTGGATTGTATATGCCCAAGACACATAGAATATTGATGCGGTTAGTACGTTGTGATCCATGTCGGGTTATACCCAATAACAAGCTTTGCAAACACAAACGACTATTTAACTGATGATGTGATCGTGCAATTAAATAATAACACACCAAATTCAGAAAATTGGTTTTCTAAATAATTATATGTGAAATGGGTCAAATCATAAGGATGATTTGTTGATGGGTTTTATTAATCACATTGTTATTTAAAAGGGTTTAAATAACATAAGATAATGTAATGTTAGTGATCTTTAATTAAAATGTTTAATTAAAGATTAGTGCATATATATAACATCTTAGTATGGTTCTTGTACATGTCACACATTAAAATTCAAGAGGGACCATAAACCTTTAATGTGTCAACAAGACTTAAAATGGGAGGGAATCCCAGCCATTGTTCAAAAGGGTTTCGGCCACCCCATGGTCCAATGGGGTTCTTTCTTTCCCTTGGTAACACACACTGTTTATGAAAGAGTGTTGGACTCTCCAAAATCCTATCACTTTTCACATTCTTGAGTAAGAGAGTAAAACGTTTTTCTCTCAACTCTTGCTTGACTCACGACTGGAACATCCTTTTGGAAGGATCCTTCCATATTTTGGTGGTCATCTCCCTAGCAAGAAGAGGTGTTTGCAAGTTAGCTTGGGGTATACAAGCTTGAGGGATCCTTTTTGTGACATCCGTCACCAAAGGTCCGTCGTTTAACGTGATTTACTTAACCTTGTTAACAGTCATTCCATATTTTGACGAACCAATTACGTGAATACCATAATTGCTTTACTAAATTGCCTTTATATGTGTAGTATCGATTGCTTGACTTGTCATTATCTTAAGACATTCTCCATGATTTGCCCCGTTAACACTAAACACGTCATTTTTATAATAGAATAATTTTCACAAATAAAATCATTTTTAAATTATAAATAACATTAATAACATTTTATCGTCAATAAAACAACACAAAAATTATAACGTTTTTAACCGAAACAAAATTTAGGAACTCGGGGCAAAGTGCGGGGACTAAACTTGAAACTTTGAGAAACTAGGCTGGGTATAAATACCCCTTCCCAGCCATGTTTCACACTTTTCACCCTCTCACCACTTCATCCTCCTCTTCTACTCTCTCTCTCTAGAAACCAACACCAAAACCGACCCGTTTCTCGCATTTTCGTCTTCAAATCTCGAGTATCACCGTGAACACTTGTTCCTAGCAGGTAGATAACCTCACTACCTCGTTTTTAACCCGATTTTACAGCTGTATTTCGAGGGTTTTCAGGTGCTCGGGTTCATCCGAGCACATGAGGTCGTGTGGACTTGCATGTCTTGTTTCTGAGTGTGCTTCTTGTCTAGAAAGGTTAGAATATGAGTTCTGGAGGTTCTGGTTGGGTAACACTCATGATCGGGCAGCCGAAGGCCGACCTGAAACTCACTGCTGTCGCGACTCCCGATGGCGCGAATGGGGTTGTCGCGCGCGAAAGGGACGTGCGACTGCATGTGTGTGCGACTTGAGACATGAGCGAATAGGTAAGTCGCGCGGTTGTGTCGCGCGACTGTCGGTGGGTGCGAATAGAGGTTGTCACGCGAAATAGAGGTTGTCACGCGAAATAGAGGTTGTCACGCGACTAGAGATGTCACGCGACAGGGGTTGTCGCGTGACTGGGCTATGCGAATGTGGAATGTGTGCGAGTGTGTGAAATCGCACGGTCAGATGTCTGTCGCGCGAAAGAGGGTCCTCTCGCGCGAATGAAGCTGATTCGCGCGGAGGGGCTTTGAGTCGCGCGGTTGGCTGTTAGGTCGTGCGACTGGTATTGCATGGTACGACTGAAGGCTTAGTCACACGAATGGAGGATCAATTGTACGAAAGTAGCTAATTCGTACGACTGAAAGTCCACTTGTGTGAATGGGGTGTCAGTCGTGCGTCCGGTCCTACTGTATGACTTAATGATGTGTGAGTGTGTGGATCCCCTCTTCGGAGATCTCACGACGATAATAAAATATAATTAAGTGTCATAGCTTGATCACAAAGATTAAAATCAATGCCATTAACAGGCACGTACTATTTAAAAAATCTAGTCTAAGATGTGTGTGACTGGTTGTGTGTACTACTCACGACCGAACCGAAACGACCCGACTCAATTAAACAATATTATTAACAATAGTCCACAAGATTAATTCTTAACATAACTGTCAATAGGTGATTGACTGTTCATACATACATACAAGTTTGGGAAGTTTCATCAGACATACTTACCACTTAACAAGTGAGTTTCGTGGCCCCTTTTTACGCTTATACATTGTTTCAATCTTTTACAAACATGGGGGAAGAGTATGCTCACACGTTTTCATTGCTGTACAACATACATACAATTTTCATACTTGGAATCAACGTGATACTATTTTGTGAGTACTTATCTGATACATACATGATGTTACTGTGTGGACTGTCTTACAACCATTAATTCCGGTGTTGGAACCAATAGATAGGTATTAGTAGTACTACTGGGTTGACACCCCCACCCTTGACAGATGATTACTTGTGAGTACCATCACATTGCCAGGAACGGGCCTTGGGTGAATATATTCTGACAAGTTTCTTTGTGTATGTCATTAGGTTTGGTTGTATAAAACTCATGGTATGTGATTTTGCTTACTTATAACTGTATGCACGGTATTCCACTACAAACAATATACAGCATCAATTACAAGTTTACAAATTAAACCTGCGAAGCTCACCAACAATTATGTTGACATTTTGAGCATATTTTTCAGGTAACAATGAGAACTGAAGATCTAGGAGTGCTGTCTTGTAGAGGAGACCCTAGGATGCATTTTGTGGTTATACTTTTGTAAAGCTTGAACATGAATATGATCTTTTGTATACTTGTCCCCGAGTTGTGGGAATATTACATTACAAGCTATTATCAATGTTTTTGTGATCATTTGTGTTATGCTTATGACTATGCTGTCGTGAATAATGATTATACACGACACAAGTCTCCGTTTGTGTTCGGGTGTCGTCATGACACGCTTGTCATCATACTATTGTTGCTACTCTATTCATACCATGTGTTATGACGATCCCGTCTAGCTCGCATTCCCCGTGTTTCCGCTTTAGCGGGGGTGTGACAGACTGGTATCAGAGCCATTGGTTATAGAGAATTAGGCAATTACACTTGACCTAGACTATAGCCTAGGAACCTTCATGTAGATTTGCATGCTTAAGCTTGTGTGCATTTATATATCTCGTGTATGTGTTCCTCCTTATATGATTGATTATCCTTCTGTTATGTGATCCTTCACCTTGTGCTTGAGCCTTGTGCTCGTCACTGATGAGGTGCTTCCTATTGGATCTTCCGTTCCCTCTGCGCCAAGTTATCATAGCCAAAATTCGGGTATTGAGACCCGAAGAGATCTTCACAGATCATACATCGCGCCTGACCTCATACACTGAGAGACCGACCCGAGGAGGCCATGTCTGAGTCCTCCCAAGGACGCGATATAGACAACCTCCGCTAGACTATACGTGATTACATGATTGGCTCTCAGTTGACTTGATGGATTATTATGGATATGATGTGAAGGAAGGTCGGATGTCATGTAACCGGATTAGGCATCATTCTCGGTACATCGTGGGTGTGGTGGGAACGCTGCGGGGAACCCTATATATAAGCATCACCGGTATATCGAGAATATGCTTGAAATGGGCTACATGGTGGTCTTGACTGACCGGAGCATCGAACGTTGGAACTTGATAAGTGGATTACTTGTGTATCTTAAGGTAACTAAAGCTTATACGTTACCTATTTTATGAATAGAACATGCCGCCTCGAAGATCTAACCGCAGAAGTAGTAGCGGAAGTGAAGCCCCGAGGGGCAGAGGGAGAGGCAGAGGCAGAGGCAGATCTTCAGGAGCAAATGAGGGTCCTATTGGCAATACTCAAGGGACTGGAAGCCCTGATATGGCAACCCTGATTGCTCAACAACTGACTGCCTTGATTCCCACTATTGTAGCTCAAGTGAGCGATGCTTTGCAACAGCAAAACCACTCCCACGGGGATGGTGGTAACGAGAACGAGGGTAATGGGAACCCGACTGGGAATGAAAGCAACCAGGAGACCGGAAATGGTGGTACAGCTGGTAACGAAACTGGGGTTGCTAATAACAAACGGGGCTGTTCTTACAAGGAGTTTGTGGCCTGTAAGCCCCGGGATTTCGATGGTAAAGGTGGGGCGATAGCCCTGATCAGATGGCTCGAGAAAATGGAGGCTGTGATCGACATCAGTGAATGCCTCGACAGCCAACGCATCAAGTATGTTACGTGCTCACTGCAGGGCAGAGCACTAACCTGGTGGAACACCCAGCTTCAAGCGAGAGGAAGGGAATCTGCGATGCAGATGACTTTGGACGAATTTAAGGCCTTGATTACCGAGGAGTACTGCCCCCACAACGAGATGCAAAAGCTTGAGCATGAGTTCTGGAATCATGCCATGGTGGGGGTGGGGCATGCAGCTTATACTGACCGATTTCACGAGTTGGCTAGGCTAGTTCCATACCTGGTCACTCTGGAGTCTAAGAGGATTGAGAGGTACATTTGGGGACTCGCGCCTCAAATACGGGCAATGGTAACTGCAGCTGCTCCTCCTACGATTCAGAGCGCAATTCTGAAGGCTGGCGCTCTGACCGATGAGATGGTACGAACAGGGGTATTGGGCAAGGGAGCAGAGAAGCGAAAGGATGTTGGGGAAACAAGCCGGTCGAGTGCCGGGAAATCTGATAAAAGGGCCAAGATCACCAGAAACTTTGCGGCCGTGACTCAAGGGAAGAGGGAATATGTTGGGCCATATCCCAAATGTGACAGACGCAGCTATTATCATCCCCCAGAGACGCAGTGCCGGGTGTGCGCAAACTGTAGGCGCCCAGGGCACCTAGCAAGAGATTGTAGAGTGGCACCGAATCTGGTTGCACCCGTCAACGCGGTTAACCCCGCCGGGAACGCCAGGGCATGCTACGAATGTGGAGGCCTCGATCACTTTAGAAACATGTGCCCCCGACTGAACAGGGCACCGGGCCAACAAGGGAATAATCAACAGCAAGTGATGGCCATAGCAGGCGCTCAAGGTCATGGAAACCAAGGAACTGCTGCACGGGGACGCGCATTTGTCATTGGAGCTAATGATGCCCGTCAGGACCCGAACGTTGTTACGGGTACGTATCTGCTCAATCACGATTTTGCATCCATACTATTTGATACTGGAGCAGACAACAGCTTTATATCTTCCGAATTCGTGCATATGCTTGATTTAAGTGCTAGTATGATAGAAACTAGTTACTCCATAGAAATGGCCAATGGTAGGGTTGAACAAGCAGACGAGATTATTAAGAATTGCACCCTAACGTTAGAAGACCAGGCCTTTAGCATAGATTTAATACCATTCAAGTTAGGCAGCTTCGATGTGATAGTGGGCATGGATTGGTTGTCAAATCATGGAACCGAGATTGTTTGTCGGGAGAAAGTAGTACGAATCCCCATGCCAAACGGGGAGGTACTCAAGATTCAAGGAGAACGACCGGGAAGAACACTAAAGCTCATTTCTTGCATGAGAGCCCGCCGAAGTCTACGGAAGCAGTGTTACACTTTACTGGCTCACATCGTAGAAAAGAAAGAAGAAGAGACAAAATAGGCAGACATTCCAATTGTACGGGACTATCCGGAGGTGTTCCCTGATGATTTGTCTGGATTGCCTCCTCCAGGACAGGTGGAATTCCACATAGAGCTGGTTCCTGGAGCTACACCGGTAGCAAAGACACCTTATCGGTTAGCACCCTCAGAGATGCAAGAGTTATCCAGCCAACTACAGGAACTACTAGAGAAGGGTTTCATCCGACCGAGTCAATCACCGTGGGGAGCACCGGTGTTATTTGTCAAGAAGAAGGATGGGTCATTCCGTATGTGCATCGACTACAGGGAATTGAACAAACTGACCGTGAAGAATCGGTATCCTCTTCCTAGAATCGACGACCTGTTCGATCAGTTGCAAGGAGCCTCGTATTTCTCTAAGATCGACCTTCGATCTGGTTATCATCAATTAAGAGTATTCGAGGACGATATTCCGAAAACAGCATTCAGAACTCGTTATGGGCACTATGAGTTCTTGGTCATGCCGTTTGGGTTGACCAACGCACCAGCTGTCTTTATGGATCTGATGAATCGGGTGTGCAAGCCTTATCTTGATAAGTTCGTGATTGTATTCATAGACGACATACTCATCTACTCCCGTTCGAAGGAGGATCACGAAAAACACCTCCAAATGATTCTAGAACTGTTGAAGGAAGAGAAACTTTTCGCCAAGTTCTCGAAGTGTGAATTCTGGCTTCGAGAAGTGAAGTTCTTGTGTCATGTAGTCAACGAAAATGGAATTCATGTGGACCCCGGTAAGATTGAAGCTGTGAAGAAGTGGGATACTCCCCAAACACCCTCAGAAATACGGCAATTCTTGGGATTGGCCGGATACTATCGTCGCTTCATTGCCAATTTCTCCAAGATTGCCCAACCGTTAACTTTGCTGACTCAGAAAGACAAGAAGTTCGATTGGGGGAAAGCACAAGAACAGGCGTTCCAAACATTAAAAGAAAAGTTGTGCAACGCACCGATATTGTCCCTTCCAGAAGGAACCGATGACTTTGTGGTGTACTGTGATGCTTCACATCAAGGTTTGGGCTGTGTGCTAATGCAGAAAGATAAAGTGATTGCCTACGCTTCGCGACAACTCAAGGTGCATGAAAAGAACTACACAACTCACGACTTGGAGTTGGGTGCCGTAGTGTTTGCACTCAAGATATGGAGGCATTATCTATATGGAACCAAATGCATCATCTACACAGACCATAAGAGCCTTCAACACATCATGAACCAGAAAGAACTTAACATGCGGCAGCGACGCTGGGTAGAGCTGCTTAGCGACTACGATTGTGAAATCCGGTATCATCCGGGGAAAGCTAACGTGGTGGCTGATGCATTAAGCCGCAAAGAACGTGTGAAACCATTACGTGCTCGAGCGCTAGGTTTGACTATTCAAACCAATTTAAAGGCTCAGATTCAGATTGCACAAAACGAGGCTTTGAAAGAAGAGAACCTTGCGGGAGAAGAATTCCGAGGGTTGGATAAACAGATGACTTGCAAAGATGATGGCGTTCATTACTTCATAGATCGTATATGGGTCCCTAAATGGGGAGGTGTACGTACACTAGTCTTGGATGAAGCACACAAGACTCGATACTCTATTCACCCTGGTGCAGACAAGATGTACCACGATCAGAAATAGCTGTACTGGTGGCCTGGTATGAAGAAAGATGTTGCTGTATACGTGAGCAAATGCTTGACTTGTTCAAAGGTCAAGGCTGAACACCAGAAACCATCAGGACTACTGCAACAACCTGAAATTCCCGAGTGGAAGTGGGATAACATCACTATGGACTTCATCACCAAACTCCCGAGGACACCAAGCGGACACGACACGATATGGGTCGTGGTGGATCGAATGACAAAATCCGCTCACTTCTTGCCTATCGAGAAGACTACAAGATGGATAAGCTGGCAAGGTTGTACATCAAAGAGGTCGTGACACGGCACGGGATGCCGTTGTCAATCATATCCGACCGAGACAGTCGATTCACTTCACGCTTTTGGCAGACGTTACAGAAAGCGATGGGCACACGATTAGACATGAGTACAGCCTATCACCCCCAGACAGACGGCCAAAGCGAACGAACGATACAGACGCTTGAGGATATGCTGAGGGCATGTGTCATTGATTTTGGTGGCAGTTGGGATACTCATCTACCGCTGATTGAGTTCTCCTACAACAACAGCTATCACACAAGCATTGGATGCGCACCATTCGAAGCGTTGTATGGACGGAAATGTAGATCACCAGTTTGTTGGGCTGAAGTTGGTGAAAGCCAGCTTACGGGCCCAGAGATCATTCAAGAAACCACTGATAAGATCTTCCAAATCAAAGACCGACTCAAAGCTGCTAGAGACCGCCAAAATAGCTACGCCGACAATCGTCGGAAGCCTCTAGAATTCAATGTTGGGGATCATGTCTTACTCAAAGTCTCTCCTTGGAAAGGGATCGTACGATTTGGTAAGAAAGGGAAGTTAGCCCCTCGATACGTAGGACCATTCGAGATTACAGAAAGAATCGGTCCGGTGGCTTACCGATTAAGGTTGCCACAAGAACTTAGCGGTGTGCATGATACTTTTCACGTGTCGAACCTCAAAAAGTGTTTGGCAGACGAGTCCTTACACGTACCAATTGAGGAAATCAAGATCGACGAAAAGCTTCATTTTATTGCAGAACCTATTGAGGTCATGGACCGAAAGGTCAAAAAGCTAAGGCGCAGCAAGATACCTATCGTTCGTATAAGATGGAATTCCAAACGAGGGCCAGAGTTTACATGGGAACGTGAAGATCAGATGAGACTCAAATATCCACATTTATTCGCGGATGACGTTCTAGGGCCTAGCACCAGTTGAATTTCGGGACGAAATTCCCTCAACTGGGGGATACTGTGACATCCGTCACCAAAGGTCCGTCGTTTAACGTGATTTACTTAACCTTGTTAACAGTCATTCCATATTTTGACGAACCAATTACGTGAATACCATAATTGCTTTACTAAATTGCCTTTATATGTGTAGTATCGATTGCTTGACTTGTCATTATCTTAAGACATTCTCCAAGATTTGCCCCGTTAACACTAAACACGTCATTTTTATAATAGAATAATTTTCACAAATAAAATCATTTTTAAATTATAAATAACATTAATAACATTTTATCGTCAATAAAACAACACAAAAATTATAACTTTTTTAACCGAAACAAAATTTAGGAACTCGGGGCAAAGTGCGGGGACTAAACTTGAAACTTTGAGAAACTAGGCTGGGTATAAATACCCCTTCCCAGCCATTTTTCACACTTTTCACCCTCTCACCACTTCATCCTCCTCTTCTACTCTCTCTCTCTAGAAACCAACACCAAAACCGACCCGTTTCTCGCATTTTCGTCTTCAAATCTCGAGTATCACCGTGAACACTTGTTCCTAGCAGGTAGATAACCTCACTACCTCGTTTTTAACCCGATTTTACAGCTGCATTTCGAGGATTTTCGGGTGCTCGGGTTCATCCGAGCACATGAGGTCGTGTGGACTTGCATGTCTTGTTTCTGAGTGTGCTTCTTGTCTAGAAAGGTTAGAATATGAGTTCTGGAGGTTCTGGTTGGGTAACACTCGTGATCGGGCAGCCGAAGGCCGACCTGAAACTCACTGCTGTCGCGACTCCCGATGGCGCGAATAAGGTTGTCGCGCGCGAAAGGGACGTGCGACTGCATGTGTGTGCGACTTGAGACATGAGCGAATAGGTAAGTCGCGCGGTTGTGTCGCGCGACTGTCGGTGGGTGCGAAATAGAGGTTGTCACGCGAAATAGAGGTTGTCACGCGAAATAGAGGATGTCACGCGACTAGAGATGTCACGCGACAGGGGTTGTCGCGTGACTGGGCTATGCGAATGTGGAATGTGTGCGAGTGTGTGAAATCGCACGGTCAGATGTCTGTCGCGCGAAAGAGGGTCCTCTCGCGCGAATGAAGCTGATTCGCGCGGAGGGGCTTTGAGTCGCGCGGTTGGCTGTTAGGTCGTGCGACTGGTATTGCATGGTACGACTGAAGGCTTAGTCACACGAATGGAGGATCAATTGTACGAAAGTAGCTAATTCGTACGACTGAAAGTCCACTCGTGTGAATGGGGTGTCAGTCGTGCGTCCGGTCCTACTGTATGACTTAATGATGTGTGAGTGTGTGGATCCCTCTTCGGAGATCTCACGACGATAATAAAATATAATTAAGTGTCATAGCTTGATCACAAAGATTAAAATCAACGCCATTAACAGGCACGTACTATTTAAAACAATCTAGTCTAAGATGTGTGTGACTGGTTGTGTGTACTACTCACGACCGAACCGAAACGACCCGACTCAATTAAACAATATTATTAACAATAGTCCACAAGATTAATTCTTAACATAACTGTCAATAGGTGATTGACTGTTCATACATACATACAAGTTTGGGAAGTTTCATCAGACATACTTACCACTTAACAAGTGAGTTTCGTGGCCCCTTTTTACGCTTATACATTGTTTCAATCTTTTACAAACATGGGGGAAGAGTATGCTCACACGTTTTCATTGCTGTACAACATACATACAATTTTCATACTTGGAATCAACGTGATACTATTTTGTGAGTACTTATCTGATACATACATGATGTTACTGTGTGGACTGTCTTACAACCATTAATTCCGGTGTTGGAACCAACAGATAGGTATTAGTAGTACTACTGGGTTGACACCCCCACCCTTGACAGATGATTACTTGTGAGTACCATCACACTGCCAGGAACGGGCCTTGGGTGAATATATTCTGACAAATTTCTTTGTGTACGTCATTAGGTTGGTTGTATAAAACTCATGGTATGTGATTTTGCTTACTTATAACTGTATGCACGGTATTCCACTACAAACAATATACAGCATCAATTACATGTTTACAAATTAAACCTGCGAAGCTCACCAACAATTATGTCGACATTTTGAGCATATTTTTCAGGTAACAATGAGAACTGAAGATCTAGGAGTGCTGTCTTGTAGAGGAGACCCTAGGATGCATTTTGTGGTTATACTTTTGTAAAGCTTGAACATGAATATGATCTTTAGTATACTTGTCCCCGAGTTGTGGGAATATTACATTACAAGCTATTATTAATGTTTTGTGATCATTTGTGTTATGCTTATGACTATGCTGTCGTGAATAATGATTATACACGACACAAGTCTCCGTTTGTGTTCGGGTGTCGTCATGACACGCTTGTCATCATACTATTGTTGCTACTCTATTCATACCATGTGTTATGACGATCCCGTCTAGCTCGCATTCCCCGTGTTTCCGCTTTAGCGGGGGTGTGACACTTTTCTTGGAGCCTTGGCTGAATTTTGAGCACCAATCTTCTCCCTTTTGGTCAACTATCACTACTAGAAAACTGTTAATAGATGACGCGCAAAAGATGACGCGCGAACGCGTTTACGCGTATCATAAATTATTTGTCATCTTTCAAATTTTTTTTAGAAAGGATGACACGCATTTTTGCGTGTCATCTTAGTGTGTCATTTTTTAAATTTTTTATAGGTCACTGCTACCCGCGCGACTCTGATCAATTATATTCCAAAACCCCCGCTTCTAAAGCCCTAGCTTCACACCACCCGACCTTCCACCCCATCGGCCGGCCCCTTCACACCACCCGACCTTCCACCCCCATCGGCCGCCCCCTTCATACCGCCCGACCTTCCACCGCCCGACGCGACACGACCACCAAACTGCCACCACTGGGCTTCATCGACCGCCGGCACCCTGCGGCCCCATCGACCGCCCGCAGCCAGCCCTCAATCGACCTCACCCCTGCCCCAATCGACCTCATCCAGCCCCAATCGACCTCACCCAGCCCTCAATCGACCTCACCCAGCCCTCAATCGGCCTCACCCAGCCCTCAATCGGCCGCACCCAGCCCTCAATCGGTCGCTGGTTTTAAAGGATGTAATCAAATTCGTTTTCATGCTCTTCTTGTTCATGGTTTGCAATTTAGGGTTTGGGCTTGTGCTATTGGCTTGATCATACTGATATCTGCACCTGTATGCATACTAGTTGTGGGTTGCATTTGTATTTTCATATTAACAAATGGAGTATCAAAAGAAATGAAGCTACGGGCTAAGCTAATTAGCCATTTAGATGCGCGAAGGAAGGCTGAAGCATCAAGCAACTTCAAAAGTCAGTTTTTAGCTAACATGAGGTTAGAATTTACTAATACTTCCAATCTTTCTCTCTTTTTTTCAATTTCATTCAAGATGAAAAAATGATACGAATGTAAATACGAATACTTTGGTTTATAACAGTTATGAACTCAGAACACCAATGGCTGCTGTCATAGGATTGCTTGATTTTCTTCTATGTGATGATTCTCTAAGAAACGAATAAGTCTGGTCTAGCTCTCAAAAGTGGAAGGCAGAAAAAAAAAGGATAGCTGAAAGTAGGAGGATCTCATGCTATCATTGAACGGCTACCGAACCGCCATACTCAGGTAACCGGTCTAGTATGCAACAATCTCTCAAATTCGTAGATGCTCAACAGCTATTTTGGACATTAGTAAGGTAAAATAACCAAACAAATTGCACTATTTTTCTAGCTATGTAACTTAAAACAGAGAAGTTTTAGTTGATTATACATAAATAACAGGTTGAATCTGGAAAACTGGTGCTGGAAGAAGCTGAGTATAATTTGGGGCGAGAACTTGAAGGACTTGTGGATATGTTTTCTGTGCAATGCAAGAATCGCAATGTGGAAGCCATCATAGATCTCTCTGGTACTAAAATAACAGTATCATCAAATCTAATTCTTAAAGAGAATATGGAAGATATTAATCATCTGGTGTCTAATGTTTTCAGGCAATTTATAAGGAATTCTTTGGCTATTTTGTCGGCTTAGATAAATTTCAACAATGACCTGGTGTCTAATGTTATTTCTTTATGAATTAAGGTTCCTGGTAAGAGTATTAATCATCTTATTACTCTCTCATCTTTGATATTAATGGTCGCGTGTGGGTTTGGATTAGTTCATATGGAGATTTGATTTTTGTGTGACATTACAATTTGTGAATCCATATAAGATGCTCTCAATTACATCAAGAATCATCTATTATCATCAAAATTAGGTGTGGAGGAAATAAAAGTATCATCTGTATAATAATTTTGAAATGGAGTGGTATGTCTTCCTTATAATGTGTGATAATTTTGTTTATGGGTCAATTGGAGGGAATAAAGACATATTATATACAATTTGAAATAGAAGAAGTGATTGAAAAGTGTGATGCTAACTTGTGTTTGATGTAAATGTATATATATGGATGTATAATAACGATCATACATGGTGTATTGTTGGTTTATATGAAGGATTATGCTAAACTAGTCTTACACTATACAATCTAAAATTTTTATGTCATCACAAGGTTAGAAAACATATATATTTAGTATAGGCAGTTCTGAATTGCCTTTGATACCTTGTGAGTGGACAATGCTTTATATACCATGTTTACATTAGTATTGTCAATATGCATTAATAAAAATTATACTTTAATGAGCACAAGTTGTAAGTTATGTATGTGATGGCAGATCTTCACTATCTTTATTAAGTTCACTTGGACATTGGTTTAGGGAGCCTAGTAGGCATTGTTCTTACTAATGTATGGATTATTTAATGGTTTTAACTCTTTTTTCCTCTGATGTCATGTTAAATTATTGTATTAAACTATTGATTACATGTTTATTAACCTGTTTAATTATATAGCTTCAGTACATTGAAACATCCAACTAACGGATTGATCATATCTTATAGGAACCAGTTGGTGGTTTATTATGTGTAGATTTAGATATTGATAACAAACCATCAACAGCTCGCTTGAACAATTAACCATAGGTGTTGAGTAAGTTAGCATTTGTTTGTTTTTCTTAAATTCCCACCCGGTTTGTCATGAAGTTAGTATATATGAGATTGTAAACCTATTTGTTTTCTTTTATCATAGTGTAATACCCTCATATATATGCTAACTGTGGTTGTGTTTGGGTGCTAGTGTTGTAATCAAGGGGAGAGAGTCAAGTCTACTGTAGGAACATGTTGAAGCTCAATTTAAGAAGCTTTTACAAATTGAACAAAAGCTATAGGCTGGCGGATGAAAACGTAAGTTACAATTTGTATAAATTTACGTGTTATAGTTTCTTATTTTTTTGGCTTTTCATGAATGATCATTCATATTCAACATATGTATCGGCGTGCCTATATTACGTTTTGTACGGTGCAGGTTGAAGGGCTAATAATGGATAGTGCTACAACCAAAGAGGAGATCACAAATTGGAAAGTCACAACACATTAGAAGCTACTACTATCAAAGCAAAAGAACAATATTGTGTAACACATGTATGTTCACGTTGATTTTCTGTTGTGTTCATGGGTATTCTTGTGATTATGAAATATATAATATTGATTATGTACTCAATAATATATGCTATTCATGTTCGGTGATAAAAACTTGATTATTTAGTGTGAATGTTAGGTTAGGTAATGGGTCACATGGGTAAGCTTAGTACAGATCAAGTTGTCCTGTGTTGATTTAAATTTCTCCCCAAATTAACCACTTTTAAAAGTTTTTTTGTTGCCTTGTAGTTGATATAAACTAGTCAAGTAAATTACAAGTGTTTTACATAAAGGGGTTTTTGGGTCAAAACTGACAACTTTAATTTGATGAAATTGGTTGTCTTAGGTTGGAGAAGGTAAAGAAGAATACACTGATGATGATTTGGATGAAGTTCGTGAAGATTGGGCGCGCTACGTATCGAATTTTATTTATATGTAGGACTGAAATGATAGTATTGTTGGACTTGTGTTAGTATTGTTGGACTTGTAATTGGTACTAATTGAATTTGGATGTGTTTTATGCTTTGTAGTTGTTAATTAACAACTTTTGTAAACTTTGTTGGTATTTAATGGATTTCGCTTTTAATGTTATTCGAAAATTTGTTTTAGAAAACAACAGGTAAATTTATTAAAAATAAAAAAAAATTAAAAAATGCAGCTAATTTTATGACGTGCATTGCGCGTCATCTATTGCACGTCATAAAAATTTCATAGATGACACGCGGATGCGCGTCATCTAGTCATTTATGACTACCCCTTCCTTGACGCGCATTGCGCGTCATCTTTTGCACGTCATAAAATGCGCGTCATCTTTTGCGCGTCATAAACAGATGACGCGCGGATGCGCGTCATCTATCATTTATGACCCCCCCCTTCCTTGACACGCATTTGCGCGTCATCTGACCCCAAGATGACGCGCAATGCGCGTCATCTTTTGCGATTTTTCTAGTAGTGTATCAAGCTGCCGGAAGGTAGTATTTCACAGCTCATTGTAGCTGTGATTTTATGTAATTTTACATACGTTCATAGCTTGCTTATTCACATATAATGATACTTTGTATTTGGTTTTGTTTTATACATAAATATGTCACCATAAGAACATGAAAAATCAGTTTTATAATCATGTTACAAAACTTATATCCGCTGTGTTTTCAGAAAGTTTAAGAGGTTAAACTTTGTTTTTATCTTCTAACAAAACCAACATTTTCAGTTGCCAGAACTCCATTTCTAGCTTTTGCACTTCACTTTGAGGATACTACTCTCGGTCATCATCTCCTTAAATTCATTCCAGGGGAGTTCATCTGCCATGACTTGCCCTAGCATTTGTACCTGTGCATTCCACCAGGACAACGTGGCACCTTCCAAAGTTCCAGTGGCGTATTTCACCTGGTCGATAGGTGGGCAGTTGCACTTGGAGAAAACGGATTCCGTCTTCTCAAACTAGCGTACTAGCCCTACAACTCCCTCAGTCCCGCTGTATGTGTGTGGCTTATAGTCCATAAAGGACTTATAAGTACACACGGGTGGTCTTGTTTTAACACGATAAACATCGATCAGATATCCTATACTATAAGCCACACACGGGTGGTCCTGTTTTAACACGATAAACATCGATCAGATATCCTATACGATTAACTATGGCATTTGATTTAACTTTCTATTATCGTTTACCTACTGGCTGGCCCACTTGGGCAGCAGCTACCGCTGCCTGAACTTGTTCGTTTATCAGGGCAGCTAATTCAGTAGGGGTCATGTTGATAGTACCGCCGCCTTGATCACCGGCGCCACGTCCACATCCGCGCCCACGCCCTCGACCACGTCCACGTCCTCGGGCGTCCATTTTCTTTCACTTTACATTCACAAATACAATAATGAGTAACATCAAACATATTTATTGTAGGGGATTTAACATGTTTATCAAAGCTTCATACAACTTGATTTATATGAAAAACGCAACGGATGTATATTTTAAAACATGTTATTAAGTTAGTTGTTAAACCATTTTTAACAAACAACCCCAACCCATGGATCTTTATACATAATGCATACAAATGAAAGAACATAAAATGTAAAAAACCACAACCTTTGGAGCTGCAGAAATCCGAGATTAAAGAGATGAAAGGATGTGTTCTTGTGGCTGAAACTTCAAAGAAGAAGCTCTCAAGAGGCTATACCCGAAGCTTCTTCAAACACCTTGATTGCTAGGTATCCCTTGACACCGATTTTCAGCAAGCGAAACCGATTTTTGAAAGCTGAAATTCTGCTGTTCTTCTTCTCAAAACTGTAAGATGGAAAGAGTGATTTTAGAGAGAAGATGCTTTGCATGCAAGAGAGAAGAATGGAATTTGTTGGAATGTGTTAGCATGTGTTTGTTTGTCTATTTACAAGACAAAATTAATGGCACACTAAAGCCCCCTTTGGGCGGCCGTTTGAATTAAAACAAAGGGTCCCAACCCTTTTAATTCTTAAACACAATTAAAACACACACTTATTTCAAGTTTATAAAATTTAAAAACTAATTTTTAAACTTTATAAACTAAACATTCTTTTATTTGTTATTATTTAGTAACACTAAATAATGAAAAATAAATAATATCTCATGAACAATTATTCACATAATAACGTTCATTTGCATAAGCAATAATTTAGAAAATCCATTTTTTTTCTAAATTGGTGTCATTATTTATTTGTATGATCTTATCTACAAATAAATTATCTATTGGTGTTTGACAAGCTTGTTATTGGGTATGACCCGACTTGGATCATATCACACTAGCCACATCAATTTAATATGTATCTTGGGCAGATCAATTCCTTCAATCTCCCACTTGCACAAGATTCATAGAAGATTGATGTAAGCAGCAAATAACGCCTAGCAACGGTTTGCTACCCCTAATGTATATGACTAAGTGCCATTCAATAACATCATCCCTTCCAAGTACCTTACTTGAATATGATTTAGGTGAATCAATCATCTATCCTTTTGTTCAGATGTCATGTTAAATCCAAGAGACACAGAATTGTCATTCTCCGATGATTTAACTTTAATTGGCCTTAGACATCTAGCTCTCAACGAATAAGAGGAACAAATTCCATCTTGACTACATACGTCTCTCACAATCACCTCATATCATACCTGAACTCAGCCTTATGTACTGCCAATTTTTCAGAACAGCAAAGTACTAAGTCAAAGTACAATACTTGGTGAGTATCAAGACCCAATATGTATCTCAGGTCTGAGGATACAATGATATTCGCCTTTACTCAATATCTCTTATGACTAATCACAAAGATTCCATGTAGAAATAATTGTGAGCGGGTCAGTCCAATATCTATATCCCATAGATATCAATGAACCTTGGTAGCAACCTGTTGCTCTATATTCATACTTTATGAATATCAACCAATCCAATTTCATTATAGTCTTACATTCATAATTGTTCCCACAAGTATGATCGACTACGGAAGTTTAGAATAACTTATTTATTCACGGATTTAAACATGCTAAAATAGAAGAACAAATGAAATTATAACCATATAATTAAGTCAAATAACGTAAGTTCCAATATTTAAATACAAAGTACAACATTAAACCCAGTCACTTGAATATCTAAGTCCCATGGCACAAGCATGGCCTTCATGCTTTGCCCTTTCAAGGAGCTTTGTGAGTGGATCCGCAATGTTTTTAGCAGTGTGGACTTTGCGAATACATATCTTTCCTTTTTCAACTTCATCCCTTATGTAGTTGAATCTCCGTTCAATGTGCCGAGTCTTTTGATGAGCACGAGGTTCCTTGATTTGAGCAATCGTACCCTCGTTGTCACAAAAGATCTCTAGGGGATCCTGAATGGAAGGGACTACCCCTAGACCAGCTATGAATTTCTTCAGCCATGCAGCTTCCTGTGCTGCCATTGAAGCGGCGACGTATTTAGACTCTGTAGTGGACAACGCTACGACTTCTTGCTTTGAGCTTTTCCAAGAAACAGCTCCGCCATTTAGAATAAAGATGTACCCTGATTGAGATCGTGAATCATCTCGATCGGTTTGGAAACTCGCGTCCGTGTAACCTTTTACAACGAGATCCTCTTCACCAGACCCGTAGATCAAGAACATATCCTTAGTCCTCCTTAGGTACTTCAGAATGTTCTTGACAACCATCCAATGACTATCACCAGGATTTTGCTGGTATCTACTTGTCATGCTTAAAGCGCATGACACGTCGGTCTAGTGCATATCATTGCATACATGATGGATCCTATAGCAGATGCATATGGGATTGCCTTCATTCTATTTTGCTCCTCCTTTGAGCTTGGACATTGAGTCGTACTCAATATTGTCCCTCTTTGAATAGGTACACTACCTTTCTTAGAGTTTTCCATCTTGAACCTTTTCAAGATTTTGTCAATGTATGCACTTTGATTCAAACCAATCAGCCGCCTTGATCTATCCCTATAGATCTTTATTCCTAGAATATAGGCAGCTTCACCAAGATCCTTGATGGAAAAACAACTTCCAAGCCAGTTTTTACACCTTCCAAAGTTGGGATGTCATTTCCAAATAGTAGTATGTCATCAACATACAATACTAGGAAGGTTATTATGCTCCCACTAGCCTTCTTGTACACACAAGCCTCATCAGCGTTTTTGATAAAGCCAAATTTCTTTATCTCCTCATCAAAACAGTGATTCCAGCTTCTCGATGCTTGTTTCAATCCATAGATTGATTTCTTTAACTTGCATACTTTATCAGGATGTTTTGGATCGACAAAACCTTCAGGCTGAACCATATAGACATCTTCCTCAAGATATCCATTTAGGAAAGCGGTTTTGACATCCATTTGCCAAATCTCATAGTCATAATGAGCAGCTATGGCAAACAATATCCTTATAGACTTTAGCATTGCAACAGGTGAGAAGGTTTCATCATAGTCAACCCCTTGAGTTTGAGTGAAACCCTTTGCTACAAGTCTAGCTTTGTAAGTATCCAAGTTTCCATGCATATCGGTTTTCTTCTTGAAAACCCACTTACTTCCAACTACTTTGGAATTAAGAGGTGGTACGACAAGTTCCCAAACTTGATTGTCATACATGGATTGCATCTCAACATTCATGGCTTCAAGCCATTTGTCACAATCCAAATTGTACACTGCATCATGATATGTGGTTGGTTCATCTGAATCTATCACATAGCATCCATCCATGAAAAATCCGTATCTTTCAGGTGGATTACTAGTTCTACCACTTCTGCGAACGTTTTATGTGTATTGATCAACCGCTTGATCATTCTCAACATCCTCATATTGAGTGCTAGTTTCAACCAAACGTGCATCGGGCTGTGAATCTTGATCCTCCTCAAAATCCACTGTTCTACTGCTAGTTCCTTCGATAAGGAACTTTGTTTCTAAGAACTCACCCTTTCTGGCAACAAACACCTTTTGTTCCAGTGGATCATAGAAATAATATCCCATAAAATCTCTAGGATATCCAACAAAGATACACTTGGTGGATCGGACATCTAATTTGTTTGGGGTGGGAGTCTTAACATAAGCCTCACAACCCCAGACCCTTAAGTATGATAGGGATGGAACTCTTCCATGCCATATCTCAAAAGGTGTCTTTTCCACCTTTTTGGTTGGGGCCATATTCAAAATACGGGCCGCGGAGAGCAAAGCGAAACCCCAAAATGATAGAGGCAATGTGCTTCTAGCCATCATAGATCGGACCATATCCAATAGGGTTCGATTCCTCCTCTCAGACACACCATTATGTTTTGGTGTTCCAGGTGGAGTGAGTTGTGAGACAATCCCACAACTCCTAAGATGATCTTGAAAAACATCACTTAGGTATTCACCGCCTCTATCGGTACGGAGAACTTTAATTGATTTGTTGAGTTGATTTTCTACTTCATTCTTGAAGATTTTGAACATTTCAAAAGCTTCATCTTTGTGTCTTAATAAATACACATACCCATAGAGACTATAATCGTCGGTAAAGGTAATGAAGTATCTCTCACCATTCCTAGTCATTGGCTTAAAAGGACCACATACATCCGAATGTATGATACCTAATAAATCTTTCGCCCTTTCGTTAGTTCCACTAAAGGGTGCCTTAGTCATTTTTCCTTGTAAACAAGATTCACATACATCAAATGAATCACATTCATTTGTTTTTAAAAGACCATTCTTTTGAAGCGTTTGTATACGTTTCTTGTTTATATGACCAAGACGACAATGCCAAAGGTAGGTATCACTCAAATCTAATTTGAGTCTTTTGGTGGTTGCTTGGTATATAGAGCTATCATATGTTGCGTTTTCATGAATCAATTCATAAATACCATTACAAGGTATAGCCTTAAAATAAAATACATGATTCAAAGAAACATGAATATCATTGTCAACAAACTTGAAATCATAATCATATTGTCTTAAACGGGAAACAGAAATTATGTTCCTAGTCAAGCTAGGAGCATATAATACATTATTTAAAATAACTTCCAAACCACTTGGAAGCTTCAAAATGTAGTCTCCTTGGGCTTCCACGTGAACCTTTGCACCATTGCTCATGAAGAGACTTATTTCCCCTTTTGCATAATGCTCATTTCTTCTGAACCCCTGCAACAAATTACAAATGTGAGTTCCACATCCGGTATCTAATACCCATGTGTTAGAAGAAATAACATTCAGCTCAACATGTATCATGTAAATTATACCTGAGGTTTGCCCCGCATCCCTCTTTTCTCTCAACTCTTTGAGATAGACTGGACAATTTCTCATCCAATGCCCTATCTCACCACATTTGAAGCATGGGTCGTTCACAGCAACCTTTTGCTTCTTCTCCTTGGGCTTCGGAGGTTGCGCCCTAACAGCCATCTTCCCCTTTCCCCCAACATGCCCCTTTCCTTTGGCAACAGTTGCCTTAGGAGGGGGTAGAGACCTTCTCTTTCTCCCACCTTCATTTATGGTGAGAACGGGTAAAACCCTTTTACCCATTCCCGCCTCAGCTGATTTGAGCATAGAATGAAGTTCATTTATGCTCTTGTCCTATCCGTTCATGTTGTAGTTCATGACGAATGCCTCAAACTTTTTAGTAAGGCCATTAAGAATCAAATCCGTGGCCAACTCTTTTGAGACGGGACAGTTCAGCCTTTGAAGGCGGTCGATGTGGCTTTTCATCTTAAGAACATAAGATGAAACTGATTGGGATTCCTCCATCCGACATGCATTAAGCGCTTGAACCGTTTCGTAGCGCTCCACTCTAGCTTGTTGCTGGAACGTTTCCCGCAACTGAGTGAACATGTCATAAGCTCCATGGAGCTCATACTCCTTTTGGAGTTCGGGTGTCATACTTGCTAACATTAGGCAAGAGACTTGGACGGAGTCTTCCACATATCTAACCCAATCATTATACGCTTCCACATCTTCCTCGTCAGGTTCATCGGGGATGGGGTCATCAAGGATGTAGGCCCGCTTTTCTCGCTTGAGAACAATTCTCAAGTTGCGGTACCAATCCATGAAATTGTTAGGTGTTAGACGATCCCTTTGAAGGATCGCCCTTAGGGATTGGTTGTTTTGGTTTGGTACATCGTTATTAGCATTGTTGTTGTCGGCCATCTACAAGATTTTACAAAGTTCCATTAGTAATCGTTGATATAGTTATATTTCATTTATCAATACCCTTTATGTCTCATAGACTGTTAATAAATAAAATTTTTAGAATCCAACGTTATATTTAAATATTGGTTAGGTGGCCTTTATCCCATTATTTAAATAAACAAGGTAGTCATAAATGACAATTGCAACCTATTACAACTTCTAGCGGTATGGGATCGTTTGAACATCTCATGTTTATAACGGCATGTTTATCCCATCAACACCTTTTGTAAAACATATTTTAGGTGATCCATTCAATATATTTTACAAATCAAGTTGTCCTACTTACACATACGTGTGAGTTTTCTACATAAGTGGTTAGGTGACCTTTATCCCACAAACATGGTATTCTCACCTCAAGTTACAAGTTCCCTCAAAGTGGTTAGGTGACCTTTATCCCACTAAGAGTTTGCAAGTAACCTAAGTGTTGTGTAAAAGGATGGTGTTTAACTTGTTATCAAAAGGGATTTACAATTTCACAATTCTTGTTTAGAAAAGTCTATGTACCATATGATTGTATGCATTCAACCATATGGTACCCTATTGGTTCTTTTAAATAAAACCCATTTTATTTTGCAAACCATTAACTCCTTTTATAGAACCATTCTATTTATGCTTAATGATTTGAGAACCAATTACTTGTTTATTGTTTGTTTTAGTTGACGGTTTGTTAATCACATCCAAATATTCAAAACAAACATCATCATATGCATTCAACCAAACATAAACAAAACAAGTCATATATGCATAACAAAGCATACTAAGTTGATCACACTTGTTTAGCCAAAACAAGTGTGTCAAATGGTCATGTCCTAAGGGTTTAGAATCATGACACATGGTTGACCAAAGAGACTCCCACTTGAAACCATATCTTCAAGAATCCTCTTTGTCCATCTTTTCTTCAAGTCTTGATGTTGAGCTTCCTTACAAGATATGTATCCTAATACATTTTTCTAGTAAAGATAAACTCCTAATCTATTTATTACAAACCATATGAATAAATAAATTACAAGACTAGACTTGAAACAAAAATTAAATTATTACATGCCCAAATGAATATAACATGACAACCAATCATTTAATCCAAATGGTCTAGGCTTTGTTATGCATAATCAACAACAACATATTCAAACACATCATAGGTCACGGTTTTTGGCAGCCCCTTTTAACCCATTTTCTTGGCCAACATTAACCAAGAACATATGGGTTTTGTCCAAACAAACAAACATCTTATATTCTAGATTTTTTAAAGATCATTACATGCATAAATAACATCTTTAAGAAATCAAAAGGGGTACCAAAACAGCCCTTAGTCTCACGGGTATGTGGTGTTAAACACCACAAAACCGTGAACAACCAAGTGTAATATATGTATGCATATGTATAAGTGGCTCTGATACCACTGTAGGGGATTTAACATGTTTATCAAAGCTTCATACAACTTGATTTATATGAAAAACGCAGCGGATGTATATTTTAAAACATGTTATTAAGTTAGTTGTTAAACCATTTTTAACAAACAACCCCAACCCATGGATCTTTATACATAATGCATACAAATGAAAGAACATAAAATGTAAAAAACCACAACCTTTGGAGCTGCAGAAATCCGAGATTAAAGAGATGAAAGGATGTGTTCTTGTGGCTGAAACTTCAAAGAAGAAGCTCTCAAGAGGCTATACCCGAAGCTTCTTCAAACACCTTGATTGCTAGGTATCCCTTGACACCGATTTTCAGCAAGCGAAACCGATTTTTGAAAGCTGAAATTCTGCTGTTCTTCTTCTCAAAACCGTAAGATGGAGAGAGTGATTTTAGAGAGAAGATGCTTTGCATGCAAGAGAGAAGAATGGAATTTGTTGGAATGTGTTAGCATGTGTTTGTTTGTCTATTTACAAGACAAAATTAATGGCACACTAAAGCCCCCTTTGGGCGGCCGTTTGAATTAAAACAAAGGGTCCCAACCCTTTTAATTCTTAAACACAATTAAAACACACACTTATTTCAAGTTTATAAAATTTAAAAACTAATTTTTAAACTTTATAAACTAAACATTCTTTTATTTGTTATTATTTAGTAACACTAAATAATGAAAAATAAATAATATCTCATGAACAATTATTCACATAATAACGTTCATTTGCATAAGCAATAATTTAGAAAATCCATTTTTTTTCTAAATTGGTGTCATTATTTATTTGTATGATCTTATCTACAAATAAATTATCTATTGGTGTTTGACAAGCTTGTTATTGGGTATGACCCGACTTGGATCATATCACACTAGCCACATCAATTTAATATGTATCTTGGGCAGATCAATTCCTTCATTTATCTCATTGAAGTATAGTAAACAATAAGAAAGTAATGAATCATCACAACCACAACATTCATAACAAAAGTCCTCAATGTCCCTACTCCTTGAAGAACTCCCAGGTTCTGTGATTGTAATGACTTTCTCCCCCTTTTAGGTAGCATCACCCTCTTGTACAGGTGAGCTAGGAGTTAGGTCAATCATATCCACAGGTTCTTGTGTTCCCGGTTAAGCTCTTCTTAAAGTTCTCCCAGCTAGTTTTTCCTTGAGATAAGATATCTTAAGTTGCTGATCATTGACCCTCTTATTTAAGGTAGTCACTTGAGATTCAAGATGGCTAACCTTTGAGACTAAGTAGGTGCATGTTTTTGACAGTTTTTGACAGTTTTTGCACTTTTAGTCTCAGATTCCCCTCATCTTCTTCAGAAGAATCATGGGAGGATGAGAGAATTGGACTTAAGTCCTCACTCTCATCACCAGCTTAGTATTCTAGGCTGCAGGATTTCCTCTGCTCATTGACAGCCTCAGATGAAGTGTCAATGGGCTGAGTTGTCATGGTTGAGATCTTAATGATGTAATCACTTGCAAAAGTGAGAGCCTCTTCCATATGGATCCCCTGAATAGGTTCAGAAGGACCCACCTCAGCAATGGATGACTGATGTGGGGTAGACATAGGGAATTTAGAAGCACTCCTCTCTCTTTAAGTAGGTGATGAGTAGAGAGATTCATGGTGCTCACTGAAGCCTAAGTCTTCATCAGTGTAGAATTCAAGGTTAGGAATTTGGTTATTTAAGTCTAAAGGCTGGGGATGAAGGTTGTTCAAGTGTTGAGACTCAGAGTGAAGGCTTAAGGCAGTTGGGCTTATGAGCTCATCAGGCTGATCATGAGGAACATCAGCACTGATTCTTGAAGAGATGGGAGTGGTTTGCTCCTCAGAAGAAGTGGGAGCTCTAGTATCCACTTCTTCCTGTATGGGTGAGTGTATGGGGGCCTGCACAGGCTCAATAACTTGAGCAGGGTTTTGTTTGGATTTGCTTTGGTAAGTGTGGGTAATATGGGGTCTTTTTAAGGGTAAGGAGATGATAGGTGTGGGTTCAACACTAGCTTGTGTTGCTAGGTTGTCACCTTGAGCAATGAGCTCTAACATTTTGGGGACAAGGGCTGTTTCTACCCCTGAGAAACCTATAGTTGGCTTCTTTATAATCTTAAAGATGCCTGGCTTCATCTGTCCCAATTTAAGAATATTATTTGTTTCCCTCAACTGTGAGCCAAGTTCATAGTTGAGAATATGTTGAACATATCTAGGAAACATATAGTATTCTAAGGAGTCCAAGTTAGCAAGCAAATTTGTATATACAAATTGAGAGTACCTAAACTTGACCCCTTGCACCATTCCATGAACTATGAAGGAGAGATCCTCAGGAATCTGGTCCCACCCACCATGCTTGTTAGACAAGCTGTGAATCACTACATGGAGTAGTATTTCCACTGGGATGAGACCTTCCCTTTCCTGAAGGTCTTTACAGCGAAATCTCCTTCATAGCCCATCCGCTCAAAGGAATAGTTAACAGTTTTCCTTTGGGAAAGTTAGTTCATCTTCTTCATCATCCAGCTGAAGATGGGTGTTGATGATGGCTGGAGTGATGAAGGCTGTCCTCCCTTGCACTGTGGCAGACAATGCCTTCTCCCCATCCATGATAACCTCTTGACATGTCCTCCAAAAGTCAAGCAGATGATCCTCGTAAAGAGTAGGATCAATGGTGAGGGAGGTGTAGTAGTTGGATAGAGCCAGAAAATGGCAAACCTCTGAGAAACTATCATCATGCTCAGAGTGCAACAAAGCAACCTGATTGTGTTACCTATGGAGTTGCATGGAGAAATCAGGGTTGTTTCTGTTTTGAATGTTGGCCATTTAGAAAAGCTTAAGGGTGAAGAAAGGTGAAGAACAAATGCGATTTGAGAGAGATTAGGTTTGAGGTATGGTGTGAATTTGGAGCAGGTAGAAGAAAGAGGGGTAACCGTTGAGTATTTGTATGAATTGGATTTGAGACAAAGTAAATGAAAGCTGATAAACTTTGAAATCCGTGTGTCGGTCCCACCTCTGAAAAGTAGTTTTCTTTTGCCCAAAAGATAGTTTTCTTGGAAGTCGAGAAGTCTTTCGAAGGTTATTTAACTTCGGAAGTTTTGAATGAAAAGCTTCCGAAGGCAAATTTGCCTCGAAATATATTTCAAAAATTTTGAAGAATTTTGCTTTGGAAGCATTTTATACCAATTTCATTCTGAGATGAATAAAAGCTTCCGAAGGCAACTTTAAATCTTTCGAAAGATAAAAAGAGTAAAAATCTAAAAAATCTAAGGAATATCTTAAAAGGTTTTTCTTCTGAAGAGAAACTGGGGCTTATTAAAGTGATAGAATGGACAACATAGAACACACATAGTTTTAGAAATAATATGATTAAGTTTTAAGAAAAGCTACTCAAAGTTAATCATCCCAATAGCTGATATAAGATATTTAAATCTCTGTTCATCAAAAGCCTTTGTGAACAGATCAGCATATTGTTCATCTGTGTGAACTTTGATTAGTTTGACTAATCCCTTTTAAAATTTATCTCTAATCAAATGATACCTGATGTTGATGTGCTTAGTTCTTGAGTGCTGCACAGGATTCTATGTAATTGAGATAGCACTGTTGTTGTCTATATGAATGGGAGTCTCATTGAAGTTGAATCCATAGTCTAGCATCTGATTTTGAATCCAAAGCACTTGAGCATAGTAGCTTGCAGCAGCAATGTATTCAGCCTTAGTAGTTGATGCAGGCACACATGATTGTTTCTTGTATTGCCAAGAGACTATCCTTCCATCAAGAAATTGACATCCCCCTGATGTAGACTTTGCAGTCATATTGCATCGACCATAATCACTATCTGTATATGCATACAGATTGAAGTCAGAGTTTTTTGGATACCAAATGCCAAGAGATGGAGCTCCCTTAAGGTATCTTAAAATTCTTTTGATAGTGATTAGGTGTGACATCTTGGGGTTGGCCTGATATCTTGCACATATACAAGTAGCAAACATAATATCTAGCCTGCTAGCTGTAAGATACATAAGAGACCCAATCATAGCCCTGTAGAGATGTTCATCAACACACTCCCCCTCAAGATCAGGTCCAAGGGAGTGGTTTCTAGCTATGGGTGTCTTAGCAACCTTACATTTAGTCATGTTGAATCTTTTAAGTATGTCTTGCACATACTTTGACTGACTTATGAAGATACCAGTGTCAACTTGCTTCACTTGAATTCCTAGAAAGAAATTGAGTTCCCCCATGGCACTCATTTCAGATCTATCCTTCATCGGCTTCTCAAAGTCTTTGCAGAGCTTTGGATTAGTTGACCCAAAGATGATATCATCCACATATACTTGAACTAGCATCAAGTCATTCCTTGTTCCTTTGATGAAGAGAGTTCCATCAATGGTACCCCTTTTGTAGCCATGCTGACATAGATACTGAGATAGAGTCTCATACCACTTTCTTGGTGCCTAATGTAGCCCATAGAGAGCTTTGTCAAGCTTGCATACATAATCAGGATGATCAGGATCTGCAAAACCAGGTGGTTGTCTGACATACACCTCTTCATCAATCACTCCATAGAGAAAAGCACACTTGACATCAAGCTAATAGACCTTGAAGTTCTTGGATGCAGCAAAAGCTAGGAATATCCTAACAACTTCAAGTCTTGCTATAGGAGCAAAGACATCTGTGTAGTTAATCCCTTCTTCTTGAGTATACCCTTGAACAACTAGTCTAGCCCTGTTTTTGATAACAAGTCCTCTATCATCCTTCTTATTCCTGAAAACCCATTTTGTACCTATGATAGTCTTCCCTTGAGGAAGAGGACATAGGTTCCAAACCTTTTGCCTCTTGAATTGAAGCAACTCCTCTTGCATATCTTCAACCCAACTTCCATCCTTTAGAGCTTCATCAATATTCTTTGGCTCTATTTGGGACAAGAAACAAGAGTGAAGATAGATGTTGGCATTATGAGACTGTCCTCTTGTTCTTACACCTGTACCAACATCTCCAATGATGTTTGTAGAAGGGTGAGACTTGTGGATCCTTAGTTGAGGGATCACAACAAGTTGTTTGGACAGATCCAAATTGGAGAAATTTTGATCAGGCAAGGAGGATTCACCCTCTACAGCAATACACTTATCAAGATTAACTTGATCCAATGAGTGTGTGACATAATTGAGATTTTTTTCAATGGGATGGTTCTCAGCATCAAGAAACTCCTGATCACTGTCATAACCACCATGTTCTCCAACATTTGAAGTTCCTACATTTGAGTTTTGTGCCTCAAAACTGGAAGATGAAGGCAACTCAGATGTATCAACAGGATTTGTCATTGATGTGCTGGTAGAGGCTTCATTTGCAGGATTAGTTACCACTGGAGCTGAAGGTATGTAGCTTGAAGGTCTTCTTAGCTCAAATCTTGGATCAGAATCACCTGTAGGCAATATATCTGTGGATCCTGAAACATGCTCATAAGATTTGTTAAAACAGTTGGTAACTAAATCAAGATCAAACAGCCAATCCGGACCAGAACCTTTCACACTGGGAGTGTGTTCATTGAAGTCACATTGGCTGACTCCTCAACTACTCTAGTTCTGAGATTGTATACTCTATAAGCTTTAGCTTGAGAAGAGTATCCAATGAAGTGTCCATCATCTGATTTCTCAGCAAACTTGGCAATATGATCTTTGTAATTCAAGATGGTGCAAGGTCACCCAAATGACCTGAGAAAACTAATAAAAGGTTTCCTCTTGTGCCAAAGTTCATAAGGAGTCTTACCATGTGTCTTAACTACTAAAACTCCGTTTTGCACATAGCATGCAGTGTTGACTGCCTTTGCCCAGAAGGTGATGGGTAGTTTAGCATCAGACAACATAGTTCTTGCAGCTTCAATTAGTGTCCTGGTTCTCCTCTTAGCAACACCATTTTGCTGAGGAGTCCTGGGAGCACTATATTGTCTTGTAATACCCTTTTCATCACAAAATGTATCAAGTATTTGATTCTTGAACTCAGTTCCTTGATCACATCTTATGTTTTTGACCTTGTGATCACATTGATTCTCAATTCTTAAGATGAAATTTTTCAGAATCTCAAGGGTCTAATCCTTAGTTCTAAGGAAGAAGACCCATGTGAATCTTGTAAAGTCATATGTGATCACCAAACAGTAAGAGGTCCTTCCTAAACTCATTACACTGGTGGGCCAAAGAGATCCATATGTAACAAGTGTAGAGGTGTAGTGATGGAGTTTCTTTCCTTAGGCTTGTGAGATACTTTGTGTTGCTTCCCTTTCAGGCATGCAACACAATGATCATCACTTGTAAACTCTCTTTTTGGTATTCCAGTTACCAAATCATTCTTAATTAATTTATTCATGTGATTAAAGTTTACATGGCACATTCTTTTATGCCAAAGGAAAGACTCATCACTATTTGCTTTAGATAGAAAGCATGAAACTTCTCCTGAGGGAGATGTTTCTTGCAAATCCATCTTGTACATGTTCCCTTTCCTGGGGGCTCTGAGTAGGATGTGTTCATGAGGAATGACCACCCCGGGTTTGAGAAAAATGCACTCATGCTCAGTAAACAACATGTTATGGTTCTGACCACAAAATGGAGATACACTCAAAAGATTGTATCCAAGCTCCTTGACAAAGTTTACCTTATCAATGCTGAGCTTACCATTTGTGACCTTGCTCCTTCCAGTAATGTAACCACCTACATCTCCTCCAAAAGCAACTGGTCCTCCATCAATTCTTTCAAACTTTTAGAGTAATGACCTATTGCCTGTCATGTGCCTGGAACAACCACCATCAATGATCCACACATTTTTGTTTGTCTTTAGCTGTTCCTGCACAAAGAGATAGTTAGTTACATTTGGAAACCCAAGCCTCATTGGTCTTGGGCTCATTTAAAATAGTTGAAGACAATGCAATAGTAATAGATCCTATGGTTGTGCTTTGAGGATCTTGTGTTGTTGTTGATGAAGAACCTTTAGTCATTTGGCCTTTCTTTGACTTCCACACCACCTTTGGAAGTTTGGACTTGACCTTCAATACTTCAGAAGTTCATGAAACTTCAGAAGTTTTGATTACTGGACCTTCGGAAGAACTTGCCTTTACTGCAGCAAGTTTCAGTACTTCGGAAGCATTCCTTTCTTCCGAGACCAATTTTTCTTCCAAAGACAGTTTTCCACTTGCCTTCTTCTTCATTTTGGAACTTCCAAAGGAAACAGATTTTCCTTCCGAAGCTAAGTTCTTCTTGGAATTCTTGGAAGTCTCTTTGTTCATCATGTGAAGAGTACGTTTAGGATTATATGGACAATCCTTGGCCAAATGAGAAGTACTCTCACACATGACACACTTCAGTTTCTTCTTCCCAAGAGTCATCTTCATAGAAGAGGACTGACTTTGGTCACATCCCTTCCCCACCTTCACCTTTGCAGGAACTGCGACAGTTCTTTTGGGTTGAGAACTGTTCTTGGAGTTGGACGGTCCAGGCTATGTAGCAGTAACACACAACTAATCAGTCTTCTTCTTGTTGTTGAGATGAGTTGCACATGAACCAGAGTTCATGTCATCAGTCTTAACCACTTCAAATCCTGCAGAGATAAAAACTTGTTTTTGCTTAGAGTTAAAAGTAGCCTTGATCTCTTGAGCCTTCTTTGATTTTCTTTTGGCTTTCCTGATCAAGTTCTTTCTTCTTGACTTGGTCATCCCAACAGCTTTATTCTCCTCAGAGGGATGGTGACCCTTCTTAGAATGCTCTTTTTCACTCAAACCAGAGTCATTCTTCACCATCTCCTCATCATCCTCTTCAGTCAAAGGATCTATGAGGGGAAACTCATCTTCACAAGTTCCACACCTAGGAGATCTTACAGACAAGATGGTGTGTGGAGGAGCTATCTCACTAGATCCCAGTCCCTGCTTATTCTGATAATACAATTTTGCATGCAAGGATGAGGATATTATGTTCTTGAAGGTTTCTTCTTCAAGAACATAGTTTTTTGCCTTAGCTTTGCTCATCACAAGCTCAGCCTGGCATTCAGTTAACTTAGCTATGAGATCTTTGATCTGAGTCCTGTAATTTGTTAGCTCATGTTTAAGAGTTGAAATGGTTTTCTCTAAATCTTCTATTTTGAGTTTATAATCATTTTAGCTCTTTTAAAATCAGCTTTTAAGATGTTTAAGGACTCTAGGTCAGATTTCAGCTCAAAGTTATATGACCTGTATCTATTAACTTTAGCAATGCATTCAGAAGAGCAAAGATTTTCCAATACCTTGGTTTCATCATGATCTGCCATAAGAGCATGGTTTGGAGATGCATCTTCTATCTGAAAGCTCCAGTCAAAGCCTCCTTCTTCAATAGCAACTGCAGCTTGCTGCTTTGGCTTCTCATTCTGGTGAGCTTTCTCTGTGTAGTTTGGTCTGGTTTGTGTTTGGCCACCATTTGTTCTTGGTAACTTACACTCTCTTGCAAAGTGCCCCATCTGGTTACAGTTGTAGCACTTTACTTTGCTTTTGCCCAGTCCAAACTTTCCACTGGATGTATTGCTTGGAAACTTTCTCCCAGTCCTCTTGTAGAACTTCTTGGCCCTGTGAGTGAGAAGAGCCATTTGCTGAACTATCTCCATATACTCCAGATCATCCGGATGGATACAGTCCAGGTCTTCAAGATTGAAGAGAAAGTTGCCAGAGGTTTCATCAGCTGAGACAAAGGCATGAGAAGAACTTGTCTCTTGGAAGGGACTTCCTTGAGTGTAGCTTTCTCTTGGTGTCTCTGGGAAGGTGATGAAAGGCCCCTTTTGTGAGTTGTCAGGGTAGCATAGCATTTGATGTTGTGGTTCAATGCTTTCCCTTTTATCCACATGAAGAGCTGAACTCAGTTGGTTATTAGAGTTACCAGAGGAGTTTTGCATGTTTATCTCTATCTGGAATGCACTCAGGATACCATACAACTCTGTAAGAGTAAGAGTCTTAAGGTCCGAAGTTCTCTTAATCACAACACAATAATGTGTCCATAGTTTAGGAAGAGAACACATGAACTTCCTTACTATGTCCCTGTTCTCAAGATTACTCCAATATCCACTAGAGTGTCCACTATCTCAACATACCTGAAGTATTGTTGAGTTAGGGTCTCACCAGCCTTGAAAGTGAAGTTCTCAAACTGCTGCTTTAAGTGATCCTTCTTGTTCTCTTTAGTTTCCTTGGATCCTTCATATATGAGCTTCAGTGCATCCCATAAATCTTTAGTTGTCTTGCACTTCTTGAAACCTCTGTAGATGGAGTTTGAAAGAGCAGTTTGAAGAGAAGTCATGGCCCTTTGATCAAGCTCTATTCTTTTCTTGTCTTCTTCTGAGTAATCATCCACATCTTTTGGGATGATATGATTACCAGTAGCAGAAGTAGTGCTTGGTATGAAAGGACCATTAACAACTGAGTCCCACATCCTTGAGTCTTGACACTTGATAAAGTCTTCCATTCTTGTGCACCATGTGTCGAAGTCTTCAGGAGTGATCAGTGGGGACTTGGTCATGGTAACAGTTTCTATATCAGCTTTAGAAAGAGCTGCCATTTGAGTTGTTAAGTGTTTTGTGTGTGTGAGGGATCTTAAGATGGTGAGATCTTATATCAAGAGCCTGGAATGCTCTGATACCAAATGCAGGACCGGTGAAGGGTAGCACTTACAACACAACAACACAATGAGGAGAGTGTATAAGAACACAACAGATCAAATAGGGAACTGGTTATGATGATGCAAAGAACACAAGTAAACTTAGAAACAGAACGAGATAACAACACACGTAGTTGGTTTTTAAGGATGCTGTATATTGCTTCTCAAGTTCAAAGTTACAAGTATTCAAGCATAAGCATTTACATACATGCTAAGTTACATTACTTGAGACACTATATACTACAGCCTACAGCCGGCCATAATATGAAAGCCAACTGGATACATAAGATTAGACAACTACAAAATCAAATGTAGAGTCAAAAGGTAGATTGCCTTTTGACAGGTGACTATGACATGCCATAGCTCACATCTTAATATATTACAAAAAGGATAAAGGTACATAAAGTAGAAAGCACAGACTCAAGACCTCAATGTACAGTTTTCCTAAAGCATGGACCTTTTCACCAACTCATGCAAGTTGGTGACCAACCAGAGTGACAGCGGAAAGTGGTTCAGCTTTATAGAAAAAGCACATCAGATAAAAGCATGTGTGATAAAAGTCCTCGGAAGAATCTGTCTTAGTTCTTTGGCTTCAGAAGACTTTGTCTTTGAAGCTTCGGAAGACTTCATTTCTGGCTTCGAAAGATATTGGTCTTGGCTTCGGAAGATTTTACACTTAGAATATTTCTGAAGTGTAAAACATCCGAAGCATTTCTACTTCATGTTCTTCTGTGCCGCATGCAAGAAGACTTAGAGTGTTTTGGCTGCATCAGACTTATAGGAATCCTTACACAACGCTACCTCAAAGTGTAAATATTATAAATCATGAGGTTTCATATTGTAAATTACAACTAGAAGTTCAAGCAAACAACCATAACATAAGATAGATAATAAGTGCAAGATCATAAAACAAACATGAAATGAATTCTTTATTTTATTCTAGGTCCAATCCTAGATGAACTCAATTCTCCAAGAATCAACAATTAAGCTTGAGCACCACCTGAATCATGTTAAAAATAAAATCAACATATGTATGTTGGTGAGTTCTTATGAAATAGTACATACGTATATAAAATCTTTTAAGAGGCACTTCAAGTCATAGGCTAAGAAATTATACAAAACATATAGATAACATGATGATATAATCAAACCTCGACAAAATATGGACACAATAAAATATAGGATTAGCTAAGTGTACTTGGTTCCCATGATAAACAAGAATACATCATCAGGAGCCGACAATAACCTCGGCTTTAGCACCAAATAGGCTTGCGAAGCCCATACATCTATGACGTCGCTAGGCTAGCAATAATTAATTATTATTTTTACAAGATAGATACCATAATGTTCACCAATATTTTAAATAACCTTAATAAATTAATAAGATAAATTGCACGTGCTTTACAAGTATTTAAAGAGTTTACAAGTGTACATTTATACGGTTAACATGCTTCACCCTAAAAGGTGTGAAATAAAGAAAAAACAAGGTATGAAAACTCACATGATTATGAGGTGCTTTGAATGATAAGAACGTTAGAATAACGCCAATAATTTCCTTACAAATTACCTAAGCGTGGGTGTTCCCAGATTAGAAGATACTCGGTAAGATTTCAAAAACGATCCGTGAAAACTAGAGTTACAATTGTGATCGGGGATTTTTAACAATTTTACTTAAAAACCGATGGGTAAAAGAGTTATTTGGCATAGTCTGTAATTATTAAAATATTAGAATAATTAATATTTAATTATCTAAATTGCATTAGCAATAAGTCTTAAATATTTAAGTGCGAAATAATACACGTTTTAGTGTAGAAAGCAAAAGAAGTATATCAATAAAATTTTATATCATTTTATAATATTTATAACCTAAAATATAAAATATTAAAGCTTTTAGAATTTTCAGGAATTAATTAAAACTTCCTGAATGAATTTGATTAACAAAATAATTTTTATACTAATTAATTAATATATATATTTTTTAATGATTTCTAGAATTTTTTTAAAAAATGTAAGTAAAGGTATAAAAAAGATAATGCGGGTGCCCGGGTTCAAACCCGGGACACTTCTGTGTAATTGCAAGGTATCAACTGGAAGGCTGAGGCGCTTATGCCGATTAATATCTCATTTTAAATTCATAAAAGCATTAACAATAAAAAACCCTTGTTTGCACAAGAATCCTAGAATCGAAATCGAAACAACTGCACATCAAATCGATGATGATAATGAAATTAACCATAGGGCTTTGCTTCCCCATGATCAATCGAGTGTGTAGACGTTAGAATCGCCTGGAATTGTTGCGGAATCGATGATTACGAGTTTGAGCTAGTGTCGCGACTGGGTCTTTATCAAAATCTAATGTGTGTGTGTGTTTTGGTGAAATTGGGAGTACAGAGAGTGTAAGAAAGTCGAATGGAACCTTTCCCCTTTGTTTAATAGTCTCGATTTGAACCGTTTTGAGTTCAACGAGTTCGATTCAAATTTGGGGGTTACGGGTGGGATTTGGATGTGCAAATCGTCGTTTCAAATGAAATCAATCATTTCATTGATTTCTACCTGATTAAACGAATGTGTATACTCGATTAATTGCATTAATAGTATGATTTAAGTGTAGAAAGGGATTTGGTTTTGATGGGGTTCGATTTCGTGTCCAAAGGATATCATACCCATGTTTAAAATCAAATTAAAACACCCCTTTGGGTTCAAAACGGGTTTATGAATCGATTAGAAGTGATCTGGAGTTAAAACCGAGTTTTAAAGGGATGTTTTGGGATCACCAGCGCCCATCGGCCGGCTACCGGAAAATCGGGAAGAAAAAGGGATATGGGCTTTTTTTAAAAAAAAATCATATGCACTGTAATTTTTAAGTTTACAATTTCAATCAAACCTTTAATAATTAAGTTTAAAACTTTATAATTTTAACCCTTAACTTTAAGTCTTTCAATTTGACCAACAAAACCAACTTATTAATTTGTAACTACCTTGTTAGTTTTATAAGTTTTATAAAATTTCAAGTTCTTTTTTTTCATTTATTATTTATATGAAATAAATGTGATCACATTTTAAACAATTAAATTCCCTAAATTCTTTAATACTTATAAACCTACCATTTTTATCAAAAATATAATAGTTTGCAAATTAAATTAATGAATAACACACGAATGACCCAAAAGATTTCTTTATTGAGAAGAATGAACCTTACAAGAATAACGAGAGATAACGACTAAGTAACGAATTCACGAGATGTTATGGTCTCCTTAACTTAAGAAATTTAGTCCTGAAATTTAAAAAACATTATGCAAACAAATGAGGATATTTCTTCTTCATATAATTCTCGCGTTCCCAGGTAAACTCGGGTCAGCGTTTAATTTTCCAACGAACTTTGACAATCGGTGTGGTAGTGGTTCGGGTCTTCTTCATTGTTCGATCCATAATCTCCACAGACTTCTCATCAAAATGCAAGGAATCGTCGATTTGGATTTCCTCCAAAGGAACATGTTGACTTTCGTTAGCCAAACATTTTCTCAGATTTAAGACATGAAAAACAGGATGTACCCCGTCAAGTTCAAAGGGTAATTCTAGCTTGTAAGCCACTTTTCCGATCCTTTTCAGATGGCATTTCTAGCTTGTAAGCCACTTTTCCGATCCTTTTCAGGATTTTAAAAGGTCCTACAAACCGTGGGGTTAATTTACCCTTATTCCCAAAGCGAACAACTCCCTTCTATGGTGAGACTTTAAGAAGAAGCATATCACCGACATGGAATTCTAATGGCTTGCATCATTTATCTGCATAATTCTTTTGTCGACTTCTAGCCACCTCAAGATTATCATGGATTTTAGAAATTTTATTGGTCGTATCTTGTATAAGTTCAGGACCGGTAATGAATTTTTCACCGATGTCTGTCCAACAAATCGGGGATCGGTATTTATGACCGTAAAGTACTTCGAAAAGTGTCATCTTGATGCTTGAGTGATAACTGTAATTGTAAGAGAATTCCGCTAATGGTAAATGCGTATCCCAGTCAACACCAAAATCAAGAACGCAAAGACGTAGTAAATCCTCGAAAGTTTGAATAGTTCGCTTAGTTTGACCATTGGTTTGAGGTTGGTAAGTTGTGCTTAAATCCAGCTAAGTACCCAGAGTTCATGCATTGATGACCAAAAGTGCGAAGTGAAACGAGCGTCTCAATCGGAGATGATGTGTAAAGGTACACCATGATGACTCAGAATCTCGGCGACGTAAATACGAGCCAACTTTGAAGTTTTATAAGAGTCACGTATGGGTATGAAATCCACTGTTTTGGTCAGGTGGTCGATAATCACCCTTATACTATCATGTCCACAAGGAGTACGAGGTAACTTAGTTATGAAATCCATGGATATGTGTTCCCACTTCCACATAGGGATCTCTGGTTGTTCAAGTAATCCACTAGGACTTTGGTGCTCTACTTTGACTTTTGCACATGTAAGACATTTGGCTATGTAAGAACCAATGTCCTTCTTCATCCCTTGCCACCAGTATTGCCCACGTAGGTCTATATACATCTTATCGGACCCAAGGTGAATGGAATAACGACTTTGATGAGCTTCGTTCATAATGAAGGTACGAAGATCATCACGATTGAGAACCCATAGTCGATTTAAGAAATACAACATACCATTCGGTTTTGTTTCAAGTTATGACCGAACACCATACGCCAATTCTTCATCCACTTTTCCATCAGCTAGAGTAGCTTGCCGAGTTTCACGAAACCAATACTCAAGATCGCTATCAATCCTTATATTTTGAAGCATAACAGTAGCCTTGTTGACATCTACGTGAATCTCCGTGTCAAACTCTTCCTGGGTGTCAAACCATTGTTGTCGATCTTGAATTTCCTGAAGTGAGACAGTCTTATTATGGACTTTGCAACTTAACGCATCAGCTACAACATTCGCCTTTCCTGGATGATAACGAATGTCACAGTCGTAGTCACTAATCAACTCAACCCAACGACGTCGCCTCATATTGAGATCCTTTTGACTGAAAACGTGTTGAAGGCTTTTGTGATCAGTATAGACTGGCATTGTGTCCTGTAAAGGTAATGCCTCTAAAATTTTAAGGCGAACACTACAACACCAAGTTCAAGATCGTGGGTCATGTAATTCACTTCATGACCTAAATATTGGACTTCCGCAAGCCAAAATTCGCACCTGGAAAACTTTGCGTACAACTGTTCTTTATTCAAAAGCTCAAGAACTTATCACATGTGGAGCTCATGATCAGTTTTAGTCTTTGAGTAGTTGAGAATATCGTCGATGAAGACAATCACGAATTTGTCCAGATACGGTTTGCATATCCGGTTCATAACATCCATAAAGACGGTAGGAGCATTAGTCAAACCAAAAGGCATAACCATAAACTCATAGTGCCCATAACGAGTGCGAAATGCGGTTTTTAGAATATCATTGTCATGGACTTCTAGTTGGTGGTAACCAGAACGTAGATCGACTTTTAAGAAATGAGTGGCTCCTTGAAGTTAGTCAAAAAGATCATCGATTCGAGGAAGAGGATATCGGTTTTTGATGGTGAGTTTGTTGATTTCCCAATAGTCGGTACACATACGAAATGAACCATCTTTCTTCTTCACAAATAACATGGGTGCACCCCAGGGTGAAGAGCTAGGACGAATAAAGCCCTTGTCAGACAGTTCTTGTAGTTGGCTGGCTACTTCTTGCATCTCCTATGGTGCAAGACGATAAGGTGACTTAGCCACATGATTCGCACGAGGAATCAAGTCAATCTTAAACTCCACTTAACGAACGGGAGGTAAACCACTAAGATTATCAGAAAATACTTCTGGGAAATGTCAGACAATAAGAATATCCTTAAGTTCCTTCCCTTTGACTTTTGTGTTGACTACATAGGCCAAAAAGGCTATATAGTTCTTACCTAGGCACTTTCGAGCCTTGATACACGACGTAAGTTTGAGTCCTTTAGATGATTTCTCACCAAAAACTTTCAAATTATCACCCGAGGGTAATGGAATCCGAATGCATTTCTCGAAGCAGATAATTTCCACGTAGTGTTTGGCTAACCAATCCATACCGATGATAATGTCGAAACTTCCGAGTTTCATGGGGATTAGGTCAATAGGAAACTCATGCTTGTTAAGACTCAAGACACAATCGCGAATGACGATATCAATAATGATGGATTTTCCATCGAGGACTTCAACCGTAAATGACTTTTCTAACTTAGTACGCGACTTAGCAAGTACAGGTTCAAATTCTAAGGAGACAAAACTCTTATCGGCTCCAGAATCAACCAAGACAAAGGCATAGCAATTATTAACAAGAAACATACCTGTTCAGATATAGAACTTTTATCGGTACAAGGAAACACAAATGAAAACTTTGATCATAAAGATTACGAATAATAATGACGTATCGTTCACCATGTCGTTATTTGCCTGTGCTTGATTTGCGTTGATGTTGAAATCACGGCCTAGAGCTTTTGGAGTATTACCCGTAAGATGAGGGCATTATGGGTGAAAATGGTTGGTTTTCCCATAGTTGTAGCAAGCACGATTGGCAACTAGAGCAGCGTTGTTGGGTGCATGGTGACAGGTAGCAACCAAATGACCATATTTCCCACAAAGTGAGCAGATGCGACATGGATTATTCCCCACATGATGATATTTACAAATGTTACACATCAGGTGTAGACCATTGTAAGCTCTAGCAGCAGGTACTTGATTAGCGGTAGCGGCTTGTTTGTGAGGTGCATTGGTTGCTGTCACAGCAAAATTTCGGGCAGCTGTAAACTTACGTTTCTTGCCCTTAGACGAGGATTCAGCCTTCACCTCCTTAGTAGCTTCTGGAATCACCCTCCAAGTCTTTTTAGCACCCTTTATAGTCAAGGTGTCGGCTTTGATGTGATTCTTAGTGAGCTGAGCAGTGATGGTGATTGCTTCTTCCAACGTCATGGGCCTACTCACCACTACAGCATCCTGAATTTGAGGCGATACACCTTTGATGAACTTCTTAATGTTATGAGGAGATTCTTAGTTCGTGATGCCTGGTTGAATAAGCTAAATGATCCCCACTATCCTGTTTAAGGTTCTAGAATTCTTCCTTAAGCTTTGTAACTCAGTTCTAGGACAGAACTTCCGGACCATAATGTTCTTGAACTCCTCCCAGGGTATAGCTAGTGCAATTTCAGTACCTCTATTCCTCTTTTCACTGTTCCAACATGTAAGTGCCCTTTATTGGAGGACAATCGTGGCATAACGAACCTTGAGTGCTTCTGGACACTCACTTTTGATGAAGGTATTTTCCATTCTCTCGAACCACTCGAGAAGTCCAGTGGCTCCTTCCTTTCCACTAAAACTGGTTGACTTACACGAATTAAAGTGTCTGAACGTGCAGGTTTTGTTATTCCCTTCTTGATTACCATTGTTTTCTCCTTGACCATTGTTTCCATTACCACCATTATTCCCATTTAAATTATTACTGGCATTGGCCATTAGGGTGTTACTCAGTTCAGCGACCATTGTGGGAAGAACAACAACCATTTGTCGGGCGATCATTATGGCGATCTTATGGTTGGAGCTATCACGTTCCATGATGACGAGACATTCTGAATAAAAGAATAGGTTAGACATAGGAGTTCTTAAAGTATAGCTGGTTCAATAAAGCAATAATTTTTCAGGACTTGTAAAACACATACGGGATGATTCCATTTGGTACATAAAACTTGTAGGAATGTTGACACGTCAAGGTGACTTAATTCTACCATGTCTTAGGAAAATTGTGTATTTTGACCATAATTTATCACTCATCCCGAAAATCCCCAGGTAAGCATAACTAGTCCCGCAGTTGATTGGGATTTATGCGAAATGCTTACCTTAGCCCGAAGGTTTTTTCCCAGGAAATCCAGAATACATGTGTTTATGAGTCACACATTTTTCCTTATAGACTAATAGAATTAAAATCTTGATGAGATTTTCAAAGATTAGATATAAAGTCTAAAGAATTGAACCATTCGATATAATGCGTACGATTCCACGTGTAGTCAAGAATAAGTTTAAGAAGAGAAAGACATTGGCGTGTTGAAACTAGTGACGGGTGAAGATGGTTAAGAAGTTGGAGATATTTGAGACTAAAGGTTTTGTCATTCAAGTTAACCACCCAAGGCACAATTTTAACTAAGTAAAATCAAGTAGCACATAAAGTATCTAGCATGTAACATGTAGCATCATGTAGTATGCATATAAGTAAACTTACAAAATCATGAATAATTTTCATGTAAAGGTCCCTATATTAACCATAGTCTAGGTCACCATTTCTAGTAACCCGAATCCCTATAGTTATGGGCTCTGATACCAATCTGTCACACCCCAACTTTAACAGTGGAAACGTTGAGATATGAGGGTAAAGATTCTTTAAAGCCACATAACGCTACCTCAAAGTGTAAATATTAAAAATCATGAGGTTTTAAATTTTAAATTACTACTAGAAGTTCAAGCAAACAACCATAACATAAGATAGATAATAAGTGCAAGATCATAAAACAAACATGAAATGAATTCTTTATTTTATTCTAGGTCCAATCCTAGATGAACTCAATTCTTCAAGAATCAACAATTAAGTTTGACCACCTCCTGAAACATATTAAAAATAAAGTCAACATATGTATGCTGGTGAGTTCTCATAAAATAGTACATACATATATAAAACCTTTTAAGAGGCAGTTCAAGTCATAGGTTAAGAAATAATACAAGAACATATAGATAGCATGATGATACAATCAAACCTTGACAAAATATGGCCAAAACAAAATATGCGATTAGCTAAGTGTACTTGGTTCTCATGATGAACAAGAATACATCATCAGGAGCCGACAATAACCTCGGCTTTATCACCAAATAGGCTTGTCAAGCCCATAGATCTATGACGTCGCTAGGCTAGCAATAGTTAATGATTATTTTTACAAGATAGCTACCATATAATGTTCACCAATATTTTAAATAACCATGACAAATTAATAATATGAATTGCACGTGCTTTACAAGTATTTAAAGAGTTTACAAGTGTACATTTATACGGTTAACATACTTCACCCTAAAAGGTGTGAAATAAAGTAAAAACAGTCTGAAAACTCACATGATTATGAGGTGCTTTGAATGATAAGAATATTAGAATAACACCAATAGTTTCCTTGCAAATTACCTAAGCGTGGGTGTTCCCAGATTAGAAGATAATCGATAAGATTACAAAGACGATTTGGGAAAACTAGGGTTTCAATTATGATCGGGGATTTTTAACAATTTAACTTGAAATACGATGGGTTTAACAACAATAACACTTGTATGTTGAAAAAGAGTTATTTGACATACTGTGTAATTATTGTAATATTAGAATAATTAATCTTTAATTATCTAAATTGCATTAGAAATAAGTCTTAATAATTTAAGTGCGAAATAATATACGTTTTAGTGTAGAAAGCAAAAGAAGTATATCCATAAATTTTTATAGAAGTTTATAATATTTATAACCTAAAATATAAAATATTAAAGCTTTTAGAATTTTCAGGAATTAATAAAAACTTCCTGAATGAATTCGATCAACAAAATAATTTTTATACTAATTAATACATATATATATAATGATTTATGGAATTTAAAAAAAATGTAAGTAAAGGTATAAAAAAAATAACGCGGGTGCCGGGGTTCAAACCCGGGACCCTTCTGCGTAAGTGCAAGGTATTAACCGGTAGGCTAGGGCGCCTACGCCTGTTAATATCTCATTTTAAATTCATAAAAGCCTTAATAATTAAAAACCCCTAATTTGCACAAGAACCCTAGAATCGAACTCGAAACAACTGGAAATCAAATCGGTGATGATAATGAAATTAACCGTAGGGCGTTGCTTCCCCATGATCAATCGAGTGTGTAGACGTTAGAATCACCTGGAATGGTTGTGGAATCGATGAGTACGAGTTCGAGCTCGTGTCGCGACTGGGTCTTGATCCAAATGTGATACGTGTGTGTGTTTTGGTGAAATTGGGAGTACAGAGAGTGTAAAAAAGTTGAATGAAACCTTTCCCCTCTGTTTAATAGTCTTGATTTGAACTGTTTTGAGTTCAACGGGTTTGATTTAAATTCGGGGTTTACGGGTGGGATTTGGATGTGCAATTTGCCGTTTCAAATGAAATCAATCATTTCATTGATTTCTACCTGATTAAGCGAACGTGTATACTCGATTAATTGCATTAATAGTGTGACAACCGGTCCCAAGGTCACTATTCTAAACCCTAATTTAATTGCATCATATCCCATCTTATGTGTACTAATAATGAAAACAATTTAATTATATCAATAATGTTAGAATCACCAATTGTTATTTGATCCATTTTTATTATTCTATGTGATTTATGTGAATTTAGTCATTTTAGGTCTTGCCTTTTTAGAAAATTAGTACCCGGGAATATCAATTAGCCACCCTAAATAGAATATGCAATATCAATTGAAACAATTTAAAAGTATGCATACATACACACACTTGGAAATTTCGGATCATGCATGAATGATCATGCACATGATATCAACTAATATCATCTACTAACTAATAATTTTATACTACATTTCAAATTAATAGCACCTAATACACATTTAAATATTTAAAATTTTTAAAAGAACCCACAAAATGACAAAATCTCGGCTGCGCCTTGAACCCCCAATCACCACCCTTGCTTACCACCACACTCCACCTTCCTATCACCCATACACTACACATGCAACCTTCACCTTTGCAAGACACTCACTCCTCTCATTCTGTCCTCTCTCTCTCGAATTATTCACACCAGAAAACACACACAACACTCTCTAATCCTCCTCATTTCCAGCTCCAAAATCGCGACCTACAACAACAACAACATCGGCCAACACCAAAACCGCAAGAAGGTGCCTTTTGGTGATGTTTTGAAGCTTGAAACGTGCAAGACTTGAGGTTCCAGCTCTTGTTCGAGGTTCTACAGTCAAGTCCAAGGAGATTTCAACCATCCACGACCATCCACACCTTCTAAACCGTGAGACACATCAAGTGTAAGCTCACTATGTTTGGTTTTGGTCATTTCTCAAGTTTAACTTCATTGTTCACCTAAAAACCCTATTTTTCTTGTTGTAGCAGAAACTTCTCACTACTACCTTGTTCTTGGAGAGCTTTCCACGTTCTTGAAGGTATCCTACAAGTATAACATGTCGATCTATAGGTGTAACAAGAGTTACACCTAGAAAACCCTCTTTTTGGGTGATTCTCACCACCCAACTTGTGCATCTTGTAACCTTTAAGAACCAACATTGGAACCTGCTTTATAATGACTCATTAGACTCCTAATAATCTGCTTTGAATGTTAAAAATGGTTGTACACCATGAATGGAAGGTGTTAACACAAGAACACCATGAAAAACCACTCTTTCTACAAGTTACAACACACCTTAAACACTTTCTTGAAAACCCTCTTAAACAAGGGTTATAACCTGCTCAAAAATGAGTTTTAGACACCCTGAAAACCTGATTTTTAAGTTAGATGAAGTTATGGTAATGAATAAACTTAAGTTACAATGATTTACACAAGTGTAATGGTCGGTTATGGCATTTTCTATGTATTTGAAGGCTATGGATGTGTAGAATGACTAGGCCACGATTTGGGACTGTTATTTCAGTAGGTTTGGATTAATATTAAGAGTTTTAATATTGTTTAATCTCTGGAACAAAGGACATGTTGTGTTTAGACCCATTTTGGTCATTTTCGGGACCCGAAAACAAGCTAAAATTACTTAAAAACAAGAAATATTGAACTATAAACTTTTTAAAGTGAATTCCAGGTTAATTAAGGATTAATAAAGTGTTCTGGAGTTAATGGGAATTTTTAGTGGTCAAAAGATAATTTAAATGGAATTTTAAGTGAAAACGTGTGCTAACCGAGAGACGTTTTTAGGAAAATCTAAGAAAAATGGATATAAGGTGAGAAATTATAAAAATCATGGCATTCCAGTAGGATAAATAATGAAATAACTCATAAAGTGGAAAGGTTGGTAAAACAAGCTTTTAAAATGGTCAAACCCAGTTAAAAACGAGTTTTAACGGTTTAAACGTAAAAACGAGTCTTCCCACTACTAGGGGTAAATTTTGTGATTGAAAAGGTTAGAAACTTATGAAAATGACTTTTAAAAGTTAGCTACTGGACCTAGACTCAAAAACATGAAAACCCATAGCCAACCATCTTAAACCCTTCGGTTTTACCGTAACCGGTAACGTTAAATGCGTAAATTATAAACCGAGCCCATAAACTGAAAATTTGAGTATACATTATTAAAATAAAGTTATATTAAGTTCTTGAAACTTATTTTTGGTTATAAAGGTCATCTAATACAAGAAACCAAACTTAAGGGTAGAAACTGTCAATTTGGAAACTTAAGGGGCTAAACTGTAAAATTTTGTTAAACTTCATAACCGACTCCAATAAGCAACTTAGTCACTTTATTAGCATATTTATTATATATTCTGGACTTAGTAATGTACAAACCCTTAATTGTATGAGAAACCTTGACTTTCCATAAAAGGAAACTTTTATACAAACCCTAATCGAATCAAAGTCGAACCCGACCAACTAAGGCTTAGACACTCTTGATGCACCTTAAATAGGTTTAGAGCAGTAGCTAATCACTTAATATATCCATGTTAGGGTGCTAGACTTGAGATATTCCCAGCACACGAAGGATTTCTTTGCTTAACGTCTAAGGTGAGTTCTAGTGATCCCTTTTTACTTACTGTTTTTAGGATGGAACATGCTCTTTTTGTTTATGAACTATGATTGTGTTTTATTTGATACTTGTATGTGGGACTTTTGGATACCTGCTGATACTTATATCATGATCTTTAATTCTTTTGTGAACCGCTTGTTTTATGTGGATAGATCTATTTGGGGAATCCCCCACGCACAGTGGCTCCCGCTACAGGGAGGTACCCCACTGAGACCCTGAGGGGTCGTTTGTGGCATGTAACAGGTTTTGAATAAGAAACTATGGTGAACCATCCTGGCAGGAATGGTTCACTGTTCTGAGGCTTGGTTCCTTCCTTCGGGAATATCCGGTTAAACACAAGTTTAGAAGAGGCCAACCGGGGACCAAGTGAAGGGTTGATTGTGATACCCCCACAATGACTAAAAATGATGCTTTTAAAATCAAATGAGATTTTCATAAACTTTCACACTTGATTCTAAAACCTTTACTGTGGACTTTAAGAGTTCCTTTTATTGTTTTGAAACTTTAAGCACTTGAATTCACCAACTTTTTAGTTGACACAATTTTCTTTTGAGCATGTTTCAGGTAACCCGTGAAGACTCTTAGCTATTATGGAAGACTTAGACTCAACCCCGAGACCATGGCATTTGCTTGTGTGACTAAAATCATGACTTGAACAATTTGATTTAATGACTATTTTATTTTGTTGAACTATGTAAACATTTGGGGCTGGATCTGTTTCCAGCCCGGTGTCTTTTAAAACTTTAATTGCCATGTGATGTTCTCTCCCTTTGAGCTCCTATATTGGTTTGTTTCCGCTGCCATGTATGTTTTGCTAATCTATGACGTCCCACCCTACCTGGGCCCGGGGGTGTGACAGATTGGTATCAGAGCCAAAGGTTGTAGAGAAGTCGGGAATAGCATAGTAGCCGAGCTACAACCCTGATACCCTAGGACTGTCCTTGTAGGAAAGTGTTGGAGTGATCGGGTTGGGTAAATTGATGATTACACTTGATCAACATAATCATGAATTTACCGGACGCGTAATTTCCATCATGGACCTCTAAGTTATGTTTGGACCTTTCTGTTTAATGCTGATTAACTTTGAAATTCATGTTGACTGGGGATTTGAAATTGATTTTTAAAGATGAACTGTTTTGCCTGACATTATTTTGAGAAACAACTGATTCTAACATCATTGATGAGGAATACATAGAGATTCCTGATACTAATGCCATCACTAGTACTATGAGTATATTATTATTAGTAAGATTATCATGAGCTACGAGAAACCAAATTACTCATGATGTCTTTTTACACGAAACAACTATGTCTGACAAGGGAAAAGCGCCTGCCTACCCTACTGAGAGCGGTGCACCAACGGGGGACACCAAGAAGGCAAAACCGTGCAATGAGTATGAGGAATACCTTAGGAGGTGTGGACACCCAGGTTGGATATCCGTCACGTCAGAGGACACTGAAGCTTCCAAGGACTCTTCTTCGACGACACCTTCCAGGAGCCGGACGCGCTCCCACTCGCCGCATGTTGCCGCTCCATCCCACTCACCTATCCCTCCCATTGGGAATAGGGGAGCACACACCGTCACTCATCCACGAAAGAGTGCTAGACCTGGACCTTTGGTCTCATTTAGGATGCCTCCTCCTCCTCCACCACCGGTTAGGACTCCCATACCCGCACCACCACCGTTTGAGCCACACCGACGCCACCCACAGGAGGAGCCCTGGATGCCTCCGAGGCACAGCATGTACGACGGCCCCAGCGTACTGACAGGGGATAGGTATTCACAATCCAACCGCCGGGCTAGTGATGTAGGACCCACTGATGCAGCACTAGAGGAGCTCCTGAAGACCGTCCGTCGCCACGAGCTGACTCTTCAGCACGCTACCCGGACCTCCTAGTCTGCTCAATTCCAAGCTATGATGGCGTCACACGGGGTGCAGAGGTTGGAGCAGGAGCAGAGGAAGAATAGCTCTGGATGGATGGGATGGCTGAAAAAGAAGTGGATGTGAAGGCGACATGTGGAAGGAGGAAGAACTATCTGTCATTGGACAGTCGAAGGAAACAATCTTATTGTTATTTGACGCTATTATTATTATTCTTATTCATGGGGGTGATGGCACCTTCCACTTTGTAAGAGCTAGACTCTGATACTATGAACTTTGTCTTGTTTTGAACTGATTCCTATGATACAATGCCGTTGAAACATTTATGATTATCTGTCATGTGTTGTGTATCCATGGTGTTGGGCCATGCCATTCTTTATGACTGCTTAAACTGTTTAAATTGCTAATCTGTGGAAAATTGGTAAGTTGTGTATAATTATACACCGTATTCTCTCCTCGTATAGAGGGAGCCTTGTAGGGAATTGATGCGGTTTGAAACAAATTATGAGATGCTAAATGACTTTATCTGTAGTACTAGCAGAATGCCTACCAGAAGAGGAACACGCATCGGAAGGCAAGGAGCATACCGAGGTCGTCATGAAGGAACAAGGTGAACCAGAAACCAACCTCCTACTCCTCCAGGAACTCCCATCGGGGAGAATGCTAACTCAGGAAATGACGAGAGGATGGCAAATCTCGTGGCACAGCAAATTGTGCACGCTATACCAACCATCATTGCTCAAATCAATGCTGACCGGAATGTCGCCGGAGGTGGTACTGGAACTGCAAGCAACGAGGAATCTGAAGCTATCAGGAAGGGGTGCTCCTACAAAACATTCATGGCTTGCAAGCCAAAGGACTTCCATGGCACCGAGGGTGCAACTGAAACATATAGGTGGCTGGACGAAATCGAAGCTGTGTTAGACATCAGTGAATGCAAGTTGTAACACATGGTGAGGTTTGCTTCTCAATCTCTCAAGGGACCAGCACTTGAATGGTGGAAAACTATCATTCAGCCTCGAGGCCGGGACGCCGTTGGTAGGATGAACTGGTTTGAGTTCAGGGAACTAATCACCAACAAGTACTGCCCGATCAACCAGCTAGAAAAACTGGAGGCTAGATTTCTGAATTTAGAGATGAGGGGCCCGAACTACATAGAATACATCAACCAGTTCCTTGCATTGTCCCGACTGGTACCACACTTGGTGATGCCATGATCCAAGGGCGTGGCCCGCTTCATCTGGGGGTTACACCCAAGGGTGAGGGGCATGGTTCGGTCATCCAGGCCTACAACCATACAGGCTGCGGTCGACTTTACCAGTAGTCTGACTGACGACCTAGTTAGAGCTGGGTGGACTTAACATGGGAAAACTGAGGACAAGAAGAAGGCTGTGGAAGAAAAGAGGAAGTGGTTTGATACTAGGAAGGTAGTCGGCAGCAATAGCGTTTCAAACAAGAGACCTAGAGAAGAAGCGAGATGAAGTGACCATGGTGGAAAGGCAAGGAGGTTGTATCTAGGCACAAGCCCCTTCTGCGATAAATGCAAGCTTCATCACCAAGGGGAGTGCAATTCCATGCCTTGTTATCGGTGCAAGAAACCTGGTCACCTAATTAAAGACTGTACCTACGAACCTAGAAAACAATGCTATGAGTGCAGAGATCCAGGGCATATGAGGAACAAATGCCCCAAGCTAGCAAGAAACAGGACACCCGACCCAACAAGCCCAAGGAAAGAGCTTTTGTGATGGACCCAACTGGAACCCGAAAGGAACCTGATGTGGTTAATGGTACGTTTCTTGTAAACGATCATCCTGCTACCATTTTGTTTGATACTGGAGCGACTGCTAGTTTTATCTCTAGTGCTTTTAGATCCTTGATTGACCTAGCTACGTGTACCTTAGCCGATACGTTTACCGTCGAATTAGCTGATGGCAACATTTTAGAAACTAATATGAAATCATAAAGGATTGTTCAATAAATCTAAATGGAAATACATTTAAGATAGATCTGATGCCCATTAAGTTAGGAGGATTTGATGTGGTTGTTGGCATGGACTGGTTAGCTAAGAATAGAGTCGAAATTGTTTGTGATGAACACCTACTCAAGATACCATTGAACGATAAGAAAGAGTTAGTGGTGCAAGGATAAAGGAGTAACATTTTATGCCCCATGATATCCCATTTAAAAGCTACCAAGAGCTTAAGGAAGGGATGCTCAGCTTTCATCATCTACGTGATGAAGACCAAAGAGGAGAAGAAGATTTCGGATATCCCAGTAGTTTCTGAATACCCTGAGGTGTTTCCAGAAGACCTACCGGGACTTCCCCCAAATCGACAAGTTGAGTTCCAAATAGATTTGCTGCCTGGCTCTACACCGGTAGCCAAAGCACCGTATCGACTCGCCCCTCCTGAGATGAAGGAACTGATGACGCAGATCCAAGAACTATTAGACAAAGGATTCATACGTCCGAGTGTCTCTCCATGGGGTGCCCCGGTGTTATTTGTGAAAAAGAAGGATGGAACCTTACGCATGTGCATTGACTACCGGGAGTTAAATAAGTTGACCATAAAGAACCATTACCCACTTCCAAGGATAGATGACCTATTCGATCAACTTCAAGGAGCAAGTTACTTTTCCAAGATAGATTTAAGATCTGGTTACCACCAACTAAAGATAAGGGAAGAAGACATACCCAAGACGGCTTTTCGAACTAGGTATGGGCACTATGAGTACTTAGTCATGCCCTTCGGGCTGACCAATGCACCAGCAGCATTCATGGATCTCATGAACCGTGTATGCGGCCCATATCTCGACAAGTTTGTGATCGTGTTCATCGACGACATTCTGATCTACTCCAGTAATAAGGAAGAGCACGAGAAACATCTCAGACTAATTCTTGAGTTACTCAAGAACGAGCAACTATATGCCAAATTTTCAAAATGTGAATTTTGGATGCGAGAGATCAAATTTTTAGGGCATGTAGTGAATGAGAATGGAATTCAAGTTGATCCTTCCAAGATTGAGGTTATAAAGAATTGGAAGATTCCTGAGACTCCCACTGAGATTAGGCAATTCCTAGGATTGGCCGGATACTACCGACGATTCATAAAGGACTTCTCGCGCATTGTGCAACCATTGACCGCATTGACTAAGAAGAGAAAAACCTTTGTGTGGGAACCAGAGCAAGATGAAGCCTTTGAGACGCTCAAGGAGAAGTTATGCAGTGCACCCGTTCTAGCCTTCCCAGAAGGAGTCGAAGACTTTGTAGTCTATTGTGACGCCTCGCTTCAGGGGTTAGGATGTATGATAATGCAACGCAACAAGGTCATTACCTATGCATCTAGACTGCTAAACGATCACGAGAAGAACTATACTACGCACGATTTGGAATTAGGTGCCGTGGTGTTTGCTCTCAAAATGTGGAGGCACTACCTCTATGGCACGAAGTGCATCATTTACACTGACCATCAAAGTTTGCAACACATTCTCGACCAGAAGATGCTAAACATGCATCAAAGAACATGGGTTGAGTTGTTGAACGACTACGAGTGTGAAATCCGTTATCATCCCGGTAAGGCCAATGTGGTGGCAGATGCTTTGAGCAGAAAGGAGAGAGAAAAATCTCTTCGTGTACGAGCTTTAAGGATAAGTGTGTACACTGACCTAATTGCAAGGCTGAAAGAAGCTCAAAGTGAAGCGTTAAAGGAGGAAAATTTAGCAGGAGAAGGATTAACTGGAATGAAAAAGCGATTTGAAACAGGAAATGATGGTACATATAAGTGCGAAGGGAGAACTTGGGTGCCAAAGCATGGGGGAATTCGAGAGGTAATTCTCGACAAAGCTCACAAATCTAGGTATTCAGTTCACCCTGGAAGTGATAAAATGTACCAGGATTTGAAGGCACTTTTCTGGTGGCCTGGAATCAAGAAATCAATCGCTATGTATGTCGGAAAATGTCTAACCTGTGCCATGGTAAAAGCTGAAAACCAAAAACCATCAGGGACGTTACAACAGCCAAAAATCCCAGAATGGAAATGGGATAACGTCACGATGGACTTTGTTACCAAGTTACCCAGAACGTCTAGGGGTCATGATGCTATTTGGGTAATAGTGGACAGACTAACCAAATCAGCTCACTTCTTACCAATTCGGGAAGACTATGACATGTCAAGACTGGCTCAACTGTATATCAATGAAATAGTGGCTAGGCATGGTGTGCCACTATCCATAATCTCCGACCGTGATAGTCGTTTTACTTCGCGTTTCTGGAAATCACTCCAATGAGCTTTAGGAACCCGGCTGGACTTAAGCACGGCTTACCACCCGCAAACTGACGGTCAAAGCGAAAGGACTATTCAAACCTTAGAAGATATGCTGAGAGCTTGCGTAATTGATTTTGGTGGGACCTGGGATAACCATCTTCTATTGGTAGAGTTCTCCTATAATAACAGTTACCATGCAAGTATCAATGCTGCTCCGTATGAGGCTCTCTATGGTAGGAAATGTCGGTCACCCTTGAGTTGGAATGAAATTGGTGATAGTCAAGTGTTGGGACCCGACATCGTATTGGAGACCACTGATAAGATTTTCAAGATCAAGGAACGTCTACGGCAGCAAGAGACCGTCAAAAGAAATACGCTGACAGAAGACGAAAACCATTAGAGTTTCAGATAGGTGATAGGGTAATGCTGAAGGTAGCACCATGGAAGGGAACCGTGAGATTCGGAAAAAGAGGCAAGTTAAACCCAAGATACATTGGACCATTTGAAATACTTGCAAGAATTGGTCCTGTGGCTTACAAGTTGAAACTACCTCAGAAATTGAGTTATATACACGACACCTTCCATGTGTCAAACTTGAAGAAATGCCTGGTAGACAAAACCTTGGAGCTACCGTTGAAGGAGACAAGAATCAATGATAAGCTGAACTCCGTGGAAGAGCCCATAGAGATCACAGACCGCTTGGTTAAGCAACTCAGACGAAGCCGCATACCCAAGGTTAAGGTTAGATGGAGCTCGAGATGAGGGCCGGAATTCACTTGGGAACGTGAGGACGAGATGAGGAAGAACTACCCGCATCTCTTTAAACCCACCCGTACCAATACTAAGCGAAGTTAAAATTTCGGGACGAAATTTCCTAAACGGTGGGAGAATGTGACAACCGGTCCCAAGGTCACTATTCTAAACCCTAATTTAATTGCATCATATCCCATCTTATGTGTACTAATAATGGAAACAATTTAATTATATCAATAATGTTAGAATCACCAATTGTTATTTGATCCATTTTTATGATTCTATGTGATTTATGTGAATTTAGTCATTTTAGGTCTTGCCTTTTTAGAAAATTAGTGCCCGGGAATATCAATTAGCCACCATAAGTAGAATATGCAATATCAATTGAAACAATTTAAAAGTATGCATACATACACACACTTGGAAATTTCGGATCATGCATGAATGATCATGCACATGATATCAACTAATATCATCTACTAACTAATAATTTTATACTACATTTCAAATTAATAGCACCTAATACACATTTAACTATTTAAAATTTTTAAAAGAACCCACAAAATGACAAAATCTTGGTTGCGCCTTGAACCCCCAATCACCACCCTTGCTTACCACCACACTCCACCTTCCTATCACCCATACACTACACATGCAACCTTCACCTTTGCAAGACACTCACTCCTCTCATTCTCTCCTCTCTCTCTCGGATTATTCACACCAGAAAACACACACAACACTCTCTAATCCTCCTCATTTCCAGCTCCAAAATCGCGACCTACAACAACAACAACATCGGCCAACACCAAAACCGCAAGAAGGTGCCTTTTGGTGATGTTTTGAAGCTTGAAACGTGCAAGACTTGAGGTTCCAGCTCTTGTTCGAGGTTCTACAGTCAAGTCCAAGGAGATTTCAACCATCCACAACCATCCACACCTTCTAAACCATGAGACACATCAAGTGTAAGCTCACTATGTTCGGTTTTGGTCATTTCTCAAGTTTAACTTCATTGTTCACCTAAAAACCCTATTTTTCTTGTTGTAGCAGAAACTTCTCACTACTACCTTGTTCTTGGAGAGCTTTCCACGTTCTTGAAGGTATCCTACAAGTATAACATGTCGATCTATAGGTGTAACAAGAGTTACACCTAGAAAACCCTCTTTTTGGGTGATTCTCACCACCCAACTTGTGCATCTTATAACCTTTAAGAACCAACATTGGAACCTGCTTTATAATGACTCATTAGACTCCTAATAATCTGCTTTGAATGTTAAAAATGGTTGTACACCATGAATGGAAGGTGTTAACACAAGAACACCATGAAAAACCACTCTTTCTACAAGTTACAACACACCTTAAACACTTTCTTGAAAACCCTCTTAAACAAGGGTTATAACCTGCTCAAAAATGAGTTTTAGACACCCTGAAAACCTGATTTTTAAGTTAGATGAAGTTATGGTAATGAATAAACTTAAGTTACAATGATTTACACAAGTGTAATGGTCGGTTATGGCATTTTCTATGTATTTGAAGGCTATGGATGTGTAGAATGACTAGGCCACGATTTGGGACTGTTATTTCAGTAGGTTTGGATCAATATTAAGAGTGTTAATATTGTTTAATCTCTGGAACAAAGGACATGTTGTGTTTAGACCCATTTTGGTCATTTTCGGGACCCGAAAACAAGCTAAAATTACTTAAAAGCAAGAAATCTTGAACTATAAACTTTTTAAAGATAATTCCAGGTTCATTAAGGATTAATAAAGTGTTCTGGAGTTAATGGGAATTTTTAGTGGTCAAAAGATAATTTAAATGGAATTTTAAGTGAAAACGGGTGCTAACCGAGAGACGTTTTTAGGAAAATCTAAGAAAAATGGATATAAGGTGAGAAATTATAAAAATCATGGCATTCCAGTAGGATAAATAATAAAATAACTCATAAAGTGGAAAGGTTGGTCAAACAAGCTTTTAAAATGGTCAAACCCGGTTAAAACGCTTTTTAACGGTTTAAACGTAAAAACGAGTCTTCCCACTACTAGGGGTAATTTTTGTGATTGAAAAGGTTAGAAACTTATGAAAATGACTTTTAAAAGTTAGCTACTGGACCTATACTTAAAAATATGAAAACCCATAGCCAACCATCTTTAATCCTTCGGTTTTACCGTAACCGGCAACGTTAAACGCGTAAATTATAAACCGAGCCCATAAACTGAAAATTTGAGTATACATTCTTAAAATAAAGTTATATTAAGTTCTTAAAACTGATTTTTGGTTATAAAGATCATCTAATACAAGAAACCAAACTAAAGGGTAGAAACTATCAATTTAGAAACTTCAGGGGCTAAACTGTAAAATTTTGTTAAACTTCATAACCGACTCCAATAAGCAACTTAGTCACTTTATTAGCATATTTATCAAATATTCTGGACTTAGTAATGTACAAACCCTTAATTGTATGAGAAACCTTGACTTTCCATAAAAGGAAACTTTTATACAAACCCTAATGAATCAAAGTCGAACCCGACCAACTAAGGCTTAGACACTCTTGATGCACCTTAAATAGGTTTAGAGCAGTAGATAATCACTTAATATATTCATGTTAGGGTGCTAGACTTGAGATATTCCCGGCACACGAAGGATTTTTTGCTTAACGTCTAAGGTGAGTTCTAGTGATCCCTTTTTACTTACTGTTTCTGGGATGGAACATGCTCTTTTTTTATGAACTATGCTTGTGATTTATTTGATGCTTGTATGTGGGACTTTTGGATATCTGCTGATACTTATATCATGATCATTAATTCTTTTGTGAACCGCTTGTTTTATGTGGATAGATCTATTTGGGGAATCCCCCATGCACAGTGGCTCCAGCGACAGGGAGGTATCCCACTGAGATCCTGAGGGGTCATTTGTGTCATGTAATAGGTTTTGAATAAGAAACTATTGTGAACCATCCTGGCAGGAATGGTTCACTGTTCTGAGGCTTGGTTCCTTCCTTCGGGAATATCCGGTTATACACAAGTTTAGAAGAGGCCAACCGGGGACCAAGTGAAGGGTTGATTGTGATACCCCACAATGACTAAAAATGATGCTTTTAAAATCAAATGAGATTTTCATAAACTTTCACACTTGATTCTAACACCTTTACTGTGGACTTTAAGAGTTCCTTTTATTGTTTTGAAATTTTAAGCACTTGAATTCACCAACTTTTTAGTTGACACAATTTTCTTTTGATCATGTTTCAGGTAACCTGTGAAGACTTTTAGCTATTATGGAAGACTTAGACTCAACCCCGAGACCATGGCATTTGCTTGTGTGACCAAAATCATGACTTGAACAATTTGATTTAATGACTATTTTATTTTGTTGAACTATGTAAACATTTGGGGCTGGATCTGTTTCTAGCCCGGTGTCTTTGAAAACTTTAAATGCCATGTGATGTTCTCTCCCTTTGAGCTCCTATATTGGTTTGTTTCCGCTGCCATGTATGTTTTGCTAATCTGTGACGTCCCACCCTACCTGGGCCCGGGGGTGTGACAAATAGTATGATTTAAGTGTAGAAACGGATTTGGTTTTGATGGGGTTCGGTTTCGTGTCCAAATGCTATCATAACCGCGTTTAAAATCAAATTAAAACACCCCTTCGGGTTCGAAACTGTAACATCTCGTATTTTCGTTAAATAAATGTTAATCTCGTTATTCTTGTAAGGACCTTTGTTTCCAGCATGAAAGATCGTGTGCTATTTATGTCTATTTCCCCTAATTGTCTTTAAATTTTTTAATTTGGAAGTTAATAATGTTAATCATTACATAATAAATAAATAATAATCATTATAATTGAGAATAATAATAATAATCCTAATAATAATAATGATAATAATAATAATAGTTCCAATAATAATAATGATGATAATAATAGTTCTAATAATAATAATGATAATAATAATAATCGTAATAATGACAAGAACAATGCCATTAATAATAATAACAACAAACATACTTAATCGTGTAATAATATAAGTTATATTATGTTAAAGCTTGGGATTAATAAGTTCTTTACATAAAATGATAACAATAATAAATACAGGGACTAAAGTGTAAATTATATTAAAACTAAACCCAAACTTTGGGTGGAGTTTGAACAAAAGAAAATTACAGGGGCTGGTTGTGTAACATTTCAAAACCAACCCCCTTTTTCCTCCTCCTTCGCCCGTGTTTCCGGCAAACACACCCGGCCGTCGGCCGCGGCTCTGGCGAAGCCAAAAACCGGGCTTTGAGCCGCGGTTTTGACCCCAAAACACGCCAATACAATTGTAGAACCATCTCGAACCTGTATATACTCGTTAATTGCGTTTTAATGGAGTTCTTGATGAGTATTACTCGTAACCGAACGACTCCTAAAATCCCAAAGCCGTTGCGCATCTAAAACAAAATAATAAACAAATTAAACGTACAGAAACGTTCAAGTAATCATCTCGAAGTTATTGGCAACATCAATTTCACCTGAAACAACTTTGTAAATCAATTAAACCATTAGAAACGGCCGACCTTAAACTCGCAACCGTTGGACGTCAATTCGAACGAACTAAACCTATAAAACAAAGGGCTTTCACTCGAATTGGGGTTCTCAAACTCTCTGAACTCTCAATTTCATCAAAACACACACACACACATCGCGTTCGAATCGAGACTTAGCCTCGACATAGGCTCGGGTCGTGTTCGTTGAATCCAAAATCGTTTCAGGCGATTCTAAACTATAACAAACTCAATTAACCCTGGGGAATCAAAGCCCCAAGGTTAATTTCTTTAACAACAACGTTTGAGTGTTCAATTTGGAATGAATGAAAACTAGGGTTCATAAGAATTGGGGATGTTCTCATGCTTATGTTTCTTAAATTTTAGAAACCAAGTTAAACCGCGGCTGAGGCCTTGGTTTACTGGTTCTGCACTCACATTTCCTACTAGAGGTCTCGGGTTCGAACCCGGGCAACCTCACATACTTTTTTTAAGGCTTTTTGGCCTATAAAAAATCATAGAAAAATTTCTAAAGATTATAAAAAAAAGAAGCTTTGTAACTTTTATTATTTTAGGGTCATTTAATAAATTTCTTTAAATTGTTTTTAAATAATTTGATAATTTTTTTATGAAATAAAAGTTATAATAGGGATATATTTATAAAATAGACTCTAAATGAGGAAGTAAACCACCACAAATTTATTAGTTTAACCCTTAATGATTAAAACTTTAAATTTTATAAATAAATATATCTTGTTAATAAAAAATTTTAGCAAGGGTTGTTCATGAATAATTTCATGTAAAATGGATTATAAATAATGATTAATAAATTATTATTGGACCAAACGTTTTTTTAATATTGTTTAAATTATACTTATTTCGTTTGGGTTATAAAACTTTATTCCAACTTTATATATATTTATCAAGTTATTATAAATGTCCTTCTTCACATCTTGATATAAAATATATAAATATATATTTTTCAAGGAAACATGAATGAGTTTCATTTGTTAAAGATAAGTATTTGACAAGCCCCAAAATCCACTTAAACCCTAGTTCATGTTAACTCGTTAATCTTATTATTAACCTAAATCTTGTAATATTTATATATCTAGGTGCCTTGTGACGTTTTATCTTGGAATGACATATAATATTCTTATTGATCTTCATTATATACTTATTTGACATGTGAGTTTTCCTTGTCCCCCTTTTTAATAATTTCACACTTATTTGGGGTGAAACGTGATGTTTATTCTACTTACACTTATAAACTTTTGAGACTTGTAATGCACATGCAATTCATCTTATTATTTGTCATGGTTATTTGTGTGTTGTAAGTGTTTATATGAGATACATAGTTTGTTTACAATCATTAACTATTGCTAGCCTGGCGACGTCTTAGATCTTTGGGCCTGACAAGCCTATTTGGTGCTAAAGTCGATGTATTGCCGACTTCTAGGAGCCGTATGCTTGTGCACTAGGGAACCAAATACACTTAGCCAATCATATATACTTGTAATCAAGTTGAGGTTTGGTTGTAACGATATGTGTTCTATAACCTTACTAGCTTATAACCTATGATATGAATGATACTTATAATCTTTTCATATTATCTATGAAAACATTGGAAACTCACCAACTATTTTTAGTTGACCTTTATGTTTATCATGTTTCAGGAAAACCCCCAAGTTTAAAGTGGAATTTTGAAGCTTATCACATCTAGGATTGGACCTAGAGATAAATGGATGAACTTGTTATTTATACTTGTATACTTGATACCTTTTGTTTGAACCTTCTACTTGTAATGTTACAATTAAATCTTGATTAATATATTTGGATTTAATAATAGCGTTATGTGGCTGTGAACAATCTTATCCCTCACATCTCGACGATTCCGCCGTCAAGGTTGGGGTGTGACAGAAACGGGTTTACGAATCGATTAGAAGTGATATGGAGTTAAAACCGAGTTTTAAAGGGATGTTTTGGGATCACCGGCGCCATGTCGACGCCCACCGGCCGGCCACCGGTAAATTGGGAAGAAAAGGGGATGGGGGCTGTTTTTTTAAAAAAATTCATATGCAGTCCGTGTAATTTTTAAGTTTACAATTTTAATCAAAACCTTTAATAATAAGTTTAAAACTTTGTAATTTTAACCCTTAACTTTTAAGTCTTTCAATTTGATCAACAAAACCAACTTATTAATTTTATAACTACCTTGTTAGTTTTATAAATTTTATAAAACTTCAAGTTTCTTTTTTTTTTCTTTTTTCTTTTATTATTTATATGAAATAAATATGATCACATTTTAAACAATTAAATTCCCTAAATTCTTTAATACTTATAAACCTACCATTTTTATAAAAAATATAATACTTTACAATTTAAATTAATGAATAACACACGAATGACCCAAAAGATTTCTTTATTGAGAAGAATGAATCTTACAAAAATAACGAGAGATAACGACTAAGTAACGAATGTTACAGAAACAATAGGTGTATTTTGATATGTAAAGAATATTGTTTTCGCTTTGGTGTTTGTATTTTTATTCTTGCTTTTGCTAGTCTTTTGTATATAATTGGTTGTTCAAAATAATCTAGATATTACTGTTGGTATGGAAAATTTTACTTTACCCTGATCTATAATATCTAATAAAACAAAAAAATTTTGGCCACTCGTCATTTTTTAACTCATGTTTTTGTCACTTGTCATTCTTTTAGACAACTACACATTAATTTTCCTTCCAAAATGATATTGTATTAATTTAAACACTCATACAAATTTCTCTCTCTTATTAAAAATAAGTTTTATTAATTGTTACATTTATAGCTATTATTTAGATTTTTTAAAATCAAACTATCTTTTTTAAAAATAGATTTACTAAGGATATAAAAAATCACATCTTTTGACTAAAACCGAAATAGTAAAACAACAAAAAAATTATATAATTGAAATTATCTAAAACAATAAACCTTTTTTAAAAAAAATATTTTAAATCCTTTTGTTTTAATTATAAAAAGGTAATTTTTTAAAAAACAGTCTTATTAAAACAAGCAGAATAATTACAAACGAAAGTTAAAAAAAATGAAGTTATATAGAAGATAATTTTTTTATAAAAAATCTTAAAACGTATGTTTAAAAATAAACTATTTAGATAAAGGGTTTAAAATGATATAATTATTTTAATTCTTTAACTGTTACGTGTATATAATTTTAGTTATATTTTATATTAAAATATTATACTGTAACTATTCGTGTTTATTACTAATTATAATCCGTTTAATGAATGGGTTTTTAGCCTATGTTGGTCCATTTGATCAGTTTTACAGTGCAGAAAATAGTTTGAATCGTTCAATACCAAACACAAACAACTCACATAAAGATTTAATGAACTCAAGAAGACCAAAAAGTATTCAAAGATGATTCAATAAGCAACAATACACAAAGAAATGAAATAAGCTCAATATATTCAATAAACTCCAGCTTACAGTAGCCTCTTGCAACAGAAATATTCGATTAGGGTTTTGCAAGGATGGCCAACAATGAACACAATGAAATCTATATAAATCAGTCTCAATTTCGCTGCAAGCGAAACTGTGCTGCTGAGACTATAGTTTCGCCCGACCGAAACTATAGTTTCGCCGGGACAACTATTAGCTAGCTGAGCGAAACTGCAGTTTCGCTCACAGTTTCGCTAGACTACAAAAAGTTAAACAAGACATAACAACTAACAAACGAAATCTAACATTAATCCTATTACATGGAAATGGAAACAAATACAAATCTAAGGTGAGTCCAACCTATACATGATCTTCAATACTCCCCCTAGGTTGGATCTCACCTATTCTGCTAATCTTGATGTCTCTATTCAGCTCCAGCATCCCTTGCCCCTGCACCTGATATCTCTGTCTCAGCTCCTGCAGTTGTCCTCGAATGAGCTTCAGCAGCTGATCCACCCTTGTTGTTTCCTGCTTCATCAGCTCCTTCAGGATGAGCACTTGCTTGTGCAAACTTTGGTCAAATCCCGGATATCCAAGTTTAGGTCGTCTTCAGTTCTTACCTTCTCCGCAAGCTGCTTTATCTCCGCTCTTACACCTCTCACCTTGTTAGCTACTACCATGAACAGGCTTGCTTCCTTCCTTGTCTCCTCACCTGCTCCTGCCTTGATATGGTTCTCACACAAAACAAGCAGGTCTTCATCAGAATATCCAAAGAGTTCCATAGGGTCAAAGATTCTCTGTTCTGTGCCACCCTTCACTCTAATCACAGCCTCCCCCGTCTGATTGTCATAAAACCACTTCTCAAACCCTTGTAAATGAGAGGGGGAGGGATCTGCAAATCTCACTCTATGAACCATCTTTGGAGGCTTCACACTCAACACAATCTTCCCTTTTCCTCTTATCCAGTCTTTATCTTTCTTTGACCTCTTTCTCTCTGCTTTCATATACCCAAAAGCCTAGAAGTTGTCGTTCAGCCCATTTTGGATTTCTTTCTCAAGAAGCTTCGCTCGATCACTAACATCAGCTTGAAGCAAGGGCAAAGATGCCAACCTTCTTAAATCCCACCTAGGCAAGGTCTTGAACGCCTTCCTCTTGTGTAGATAAGTAATCCCACCTCCTCTCCTCTTAATCATGAACATCTTTAGGACAGGATTATACTTCCAACTCACTATGCGTTTATTTGCCTCCTTCTTGCTTAATCCTTCCATGTTTTGAAATAGAGGGGTCAATTCCTCTAGTTCCTTTTCCCTCACAAACCAATCGTTCTTCTCTATCTCAATAATATCATTTTCATTCTCACCCTTTTGGATCACATAGATTAGAGGCCTTTCATCCACCTCATAATATTCAGGCTCTGAATCATAATCAACCAGCTGTTCATCCTCAACCTCCTCATCAACCAATCTCCTTTCAGTGGGTTGCTCAGTAGATTCTGCTTGCTTTCCCATTCTCTCCTCTCCAGTAAAATCTTCAAGATTAATCCCTAAATCAACAAACCCAGCCTCAGTCACTTCTTTAACATTTTCAGCATTCTCCACATGCGGTTCCTCAGTCCTTCTTTCTGATCCACCTGCTTCTTTTTCAGCTGCACCAGATGTGCCCTCTCCTGCCCTGGAGGAAGTACCCATATTCAAAAATGAGTACTTAGAAGTATCAGTCAGATCATCTAACTCATGTTGAGTCAGCTGATTGGCAGGCCGACAGTAGCTTTCAATTCATTCACCTCTTCTAATAATCTCTTGATCAGATTATTTTGATCCATCAACATTCTGGTCATTCCTTCCAACATCTCATCCTTTTGTTTCTCCCTCAACTCTTGATTCATCAACTTGGTCTTGATCATGCTTAGTTCGTTCGATAGAGAGGTGTTAAGGTTTCTGATCACATCCTCATCTAGACTTGCCCGAGTCTCTGTTTATGGTGGCTCAGAGAAAGTTTGGTGTCTTTGTTTTGTTCTCCTTTCAGACTCCACATCATCATTCTTCTTCTTTGCTCTTTTCTCCTTTTCAATCCTTGCCTCAGTGACCAACTTATTCACTTCTTCTTTAAAAACATAGTCTTTATCTTTCGCATATCTCTTCCTCTTCTTCACTTCCTCAGACTGACTTTGTCTTATCTCCTCTGCATGTTTAGTCTCAGATTCTTTCATCTTTCTGATATATACCCAACGATCCGGAGTGTACATGTTCTCCCATAAGTGTGTAATCCTTCCACTGAAGTCGTGCTTGATAGCACAACAGTCAGCAAAGATCTGAGTATTCATCGACACTAAATTCTTAACTTCTTCGTGTCTTGGAATGTTGGTGACTTGGTTGTTGATTATCATCTGAAGAAATCTGGGATATAACAACCACTTGTCTTTCTTTAACGCCATTATGTTTTCAGCCATGCAGTCAAATATCAGATTGGCTATATTTGCCTTCTCTCCTTTGTAGCAAATCACCATAGCTTTCGCCCAGTCCAAATTCAGTCCATCTGATCCACCTTTACGGTGATCAAAGCACATAATGAAAACATGGGCTATGTATCTCCATTCTTTGGACAGGAAGGATTTTTGATTTCCTTTCTAGTCCTAAATGGAGGACCCTCATATCCCATCAACCGAAAGGCATCGAAAACTTCTTGGTCAGTCAAATCAACTTCTCCTCTTGTATCCTCTTCAAGCCTCAGTACTCTGGAGATAGTTTCTTCAGTAATAATCACTTCGTTATCCAGAACCTTGGCAACAGTTGGACCAAAAGAACCAATGAGCCTGATTAGAAAAATCTTTAAGTCCCACAGACATCTTAACAACTACTGAAGGCTTCATCAGCTGATGACAACAACTGAAGACATCAGCTGAAGTTCAAGTACTGAAGACATAAGCTGAAGTTCAAGTACTAAAGACATCAGCTGAAGTTCAAGTGCTGAAGACTACAAGTACTGAAGACTTCAGAAGTTGTCGCAACAGCTGAAGTAGTATTCTTTAGTTGTTGTGATGGTTTTCCTTTTCAGTAGTTTTCTTTTTTCAGTAGTTTTCTTTCTTTCAGTAGTTTACTTATTGTAAAACGTCTGAAGAGCATGTTCTTCAGACGTTGTAGTTCAGTAGTTATAAGTTTCAGTAGTTATGTTAGTTTACACTTAGCTTTTGTAAGAAGATGGCAGCTGTTGTAAGACATCTTCAGTAGTTTAGTTATATTTCAGTAGTTGTTGTAATAACGGTTAGATGTCACTATCAAGTGACATCAGCTGGCGTCATCCTCTCTTATAAAAGGGAGGATGAACTAATTTTTTATCGCCGAAGCATGTGATTGAATGAAATATTCCTTTTTGCAGAAATACTTTCTCTCTCTATAACCGTACTGTTCCATTGCATTATCATTTGTGTTCTTGCTTGAATTTGTCTAATTCTTATACAATTCCGCTGCAAATCTAATCTAATTGATCAAACGAGGTCTGAGATCCTTTCAAATGGTATCAGAGCCAGGTTAATCATTGATCGATTTAACAATTGATCATTGAAACTGCTCTTTTGATATGTTCGTTTGATCGAATTAGCAAATTTGCAAGAATCAGTTATAGAGTTTGAATTTCTGTTGCTTCTGGTCAATTATCTGAGGTTCTACGTGGTTTTAAGCTAGATTTGTTGAAATTACTTTGAATTTGCTTGAATTTGTGAAATGGCGACACCAACCAATGATCCTCACAATACTAGGTCCTCAACAAAGCCTCCGATGCTTGTTAGGAGTGAGTATAACATATGGCAACGACGTATGCTCCATCACCTGTCTATCAACAGCACAGGTTGTTGGAAATCTGTGGTGCATGGATCATACAAGCCTACGGTGAGTGTTCCAGAATCACATGAGAGGGTTCCGAAGAAACCTGATCAGTATTTGGATGAAGATATAAAGCTGTTCGAAATTGATGCTAAAGCCCATGACATTCTGGCCATGGCACTGCCTAATGAAATCTATTCAGGGCTTATGCATCATGAAACTGCTCATGACCTCTGGGTTGCCTTGAAAGAACAATTTGGAGGAACTGATGAGGTCTTGGCAAATACTAGGGAAATCCTTGCCCAGCAATATGAGACATTCTCTCATAGGAGGGGTGAGTCTCTGACTCAACAGTTTGAGAGATTTTCCTGTTTGATTTCTGAGCTGAAAATGGTCAAACAGGAATATACAAACAGCCAGATGAACAACCGATTCCTCAGATCCCTGCCTGAGAGATGGGACACATACACTATTGTCTTACGCTCCAGTGTAAATCTGAGTACTCTATCTCTCACCTAACTTCATGGGAAACTGCTGAAATTTGAAAGAGAGATAGAACAGAAAAGGAAGTTGTCTTCATCTAGAAAGCTCACTGATGACTTTATATCAGGCAATACTGCACTGATAGGTCAGGAGTCAGAGTATGCTGCATCAGAAGGTTCCTATGATGAGCATATTGATTTCTCTACTAACATTGGAGAACATGCTTTTGTTGGTGTGGATGGTAGTTCAGGTGGTAGTGGTGATAATTTGTGCTTTTTGATGGAGGACTTGAAAGGAATTCCGGATGATGATCTGGAAAAGATGGATATTTTGAGCCAAATGGCAATGATCAATATCAGATCTCAAAAGTTCTACAAAAGAACTGGTAGGAAATTCCCAGGTCTCTCTGGCAAAACCAAAATTGGTTTTGACAAGAGCAAGTTGAGGTGTCACAAGTGCCATAGGCTTGAACACTTTGCAAGAGAGTGTAGATCATCTGGATCTAACTCATCTGCACCCTTTGTGACCTTCCCAGGTTATAGCTCACAAAACAAAGGGCAACATTCCACCAGTTCTGGTCATCCATCACAAGCTCAATCATCACCTGCATATTTTGTTCCTCAAAGTCCTATGCCATATCCTTACCCCTGCTTTTACATGCCTCAGACAAGTCAGGTTCAACCACCCATTGCTCGACAACCACATGCCCTTCCTGAGCCTCAACCATCTCAATCTCATCAACAATCTTAATCTCAACCACATCACAGCTTTTTCACCCCTGGTGTTGTTGACTAGATCAGTCTACCAGATGATATGTCTGGTCATCATGAACAACTGTTCCCTGGTACTGGTCAACATGGTGGTGATAATGCTTTTGGAAATCTGGCTCTCATGGCCCTGGAGTCCACTGATAGTTCAACCTCAAATGCTTCAACATCACAGGTATCTTCAGAGGCCAAGGCCAAGTTATGTTTTGAATCATGCATAGCCATATTTGCATCTATTAGAGAAGCAAATGTAGCCTTAATTAACAAAAATCTTGAGCTAGAGAACATAATCTCCAAAAGAAAAGTTGAGTTTGAGTCTGTGCTAAATGAAAAGAATGATGAGATTTACAAATTAAAATGTCAAATCACTGATGATAAGGCTAAGGAAGAGGTACTTTTAAAAAAGTATAAGGACCTCAAAGAAACTCTTGCATCTACCCAGGTAGAGTGTGAACGCTGGGTAACTTCCTGCAAGGGTTTTGAAATGCTACTCAACAAGCAATTAGCTTCCAATGTGAAGTTTGGAATTGTTTATAATCACACTGCTCCTCCTACAGATTTTACTCCCAGGTTAGAAGTAGAATCTGAAGGAGAAAGCAATAACCAATCCACCTCATCATGTGATTCATCCTCTGATAATGCACCAAAATTAGAGGATGAAGTGAGCATTAATACCTCAGAAAACCAATCAGCTGATATTGATACAGTTGAGAGGTCAAATGCTGACAGTCACATGATCAACAAAAAGTTGATCACTTCAGGTGTTGTCTCACAAAGTACTAAAAGTACTGAAGAGCAAGTTACAACACCTGAAGAACAAACCCAAACTACTGAAAGTAGAAAGGGTGTAAAAACAACTGAAGAATCTATCAGGAACTCTGCAAGTACTGAAAGGAAGAAAACTGCAAGTACTGATAGAAACCTACTGAAGAACAAATCTTCAGTAGTTAAGAATCTTTCAGCACTTACCACAAGTACCTAAAGGAAGAAAGTACTGAAGAACAAATCTTCAGTAGTTTCATCTTCTTCAGCAGTTGATCAACAAAAGATGAAGAAAAAGCCATGTGAAATATGTGGCTTATTCAATCATCTTACTAATGATTACTGGTATGGAAAGGGTTCCAAACTCAACCAAGATAAGAACATTAAAAAGAAAATTAACAAAATGAAAGTTGAGTTTGAAACCAAGTTTGTACCAGCAACATCTAAACCTGAAACCCCAAAATCCTTAAAGAAATTCAAAAAGAAGGAATGGGTTAATTAGGAAACAGCTGAAGGTGTTCACAGGAAGATGGTGCAACACAGGAATCCATCAAAATCAAGCACTGATGTGTCTGATGAGCTGAAGGCTTTAGCAAACAATCAGACACAACTTGTTATGATGGTTCAACATCTATTGGGGAGAGTCAATCAAATAGATGTTCCTGTGATTAAACCACAGAAAAGGAAACCTAAGCCTAAAACAAAGGAACTCTTTCCTGCACCATCTCCCTCACCACAGGTTGTAACTCATGACAAACCAGTTAGTGTGAAATCTATTGATGAGAACAGACCCAAAACCAAAATGGTTTGGGTCTCAAAGCTAATTAGTTTCTTGTGATGAATGCAGGGTTCTTCAGCATGCCAAAGAAGCATCTGGTATGTGGACAGTAGAGGATCCATGCATATGAAGGGAGCAACCCTCTTCTTAATGACTACTCTCAAGGAAAGAAGGGGTTTGTTTCTTTTGGCAATGATGCTAAGGGTTACATCATCGGCAAAGGCTTTGTTTCCAATGGTGAAATAAGGTTTGATGATGTCAACCATGTGGAGAATCTCAAGTATAACCTCTTGAGTGTTAGTCAAATGTGTGATAAAGGTCATATTGCCCTTTTCACCAGTCAGAACTGCAGGATTCTGTCTTCCAAAGTTCTGAGTTTGATTGATAGGTATTGGATGATCATACTCTCCTGAAGGGCAACAGGATAGGAAGAGTATATGCCCTGGATTTGTCAAAGAAAATCGATCTAAAAGGCCATCCTTACCTGTTCTCCAAGGCTTCTTCTCAGGAATCTACTCTATGGCATAGAAGGCTTGGTCATATGAATCTTAAAAACATGAACCAGCTGATTCACCATGGTTTAGTAAGAGGATTGCCAATGAAGGAGTTCAAATGTGATGACAACTGCTCTGCTTGTTTAAAAGGGAAGCAACACAAGGTCTCATTCCCTTCAATAGAAGAGCCAAAGTCCACTGCCTGCTTGCAATTGTTGCATATGGATCTTTTTGGTCCTGTAAGAGTGATGAGCATGGCAAAGAAGAAATACCGTCTGGTAATTGTGGATGATTACTCCAGATTTGTATGGACTTTCTTCTTGCATTCCAAAGACGAAGCTACACAAGCTATTATGAACTTTGTGTTGTATGTTGAGAAACAATATTCCCTTCCAGTCAAGTGTGTGAGGAGTGATAATGGCACAGAATTTAGAAATCACACACTTGATGAATTTTACCTGTCAAAGGGAATCAAGCGGCAGTTCAGCATTCCAAGAACTCCTGAACAAAATGGAGTGGTAGAGAGAAAGAACATGACACTTGTTGAAGCTGCCTGGTCAATGTTGGCTGATTTAGGACTGCCACTGACCTTTTAGGCTGAAGCTATCAACACAGCTTGCTATGTGCAAAATAGAGTATTAGTAAATCAGAGGTTGATGAAGACTCCTTATGAAGTGCTACATCATTTGCCCCCTTTGATTTAATTTTTTAGAGCATTTGGGTGTCCCTGTTATATTCTCAACACAAAGAATCCACTTCAGAAATTTGAATCAAAGGTGGATGCGGGGTACTTTGTTGGTTATTCATCTATTTGCAAGGCATACAGAGTTTTCAACTGCAGAACAAAGATGATTGAAGAGACTTTGCATGTGAAGTTTAATGAATCTCCAAAGGATAAAATCCCACAAAACCCTGTGGAGCTATTTGATTTAGACATACTGCAATATGTTTCTTATCAGTCTCCAGCTGTTGTAGTTCCTGATACTCGATCCCCAACTACACACAGTTCTCCACCTGGTGGTACTGATGATGATGCTGACAGTACTCACCTTTTCAGGTTTAGTGATCAACTGCCTGAGTCATCTAAACCTGACACTCCTGTAACTTCAGCAGCTCCATCCACAACAAATGCTGATGAGATTTCTGAATCATCTACTTCAATTGAGTTGCCATCTCCTATATGGTTTCAAGAATCTCCATCAACATCTGTTTCTGATAGATCTCCTACAAACACTTGCACAGACCTCATTGTCTATCTAGAGCTGAAGAATCATCCAATGTCTCAGATCATTGGTGATATCAGTGCTGGAGTCTCAACTAGAAGTCAGTTGTCCAATTTCTGCTTCTATGCTCTCTTCATTAGTCAGCAAGATCCAAAGAACTATCATGTTGCATTAAGAGACAATGGATGGGTTGAAGCCATGCAACTTGAGCTTCTTCAGTTCAAAAAGCAGCAAGTGTGGGAGCTGGTTCCTTTACCCCAAGGTAAGTGTGCAATAGGCACTAAATGGGTGTTTAGGAATAAAACAGATGAAAAGGGTCAAATTGTCAAGAACAAGGCCAGACTGGTTGTACAGGGGTTTGCACAAGAAGAAGGTATTGATTATGATGAAACCTTTGCCCCTGTAGCCAGACCGGAGGCAATCAGATTGTTCTTAGCTTATGCTGCTTCCCATAATCTTAAAGTTTTTCAAATGGATGTCAAAAGTGCATTTTTATATGGTAAAATAAAAGAAGAGGTTTATGTGTGTCAACCACCAGGTTTTGAGGATAATAAACATCCAGATTGGGTGTATAAGCTTGATAAGGCTCTATATGGGTTGAAACAAGCTCCTAGAGCCTGATACGAAACATTATCAAATTTTCTTCTTCAAAATAATTTCACTAGAGGCTCCATAGACAAAATTTTATTCATAAAGAAAGTGGGACAACATAAGCTACTTGTTCAAATTTATGTTGATGATATTATTTTTGCATCCTCTGATCCACAGTTGTGTGATGAATTTACAAAGTTAATGCAACAAAAGTTTGAAATGAGTGCCATGGGAGAATTACAGTTCTTTCTGGGTTTGCAAATCAAACAAAGGACTGATGGAACTTTCATTCATCAGTCCAAATATACAAAAGATCTTTTGAAAAAGTTTGATTTACAAAACTGTAAGCCCTGTTCTACTCCCATGAGCAGCACCACACAACTGGATGTTGATCAGAAAGGTAAAGCGGTTGATGAAACCCTTTACAGATGTATGATTGGTTCCTTGATGTACCTTACAGTCTCTAGACCAGACATCATGTTTGCAACTTGTGTCTGTGCTAGATTTCAAGCTGCACCTAAAGAATCCCATTTGATTGCAGTCAAAAGGATCTTTAGATACTTGCAAGGAACTCAATCTCTAGGACTTTGGTATTCCACTGGGCACTCTTGCAAATTAGTTGATTTCTCTGATAGTGACTATGCAGGGTGCAAAGTCACTAGAAAATCAACTTCTGGTGGATGCCAATTTCTAGGCAATTGTTTAGTTTCTTGGCAGAGTAAGAAACAAACTTCAATTGCTACATCAACTGCTAAGCAGAGTACATTGCTGCTGCAAGTTGTACATCTCAGGTACTCTGGCTTCAGAATCACTTATTGGATTATGGCATTACAGAGACTAAGACTCCATTACTAATGGACAGTGCTTCAGCTCTTTGTATTGTTAAGAATCCAGTCCAGCATTCTAGGACCAAACATATTGAGATCAGACATCATTTTATTAGGGATTGTTATGAAAAAGGTCTGATTGATTCAAAGTTTGTTCCTAGTGTTGATGAGCTTGCAGATATATTACTAAGCCTTTAGAGAGTGCAACTTTTCAAAATCTGGTACTGAGGCTTGGTAAGCTGAAGCTGGAATAAATTGACTAATACTAATGCTCTCAGATAATAAGTACTGACGAGCATTAGTACACAAAAGTCAAAAATAAGTACTGAAGAGTTCTTTCGTCTTCAGCATTTTTCATAACTACTGAAGACTAAACTACTTCAAAGTCCTGAAGTGCATTATTTGTTGCAAAGAACTGATGAAGTTACAACTACTGATGTGGTTATAACTCCTGATGCCTTTTCTAACAAATAAGTACTAAAGAACAAATTTTGTCAAAAAATACTGATGTGTAATCTTTCACATAACTACTGAAGACAATATTTGTTCACAAGTTCTGAAGAATAATTTATTTTAAGATCTTCTGAACATTTATTCACAAGAGCTGAAGAATAAATATTCCAAAGAGCTGATGGCCAATGAAACATCTGAAAATCAGACAAAGTCTGATGAGTAAATGTTGAGGTCAGAATGAAACATCTGAATTGACGACAACAGCTGATGAGTAAATTTACTCTTCAGTTGATTCAAACTACTGTTGTTTCATTTCAAAACAACTGAAGCCAAAACCATGTCTTCAGTAGTTTACAATCACTGATGACTAACACCAAGTCTTCAGTTGTTTATAACCTCTGAAGATGAAAACCATGTCTTCAGTAGTTTACAACTACTGATGACTAACACCAAGTCTTCAGTAGTTTACAACCTCTGAAGGTTAAAACCATATCATCAGTCGTTTCAAACACCTGATGACTAACACCAAAACCTTCAGACGTTTTCTATCAGCTGTTTCAAAACCATACCCTATAAATACCTAACCCTACCTTCAGAGTTTTTCATTCTCACAACCTAAACATTCAAAAACTCTGAAACTTCTCTCTCACATTAATGGCGACCATACAGCTCAAACCACACCATAACTGTGTAGCCTACCTTACAAAATCATCCTTTTGGACCAAGTTCGATGCCGCCATCGATCTGATGGTTGCATCTCCATACAAAACTGCCTTTCTTCTAAATCCAATCATCCACGCCGAATCCCTCATACAGTTCTGTACAAACGTCACCATTACAACTGGTAAAAATGACACCGAGGTCATTCTCCAGTCGTTTGTCAACCAACAGAAGATGGTCATCACTTCTGACAGCATTCGCCAAACCCTAAATCTGAATGATGCCACCTTCGTCACTGAATATCCTAAGGGCACCATTGACCTATCTTTCGCCCAGTATGGATATGAAGGCGACCTCCGTGCTTCCACAATCCTAAAGAAGCTCTTCCATGATCCTGAATGACTTATCTTTCACATGGTCAATGTCTACCTTGCCCCCAAATCATCTTCATGGGATCAAATGTCATCAAGGTGGTAGCAGTTATTGTATTCTATCCTTGAGCAACAAAATCTTAATTTTTCTGAACTAATCTTTTTAGAATTAAAAGATATGGCTATGAAACCTATGGATACCAGATGGATATTATATCCAAGGTTCATTATGGCCATTATTGAAAAACAATTAAAAAATGAGGGCCTTGTTGGCCTAGGAGTCCCTGCTCTGGCTGTATTGCCTGAAGTATACTCCAGGCACAACTCAGACACACACCTCAAACAGGCTGCCAAGCTGCTAAAACCCAAGCAGCGGGAACCCACAGCCTCCTCCTCCAAATCCAAAGTCCCCACCAAGCCAAAAGCCAAAAAGCCCAAAAAGGCTACTCAGGGAGTTGAGTCCCCTGAGGATGCCCCTGCACCATAAAGGCAGGAAGTAGCTACTGGTATTAATCCCCCAGTAGTTACAAGGACTCTACCAGCCTCAACCGGTCAGGCATCCTCTCAACAGGATCCTGAAGCAACCACTTCCGGGGCAGCCACATCTCTGGAACTTATCTCACTTGAGAAGGTTACCATTGAAGAGCACAACTCTCCCCAGGTGCAAACTGATTCACCCTTATCTCCCATTGCAACCGCCCCATAAAGTCCAACCATTATAATTGCAAAAGTGCTGACTCAGCTCAACACTCCCCCTCTCCCCAGGAACCTATTACAACTGGGCAAACCTCAACCACTGAGAGGGAGGATCCAAGTGTTGCTGAGAGCCCACAGCACAGGGATTACAATGTTCTATCTTCCAGTATGGAAGAGGAGATCAGAACATCTGGTGAGGCTGCCACTTCTCCTGTTTCAGCACATGAACAGGGTGAAGTTGGTAACATCTCTAAGTCCTCACCAGAGGCAACAGCTGATGAAGGATTTAATCCTAAGGCAGGAAGTCCCCAGTTCCAAGACAAAGGGGCACATGTTCTGTGACAACCCTAAAATTTTTATTTCAATTATACTAAGTTTTACTTGGATAGTTTACGTATGCATGTTTGCATGCATATATATAAGTTAAGTGTTTACGTGTGCATGTATGTTATATATCCACAACTCACACCTTCGTGTATATATATACAAATTTTTATGTATGCATGTTCATATACATGAAAAATTTTAAATGCTATGTATGTTTAGTATATATATGTATGTTTACGTGTATGATATATGTTTATAAAGATCATTTATGTGATGTATCTTCATATATATATATATATATACATAGCTTACTTCTATATATGTGTATATATATATATATATACTTACGGGTACCTATATAGATGTATATATATAAACATATCAAGATTTAACTAAACTAAATCAAATCAAACACAACCATAAACCTAAAAACTAGAACCTAAAAACTAAAAACTAAAATCACCAACCCAAACCACCCAAGAAACACCATCCTATAACAACCACCACCACCCTCGGCCACCTTGTGCACAACCATACCCGAAAACCACCACCACATCACCTTATCTTTTTATTTAATTACTCATATGACTAGGTAAGTTAGTCTTACTTTTCTTCCTTGCCAAAACCGCCTACCATGTAAATAAATTCTTGCTTTCACACTTGGTTAAAGAGGTGGCAACCTCCTAGCCTCCCTCGGTTTTCTTGAGACATTCACACACACAACAAGATTTCCACCTTGCATGGCTAGTAAATCACTCACCTAAGCTACCATGAAACCGCCTCCCTTCACCATAAAAAGCCTTTCATTCGCAAACACACCCACGAAACCATTACCTTGCTCTCTTCCTCTCTCGGATCATTGCAAACACACACCACCACCTCCACCCGATCACCACCATTCGCAACCACCTTCTGCTGTCTCCAACACTAATCACCACCACCAACCTGCCCCACAAGCCCTCCCACTATCGGTTACAACACAAACAAGCAACACCAACAACAACACCAAAATACCCGACCACAACACAACCAAACAAACACAACCCCGCACCACTATCATCATCCACCACCTCTACGGCCTACCTCTCGGATCTAAGCTGCAGTAACATCATCAAGACGACATCTTTAAGGTGATAAAGGTTTATTACATATATGTTACAAAACATATATATATACATACATATTGATATGTATGTATATAAGGGGTTTAATCACCAAAACCAATTTTGGGAAACTTTAATCCATAAGTCTTGAGTAATAAGTCTCTAAAACTCAGGAACTTATGAATTAAAAAGACATATTTTAAATTACAAAATATATATCATAAATATTTAAGAAAAATAAAATAAATATTAAATGAAAGTGATTGTGGGAATAAACATTGAAAAATTATTGTTTTTATTCTGAAATAATTAACTGGAAACTTTGATAAATTTTTGATAAGTAAAATAATTTATATAAATTATTTTATAGTAGAAAATAGAAGAAAATGTCAAAAATATAAATAAATTCGGGAAAATTCTGATAAAATCTCAGAATGATTCTTTTGAGATATAAAGGCCTCTAGAATTATTTCAGAATTTTATCCCTTATTATGATTAAAATACGAATTTTTATATGTTCTGCAATAAATAAATCGTAATAAATACTTAAAGTACATAATTAATTCGGATAAAATCATATATGAGATTTTACAACAAATAATGCATAATATTATTTACATAAATTATGAAGCAGTATGAATTTTTACTAAATATGTCAATTATTGTAAAAATTACAGAAACTGTTATGTTATGATTTGGACTGTATAATAATTATATGATATTTGGGTTGGTATAAAAAGTCTTCTGTAAAATTTTAGGAATTTTTCATGGACAGAAGCTATTTTTAACTATTTATAGGAACATTATGAGATTTACAGAAAATAATCTGTCTAGAGTTGGGTTCTATAAAAATTATGTGATGTTACTGAATTATTGGAAGAATTTCTATAAAATTTTGAGCAACTATTGGACAGCATAAGATATTATGATAAATATTAAGAATATTGTGGGATTTATGGGAAAATAATTTGTGAGGAATTTGGAGTTGGGAAATTTATGAGAAATTATAGAATGTTCAAACTTATATTTTACCCAATTTAGTAATTTTTGAACATTTATAGCTATTTCGTGTGTGATTTTTGAATAAATCACAATTTATTATGAATTAAGATTTTTGGAGACTCAAAGGTGTTTCCATTAATTTTACAGTCAATGAAAACCAGAAAAAAATTAAAGTATTGTCTAACACTATGAACTATTGTATTAGGTTCAAGTGAAAAGACACGGTGAGTTCATTGCCCCATTTTCAACCATTTGGTATTCTGTAACGTTTTGGGGGAAAAGTATACTTTTGAGTTGATGTGTTATTTTGAAAATATTTCATTTGCTTACTGTCATTTGCGACACAACCATTAGTTTGAATGAGGAACCGGTCAATAATATTAGTAGCGCTACTTAGGAGGATATTTGTACCAACCGGATGAGGGTTGCTACTATTTTCCTGCATCTAACCGAATGGGGGTTAGGATGTAATATTATCTGATTTTGATTATTTCGTGACAGTATGATTATATTGTGAGCAGGTTTGGTTGTAATTTTGGTTATGATTGACACATCAACAAAATATTTGTTTGGATTAAACCTATGTTCTCACCAACATTTTTGTTGACTGGTTTAAGTGTACTTTTTCAGGAAACAATGAGTAATACTTTTGATCTTAGCTTTGAAGTACACAATGGTTGGGGAGAAGCGGTAGGAAGAGTTTGTGTCACACTAACTGTCAACATCGTTGATGGTAGTGTGTATGTGGATGCTCATTTCCATCGTATTTGAGGACATGCTGTAGTTTAATCCAGTTGTAGTTAGTTACATCAAATTTTGGTATATTATGTAACAAGATGTAACCTCGAATATTAAGAAATAAAAGCATGTCTGTATTATGTTTCTAGTTAATCTGTGTTTATTTAATATAAACCACTGCACTCTGATAAAAGCTAGTCACATTCCCTCCGTCTCGTTCACGCTTCCGCCGGGATGTGACAGGTTGGTATCAGAGCCATTGGTTATAGAGAATTAGTTATTTTAAGAAATAACTAGACTATAACCATAAGCTCAAAATATACTTTATGATTTTATGTGAATTTATGTGGATTATGTGAAAATTCATGATTTTATGCTTAAAATTTTAACAAAACTTACTTGACTAACTCTTTTTGTGAAACCTTGTTAAGGAATTTTGCAGTATGAGTCCAGATAGTATTTATTATGAAACCGACCCTTCCGAAGAACCATACCATAGCAGTCCTAAAGAAATAGTGCCTGAATCAGAACCACAGCAGGATATAAATGTTTCACCAACTGGAATGGAAAATACGTCAAAGTTTTATGTTAGACGTGCACCAGTACATATGGGAAGATATACAATTAAGACTCCTAGGAAAAAGATACTACGCGGAGATAAACTTAAAGCTAAGCAATCTGAGGATCTAGAAAGACAACCTTCAGACTTTCCCAAAGATGAAGATAGAATTATTAAACCAAAGTTGGATCAGGTGAAGACAGCCCGACAGACTTTTAAGAAACTTAAGAAAATACAGCTGGGAATCTGGAAAATTCAAAAAGATATTAAAAAGCTCAAGACACCCAAAAAAAGTATCTTTACCAGGATCTGGAAATGGCTTAGCAAAAACTAAAAGTTATAGTCTAACTTTTTAGAATAAAGAAAATAAGAGCTTAATTGTTATATGTACTTTTGTGACAACATGTTTATTTGAATTGAGTTAAATAAATTTTTGTTAAGGTATTTATTTGCAATACTAACTTTGAAATTCACTATAGTGAATCATGCCACCAAAAAGAAACACTCAGCCTGTCCGGAGAACAGCTCGAGTGGGACGACCCAGAACCAGACTTGGGGAAGAAACACCCGTAAACCCAGATACCACTGAGAATGATAGGATATCTCAGATTGTAGCCCAACAGCTGGAAGCTACCCTACCTACCCTAATTACTCAACTCCAGCAAAACCTGAATATTGAGACTACCTCACACCTACCAGAAAGGCCTGAAAATGTTATCCCAGAAGAACAGCAGGAAGAAGAGATTCTAAATAGAATTTCAAAGGATGCTCCTACAAAACTTTTATGTCCTGTAAACCTCGGGAGTTTGATGGAAAAGGTGGAGCAGTACAAGCTCTGAGATGGCTAGATGACATGGAAGGAGTACTGGAAATCAGTAACTGTGCTGAAAACTTCAAGACACTATTTGCTTCTCACTCCCTTAAAGGAGAAGCACAATCCTGGTGGAAAATAGAGGTACACACTAGAGGTAGAAATGTTATGAATAATCTGAGTTGGGAAGAATTTAGAAATCTAGTAGTAGAGAAGTATTGTCCCTATAATGAAATAGAAAAACTAGAGGCTGAATTTTTAGCACTAGAGATGAAAGGATCTGCACGCCGGGAATACACTGATAGGTATAATGAACTATCCAGGTTAGTACCGCATCTGATAACCCCGGAATCAAAAAGAATAGGAAGGTATATTTGAGGACTAGTGCCACAAATAAGAGGATTAGTGAAATCTGCTAGAACCAAAACTTTCCAGGAAGCAGTAATCTTGTCAGGAAGTCTGACAGATGAAATGATCAGGAATGGATCATTAGGTCATCAACAGGTAGGAGAGAAAAGGAAATGGATTGAAAACCATTCTGGAAGAAGAATTGGTGAAAGTTTCCAGAAAAGAGTAACTCGACATCCACCAAGAAACTTCTTGGGAACAACTCAGGGAAAAAAAATAGAAAAACCACCACAGTGTAACATCTGTCAAAGATATCATACAGGAAACTGCATGACAGTGGTGTGCTATAATTGCAAAAGGAAGGGGCATATTTCTCGAGATTGCAAAAACCCTACTAACTCTAAAACTGTCTGTTTTCAATGTGATAGCGAAAATCATTTCCGTAATGAATGTCCACAACGAAAGGGCAAGGCTCCAGCTAATCAAAATAACCCTCGTGGAAGAGCTTTTGTGATACAAGCTGATGAAGCTCGTCATGAACTAGAAGTAGTTACGGGTACGTTCCTTATCAATAACCAGTACGCTAAAGTATTATTTGATACAGGAGCAACCCGCAGTTTTGTTTTCACATACTTTTAGACCATCAATTAGTCTAACATCTGCAAAATTACATGACATTTATGTGATAGAATTAGCTGATGGTAAAATAATTGAAGCTGATGAAATCATTCCTAATTGCATCTTGAATTTAGATGAATACTGTTTTGATATAAATCTGATACCTATTAAGTTAGGGGGATTTGATATCGTGGTAGGAATGGGTTGGTTGAGTACAAATCATGCTGAAATCATTTGCGATAAGAAAATGATCAAGATTCCTTTGATTAAGGAAGACAAAATTCTCTGCATTTATGGTGATAGGCCATGTAATACTGTGAAACTGATTACTTGTGAAAAAGCACGAAAATACCTCAACAAGAATTGTTTAGCATTATTGGCTCATATAGTTGATACAAAACTTGATAAGGAAAATTTGGAAAATGTGCCTGTTATAAATGAATATGCTGATGTGTTTCCTGAAGAACTACCTGGAATACAACCTCCTCGTCAGGTAGAATTTAAAATAGAATTGATACCAGGAACAACCCCTATTGCTAAAGCACCCTACCGTTTAGCACCGACGGAGATGAAAAAACTTATGACGCAATTACAGGAACTATTAGATAAAGGATTCATACGTCCTAGTGTATCTCCTTGGGGAGCACCAGTTCTATTTGTTAAAAAGAAGGATGAAACCTTTAGAATGTGTATTGATTATAGGGAACTTAATAAGGTTACTATAAAGAACAGGTATCCACTCCCCCGAATTGATGATCTGTTTGACCAACTACAGGGATCTAGTTGTTTCTCAAAAATAGACTTAAGATCTGGATATCATCAATTAAGGGTACAGGAAGATGATATTTCTAAAACTGCTTTTAGAACTAGATATGGCCATTATGAATTCCTTGTGATGCCATTTAGATTAACCAATGCTCCAGCAGTATTTATGGATCTAATGAATAGGGTATGTAAACCTTACTTAGATAAATTTGTTATAGTCTTCATTGATGATATTCTAATTTATTCTAAGAATAAGAAAGACCACGAACAACACCTAAGGTTAACCTTGGAACTGTTACAAAAAGAAAAGTTATATGCAAATTTTCAAAATGTGAATTTTGGAAAAGAGAAGTAAAATTTCTTGGACATATAGTTAGCCAAGATGGAATTCAGGTTGATCCAGCAAAGATAGAATCAGTTAAGAAATAGGAAATTCCAAAAACCCCAACAAAAATACGTTAATTTTTAGGTTTAGCAGGATACTATAGAAGATTTATAGAAAATTTCTCAAGATTAGCTCAACCATTGACAGAATTGACTCAGAAAGATAAAAAGTATGTATGGGGGAAAAACAAAGTGAGGCCTTTGAACTTCTTAAGAATAAATTATGTAGTGCACCTGTATTAGCTTTACCTTAAGGAACTGATAACTTCATAGTATATTGTGATGCTTCTCGTCAAGGCTTTGGATGTGTTTTAATGCAGAAGGATAAAGTGATTGCATATGCATCTAGGCAACTTAGAGGTAGTGAAAAGAATTACACCACCCATGATCTAGAGTTAGGAGCCGTGATATTTGCACAGAAAATTTGGAGACATTACCTATATGGAACTAAGTGTATAATATATACGGACCACAAAAGTTTACAACACATTTTGATCAGAAAATGTTAAACATGAGGCAAAGAAGATGGGTAGAACTATTAAGTGATTATGATTGTGAGATTAAGTACCACCCAGGAAAAGCCAATGTAGTAGCGATGCTTTAAGTAGAAAAGAAAGAACAAAACCTTTACGGGTACGAGCAATGAAAATGGAACTACGTTCAAGTCTGTTAAGACAAATCCGGGAAGCTCAACAGCAAGATCTGCTGAAACTAAAAGGACAGGGAAAGGACTTGAAAGAAGAAGAAGATGGAATTCTGAAATTCAACAGAAGAATCTGGATACCGGACAATAACCTAATTAGAACAACTATATTGCAAGAAGCTCATAAGTCAAGATACTCTGTGCACCCAGGAAATAACAAAATGTATAAAGACTTGAAAAGCCAATATTGGTGGCCAGGTATGAAAAGATCGGTGGGAGAATTTGTGGAACAATGTGATGTTTGCTCCAGAGTAAAAGCTGAATATCAGAAGCCCTCAGGATACTTACAACAACCAGAAATTCCTAAATGGAAGTGGGATCAAGTTACTATGGATTTCATAACTAAGTTACCCAGGACCAGAAATGGATACGACACGATTTGGGTTGTAGTAGATAGGCTAACTAAGTCTGCTCATTTCTTACCTATTTGAGAAGATTACAAAATTGAGAGATTAGCAAGGATCTACATAAAAGAAATTGTGTCTAGACATGGAATACCTGTATCCATTATATCAGATAGGGATAGTAGATTTACTTTTAGGTTCTGGAAAACTTTACAAAAAGCTTTAGGAACTCAAATAAACCTAAGTACAGCATATCATCCACAGACTGATGGACAAAGTGAAAGAACAATACAAACGTTAGAAGATATGTTAAGGGCTTGTGCTATAGACTTTGGTGGAAATTGGGATAATCATTTGCCTTTAGTAGAATTTTCATACAATAACAGTTATCACTCTAGTATTGGGTTAGCACCGTTTGAAGCTTTATATGGAAGAAAATGTAGGTCACCTTTATGCTGGAATGAAATAGGTGATAGACAACTCACAGGTCCTGAACTAATTCAAGAAACCACAGACAAGATCATTAAAATTAAAAACAAGTTGAAAACAGCTCGTGATCGACAGAAAAGCTATGCAGATAGACGGAGGAAACCATTAGGATTTCAAATTGGAGATAGGGTATATTTGAAAGTATCACCTTCTAAAGGTATCTTTCAATTTGGAAAAGCCAGTAAACTGAACCCTAGATATATTGGTCCATTCACGATTATAAATAGAATTGGTCCTGAAGCATATAAGTTGGAATTACCACAGGAATTAAGTGAAGTACACAACACATTTCATGTGTTCAACCTCAAGAAATGCCTAACCAACGAAACCCTAGAAGTACCAAATCAAGAAATACAAGTAGATAGAAAATTGCATTTTGTGGAAGAACCAATAGCCATTGTGGGAAAAGAAATAAAGAAATTAAGAAGAAGTAAAATTCCCATAGTGAAGATTAAATGGAATGCAAAAAGAGGACCAGAATACACCTGGGAAAGGGAAGATGAAATCAAGAAGAAATACCCCCACCTGTTCAGAGGTAATACTTATTTAAAGCACACTCCACTGAATTTCGGGGCGAAATTCTTTTAACGGGGGGAGAATGTGACAACCCTAAAATTTTTATTTCAATTATACTAAGTTTTACTTTGATAGTTTACGTATGCATGTTTGCATGCATATATATAAGCTAAGTGTTTACGTGTGCATGTATGTTATATATCCACAACTCACACCTACGTGTATATATATACAAATTTTTATGTATGCATGTTCATATACATGAAAATTTTTAAATGCTATGTATGTTTAGTATATATATGTATCTTTACGTGTATGATATATGTTTATAAAGATCATTTATGTGATGTATCTTCATATATATATATACATAGCTTACTTCTATATATGTATATATATACTTACGGGTACCTATATATATGTATATATATAAACATATCAAGATTTAACTAAACTAAATCAAATCAAACACAACCATAAACCTAAAAACTAGAACCTAAAAACTAAAAACTAAAATCACCAACCCAAACCACCCAAGAAACACCATCCTATAACAACCACCACCACCCTCGGCCACCTTGTGCACAACCATACCCAAAAACCACCACCACATCACCTTATCTTTTTATTTAATTACTCATATGACTAGGTAAGTTAGTCTTACTGTAACACCCGGAAGTTTGACTTTCTGGTGTGTCATGCGACTGAGGCTCAGTCGCATGGAATTCCTGTGACTGGAGGGCCAAACGCATGACAGACGCACGACTGACGGACGATTGAAGCTCAACCGCACGACTGGAGCTCGATCGCACGACTGAAGATTCAACCGCATGGGACTCATGCGACTGGAGGTCCAGTCGCATGGTGTTCGTACGACAGGAGGGCCCAGTCGCCTGGACCTCGGGCGACTGAGCTGCAGCTATATAAGAGGGGCAGCCCTCTTCTCTTCCCCACACTTACACATTTTTCAGACGGGAAAGAGCAGAGAGCGAGAGAGAGGAGAGAAAGGAAGAGGGAAAGAGCTGATCCGTGCTCGAGATTTGTCGAGAGGCTAGTCAAACCGAAGCTCATCAACCTCTCCGTGATAAGGTGAGTTCTAGAGCCCCTCATTTACTTGTTTTCACATGATTTTGGGGCTGGAACACATTTAAACCCTTTTTTGGAAAAGTGTATGTTTGACCCACTTGGGTGTAATCTTGAGTAACGTGTTCATGATACGAATTAGGACTTGCATTAGCTTGTATGATGTCCTAGTATGAATCCCTGAGGTTTAGGAAGGCTAATTTGGGCTGGAAATGAGTTTGGAAGGATTTGAGACCCGTAGGTCGCGTCTGCAGCTCGTGATGAACTCCAGTCGCTGCCCAGTTAGGGTTAGGCGACTGAAGGACCAGTCGCACGACTGGGGAACAACTGACGTTCAGTCGCATGATTGAGGCTCAGTCGGACGACTGGGGCTCAGTCGCACGACAGGCCATGCGACTGAGGGATTCAGTCGCATAAGTGCATTCGCGTAGTAGTTCAGTCGCACGACTGAGGGGTCAGTCGCATGAGCCCATTCGCATAGTGTGTATTCGCACTATAGGAAGTTCAATCGCACGATTGTAGGCCCAATCGTATAGTTGCCCAATCGCATGATTCAGTCGCATGGAGGCCATGCGACTGAAGAGGGTTCAATCGCCCAAATAGGGCTGATGTGAACGAGGAGAGAGGTGTATGAAGGATGTATGTATGTTAGGTAAAATATGGCCTCATATAATGGTAATGACTGATGGTAAGGTAAATATCTATGTTCCTTGTGTAAATGTATGTTTATCTTTTCGTGACTTTACGTGAATGAATGAATGAATAAAAAGAATGTAATAAGAACGTAAAGTAAAAGATAATGAAAGAGGAACATAATGAATGAATGCATGCATTAATGAATGAACGAATGAAGGTAAGAAAGTCTTACAAGCAAATGTATGGAGGTGCACACCCCTGGCAGGTGTTAGCTCAACGGTGTGCGGGTTAGCTACCCCGAAGTATGCACATTGGGGTTAGTCTTTGTGATTGACCATATGTATGGGATCCTTGCCGCTTGCCCTAGGTGACTGGATCAGCATTTGTGCTCAACGTTCGTGATTGATCATCACAGGTCCAGCACCCGCAGTAGTGCACAATGTTCGGGGTATAGCATATGGCATTGATTCAGAAGGAACAAGAAAAGATAAGTGGTGCATGTACCTACCCTAGGTGACTAGATCAGCATTTGTGCACAACGTTCGTGGTTGATTACCACAGGTCCAGCACCAGCAGTATTGTATGACATTTGGGGTACTGTACATGTCACCGAATGTAATGAACGTTCGAACGAATGTAATGAATGTATGAATGAAAGTAAAGAACGTACGAATGAATGTAAAGAATGTAAGTACGAACGTGAATGAGAACGATGAATGGAACACGAATGAAAGCTAATGAACGAATGATGAAGATAATAGTAATATTATCTAAGTGTACGTATGTTGTATGATCGCACGAATGTAAGAACGGTTATAACAAATGAAAGTATGTTTTATTATAAAACTAGAACTCACTCAGCAACGCTGACTTTTTATGTGTTTCCAATTGGTAGGTAGTGTTGCTGGGGATGGCACGAGGTGGCTACTCAGCTCTTTTGGGATGGCATTCTCCTTTTGATAATGCTGCCACGCATTATGTGGCATGCAAGTGCAAGATTCCCTGAGTAATCTCGATAAACAAGATTACTTAAGGAATCTTCTTTATGATGAAAAATATTTATATTTTTATACTAGAGGTCACTGTTTATGACCCTATGATTGTTGAGGATTCAAATAAACGGGATTACTTAATAAATCTTCGGTTTCATATGCTTCCGCAACAATCATAGTAAAGTTAGGCATTGTAAAGAAAGCTTGTATTTTGTATTCAAACCAACGATGTAATGTATTGTAAAAGCTTTTATGATGGAATGAAAATGTGTTTCTTATGAATTCCACTGTGTTATTTTACTTAGTGCATGTAAATTATATGTTGTAGTGCGATGAATGACCAACTGTGAGGTGCCCGGGAACGGGGCCTTACCAGTTGGTATTAGAGCCAAAGTTTAAGTGAAATGGGTAAATTTTCAAAATAAAACTAAACTTAAACTGAGAATGGGACGGAAAAAGGGGGAAGAATGCCAATCTGAGTAGCTGCGTGCCATCAGGTATTTTCGTAATGTTAACCAAAATTTATGTGCGCATGTTATGTGTTTATGTGTTACTGCTAGATTTAGATACTAATGTAGTCAGGACAGGTAATGCTCGGGGTACGAAGAGTAAAGTAAGTGGCTAATCATAACTGGCCACTGTAATTAGGGACTTACTATACTTGACATAAACTGAGCTATTCCCTTGAATGACCATGTTGGTGTTTGAATCTTTCAGTGTGTGATAGAGGATGGATAGCGGCAGAACTCCTAAGGTTTTGCCAAATAGGGGCTGTGGTGGACGTGGTGCTAAACCACGTGTCACGAGGAGCATGTCTAGAGCAGCTAAAATGGCACTTGAAGAGTCTGAAGCCCCTCACCTGGAAGGCGGCGATGATGGTACTAGTTTGAGGATCGCCATGAAAGAGGCTGTTGTTGAGGGAGTTCAACAGGTCATGCAGATGATTCTTCCATCTATGGTGACTGAGGTAATTAGGGTGGTGAAGGAGCCGACGGCTATTGAAGGAAGCACGAAGGGTAGCGGCAACATGAACTGGAATGGGAAGCGGTTCGAACGTGGCAGGGCCACTCCAAACAAAAAGATTGCCAGGACGGAGGACCGGCGTACAGCTTCGTCCAGTACGAGGACGAGGAAGTGTGGTAAGTGTGCCAAAGAGCACATTGGAGAAGGTATGTGGAGACCAAACCTCTGCTCCATATGTGGATGCTAACACCCCGGGGAATGTAGATTGGGGACCAATACCTGTTTCCGATGTGGGAGGCAAGGTCACGTAGCCAGAGAGTGTGGGGTGGTACGGTGTTATAACTACGGAGGAAAGGGTCACATAAGCAGGGATTGCAAGAAACCAAGGGTGGAGGGCGCAGGGCCTTCACGATGATGCCAGAGCGGGTTAGGATGGGCCCGATATCGTGACAGGTATGTATCTAGTAATCAAACTCTGTCTTCTGTGTTGTTTGATTCCAGAGCTGGAAACAGTTTTGTTCCTGTTGTTTTTCTGTGCTAAGTTGCCCATTAGGAATAAAAGTACTGATAAGCCCTTCGATGTGGAAACCGTCAAGGTAAGTCCATGAGGAGACCACGAAGTGGAGTTAGAAGGTCATGGATACCCGGTTAGACTACTTGTGATAACCTTAGGCGATTTCGAATTGGTTCTTGGAATGGATGGGTTGGTGGACTTCGAGGCAAATATAGCGTGTCGCGAGGAGATGATTCGAGGATAGCGCCTGACGTGAGTTCGGTAACTGTTTATGGGAATCGGGCCACGACAATTCCGAGAGTAAACTCAGAGGCGGTTGCGGAAGAAGTGCACCAGACCATGCAGACGGTCCTACCGTCTGTAGTGACCGAGGTGATGAACACTGTTAGAAATGGTGAGAGACAGGGAAGGGGGTAGACCTTCGGGTGAAACGATGCAAGTCTCCAACTTTTGAGGGTGACGGCACTGCTGCTGCTACTCACCGATGAGTGAGGGAAATGGAAGTCGTGCTGAATATCAGCGAGTGCCGGGAGGATGAGATGGCCAGAGTTGAAAAGGTTGGCGATTGAGGAGTTCTGTCCCCACCATGAGATGGATAAGATTGAAAGGGAGTTCCTGCAGTTGGAAGCGGGGACGATGATGCATCAGCAGTATCCCACCAAATTCAATGAGATGGCATGGCTGGTGCCGGATCCGGTGACACCTCTCTCAAGAGGTACATGTAGGGCTTGCCGACGGATAACCGTAGGCACATGATCGCTGCCCGACCAAGCATGTTTAAGTCGGCGGTAGATCTAGCGGGAAGGTTGTATAGCGAGTAGGAGGCGATGGCGACAACGGGCGAAGCGGAGTAGCGAGCTTATGTTAAGAAGGGAAAGGAATGCGAGATAGTGATAGTGGAATGGTGGCAGAAGGTAAGGAGATGAGGATCGAAGATCGCGAGAGGATAACAAGAAGTATGGTGGAGGTCACGAACGGGAGTGCAAATCGGGACTGGATGTCTGTTTTCAGTGTGGGAAGGAAGGTCATAGGGCAAGGGATTGCCGCGTGGCTAAGTGCTACGATTGCGGTGAGACTGGACATCTGAGCGGGGAGTGTAAGGGGTCAAAGGCGGGAAGCTCCGGTGTGAGGAAGGGGAAACAGAGGGTAAAGACAACAGTTTTTGCCATGGCCAAGGGGGAGAGTAGAGCGGACTCCGACCGGACGACAGGAACGATTCCGGTAGTTTAATTTGGTACACTTATGCCTCGAATGCAATGCTAGTAACAGTTCATTCCCACTACTCTCGGTTGTAAGTTGCATGTTAAGAGAAGGAACATCGACGGGCCATTCGGTGTAGGTGATTGCGTGATGCAATTGAGAAAGCTGTGTCACCCGTTGTCTGAGGAATAGTTTCAGCCTGTGATTGATCCATCGAACGACAACGTATGCATAGTTTCGACGTCGTAGCAAACAAGTAGAATGGGAGGTCAGAAGCAAAAGAAAAAGATAAATTTGGTTTGGGCTACCAAAGAAGCCGATTTGTTTATCCATCATAGTGTACCTGCAAGGAACCGGAGAAAAACCGATCTCGATGCAGTATACTTGGAACAACACCTAGCACGATTAATGAAAGCCTTTTTCATCAGTCGTTTGGTTTGCAAGAAGGTCATTATTCATAAATGAAGAACATCAAACAAGGGCCGGGGTAAGCAGCAACTTTACGCAAGTTGGAGGCCTTGTTCTTCAAGCACTAAAGCTGAAGGTTCTCAGCGATGTTCTGAAGCTTAATGATTATGACGCCGAGCCTTTGCTCGAATATTGTGATGTAGTGACCGTATGCTACATGGCATGTTTGAAGTCGTAGGTGCTGGTCAAATACACATTGATCAGTATGCACGGGTTGCCGATGTTGATAGCCAAAGGTACACCGGAAGTCGAGTGTTGGTAAACGACGTGGGGCGATAGGATTCCAAGTGATAGACTGGAAAAGAGGTGGGACAGTATTACCCACGATTGTTCGAGGGATAACAGGTATCGGGGACGAAACCTAAATAAGGGGGTGGACTTGTAACACCCGGAAGTTTGACTTTCTAGTGTGTCATGCGACTGAGGCTCAGTCGCATGGAATTCCTGCGACTGGAGGGCCAAATGCATGACAGACGCACGACTGACGGACGATTGAAGCTCAACCGCATGACTGGAGCTCGATCGCACGACTGAAGATTCAACCGCTGGGACTCATGCGACTGGAGGTCCAGTCGCATGGTGTTCATACGACTGGAGGGCCCAGTCGCCTGGACCTCAGGCGACTGAGCTGCAGCTATATAAGAGGGGCAGCCCTCTTCTCTTCCCCACACTTACACATTTTTCAGACGGGAAAGAGCAGAGAGCGAGAGAGAGCAGAGAAAGGAAGAGGGAAAGAGCTGATCCATGCTCTAGATTTCTCGAGAGGCTAGTCAAACCGAAGCTCATCAACCACTCCGTGATAAGGTGAGTTCTAGAGCCCCTCATTTACTTGTTTTCACATGATTTTGGGGCTGGAACACATTTAAACCCTATTTTGGAAAAGTGTATGTTTGACCCACTTGGGTGTAATCTTGAGTAACGTGTTCATGATACGAATTAGGACTTGCATTAGCTTGTATGATGTCCTAGTATAAATCCCTGAGGTTTAGGAAGGCTAATTTGGGCAGGAAATGAGTTTGGAAGGATTTGAGACCCGTAGGTCGCGTCTGCAGTTCGTGATGAACTCCAGTCGCTACCCAGTTAGGGTTAGGCGACTGAAGGACCAGTTGCACGACTGGGGAACAACTGACGTTCAGTCGCACGATTGAGGCTCAGTCGGACGACTGGGGCTCAGTCACACGAAAGGCCATGCGACTGAGGGATTCAGTCGCATAAGTCCATTCGCGTAGTAGTTCAGTCGCACGACTGAGGGGTCAGTCGCATGAGCCCATTCGCATAGTGTGTATTCGCACGATAGGAAGTTCAATCGCACGATTGTAGGCCCAATCGTATAGTTGCCCAATCGCATGATTCAGTCGCATGGAGGCCATGCGACTGAAGAGGGTTCAATAGCCCAAATAGGGCCGATGTGAACGAGGAGAGAGGTGTATGAAGGATGTATGTATGTTAGGTAAAATATGGCCTCATATAATGGTAATGACTGATGGTAAGGTAAATATCTATGTTCCTTGTGTAAATGTATGTTTATCTTTTCGTGACTTTACGTGAATGAATGAATGAATGAAAGAATGTAATAAGAACGTAAAGTAAAAGATAATGAAAGAGGAACATAATGAATGAATGCATGCATTAATGAAGTATGCGGGTTAGCTCAACGGTGTGCGGGTTAGCTACCCCGAAGTATGCACATTGGGGTTAGTCTTTGTGATTGACCATATGTATGGGATCCTTGCCGCTTGCCCTAGGTGACTGGATCAGCATTTGTGCTCAACGTTCGTGATTGATCATCACAGGTCCAGCACCCGCAGTAGTGCACAATGTTTGGGGTATAGCATATGGCATTGATTCAGAAGGAACAAGAAAAGATAAGTGGTGCATGTACCTACCCTAGGTGACTGGATCAGCATTTGTGCACAACGTTCGTGGTTGATTACCACAGGTCCAGCACCAGCAGTATTGTATGACATTTGGGGTACTGTACATGTCACCGAATGTAATGAACGTTCGAACGAATGTAATGAATGTATGAATAAAAGTAAAGAACGTAAGAATGAATGTAAAGAATGTAAGTACGAACGTGAATGAGAACGATGAATGGAACACGAATGAAAGCTAATGAACGAATGATGAAGATAATAGTAATATTATCTAAGTGTACGTATGTTGTATGATCGCACGAATGTAAGAACGGTTATAACAAATGAAAGTATGTTTTATTATAAAACTAGAACTCACTCAGCAACGCTGACTTTTTATGTGTTTCCATTTGGTAGGTAGTGTTGCTGGGGATGGCACGAGGTGGCTACTCAGCTCTTTTGGGATGGCATTCTCCTTTTGATAATGCTGCCACGCATTATGTGGCATGCAAGTGCAAGATTCCCTGAGTAATCTCGATAAACAAGATTACTTAAGGAATCTTCTTTATGATGAAAAATATTTATATTTTTATACTAGAGGTCACTGTTTATGACCTTATGATTGTTGAGGATTCAAATAAACGGGATTACTTAAGAAATCTTCGGTTTCATATGCTTCCGCAGCAATCATAGTAAAGTTAGGCATTGTAAAGAAAGCTTGTATTTTGTATTCAAACCAACGATGTAATGTATTGTAAAAGCTTTTATGATGGAATGAAAATGTGTTTCTTATGAATTCCGCTACGTTATTTTACTTAGTGCATGTAAATTATATGTTGTAGTGCGATGAATGACCAACTGTGAGGTGCCCGGGAACGGGGCCTTACACCTACTTTTCTTCCTTGCCAAAACCGCCTACCATGTAAATAAATTCTTGCTTTCACACTTGGTTAAAGAGGTGGCAACCTCCTAGCCTCCCTCAGTTTTCTTGAGACATTCACACACACAACAAGATTGCCACCTTGCATGGCTAGTAAATGACTCACCTAAGCTACCATGAAACCGCCTCCCTTCACCATAAAAAGCCTTTCATTCGTAAACACACCCACGAAACCATTACCTTGCTCTCTTCCTCTCTCGGATCATTGCAAACACACACCACCGACTCCATCCGATCACCACCATTCGCAACCACCTTCTGCTGTCTCCAACACTAATCACCACCACCAACCTGCCCCACAACCCCTCCCACTATCAGTTACAACACAAACAAGCAACACCAACAACAATACCAAAATACCCGACCACCACAACACTAAACAAACACAACCCTGCACCACTATCATCATCCACCACCTCTACGGCCTACCTCTCGGATCTAAGCTGCAGTAACATCATCAAAACGACATCTTTAAGGTGATAAAGGTTTATTACATATATGTTACAAAACATATATATACATACATATTGATATGTATGTATATAAGGGGTTTAATCACCAAAACCAATTTTGGGAAACTTTAATCCATAAGTCTTGAGTAATAAGTCTCTAAAACTCAGGAACTTACGAATTAAAAAGACATATTTTAAATTACAAAATATATATCATAAATATTTAAGAAAAATCAAATAAATATTAAATGAAAGCGATTGTGGGAAAAAACATTGAAAAATTCTTGTTTTTATTCTGAAATAATAAACTGGAAACTTTGATAAATTTTTGATAAGTAAAATAATTTATATAAATTATTTTATAGTAGAAAATAGAAGAAAATGTCAAAAATATAAATAAATTCGGAAAAATTCTGATAAAATATCAGAATGATTCTTTTGAGATATAAAGGCCTCTGGAATTATTTCAGAATTTTATCCCTTATTATGTTTAAAATACGAATTTTTATATATTCTGCAATAAATAAATCATAATAAATACTTAAAGTACATAATAAATTCGGATAAAATCATAGATGAGATTTTACAACAAATAATGCATAATATATTATTTTCATAAATTATGAAGCAGTATGAATATTTTTACTAAATATGTCAATTATTGTAAAAATTACAGAAACTGTTATGTTATGATTTGGACTGTATAATAATTATATGATGTTTGGTTTGGTATAAAAAGTCTTTTGTAAACGTTTGGGGATTTTTCATGGACAGAAGCTATTTTTAACTATTTATAGGAACATTATGAGATTTACAGAAAAAAATCTGTCTAGAGTTGGGTTCTATAAAAATTATGTGATGTTACTGAATTATTGGAAGAATTTCTATAAAATTATGAGGAATTATTGGAGAGCAAAGGATATTATGATAAATATTAAGAATATTGTGGGATTTATGGGAAAATAATTTGTGAGGAATTTGGAGTTGGGAAATTTATGAGAAATTATAGAATGTTCAAACTTATATTTTACCCAATTTGGTAATTTTTGAATATTTATAGCTATTTTGTGTGTGATTTTTGAATAAATCACAATTTATTATGAATTAAGATTTTTGGAGACTCAAAGGTGTTTCCATTAATTTTACAGTCAATGAAAACTAGAAAAAAAATTGAAGTATTATCTAACACTGTGAACTATTGTATTAGGTTCAAGTGAGAAGACACGGTGAGTTCATAGCCCCATTTTCAACCATTTGGTATTCCGTAACGTTTTGGGGGAAAAGTATACTTTTGAGTTGATGTGTTATTTTGAAAATATTTCGTTTGCTTACTGTCATTTGCGACACAACCATTAGTTCGAATGAGGAACCGGTCAATAATATTAGTAGCGGTACTTAGGAGGATATTTGTACCAACCGGATGAGGGTTGCTACTATTTTCCTGCATCTAACCGAATGGGGGTTAGGATGTAATATTATCTGATTTTGATTATTTCGTGACAGTATGATTATGTTGTGAGCAGGTTTGGTTGTAATTTTGGTTATGATTGACACATCAACAAAATATTTGTTTGGATTAAACCTATGTTCTCACCAACATTTTTGTTGATTGGTTTAAGTGTACTTTTTCAGGAAACAATGAGTAATACTTTTGATCTTAGCTTTGAAGTACACAATGGTTGGGGAGAAGTGGTAGGAAGAGTTTGTGTCACACTAACTGTCAACATCGTTGATGGTAGTGTGTATGTGGATGCTCATTTCCATCGTATTTGAGGGCATGCTGTAGTTTAATCGAGTTGTAGTTAGTTACATCAAATTTTGGTATATTATGTAACAAGATGTAACCTCGAATATTAAGAAATAAAAGCATGTCTGTATTATGTTTCTAGTTAATCTGTGTTTATTTAATATAAACCACTGCACTCTGATAAAAGCTAGTCACATTCCATCCGTCTCGTTCATGCTTCCGCCGGGATGTGACATGTTCATACTGATCCACACTCAGTACATGTTCATCCTGATATAATCCTTGATATTGTGCTATCTTCAAAACATCTTTGCCTCTCATCACTTCCATCATCACTGATATTGTGAAACAAATCCTTGATGAGAGGCTTTCCTTAAACATCCAAACCCTGATTGATGATACTGTGTTAAAGAAACTTTCTGACATTCAAACCCCTGCAACCAATGCAACCAAAAAGGGGGAGTCAGTGAAAGTCATCAAGAGAAAAAGAGTTGAAGAGGTAAAAGAGAAAGAGAAAAAGAAAGAGGTGGAGAAAGAGGTGGAGAAGGAGAAGGAGATGAAGAAGGAGAATGAGAAAGAGAAGGACTTTCATGTCACTTATAAGAAAAAGAAGGGTGATGAAAGTGAGAAAACTCCTGCTCAGAAGAATTTGGATGATATGATCAAGAAAGCTGATGACCAACACAGCAGGTCAATGGATAAAATCATTGATCAGCTGTTTAGGCAAGGCTTTGATACAGCAAAGCTTGATTCTGAGATCAGGAGGTTGGAGATTCAGGAGATTGAATACCGATGGTCTTGCTATAGTGATCAGGAGAAGGAGAGACTTGAAGCTATGGCAAGATTCATTTCGAAGTATCTGGGGAGATCAGTCCTTGAAGTAAAATCATGGTCCAGGGACAGTATCTTGGAAATAACCAACAAGATTTGTTCGTCTGAGGTATTCACCAAAGGGATGATCATAGAATCCCTAAATGAAGTTGGTGCTGGGAGTAGGACTGATCTAGCCAAGCAAACCAAAGCCTCTCTTACAAAAATACTAGAACAGCCTGTTCAATCTCCCACACCAAAACAACCCACATCACAACCAACAAAACCAACTCCTTTACCCAAGAAACCAATAGCCGATGATGCACCCAAGAAGAGGAAGAGAAGGGTGTTGAGGCTTGAAGAAGAAAAAGAAGATGATGATGAGGATGAGGATAGGCTGCCTATTTCAGCTGTCATTACACTGCCTAAGGCCAAAAGTCAACCATCAATAATAACTCCTGCCATTTAAATGGAAAAAGTGAAGGTGAAAATTGAAGAAGAACAACAGCAGAGACTACATGATGAGGAGTTGTTGAAAATGGTTGACAAAGTCTATACTCAAACTTCATCAATTATAGCCATGAGAAAACATGCTCAGAGGTTATATGCTCTCAAACAGACTTTTCAATATCAGAAAGAGAGAATAAGGTTTTGGCCTGATCCCAGGGTGAGTCATAGGATTCACAAGAAAGACATTCCACACAGATACAATGGCCAAGTGAAAAAGATCGTAGATGCAGCGATCATGCTGGCCATTGTAGTCTCACCCTGGGAGATCCTAGAAGACTTCAAGAAAGCCTATAAAGCTAATCTTCCCCCACAAAAGCTGTTGTAAAACAAAATGGTGAAAAAGGGGTTAGTATACAAGAGGCTTGAGGAAGTCAGACAAAATGAACTCCCGTTGCTGCTAGAGGGTAATCACCCTGATGAATTTGCCTATAGAGAAATCATAACTGTTGAGTTAAGAAATGGGAAGCAGGTCAAATACCTCTCTGAGTATTATGGGCCTGAATCATTTTTTGAGGGAGAAGCCGAAGACCTTACCAAGGAGGATCAACTTGTCTTGCTTGAGGCTTATGTGAGAGAGTCTTATAGACTCATAGTTGGGAAGTAGGTTCAATGGATGGGGTAATAGCTCTGTGTCCAGTTCCCCAAGATAGAGTTCCCATCCATCCTTTGCCAATCAGATCTTTGAAACCTCTTCCTTGGCCTGTGCTTACAGTGGTCATTTCTGAGCTGATCCAGAAGAAAAAGACACTTTTCTACCAAATAAGTGGGACTCAAATAAAGTTAAAGGTTTTGGCTGCATTGGTTCAGGGGGAGTTTGTTGGACCAAAAGAACCAATGAGCCTGATCAGAAAAACCTTTAAGTCCCACAGACATCTCAACAACTGCTGAAGGCTTCATTAGCTGATGACAACAACTGAAGACATCAGCTGAAGTTCAAGTACTGAAGACATTAGCTGAAGTTCAAGTGCTGAATACTACAAGTACTGAAGACTTCAGAAGTTGTCATAACAGCTGAAGTAGTATTCTTCAGTTGTTATGATGGTTTTCCTTTTCAGTAGTTTTCTTTCTTTCAGTAGTTTTCTTTCTTTCAGTAGTTTACTTATTGTAAAATGTCTAAAGAGCATGTTATTCAGACGTTGTAGTTCAGTAGTTATAAGTTTCAGTAGTTATGTTAGTTTACACTTAGCTTTTGTAAGAAGATGTCAGCTGTTGTAAGACATCTTCAGTAGTTTAGTTATATTTCAGTAGTTGTTGTAATAACGGTTAGATGTCACTATCAAGTGACATCAGCTGACATCATCCTCTCTTATAAAAGGGAGGATGACCTAATTTTGTATTGTTGAAGCGTGTGATTGAATGAAATATTCCTTTTTGCAGAAATACTTTCTCTCTCTATAACCGTACTGTTCCATTGCATTATCATTTGTGTTCTTGCTTGAATTTGTCTAATCCTTATACAATTCCGCTACAAATCCTAATCTAATTGATCAAACGAGGTCTGAGATCCTTTCAGCAACAATCCTCTCAGAGTATCCCCCAGCGTTGTACTCAGCAGTACGCCAGAAATCTCGAATGCGTAGATCATAAATGGTGGTCGAATGAGATATGGCTTATGCAATTGGGGATCTCTGCAGCCACCGGATACAGTCTCTGAAGCCTGCAGCTTTGGGGTGAGAGTCATCCAGAATGGCGGTGATGTTGTTTCTCACATCAAACTTGAGAGTCACCATTTAAACTGAGAAGGAGATGGAGCATGTTAGTTAATATTCACCAACGAAAAGTTATATAATCAATGAAAATTTTATTTATATATATATATATATATATTATTTAATGATAGGATCAAATGCATCAATCTGTAACAAATTATATGAACAATTCAAAGAAACACAAACAATTGTAATCAAAACAAGCAAATATCAATAAAATTCTCAGTTCATTGATATAGCAAAGTCAATTACAAGAGTAAGAAAGCAGCATATACAAAATTGTTACGTCTACTTAATTCTACTCTAGACTAAGCTATTTATACTATCAACAAACAAAAGACTATCTATTTACAATTCTAGTCCATATACTAAGGCAAAATTGTAAAAGACACACTAAGACTAATGTTAATCTTTCTAGAGGACTAACAATACTCCCCCTAAGATTTACATTTGTCTTTAGTCTTCAAAAGTCTTCTGTCTTCATATCTTCATTCTTCTTTTTCTTCAATCTTCATTCTTCTCTTCATCCTTTGTCTTCTATCTTTCATCTTTAAACTTCGAAGAAGTCTTTGGGTTCTTCTTTTACTTTGAACATCGGTTTCTTCTTATACATCTCTATCTCTTTCAAAGCATTATCAATTGATGACTTAAATTTACCAGCAAGCATTGCTTGTTCTGGTTTTGATTCATTTGTTTTGATCTCGATTATCTTCATTCTTTCCAATGTATCCTTTGATAAGTATGCAATGTCAACATTTGCATACAACTCAATAGGATTTCTGCTTTCTTTGCGATAAACTTCTAACACTCCTTTCCTTGAAATTCTCATGAATTCAATATCTTTCATTTCTCTTTTCACAATATTTGCATACGCAAGAGCTTTTCTCAATGAGATTCTCTCTATAGCAGCATTCATCACATTGATAATAGAGAGAAAATATTTCTTGTCTTGCTCTGTTATCTCAGGTGATACTTTTTCAAATTTTTGAACAGACAAAAATGAGATACAGCTCGGATGGAGTAATTTCAACTCAAAAGCATCAAACAGAGATATCATGTCCTCATCCCAATGTTCAAGATTTCAGACCAATTTGAGTTCAAAAGTTTCTGTGTTGTAAAACCATCTAAGAATAGGTTTGGTCTTTTGATTTCCATCAATCACCTTCAAACCAGGAGTAGTCACTTTTTCAAAATACTTATCACAAAATTCAAGCATAAAGTGCTCTTCTTCCGATTGTAACCCTCTAATCTTCTTATTCTTCTTGAGCATAGAAAAGTATTCCTTGTCTTCTTGATCACATCGAGTCTGAAGGAAATTACATGTTCTATCTAGCCTCGGCTCAGAAGTTCTATAAACATTTCACCTCTTTTATCTCTAGAAGGGTTAATTAATGGAAGTTTGTTCAGTTCTTTCAAGTCTTGAACTGGAAGTTTAATAATGCTCGAGTAAAAGTGATAAACATCACAAACAGCATTTACTCGTTTGATCAGAAAAGCATCAAAAACTTCATCATATTTCCAAGCTATTATTTTAACTTGGTTAGTGAAGTCAGGTGCAATCATAGCATTTAACAACTCTGCTACTGATTGACCTTTCTGCAACACATTTCTAACCAAATCACCTGTTGATCTTGCACTATCAAAAATGTGCTTTTGATCCGAAGAAGCTTTGTACACTTGTTATTCAGATTGTGGAAACATTCTGATAAGCTCTTGTCTTCTTTCATGTGCACTTGTCTTCTGTGCCATTTGCTTTATTTCTTGAGGCTTCAAGACTCTTGTTCTTTTGGTGATGTCTAAATACTGAGGGTTGTCAGTATCTAGAATGATCATTTTATTTGATTGTTTTTCAGTTTGTTGAAAACTTTTAACAAGATTTCTCAACGAAACTGATTGGAGTCTTTTCAACCTTTTCCAAGGATAATTTCTAGCTTGCAACCATGACCTTAAAGCTGGAATGCTCATTTCATCAGGTTCAGGATGGTGCAGCTCTGAACATGGAATTTCTTCAACATTAATACTTTCTTGTGCTCTGTTCCATTCACCATGTTCCATAACTATCTCGTTAGGATCAACAGGAGCAACAGATTCAGCAACAATACATTTCTCATACTCGTCATTGATTTGAGAAACTGTAAGCCCATCCAAAAATACTTTGTTGCTTCAAAGTCTTGGGGAACATCATCATGAACTTGCACTTGTTCAAATAAAGAAGTATTTTCAAATTCTTCTTCAATATCTTCATCATCAAGCACTTCATTGAACCATTCATCATCAAATTCTTCTTCAATGTCTTCCAATGCACCAATTTTCTCTTGACTAACTGGTTCTTGTGCTTCTTGAATCTCTTCTTCAACAGACTTTTCAATTCTTTGAACTTTTGATGAAGATTCAGGTAAAACTGAATAGTCAACTTCATCAATCTTCCTTTTTCCTTTATTTATTTCAACATTTTCTTCAATCTCAATAGGTACAATTTCAGCCACAATCTCAACTTCAGGAGAAATTGGCTTTTGAGATTCTTTTGCTTTAATCAACTCTTCTTTTAACTTCTCAGTTTCTTCAAGCAGATTCTTGTTATGCTCTTCAAGCATGTCATAATCCTTTATCATTACTTTAAAGTTTTTGATTACATCGTCTTTGTCTTTTGCATAAATCACAATCTTTTCTTCCTTATTCTTATTTTCTTCCTTTAATCTTTCATTTGCTTCTTTTAGCTCTATCATCTCCTTTTCAAGAGATAAGTTCATCTCTTTCAGCTTTAAATTTTCCTCTTTCAAATCATTTATAATTTTCTCTTAAGCAACATTGTAACACCCCAACCCGGAGAGGCTGACGTGTCACTATTACAGATATCAAATCAAAAACCAAATCTATGATATTACAGAGACAGTCAAAAGAAATAAATTCAAACAACCAAACAATCCGAAAGAACCTAATTAAGTTGTTCATTACATCAATTAATATAATCTTGATCTTCAACCACTCTTCACTGATTTCCCGGATTACCCTGATTACCTACAATCAAATAAGAAAAACACCACGAAAGAAAATACGGCTGAGCCAAAAGTTGCTCAGTGACGGAAATAACAATAGTAATGATAAAAGCATAAAATACTTATATCTGAATACTGAACGGATCATATGATACTGAAACGGAAATCTGAATCTAACATATAATACTGATACTGAACTGAACATGTAATACTGAACTGAACTGATCTACACGACGCGTATATATAAACAAGATAGGTCGTGTAATATAAGAAGTACCCAGAGCCAAAACTGAACTGATAAGTACATAGCTAGCTAGACTATGCACCATGAGATGGTGTGTGGGGCGTACATACATGATTCCATCCCCCGGAACTGAACTGAACTGAACTGAACTAGGATCGATCCATCCGCCTCCCAGATATTATGGCCAAAGTACTACCTGAGTACTAACGTGTTAACGGAGACGCCGTGAACTATTTATTACACACCGTCACGAAAAGTGTCACATCATTGACGCCACAATGATATGTCGGAGAGCTCGGGTAACAGAGTATCAAATCAAATGGTAGTACAACTACCAACATATAACATATCAACAGAACATTCATAGGAACATGCAATAATGAGTACAACTTATAAAATATATACTGCATGCTACAGGTCTCAACAAATAACACTAATGAGTCGGACGAATCGGAGCATAATTATATAATAATGATGTACGAATAACAAAAGCTAAACGAGTCATATTAACGTAAACAACGTATCAAAAATCCGTACTACAAGGTAACAGAACAGAATTTATACTATGATAAAGATAACCAAGAATCCGTACCTTACACATGAATGATAATAATCAGAAACGAGGTCTAGGCTCGGTTAACGCCGCGAGAACCTACGATAACGTAACGCAAATTATAGTTTGAATTTTCCTATTTTAAATTGGAAAAGTTCCAGTTCTGCCCCTGTCTTTCCGCACTCGTTAAAAATACTAAACGGCGTTTAAAATTCTGAAAATCTCTAGTTTACTATTAGTGATTTCTAAACAACTTCCATTTAGAAAAGTTTCTGATTTGGATTACCGAAATATGAGAAAAACGTGGATCTTTACAGCTGCGCAGAACTGCTAGCTGTTACGAAAACGACTATTTGGAGGTCTAAACGAATGAGTTTTTCTAAGTTTTATATATCAACAGATTCGACTTTCGAAGAACTTCGTCGTGGACATAAGATTTAACTGATTTGAATCTGTTATGAAGAAGTTATGGCCTCCGTAAGTTGGCTGTAAAATACGGGCCTAAATCAATTGTTTACAGTTTATTTTTAAACAAAATAAACTATTTATAACGTTCGTTAACAATATATATATAAGAATTTTTAAGGTTTTACTAGACTAATTTACAGAAATTAATTAGGTATTTTTATAAAAGAACTTTTATATTTAATCATATTTTTACCATTTATCTAAACGAATCCATAAAAATAATTAAACTAAATTCCTTCGTTATATTGTTTTATAAAGGTTTTAAACTTAAAGAAAATTATAGAAAATAAGGTTGATGATTTTAAAAATACACAGAGTTTATAAAAAGGATTTTTATAATTTTTACGAATTTTTACATAATTTTTAAAGGTTAAAAAGGCATTTAAAAAAAATATGGCAGGGGCTCGGGTTCGAACCCGTGACCTCCTGCCCATCCCTCTTCAGCTTTAACCAGCATGCTAGGGCGCCTGTGCCTAGCTTGTATTGGTTTTTAATACTTTTAACAAATCCCGAACCAAAATCCCCAAATTTCAAACCATACAAACCCTAGAAACGAAATCAATCCAATTGACCACGAATTCGATTATGTTAATGCCTAATTTCATAGGGCTTTTGTTCATCAATCAAAATCGAGCTAATAGGTGTGTTCAATTACTTGTTAATCAATCCCGAATCCAAAATCCCCAAATTCAAACCGTATAAACCCTAGAATCGAAATCCATCAAATTGAACATCAATTCGCAGTTGTTTATGGAGTTAAACATAGGGCTTTTATTTCTAGACTAAAATCGAGCATGTATGTATGTTCAATTAACTGTTAACCAATACCGAATCCAAACCCCCAAATTCCAAACCGTATGAACCCTAGTTTCATCTAATCCAAAATTGAGTCCCAAATCGATGTTGTAAACGATTGAAAGCATAGGGCTTTTGTTCATCAACTAAAATCGAGTAAGTAGGTAGCTTTAATTACCTCTATGATGATGAGATGAAGCTGAACTGATCGAAGAACGGGTCGCGGTCAAGTGGTGATCGTTGGGTGAGCAAACCTTGATGGAATTCAAATTAAATTGACAGGAAGCTTCTAATGAACCCAAAGATGAAAAGCCCTATGTTAATTTCGGTTTCAAGTGTGCAGAGGGTGGAGTTCGGGTGGTTGCAGGTCCGCGACCGAGGATGTGAATCGAATTCAATGTACGTGTTTGATTCGTTACAATTAAACTCGATGGTAGTTTATAAATGATTAATCTAACGTGAGTGCGCGTTTAATTTCATTATTATAGTCGTTAGTGCGATTTTTGACGTGTTTGGTCGGCCGCAAAGAATAAGGAAAAGGAATCGGTTCAAATCGCACTCAATCGAATAAACTTTTTGTGGGGTCTTGTTCGAATCACGTTCACGATCGTAATGGGACCAATTTGGGTTGATTTGGTCAAGATTTGAGGCGGTTTGGGGGGTCGCCGGAGTTGTAGTGAAGGTGGCCGGAGTTATGGTGGTTGACGGGGAGAGAGACAGAATGTTCTTTTTTTTTTTAATATTTACACAATAGGTCCCTGTGATTTCATGTTTCATTTATTTTGTACCCAAAGTTATATAATTTAAGTTTTCAAATGGGTAAAAATGCCCCCTGAACCTTTTATTATTATTATTATAATTATTATTATTATTATTATTATTATTATTATTATTATTATTATTATTATTATTATTATTATTATTATTTCATATAGGTATTATAAACATTATCATCTTTAAGCTTTTCAATCTCATCTACATCCAATCTTTCCTCAGTTTGTACAGACACATTGTGTGTTGTAGAAACAGGCACTTCTTGATTAAATAGAAAAGCATCCATGAAATCATACTCAAAAGTTTGATTTTGCACCTCAGGCTCATGATCCACCTCTATATGAATTTCAGCATCTTCATTTTCAACTTCATGAATGATTTCATCATGTACATCACCACCCATTGTTCCTTCACTTTCATGTTGAGCTTCAGCAGCATGCTCAGACATGGTTCTATCACTACTTAATGATTGGTGTGTTTCAGTCATTATCATCAGAAGAAGATGAGCTATCATCATCATGGTCTTCATCATTCTCATCATCATCATTTTGATCATCATCTTCTTGAGGAGGGATAATGGGAAATTCATCTATCAAATCAGCTGGATCTATTGGTTCTCCTTCCAATAAATGAAAATGATCCACTGTGATATCCACCTCATCATTAGCCACATTTCTCATATAGACAAACATTGGAACATTTGGAGCACCAGTCAACATTGTTAGTTTCTTGTAAGTAACTTCAGACATGTGTTCCAAGTCCAGTCTATCTCCACCTACTCCAAAGACATGAATATGTGGATATTCTTCATTGATGATCATTTGAAGAAATCTTGGGTACATCAGATATTTGTTTGTTATGCCTTTCTCCAAATTAAATATGAATCCATTCAAGATCTATTTTGCCATATTAAATCTTCTATTAGTTGCAATGGCTACGATTGGAGAAGCTATGTCCACTGGGAATGAGTTCCACCCAGCACTCCTTTTGGACATACAATGTTGAAAAATGTAACAAAGAAGCTTCCAATGATTGTATACACGAGCTCTGAGGAATTGTTTCTTTGGAAAATGGTCAGGATGACCCATTTCCAAGAATGTTTCTCTATATTCATTGAATGTCAACTCAGCAAGATCTTCTGGATCATTGTGACCCAGTCTTAATGCAACTCTTATCGACTCTTCAGAAACTTCAATCATACGATCTCTTATTGCAAAACCTCTAACAACTTTTCTCCCTTCATCATTCATTTCAACTCTTGCTGAACTCCAGAATCTTCTGATAAGTCTATCATAGATCACTGTTTGATAACACATCGCATACACATACTTGCTTCTTAGAAGAAATCTGATCATTTCTTCATAAGATAAGGCATCTTGAACTTCTTCATTTAGCAATGCAGCAATGTTGTGCTTAGGCACAAACTTCAGATCAGCCATCTGCAAAAGTTTAAAGAAATGATATTAGACATTGTGTACAATTTAAAAAAATATTGAATGTAAAATTGATCATGTGATAATATAAGATATAATAACCTAATGTGTTTAATGAATTTGACTTATAAACTCAACTTGTGATTTAATTATATTCAATTAAAAAACATTTCTGTTTTTATAAAATTTTATTTGTCAAGTTGAATTTTTAAAAAAATTTTAAACACATTTGATTATTGAATCTTATCAATTTTATTGAACATTTTAACAGTGTCTGAAATGAGATTATTAATTTTTTTTTAATTACAAACAATATTCAACTGTTCATCTTCCTTTTCAAGTTCATCATCAAACGATACTGTTCATCGATGAACATTGAACAGTGTCATTCAATCAAATGTCAGATTAAACCAAGTTTAATATAACAAAATGCTTGAAATCACATGACAAACGACATTCAATCATCAACTTCAGTTATTTTTGTCATTTGAATGTTCCAATCTGAGTTTTTTGATAAGTTTAGGGTTCGAACGCCCGAATAGGTTTCGAACGCCTATCAAAGAATTTTCATTTAATCACAAATAAGATGAGTGTGAATCATAAACTTACGATCACAATCGCATAAACACTATCAACAATCTGTGATTAATGGTTCAGATGATTTTAATCGATGTTACGAGTAACCGAGAGTTTGGGTGTTCAGAGGATAAGTCGAATGGGTTTGAAATGAGAATGAAATGAAATTGTCACAAGTGTGCTTTTTATACTAAGTGAATTTTAATTAGGCGCATGAGCACTGTACAGTCGTATAAGTACTGTTCAGGCTCATGAGGTCCTAAATTTCACCAAGTAATTAGGCGTATTAGCACTGTTTGTGCATATGAGTTTAGAAGCATGAGAACTGTTCAGTAGCATAAGCACTGTTCAGTAGCACGAGCACTGTTCAGTAGCACGAGCACTGTTCAGTAGCATGAGCACTGTTCAGTAGCATGAGAACTGTTCAGTAGCATGAGAACTGTTCAGTAGCATGAGAACTGAAATGCCCATGCACATAAGCACTGTTTAGACTCATGAACTTTCTGAAATGCCTTGTGAATTTCACTTGAACATTTTAAATTATGAGAAGTCTCAACACTGTGTGGACATATGAGCAATATGAAACGCCCAACACTTTGATAAATTTTCAGACTTATTACAACTGTTTAGGCACATGAGAAATTGACAAATGCCTAACACTTATAAACTTTCTGAAAATTCTTCATGCTCCTATTCAGGCGTATGACCCCTGTTTAGGCACATGAGATAACTTCAATGACACTTACACTTGTCGATTTTTCAATTCTTCTCCTGCAAACTGTTTAAACGCATTAGTATTATTTCATACTAATATTTAAACAATTTGGCATAATTTTGAGTTTTTCCCCAAATTTACACTTTTGACCCTCAAAATTGAATTTTTTACATTTTGACCCTTCATTTTAGTTTCAAAATAAACAGACCAATTTTTCTTGTTTTCAACATTTCAAAGAAGCTTTTCCTCTTGCTAAAAATTACGAGATCATTTTGTCATAGACAAAAACTTTACATTATCAAACACACACATACTTTGAACTTAAAGCATCATCCTTTCAATTCAATATGTTCATTTTGATTTTTTGAGAAAAATCTTATTGTTATTACTCCCCTTAAACTTTTAAGTTTTTGCAGAACTTAGAAGTTTACCAAGATAACATAAGAATATCAATCATTGTTATATTGCCTGCACACAAGAAAACATGCATAAAATCAAAATTAAATCAGAATGAAAATCTAATATTTACAATAGAATCATTGATTGCAGTGAGATCAGATTAGTGAAGATCAGGACATTAAAATAAAAAAAAAATATGAATAGTCATAGACACTGATTAAATCCTGATCAAGGGTGTTCCAGGTCAGTGACATCAGAATAAAGGAGACACAAGATCTAAGGACAGAAAATGAGTGTTTGTGACAAAAAATATCAGCTCACTTACTTGTTCAATTCTTGGATTGATTAAGATAGAATTAAATATGACAAGATGTGACTCATACCAAGACTTAAAGGATCAACTATCATCAAGACATGCAAGTAAGCACACATTCTCAACTTATTACCTAAAAAATATGCATAACCAGAGCTCATGTTACTTAATTGAATAGAGAATGATCATGGATAACCATTTGATCAACTCTAACCATCCATTTGAATAGGTTGTGCACATTGGCATCTTTTGCATCAAAGGAGAATATCCAGGTCTGTAATGACTTACAACAGAGGATATCTCAACACTTCAGGTCTATGATGACTCATAACAGAGAAGTGAATGATGCTTGTAACAGATCTCATGATTAGTCACATTATCATCAGGTGTGAGTGGGGTAGCTTAGCAAGCACTCAATCTGATAAGCTAAGACAACTCAAAAGTACTTAGATGAATACACAAACAAGCATAGAGATTTGGTGTAGTCACAAGAATTTACTTGTTCAGTATACTAGCATGATATTGTCTACACATCATATCCTGATCATGTCAGACTTTATTAGCGAGTGAAGTATGCAACTGATCTTACTAATGTACTATCATTTCTCACATAAGGCAAATACAGATTCATTCCTAAAAAAATGAATTAGAAACAAACAGAACTCTATTTTTGGAGTTTTTGATTTATATTTTTTATTTGATTTTTGAGTTTTCTAATTTTGTATTTTGTTTTTCTATAAAAGAAAGCACACACACACAAACAAACAGGCAAATAACTATGAAAAGTTACTCTTATGAAAACCTTCAGATTTAGGAAAGGATTTGATCATGTAAAGATTCAAATAATTAAAATAAAAACTTAGTAACCGGGTTTACACATGGTTAATAAGACCAATTGACTCCACTAAATACTCAAACCTTCCTGGTAGAAAAGCTTTAGTAAATAGATCTGCCAACTGTTTTTCAGTTGCTATTTGAATCAAAATGATTAAACCTTTTTCAGAATTATCTCTTAGAAAATCATATCGAATTTCGATATGTTTTGTTTTTGAATGTTGAACTGGATTAGTTGTAATGAACATAGCAGCAGTGTTATCAATGTAAATGGGTGTTTTAAGAAATTTGAACCCATAATCTAGCAGTTGGTTTTGCAACCAAATGATTTGAGAACATCCTGCTGATGCAGCTATGTACTCAGCTTCTGTAGTTGAGACAGAAACATTTGTTTGTTTCTTACATTGCCATGAAACTAATCTGGGTCCAAGAAACTGACAACCACCCGTAGTAGATTTTCTGTCTTGACAGCATCCACCATAATCACTATCTGTGTATCCATGTAACTCAAAATTACCCTCGTAAGGATACGAAAGCCCTAAAGCTGGTTTACCTTTGAGATACTTGAATATTCTATTGACAGCAATTAAGTGAGATTATTTCAGGTCTGATTGATACCTTGCACAAACACAAACATCATACATAATGTCTGGTCGTGATGCAGTAAGATACATCAAAGAACCAATCATAGATCTGTATAGAGTTTGGTCTACTGATTTTCCTTTAGGATCAGGCTCAATCTTGGTGTTTACGTCAGCTGGAGTTCTTATGGACTGACAATCATGCAGTTTGAATTTCTTCAAGAGTTTGTCAACAAACTTCTCTTGATTGATGAAAATACCATCTGCAGATTGTTGAACTTGCAATCCAAGGAAGAAATTGATTTCTCCTATAGAACTCATTTGGAAACGAGATTTCATGATTTCTTCAAATTCATTGCACAATGTTGGACTGGTAGAACGAAATATGATATCATCTACATACACTTGCACACATAAGAGATCATCATTATCCTTCTTTATAAATAAAGTAGGATCGATTTTCCCCCTTGTGTATCCATGTTGGATTAAGTGTTGAGATAATGTTTCATACCAAATTCTAGGAGCTTGATGTAGGCCATACAAAGCTTTACTAAGCTTATACACTCGATGTGGAAATTCTGCATCCTCAAAGCCCGGAGGTTGCTTCACATACACATCATCAGTGATTTGACCATACATTAATGCACCTTTGACATCCATTTGATACACCTTGAATTTCATGAATGATGCATAAGCCAGGAAAACACGAATGGATTCGAGTCTTGCAACTGGAACAAATACTTCATCATAGTCAATTCCTTCTTCCTGTGTGTATCCTTGTGCAACAAGTCTAGCTTTATTTTGGATTACGATACCACGATCATCAGTCTTGTTTCTAAACAACCATTTAGTGCCTATGGCATTTTCTCCTTCAGGTAATTCCACTAACTTCCACACTTCTTGTTTGCGAAATTGAAGAAGTTCTTCTTGCATTGCTTCAATCCAACCATTGTCCTGTAACGCCTCGGTGACGTTTTTAGGAACAATCTGTGACAGAAAACAAGAGTATAAACAAACATTTTCATGTTCAGATTTACTCCTAGTAGTTCTTTCATTTAGAGGACCAATAATCTATGATGTTGGATGGTTCCTGTGGATACGAGATGTCGGTATCTCAGTTTCTTGAACATTAACATCCAGATTTGTTTGGTTCAGATTGGAGAGCTGTTGCAATAAGGTAGAAGAATGTGGAGTGAAATTTGGAACTTGAGTCGGTGAATTGAGAAAGTAATCAAGGTTACTATGATCAATTGCATCTCTAGAGACGGAAGATGTGCCAGACTCAGGTTGTCCAATTTCTATACCATCATTAGGAATAGGTTGAGATTCTTCTAAATGATCTGCTGAAACTGAATGATCTGAAGCTGAATGATCTGAAACTGAATGATCTGAAGCTGAAGAAGCATGAACTTGTCATTGAATTGTATTGTTGAATCCTTGACAAATGAGAAGAATGGATAATCTGGGCGAGCATCATCTGAATCATCAGAATCTGAATCATCACTGAAAGATCCAAGATCTCCTCTTGAGTTCTTCTTACCTATAAAATCATCAGATTGATTAAACAAGTTAGGTTGAAATGAGTTTGACAAAGAATCTATGTCAAATAACCATGCAGGACCATTTGAAACTGATGGAAAAGAATTTTCCAGAAATTTAACGTTGAATGTTTCATTAATAGTGTTTGTCCTAGAGTTATAAACTCGATAGGCTTTGGAAACAGATGAATATCCAACGAAAAATCCATTATCAACTTTTTCTTCAAATTTTCCTAAATGATCACTTGAGTTAAGAATCATAACTGGACAACCAAATGATTTTAAAAAATTTATGTTTGGTTTCCTGTCAAACATTAACTCATATGGAGTTTTCTTTTTATCTTTCACAAGCAAGATTCTATTCTGAATAAAACAGGCTGTGGATATTGCTTCATCCCAGAAAGTGATAGGAATTTTGGCATCAGCTAATATGGACCGGGCAACTTCAATCAGAGTTCTGTTCTTCCTTTCAGCAACTCCATTTTGTTGTGGAGTTCTGGGAGCACTGAACTGATTAACTATCCCTTTTTCTGCACAAAACAAATCAATATTAGCATTTTTAAATTCCATTCAATTATCACTTCTTATTATTTACACTTTTTGTTCAAGCTGATTTTCAACTTTATTAATAAATTCTTTTAGAAGATCTGCAGTTTTAGATTTAGCTTGAAGAAAGAAAACCCAAGAAAATCTTGTATAGTCATCTATGATAACTAAACAGTATGATTTTCGACCAATACTCCTAACATTAGTTGGTCCAAAAAGGTCCATATGTAACATCTGGAGTGGCTTGGTATTTGAGTTTATCAACTTGGACTTATAAGACGTTCTATATTGCTTTCCCTTCAGACATGCTGAGCAATGATCAGTTGTTGAAAACTTCTTGGAAGGAAGTCGAATAACATGATTTCCTGCTACAAGCTTGTTCATGTTTTTGAAGTTTGAATGACTGAGACGTCTATGCCAAAGCTGGCTTTCATCATTTGATGCTTTAGCAATCAGGCAAGTTGTTTCTGTTGCAGGATCCACTTGAGACATATCCAGTTTGTATACATCTCTGTCCCGTGCAGCTTTAACTATGACCCAATCATTGTTAATCTGAAAACCTGGTTTCAAGACATAACAGTGAGAATCATCAAAAAGAACGGAATAAGATTTGTCACAAATTTGGGAAACACTTAGAAGATTAAAGTTCAACTGTGAACAGAAGTTGACTTTATCAAAACTAATAATCCCATTTGACACTGTTCCCTCTCCTGTTATCTTTCCACCTGCATCACCTCCAAAAGCAACGTGTGTTCCATCTTTTAACTGAAAATCTTGCAACAAGGCTTGATTGCCTGTCATATGTCAGCTACACCCACTGTCAACATACCATGAGTTTATTGGTCTCCGTGGGCGTACCTGCATTCAAAAACAGTTTAAGATGAGTTAGTAACCTAAGCCGAGATGGTCTTGGGCTTGCCAAATTTATCAACAATTGTAAACTGTTTAAAATGAAGTTTGTTTACATCAGGTTTCTTTGAAAATTTTGGATTTTCAAATCCTCGTTGAAAAACATGTTGATTATCTCTTTGTTGTTTTGATTTTAAAACATTATATCTGTTTTCAAGATCATTATCAAGAGATCTTGAATCATTATATGAAGCATTTGAGAATGTTCCATTTTTTGTTCTCACAGATCGTGGAATAAACTTTCCTTGATTGTATTGCTGTGATTTGACAAAATATTGATTATCATAATCTAAATTGTTTCTTTTAAAAGATCTCAAACCCAGGAAGGTTGTTGTTTTTGTGAATACTTAAACCCAATATTATGATTTCTTTTAAATTATGGGTTTACAAATCCTTGATTACTAAAATCCTTCCTTGAAGAGTTCTTTCTAAAGTAGCAATCATTTGTATTATGATTTCTTTCATCACACAATGCATAGTATTTGTTAAAGTAGCAATCAGCAGTTGTGTGATTTGTCATATCACATATATGGCAATACTTGTTAAAGTAACATTCTGAAATGTCATGATTATACATATCACAGATATCACATTACTTCTGAGATTGTTTAAACAATATTTTGTTAACCCTTGAAGTGGAATCAACATTTGATTCTTGATTAAATTTTGGGTTATGCAATTTAATTTGTGATTTCTTGGGTGTGAATTTGGTCATTTGATTCTTAGTATTTTTCTTTTAGACTTGATCACAATTCTTTGACTCCTTAGATTCAAATCTTTTATGCACAGCGGAAGTCTTATGACCTGAACTTGTTTTCAGATCAGAGTTAGATTTGATCTTGGGTTTAGATGTCATTTTTGTGATTGTGTTCATGTCAAAAGTTCCTGCAGACACAAACTTCACAGGTGTAATTTGAATATTTTTCTTTGTCTGATTGATTGATTCAGCTTTCTTAGCTTTAGCAGCTTTTCTTCTTCTTTGATTTTTTAATCTTGATGATGTTTTATTATTTTGAATTTTAATTGAATCTTGAGAAGATTCTTTTTGACAATTTATATCTTCATTCAATTCAATTGAACTTGAATCATCAGAAAAAGTGTTATCTGAGTTAAGCTCTTCACATTTCCCTTTCATTTTGTTACTGTCATCAGTAGATTTTTCAATCTTTTGTTCGTTTTGTTCAATAACATTTTCACTTTTTGGTACAAACATCTTTTTCTGCATTTGTTGAGGTTCATAAGATTTGACTTTGATTGGTTGACCATGTTTTATCTTTTCTAAGTCTGTTTCTTCATAAATTTCAACATTTATCTTTGTGAAATTCTTTTGGTCTTGATATTCTTTAAGCTTGTCACACCCCGACCGACGGCGGAATCATCGGAGCGGACGAGGGAATGATTGATTGTTCATAACACATGGTTGTCTAATAGTGGAAATAATATTAAAATCAGATTACATGATAATATAAGTTCAACATACACAAATACAACAATTGAAACCATAAATAGTAATTGTCTTTTATTTTAACTAAGTCCGGGTCTTAAATGAGCAGGTAGAAGTCCACTATCTTGCTTAACCTGAAATCATGTGAGAAAATAAAGTCAGCTAACGAATTAGCTGGTGAGTAGTCATAGTTTTGAATATACATATGGATTGATTGATTGATTGAGAATAATCCAATTCACAAGGTAACGTTAAGACTTATATTGCAACAGTAAAACATATAAATAAACTGACACAATAACAACCCCTTGACTTGACACTTGCAAATAATAGACTCCACACATACACCGTAGCTTAACTCCTGCCTCTGGCACAATCACCACTCGACTATTCATATGGGGTGGGTTATCCAAACCAGTAGATCTACATTGTTACCAGGATTGATTGATTGATTGAATTAGGGTTTTACTGTTGTCCAGTTTATCACAGTATGTTCACATAATTGCAAGTAATAACATAACCTGTCTTGAATTGAATTTAGAATGAAATAACAATAGAATATCATGATTGAATATATTGTATCACATGATTTCCCCCAAATAAGAAATGATATAAAAAGGGGATATGAATACTCACTTGATTGATGAGATTTGATTTTGAACGTGATAGGTTAAACACCAGCGATTTTCCTTACGATTAACCTAAGGAACGGTGTCTCGAGTTAGAATAATAATGATTTGAGAATTTGAGAATGTATTAGGATTTCCATTGGGTTTTGAATGGTAGTTTAAATAAAGTGATTTATTTAGTTGAAATGTTTTGAAATAAATAAAATGAATTTGAAAGTCATTATGTTTTGAATTTATTAGAAATGTACGTATCAGTGTACGTATCTGTTTGATTTGTTGTTAACATGTGGAAAAATGTAAGGCCCCGCTCCCGGGCGCCTTACGGTTGGTGGTTCATCGCACGTAAAACATACATAATGTATATAATCATTAAATAACGCAGCGGAATTAATAAAATATACATTCTCATTCATTCATAAAAGTCATTACATAATTGACTTGATTACAAAATACAGCTTTCTCTACTTTGTCTCTCCTCATAAGGTCATACAGCGACCTCTAGAGAAGATATTAAGTTCAAAAATATAAAAAATTATATTTTTATATTAAAGAATATTCCTTAAGTAATTCCGTACATCGGAACCCTTAAGGAACACCCTTGACATTCTCATGCAACATATTTCGTTGCATGTGCTACGCACACGCATCCAATGCGTGGCGAACTTATCAAAATCTAAAGAAGATTTCTTAAGTAATCCCTTTTATGGGAATCCTCAAGAAATCTCGTAATGGCATGCAACGTGATGTGTTGCGTGCGTTATGGACCCACAACGCATGACGTTGCAGCATTATCAAATGGAGAATGCCATCCCAAAAGAGCTGAGTAGCCGCCTCGTGCCATCCCCAGCAACGCTACCTGCCAACTGGAAACACATAAAAAGTCAGCGTTGCTGAGTGAGTTCTACTTTTATAATAAATATACTTTTACTTATTTAAAAGTATTCTTTCGTGCATGCGTTCATACATCATACGTACACAGAGATAATATTCGTTATTATCTTCATCATTCGTTATTCATCGTTATCTTTAACTTCTCGTATGGATTCTGTCAGGCTTTACCCACTTCATAGCACGTGGCTATGATTACTGTGGTCGAATGACAAGAATCCCGTTCATACTTACTTGCACATTGAAAGGTGAATTGTACCAATACCATATGCTACACCCCGATCGTTATTAGCTACCGGGCCGAAGTCAACATATGAATAACAAAACGTATGCCACGGTACTAGAGGTAAGCGGTAGAGGTACCATGACCATGGTCAATCACAGAGAAGGACCAATCGCGTTATTCAATGCTTGCAAGACATAATTCGTTCGTTCGTTAATGCATGTATTCATCATCTTTTAAATCATTCGTTCATTCATTAATACATGCATTCATCATCGTGTTCCTCTTTCGTTATCTTTCACTTTACGTTACGTAATACTTCGTTCGTTCGTCGTTATAATACGTAAAGTCATAGAAAGATGTTCATACATTATTATAAGGAACACACACATCATACATACATCATCATACGTAACATCATACGTACATCGTCATACATAACATCATACGTACATCGTCATACATAACATCATACATACATCATCATTCATCATCATACTTAACCTCGTGCAATCATAACCTACATCATCAATCATCGCTAGGCACTTACTCCTGTATCCTTCCCGAATCCGGGACCTACTATGCATCATCTTAGTGCAGTAGCATTAACTGTCCCTCCAAGAACGTGGGGACTCATTCTAGGACTTTATATAACGTGCCGAGTCCACAATCATACCTTAGACGTATAACACAACATTATACCCAAATGGGTCATACATACATACGTCAGTAAACAAGTTTATATGTGTTCCAGCCCCAAAAATCATTTAAAAGCAGTAAATGAGGGGTCCTAGAACTCAACTGTGCTTGACAAGCAGCTTCTCAATCAAGCCTTAAAGTCGCGGGTCACACTACACTGCCTGCAGATAAGTTAACACTCAAAAGAGTTAATTTCTGCCTAATTTCGCTACTAAGTTCGCAGGTAGTTTCGCCCGTAATTTCGCCAGCAGTTTCGCCGGGCGAATCAGCAGTTTCGCTTCTAGTTTCGCCGGGCAGCATTCTGCCAGTTTCGCTGGACAGATTCGCTACCTCGAGCGCCCAACTTTCGTTGGAATTCCCTAGTTTCGCAATATCTAAGGTCAACTTGGGCATTGGCATAGTCATCAGCGAAACCATAGTTTCGCTCAGGCGAATATGTAGTTTCGCTGCAGCGAAACAGTAACTTCGCTGTAAATCCTTCCAGTTTCGCTGGACGAACTTACAGTTTCGCTGGTCGAGACCTTAAATTCGCAGAACGAGCTGAAATTTACGAATCAGCTCATTTCAGCCCAAAAATCCAATCCTTTCCACCCAAACCCTTGGATTATCATCCAGGAAGCTATATCTAAGCTCATTACACGTTTTCTTACTCTAAAACGTGTGTTTTGGGGTGATTTTTGCCACTTTTAAACCCAAAACCCCAAACTCGGGTTTTTTCACCAAATGTAGCAATTTAGATACGTTTCTTACCTTGATTCTTGTAGTTTAGGAGTCCACAAACACCAGCCTTCGATTCTTGACCACCCGAGCTTCAATCCGGCACTTTCTCTCTCTACACTTTCTCTCTCTAGAGTGGCGTTTGAGTGAAAATGAGAGTTGCTCAGCTGATCCATCTATTTATATGCCAGGCGTTCCCGGGACCCCAAACTCGTTAAACTCGTAACCCGGAGGGTTAACTCGGTGTAATACCCGCAACCATTTTATATTTGTCAAATGGTTTCCATCCGAGTCCATCACTATTACTTGACTCGATTTTAAAATTTTCCGGGTGTTACAAGTCCACCCCCCCTTATTTAGGTTTCGTCCTTGAAACCTGTTATTCTTCGAACAGATGTGGGTAATGTTGTCTCATTTCTTCTTCAGTCTCCCACGTAGACTCAGATCCCTTCCTGTGCTTCCACTGTACACGCACAAGAGGAACCACTTTGTTTCTTAGCCGTTTCTCTTTTCTATCGATGATCGCCACTGGTTGCTCCACGTAGTTGAGCCGTTCGTCTACTTCAATATCCTCCAGTGGTACAACCATGCCTTCGTCGGCCAAGCATTTCCTCAGATGAGATACGTGGAAGGTCGGGTGAATTCCACTCAGCTCATCTGGCAGTTCCAACCTATAGGCCACCTCTCCCACACGGGCGATAATTCGGAAAGGGCCTATATACCGCGGGCTCAGTTTACCCCGCTTTCGAAACCTAATAATTCTTTTCCAAGGCGAGACCTTCAACATGACCCGATCACCGACCTTGAACTCTATCGGTCTTCGCCTCTTGTCAGCATACGACTTTTGTCTGTCTTCGCCGCCTTCATGAAGGCTTTGATCTTTTCTAACTTTTCAGTCGTTGCTTCAACTACCTCGACACCACCCAGTTCTTTCTGCCCAATGTCTCCCCAACATACGGGCGTCCTACATTTCCTACCGTACAACATCTCGTAGGGCGGCATGCCAATGCTGGCATGATAACTGTTATTGTACGAGAATTCTGCTAATGGCAGGTGATCGTCCCAACTTCCTCCAAAATCGATCACGCACGCTCGAAGCATGTCTTCGAGTGTTTGGATCGTCCTCTCAGACTGACCGTCTGTCTGGGGGTGATATGCCGTGCTAATGTGTAGCCTCGTCCCCATTGCATCATGAAACCTCTTCCAAAACTTGGAGGTAAACCGGGTGTCACAGTCAGACACAATAGACACCGGTACGCCATGACGAGCTACAATTTCTTTGATGAACAGATCCGCCAATCTTTCAGGTGAGTACGTTTTGCGGATCGGTAGGAAGTGGGCACTCTTCGTCAATCGATCAACTATCACCCATATCGCATCATACCCTTTCGGGGTACGTGGTAGTTTCGTGATGAAATCCATGGTGATGTGCTCCCACTTCCACTCGGGTATATCCAACGGTTGGATCTTCCCGCACGGTTTCTGATGCTCCGCCTTGACTTGTGAACAAGTCATGCACTTACTCACATATTCCACCACATCACGCTTCATGCCCGGCCACCAATAGTATTTCTTCATGTCTTGGTACATCTTGGTAGCGTCGGGGTGAATGGAATATCGAGTCTTATGGGCCTCATCCATGATCTTTCCACGTAGATCCCCGTACCGAGGAATCCACACTCGCCCAAATCGGGTCCTAACACCAAGAGTGTTCTCACCCAGTTCTGTAACTAGGCCTCTCATCCTTTCAGAGTTAAGACGATCTTTCTTCAAAGCCTCGTCTTGGAATTCCTTGACCTGCATCATCACGTCAGAGGTCATAATTAGCTGATAAGCCTTCACCCGAATCGGCTCAGGCCTTTCCTTCCGGCTAAGGGCATCAGCCACCACGTTGGCTTTACCCGGGTGGTAATGGATCTCACAATCATAATCTTTTATCAGCTCCAACCACCGTCTCTGCCTCATGTTTAGATCTTTCTGCTCGAAGAAGTACTTCAAGCTTTTGTGGTCCGTGAAGATGGTGCACTTCGTCCCGTATAGATAGTGCCGCCAAATCTTCAACGCAAAAACCACCGCAGCTAGTTCTAGGTCGTGCGTGGGATAATTGACTTCGTGGGCCTTCAGTTGTCAAGATGTATAGGCTATGACCTTTCCGCGTTGCATCAATACGCAACCCAGCCCAGAATAGGATGCATCCGAATAGACCACCAAGTCTTCATTTCCCTCGGGCAATGTCAAGACAGGAGCTTGTGTCAGTCTCGTCTTCAATTCCTCAAAAGCGTCCTCCTGTTCTCGACCCCACACGAACTTTACATCCTTGCGAGTCAATTTTGTCAGAGGTGAGGCTATCTTGGAGAAGTCTTGAATAAATCTTCTATAGTAGCCCGCCAGCCCCAAGAAGCTGCGAATCTCGGTTGGCGCCTTTGGTGACTTCCATTGCATCACGGCCTCAACCTTTGCTGGGTCCACCATTATTCCTTCTGCATTCACTACGTGACCCAGAAATTGCACCTCGCGTAACCAAAAGGCGCACTTGGAGAACTTGGCATACAATTTCTCCCTTCTCAACGTTTCCAGTACTTCCCGAATATGCCCAGCGTGCTCTTCTTCACTTCTCGAATAAATCAGGATATCATCGATGAATACAATTACTGATTTATCCAACATTGGTCGGCACACTCGGTTCATCAAATCCATGAAAGCAGCCGGCGCATTGGTCAACCCAAAAGACATGACAAGAAACTCGTAGTGACCATAGCGCGTACGAAAGGCTATTTTAGGGATATCCTGCTCCTTCACCTTCAGTTGATGGTACCCTGATCGAAGATCTATCCTTGAAAACCAACTGGCACCCTGAAGTTGATCAAACAAGTCATCGATCATTGGTAAGGGGTATCTGTTCTTCACCGTCAGCTTATTCAGCTCGCGGTAGTCGATGCACATCCTCATACTACCATCCTTCTTCTTTACGAACAGAACCGGAGCACCCCAAGGTGAGATACTCGGTCGGATAAACCCCTTATCCAGCAGCTCCTGCAACTGTTCCATCAACTCTTTCATTTCCGTCGGAGCCAAGCGATACGGTGCTTTTGCGACAGGTTGGGCACCCGGTATCAGGTCGATCTGGAACTCGATCTCTCGGTCAGGTGGCAATCCCGATAAGTCTTCGGGAAACACGTCTGGAAAGTCACACACCACTGGCACATCGCGTAACTGCGGTGTTGGCATCTCTACAGTCTTTACATAACATAAGTAGGCGCTACATCCGCGCCTCATACACTTTCCCGCCACCGCCATCGAGATCACCTTCGGAATCGTCGTAACTCGATCGCCATATATTGTCACCGGACTTCCGTCGGTCGCCGTCAGTCTAATCATCTTCTTTCGGCACACGATATTCGCTTCGTAGGTTGCTAACCAGTCCATCCCTAACACTACATCAAATCCTCCTAGAGGCATCACATGTAACTTGGCAGCAAACCTATGGCCCTCTAATTCTATGGCACAGCCTTCTATCACATCCGTAACCCTAGTGGATTTACCAATAGCGGTTTCTACATCAAAGGACTCATCAAGGCATTTACTCCTAACAGGCAATTTAGCACAGAAGGTAGTAGAAATAAAACTCCTACTTTCACCCGAATCAAATAACACAGAGGCTAAAATTTGGTCTATTAGGAACGTACCGGACACAACGTCAGGGTCCGTTCTAGCCTCCTCCTGCGTCATGGTGAACGCCCTAGCCTTTGCCCTCGGTGCTTCTCCTCCCGTCTTCTTCTCTCCTGAGCCCTCAGCCCTCGGCTTCTTACAATCTCTGCTCATATGACCACCTTCCCCACAGTTAAAACACTTGCCCATTTGGCAATCCTTTGATATATGCCCCGTCTTCCCACACTTAAAGCAGAGGTTGGATCCCCATTTGCACTCCCCTGAGTGCTCCTTTCCACACTTACCACACTTCCTCACCCCAGCTCCCGTCACGACCACACGGTGATCGTCTACCCTTGCCTTCTTGTTACTTGTCGAGGTATCACCTCGACCAAACCCCTTTCCCTGCCAACCCTTCTCACCACCTCCTTTCTTACTGCCCTCAGCCTTCACCAATGCAGCTCGCTCATCGTACAACCTCCCCGCCAAATCCACCGCCGACCTGAAAGTACTTGGTCGAGCGGAAATCAAATGCCAACGTATTTCGGCTGGCAACACCTGAATATACCGGTTGATCTTTCGAGACACCGGCATCACCTGCTCTGGGACCAACCGCGCCATATCGTTGAATTTGGCAGTGTATTGTTGGTGGGTCATCGTCCCTGCCTCCAACTGCAGAAACTCTCTCTCAACTCGGTCCATTTCCCGTCGAGGACTGAATTCCTCAATCACCAGCCTTTTCAACTCAGCCCACTTCATCTTCCCTATAGACCTGCTACCCTCAGCCTGGACAATATTGTCCCACCAGCACAACACCGTCCCCGTAAATGAATGGGTAGCAAACTTCACCTTTTTATCCTCCTGGCAGTCACTGATATCGAGGACTGCCTCCATTTCCCTCACCCATTGGTGAGCATCCGCAGCCGTACCCGAACCATCAAAAGTCGGGGGCTTGCACCTCATAAATTTCCCATAGTCACAACCCCGGGCTGTCTCACGCCCGACATCCTCCTCCTCCTCTTCTTCATCATCAGAAAGAACCGTTTCCGGCCCTTGTTGCTGTTGTCGCCTCCCTGAGGTTCGATTCCTCCCTCGCCTCTCATCTTCGCGTACAGCTTTTATCACCTCAGTCACTACAGACGGTAAGATCGTCTGCATGACTTGGTGCACCTCCTCGATCACTGTCTCTTTCACCGAGGCCCTCAAATCATTACTCTCACCCACTCCCCCCGAGGGAGTAGTATTAGGTTCTTCAGGAACCTTCTTCTCTTGTCTAGGCCTTCCTCTTGTGGCTCGTGGTTCCGCACCACTTCCGCCACTGCCTCCACCAAGTGGGGCTTTAGATGATCTACCACTAACCATCTTCTATCTCACACTGAAAGGTTCAAATACCAACACGGTCATTCAAGGAAATAGCTCAGTTTATGTCAAGTACAGTAAGTTGCTAATTACAGTGGCCAGTTGTGATTAGTCACTTACTCTACTTTTCGCACCCCAAGCATTACCCTTACTGACTACATCAGTATCTAAATCTAACAGCACACATAAACCACATTACACGCGCACATAACTTTGATTATCGTTAAGAAAATACCTGATGGCACGCAGCTACTCAGACGGCATTCATCCCCTTTCTGTCCCATTTCTCAGTTTAAGTTTTAGGTTTATTTTTGAAAATTTACCCATTTTACTTAAACTTTTGCTCTGATACCAACTTGTAAGGCCCCGCTCCCGGGCGCCTTACGGTTGGTGGTTCATCGCACGTAAAACATACATAATGTATATAATCATAAAATAACGCAGCGGAATTAATAAAATATACATTCTCATTCATTCATAAAAGCCATTACATAATTGACTTGATTACAAAATACAGCTTTCTCTACTTTGTCTCTCCTCATAAGGTCATACAGCGACCTCTAGAGAAGATATTAAGTTCAAAAATATAAAAAATTATATTTTTATACTAAAGAATATTCCTTAAGTAATTCCGTACATCGGAACCCTTAAGGAACACCCTTGACATTCTCATGCAACATATTTCGTTGCATGTGCTACGCACACGCATCCAATGCGTGGCGAACTTATCAAAATCTAAAGAAGATTTCTTAAGTAATCCCTTTTATGGGAATCCTCAAGAAATCTCGTAATGGCATGCAACGTGATGTGTTGCGTGCGTTATGTACCCACAACGCATGACGTTGCAGCATTATCAAATGGAGAATGCCATCCCAAAAGAGCTGAGTAGCCGCCTCGTGCCATCCCCAGCAACGCTACCTGCCAACTGGAAACACATAAAAAGTCAGCGTTGCTGAGTGAGTTCTAGTTTTATAATAAACATACTTTTACTTATTTAAAAGTATCCTTTCGTGCATGCGTTCATACATCATACGTACACAGAGATAATATTCGTTATTATCTTCATCATTCGTTATTCATCGTTATCTTTAACTTCTCGTATGGATTCTGTCAGGCTTTACCCACTTCATAGCACGTGGCTATGATTACTGTGGTCGAATGACAAGAATCCCGTTCATACTTACTTGCACATTGAAAGGTGAATTGTACCAATACCATATGCTACACCCCGATCGTTATTAGCTACCGGGCCGAAGTCAACATATGAACAACAAAACGTATGCCACGGTACTAGAGGTAAGCGGTAGAGGTACCATGACCATGGTCAATCACAAAGAAGGACCCATCGCGTTATTCAATGCTTGCAAGACATAATTCGTTCGTTCGTTAATGCATGTATTCATCATCTTTTAAATCATTCGTTCATTCATTAATACATGCATTCATCATCGTGTTCCTCTTTCGTTATCTTTCACTTTACGTTACGTAATACTTCGTTTGTTCGTCGTTATAATACGTAAAGTCATAGAAAGATGTTCATACATTATTATAAGGAACACACACATCATACATACATCATCATACGTAACATCATACGTACATCGTCATACATAACATCATACGTACATCGTCATACATAACATCATACATACATCATCATTCATCATCATACTTAACCTCGTACAATCATAACCTACATCGTCAATCATCGCTAGGCACTTACTCCTGTATCCTTCCCGAATCCGGGACCTACTATGCATCATCTTAGTGCAGTAGCATTAACTGTCCCTCCAAGAACGTGGGGACTCATTCTAGGACTTTATATAACGTGCCGAGTCCACAATCATACCTTAGACGTATAACACAACATTATACCCAAATGGGTCATACATACATACGTCAGTAAACAAGTTTATATGTGTTCCAGCCCCAAAAATCATTTAAAAGCAGTAAATGAGGGGTCATAGAACTCACCTGTGCTTGACAAGCAGCTTCTCAATCAAGCCTTAAAGTCGCGGGTCACACTACACTGCCTGCAGATAAGTTAACACTCAAAAGAGTTAATTTCTGCCTAATTTCGCTACTAAGTTCGCAGGTAGTTTCGCCCGTAATTTCGCCAGCAGTTTCGCCGGGCGAATCAGCAGTTTCGCTTCTAGTTTCGCCGGGCAGCATTCTGCCAGTTTCGCTGGACAGATTCGCTACCTCGAGCGCCCAACTTTCGTTGGAATTCCCTAGTTTCGCAATATCTAAGCTCAACTTGGGCATTGGCATAGTCATCAGCGAAACCATAGTTTCGCTCAGGCGAATATGTAGTTTCGCTGCAGCGAAACTGTAACTTCGCTGTAAATCCTTCCAGTTTCGCTGGACGAACTTACAGTTTCGCTGGTCGAGACCTTAAATTCGCAGAACGAGCTGAAATTTACAAATCAGCTCATTTCAGCCCAAAAATCCAATCCTTTCCACCCAAACCCTTGGATTATCATCCAGGAAGCTATTGTAAGGCCCCGTTCCCGGGCACCTCACAGTTGGTCGTCATTACCCATAAAACCTACATTTAAAATAACTTAATAAAAACCATGCAGCGGAAACTTTAAATTTTTACTATAAATGCTTTTGTAAAGTAATACAACACCCGTTACAAAATATCAATTGTTTGCATTACAATACAAAAACGTTAACAAAAGAATGCCATCCCAAAAGAGCTGAGTAGCCGCCTCGTGCCATCCTCAGCAACACTACCTGCCAACTGGAAAATACATAAAAGTCAGCGTTGCTGAGTGAGTTCTAGTTTTGTAATAAAACATACTTTTACTTATTTAAAAGTATCCTTTCGTGCATGCGTTCATACATCATACGTACACAGAGATAATATTCGTCATTATCTTCATCATTCGTTATTCATCGTTATCTTTAACTTCTCGTATGGATTCTGTCAGGCTTTACCCACTTCATAGCACTTGGCTATGATTACTATGGTCGAATGACAAGAATCCCGTTCATACTTACTTGCGCACATTGAAAGGTGAATTGTACCAATACCATATGCTACACCCCGAACGTTATTAGCTACCGGGCCGAAGTCAACATATGAACAACAAAACGTATGCCACGGTACTAGAGGTAAGCGGTAGAGGTACCATGACCATGGTCAATCACATAGAAGGACCAATCGCGTTATTCAATGCTTGCAAGACATAATTCGTTCGTTCATTAATGCATATATTCATCATCATTCTTCTTTCATTATCTTTCATTTTACGTTCATAATACTCATACATCATACGTACATAGAGATAATATTCATTATTATCTTCATGATTCGTTACTACTTGCACATTGAAAGGTGAATTGTACCAATACCATATGCTACACCCCGATCGTTATTAGCTACCGGGCCGAAGTCAACATATGAATAACAAAACGTATGCCACGGTACTAGAGGTAAGCGGTAGAGGTACCATGACCATGGTCAATCACATAGAAGGACCAATCGCGTTATTCAATGCTTGCAAGACATAATTCGTTCGTTCATTAATGCATGTATTCATCATCATTCTTCTTTCCGTTCATTCGTTAATACATGCATTCATCATCATGTTCCTCTTTCATTATCTTTCACTTTACGATACATAATACTTCATTAATTCATTTCTCGTTGTTCGTAAAGTTTCAGAAAGATAAGCATACACAATCACAAGGAACATACACACATCATACATATTCATCATACATTCATCATCATACCTTCATCATCATACATTCATCATAATGCATAGCATCATACCTTACTTAACAATATTTTAATAATATTGTTAACAATAATATACTAATAATAATATTAGTAACAATTAGGGTTAATCATACTCATCATTATATGCATGAGACATCATCATTTATTAACCCTAGTCAACCCTAGTCAAACCTCGAACTTCGGACTTACTGGAAATTCCTGAAAATTTCTAAGTGTTTAGGCGTTTTAGCCCTATTGGGCGTATAAGCCCTCTGGGCGTATGAGCCCTATTAGCCGTATGAGCACTGCTGGACTTTTCACTTAACACTTAGATTTATCAACTGGTCATACGACCACACTGTTGGTCGTATGAGCACTATTGGTCGTACCCTCCCTGGACTTGGGAACATATATTCTGATCATACGACCACTGTTAGTCGTATGAGTCCTGTGGGTCTCTTCATCATACTTAGAAAATTTCATCACATAGTCATACGACCACACTGTTGGTCGTATGAGTCCTATTAGACTCAACACTTAGAAATATAATCTAGTCATACGACCACACTGTTGGTCGTATGAGTCCTGTTAGACTCATTAGCATTTAGAGAAAAATATATCTCCTAGTCATACGACCACACTGTTGGTCGTATGAGCACTAGTGGACTCATCAACCTGTAAATAATTATTCTAAGTCCCATTATCAGACATATTTGCAACCTGTTCATGAGTCTAATCCATAATCCAAGTCCCAAACATCATAATGCCTAATTCTAAACATATACACATTATTCTAGGCATAAATCTAGCATAAACATAAACATGCATACATTCAGTTCATACGGGTATCAGCATAAATTTTATAAAAACATATATATGCATTTCCAGCCCCAAAATGTTTAAAAATCAGTAAAAAGGGGTCTAGAACTCACCTTAGCTGCTCTTCAAGTTCAAACTCTCCTGCTCGAGCTTTTCCAAAGGATTCGAAAGCCTAGATGTGTTTAAAACACACAAACCCGAACACACATACACATAAGAACATGCATTTCTCGGTTTCTTAGCTCAAACACAACTTAAAAACATCAATTCTTACCTTGAATCTGATTTCTTCTTCTTTCCCTCTCTAGAATCGAAGCTCCTGCTGTTTTCTCTCTCTAAAAGTCGAATAAAAGTGTTATGCAGAAGGTAATGGGCGGCCATGCCACCTTTTTACCAACTTTATAAGATTTTTATTCCTTTTACACCTTTGGTCCCCCAACTTGGGGTTGACTTCCCTTTTCCTTCTTTTTCTTTCTTTCTCTTTATTCCTTTATTTCTTGCTAATAACAATACGGGTGTTACAAGTCCACCCCCCTTATATAGGTTTCGTCCCCGAAACCTGTTATTCCTCAAACAGATGTGGGTAGTGCTGTCTCATTTCTTCTTCAGTCTCCCACGTAGACTCGGATCCCTTCCTGTGCTTCCACTGTACACGCACAAGAGGAACCACTTTATTCCTTAACCTCTTCTCCTTACGATCAATGATTGCCACTGGTTGCTCCACGTAGTTGAGCCGTTCGTCTACTTCAATGTCCTCCAGTGGTACAACCATGTCTTCATCAGCTAAGCATTTCCTCAGATGAGATACATGGAATGTGGGATGAATTCCACTTAACTCATCTGGCAATTCAAGTCGATAGGCCACCTCTCCTACTCGTGCAATAATTCGGAAAGGTCCTATGTACCTCGGGCTTAGCTTACCTCGTTTCCTGAATCTAATGATTCCCTTCCAGGGCGAGACCTTCAACATGACTCGGTCACCAACCTTGAACTCTATCGGTCTTCGCCTCTTGTCAGCATACGACTTTTGTCTATCTTTCGCCGCCTTCATGAAGGCTTTGATCTTTTCTAACTTCTCAGTCGTTGCTTCAATCACCTCAACACCTCCCAACTCTTTCTGCCCAATGTCTCCCCAGCACACGGGCGTCCTACATCTCCTACCGTATAGCATCTCGTAAGGTGGCATGCCAATGCTGGCATGATAACTGTTGTTGTACGAGAATTCTGCTAACGGCAAGTGATCATCCCAACTTCCTCCAAAATCGATCACGCACGCCCGAAGCTTGTCTTCGAGTGTCTGGATCGTCCTCTCAGACTGACCGTCCGTCTGAGGGTGATATGCTGTACTAATGTGTAGTCTCGTCCCCATCGCATCATGAAATCTCTTCCAAAACTTGGAGGTAAACCGGGTGTCACGATCAGACACAATAGACACCGGTACACCATGACGAGCTACAATTTCTTTGATGAACAGATCCGCCAATCTTTCAGATGAGTACGTCTCGCGGATCGGTAGGAAGTGGGCACTCTTCGTCAGGCGGTCAACTATCACCCATATTGCATCATGCCCTTTAGGGGTACGTGGTAGCTTCATGATGAAATCCATGGTGATATGCTCCCACTTCCACTCGGGTATATCCAACGGTTGGATCTTCCCGTAGGGCTTCTGGTGTTCCGCCTTCACTTGTAAGCAAGTCAAGCACTTACTTACGTACTCCACTACGTCGCGTTTCATGCCCGGCCACCAATAGTCTTTCTTCATATCGTGGTACATTTTGGTAGCACCGGGGTGAATGGAGTATCGGGTCTTATGGGCCTCGTCCATAATTCTACCACGTAGATCCCCGTATCGAGGAATCCACATTCGCCCAAATCGGGTCTTAACACCAAAAGTGTTCTCACCCAGTTCTGTAACTAGACCTCTCATTCTTTCGGAGTTAAGACGATCTTCTTTCAAAGCCTCGACTTGAAACTCCTTAACCTGAGTCATTACATCTGAGGTCATAATTAGCTGATATGCCTTTACCCGGATCGGCTCAGGCCTTTCTTTTCGGCTAAGGGCATCGGCCACCACGTTGGCCTTGCCCGGATGGTAATGGATTTCGCAGTCATAATCCTTTATGAGCTCCAACCATCGCCTTTGCCTCATATTTAAATCTTTCTGCTCGAAGAAATACTTCAAGCTTTTGTGGTCTGTGAAGATAGTGCACTTCGTCCCGTATAGATAGTGCCGCCATATCTTCAATGCAAAAACCACCGCAGCTAGTTCTAGATCGTGTGTGGGATAGTTGATTTCGTGGGTTTTCAGTTGTCGAGATGCATAGGCTATGACCTTTCCGCGTTGCATCAATACGCAACCTAGCCCAGAATAGGATGCATCCGAATAGACCACTAAGTCTTCACGTACGGCCTTTATCACTTCAGTCACTACAGACGGTAAGATCGTCTGTATGACTTGGTGCACCTCCTCGATCACCGTCTCCTTCACCGAGGCTCTCACATTATCACTCTCATCCACTCCCCCCGAGGGAGTAGTATTAGGTTCTTCGGGAACCTTCTTCTCTTGTCTAGGCCTACCTCTTGTGGCTCGTGGTTCCACACCACTTCCGCCACTGCCTCCACCAATTGGGGCTTTAGATGATCTACCACCGACCATCTTCTACTACACTGAAAGATTTAAACACCAACACGGTCATTCAAGGAAATAGCTCAGTTTATGTCAAGTATAGGAAGTCCCTAATTACAGTGGCCAGTTGTGATTAGCCACTTACTCTACTCTTCACACCCCGAGCATTACCTGTCCTGACTACATTAGTATCTAAGTCTAACAGTACACATAAACACATAACATGCGCACGTAACACTGGTTATCTTTCGAGAAAATACCTGATGGCACGCAGCTACTCAGATGGCATTCTCATACTCCCTGTCCCATTCTCAGTTTAAGTTTTAGGTTTGTTTTTTAAAAAATTTACCCATTTCACTTAAACTTTGGCTCTGATACCAACTTGTAAGGCCCCGTTCCCGGGCACCTCACAGTTGGTCATCATTACCCATAAAACCTACATTTAAAATAACTTAATAAAAACCATGCAGCGGAAACTTTAAATTTTTACTATAAATGCTTTTGTAAAGTAATACAACACCCGTTACAAAATATCAATTGTTTGCATTACAATACAAAAACGTTAACAAAAGAATGCCATCCCAAAAGAGCTGAGTAGCCGCCTCGTGCCATCCTCAGCAACACTACCTGCCAACTGGAAAATACATAAAAGTCAGCGTTGCTGAGTGAGTTCTAGTTTTGTAATAAAACATACTTTTACTTATTTAAAAGTATCCTTTCGTGCATGCGTTCATACATCATACGTACACAGAGATAATATTCATCATTATCTTCATCATTCGTTATTCATCGTTATCTTTAACTTCTCGTATGGATTCTGTCAGGCTTTACCCACTTCATAGCACTTGGCTATGATTACTGTGGTCGAATGACAAGAATCCCGTTCATACTTACTTGCGCACATTGAAAGGTGAATTGTACCAATACCATATGCTACACCCCGAACGTTATTAGCTACCGGGCCGAAGTCAACATATGAACAACAAAACGTATGCCACGGTACTAGAGGTAAGCGGTAGAGGTACCATGACCATGGTCAATCACATAGAAGGACCAATCGCGTTATTCAATGCTTGCAAGACATAATTCGTTCGTTCATTAATGCATATATTCATCATCATTCTTCTTTCATTATCTTCCATTTTACGTTCATAATACTCATACATCATACGTACATAGAGATAATATTCATTATTATCTTCATGATTCGTTACTACTTGCACATTGAAAGGTGAATTGTACCAATACCATATGCTACACCCCGATCGTTATTAGCTACCGGGCCGAAGTCAACATATGAACAACAAAACGTATGCCACGGTACTAGAGGTAAGCGGTAGAGGTACCATGACCATGGTCAATCACATAGAAGGACCAATCGCGTTATTCAATGCTTGCAAGACATAATTCGTTCGTTCATTAATGCATGTATTCATCATCATTCTTCTTTCCGTTCATTCGTTAATACATGCATTCATCATCATGTTCCTCTTTCATTATCTTTCACTTTACGATACATAATACTTCATTAATTCATTTCTCGTTGTTCGTAAAGTTTCAGAAAGATAAGCATACACAATCACAAGGAACATACACACATCATACATATTCATCATACATTCATCATCATACCTTCATCATCATACATTCATCATCATGCATAGCATCATACCTTACTTAACAATATTTTAATAATATTGTTAACAATAATATACTAATAATAATATTAGTAACAATTAGGGTTAATCATACTCATCATTATATGCATGAGACATCATCATTTATTAACCCTAGTCAACCCTAGTCAAACCTCGAACTTCGGACTTACTGGAAATTCCTGAAAATTTCTAAGTGTTTAGGCGTTTTAGCCCTATTGGGCGTATAAGCCCTCTGGGCGTATGAGCCCTATTAGCCGTATGAGCACTGCTGGACTTTTCACTTAACACTTAGATTTATCAACTGGTCATACGACCACACTGTTGGTCGTATGAGCACTATTGGTCGTACCCTCCCTGGACTTGGGAACATATATTCTGATCATACGACCACTGTTAGTCGTATGAGTCCTGTGGGTCTCTTCATCATACTTAGAAAATTTCATCACATAGTCATACGACCACACTGTTGGTCGTATGAGTCCTATTAGACTCAACACTTAGAAATATAATCTAGTCATACGACCACACTGTTGGTCGTATGAGTCCTGTTAGACTCATTAGCATTTAGAGAAAAATATATCTCCTAGTCATACGACCACACTGTTGGTCGTATGAGCACTAGTGGACTCATCAACCTGTAAATAATTATTCTAAGTCCCATTATCAGACATATTTGCAACCTGTTCATGAGTCTAATCCATAATCCAAGTCCCAAACATCATAATGCCTAATTCTAAACATATACACATTATTCTAGGCATAAATCTAGCATAAACATAAACATGCATACATTCAGTTCATACGGGTATCAGCATAAATTTTATAAAAACATATATATGCATTTCCAGCCCCAAAATGTTTAAAAATCAGTAAAAAGGGGTCTAGAACTCACCTTAGCTGCTCTTCAAGTTCAAACTCTCCTGCTCGAGCTTTTCCAAAGGATTCGAAAGCCTAGATGTGTTTAAAACACACAAACCCGAACACACATACACATAAGAACATGCATTTCTCGGTTTCTTAGCTCAAACACAACTTAAAAACATCAATTCTTACCTTGAATCTGATTTCTTCTTCTTTCCCTCTCTAGAATCGAAGCTCCTGCTGTTTTCTCTCTCTAAAAGTCGAATAAAAGTGTTATGCAGAAGGTAATGGGCGGCCATGCCACCTTTTTACCAACTTTATAAGATTTTTATTCCTTTTACACCTTTGGTCCCCCAACTTGGGGTTGACTTCCCTTTTCCTTCTTTTTCTTTCTTTCTCTTTATTCCTTTATTTCTTGCTAATAACAATACGGGTGTTACAGCTATATCTATGCTCATTACACGTTTTCTTACTCTAAAACGTGTGTTTTGGGGTGATTTTTGCCACTTTTAAACCCAAAACCCCAAACTCGGGTTTTTTTCACCAAATGTAGCAATTTAGATACGTTTCTTACCTTGATTCTTGTAGTTTAGGAGTCCACAAACACCAGCCTTCGATTCTTGACCACCCGAGCTTCAATCCGGCACTTTCTCTCTCTACACTTTCTCTCTCTAGAGTGGCGTTTGAGTGAAAATGAGAGTTGCTCAGCTGATCCATCTATTTATATGCCAGGCGTTCCCGGGACCCCAAACTCGTTAAACTCGTAACCCGGAGGGTTAACTCGGTGTAATACCCGCAACCATTTTATATTTGTCAAATGGTTTTCATCCGAGTCCATCACTATTACTTGACTCGATTTTAAAATTTTCCGGGTGTTACAAAAAATAGACAAATAATTAACTTTATTAATTAATTATGTAAATTAATTAAAGTATTTAAGTATTTAAATGGCTAAAAGAAATAAAAATGTTTTTGAAATGATTTAAGTATCAAACTTTTGTATTTAGTTATGATTTAAGCAATAATAATTATTACTTGAATAAATTAAAAGTAATTTAGTGTCGAATAATAATTTAATTGAATTAAATTATTAAAAGTCCACTCTCGTATAAATAATTTTGTATTATTTGTAATTTTATTTATTGAAACATTTAATAAAAATGGATAAAATGTTAAAATAAATTTTAGAAAAATAATTTAGTTGTTTAAAAAATTTTAATGTTTGTAAAAACATTTTTTTATGATTTTTAGAAATTTTTCCGGAATTTTAGAGCTTAAAAAGAGGCCTAAAAAAATAAATGGAGGTGCCCGGGGTCGAACCCGGGACCTCAAGGTTGAGATTCGAGTGTGGAACCAGTGAACTAAAGGCCTTGGCCGCGTTAGTTCTTGGTTTCCATTGGTTTTAAACACCAACAGAAACCATCCCCCAATTTGAGATGAACACTAGTTCGAATCCTCACCCAAATCGAAGTTCAAATCGAATCAGGTGATGTTTATGATCATGGGGATTTGATTCCTCATGTAAACCGAGTATGTATGTATATTTAATTACCCGATTGATGTTCGAATTGAGGCTGAAATGGTCGAGAATAGGTCGCGGCCTTATGTTGATCGATTGAGTGGTCAATCCTTGATGAAAATGAAATTAATTCTACAGAAAGCTTCGTATGAGGATCTTGAAACAAAACCTTTTGCCAATTTTGAAGATTAAAACCCGGAGATAGGTGTTCGGGTGTGGTGTGTGTCGCGACCGAGAGGGGAAGTCGAGCGGGGTGTTTGGGTTTGTTTTGAATGAAATTGAGAATGGGAGTTGTTTAGAAACTGAGTTATGGTGGTTCATATTCGTTTAATTTGATTAAAATATGGTGTTAGTGCGATCTGTGGACTGACAAAGGTGCCGACAACGCATGGAGCAGATTCTACATCGCACTCGTTCAAATTTCGAATTGTTTATTTGGCACGAGTTCGAATCTCCCACGTGAATGTGTCGGGAGTGTTTGTTTTGGTCAGAAATCGCGTTATCGGCTGCTGCGGGCTTGCCGGAGGCTCGCCGGAATGTGTGACCGGAGGGGGAAGAGTCGACGGGGGTGGGGGTTGGGATTTAAAAAATTACACATTGGGTCCCTGTGGTTTATAACATTTGTCAAACCAAACTAGAGTTTTGTTTTTTAGTTTAAATAAATTACAATTTAACCCCTGCACTTAATTTATATAATAATTATTCTTTATATATATATGTATATATATACATATATATATATATATATTATAACCCATTGTTATTATTATTATTATTATTATTATTATTATTATTATTATTATTACCATTAATATTATTATTATTATTATTATTATTATTATTATTATTATTATTATTATTATTATTATTATTATTAACATCAACGTATCGAACAAAAATCAATTTATTAAAAATACGCAATGTTACAGTCTCCCCTGCTTTAGGAAATTTCGTCCCGAAATTTTTTTTATTCACGAGGAGGCTGAAACGAAAAGATGCGGGTACTTGGATTTCATTTGGTCCTCACGTTCCCAGGTGAACTCTGGTCCACGTTTAGACTCCTAACGAACTTTGACAATTGGTATTCGGCTGCGTTTGAGTTGTTTGACTTCCCGATCCATAATTTCCACAGGTTTCTCAATAAAGTGCATAGATTCATCAATCTGGACTTCGTCGAGTGGGATGTGGAGATTTTCATCGGCAAGACATTTCTTGAGATTTGAAACATGAAACGTCGGGTGTATATTGCTGAGTTCTTGGGGTAGTTCAAGCTTGTAGGCCACTTTCCCAATTCGCTCGAGCACTTTGAATGGACCCACGTAACGAGGCGCTAGCTTCCCTTTCTTTCCAAAGCGAATCACTCCCTTCCAAGGTGATACCTTAAGAAGTACGAGATCACCGACATTGTATTCCATGGGCTTACGTCTTTTATCGGCATAATGCTTTTGACGATTCCTAGCAGCCACCATGTTATCACGGATCTTATGAATTTTGTCTGTTGTTTCTTGTATCAATTCCGGACCAGTAATCTGTGATTCACCAACTTCAGACCAGCAGATGGGAGATCGACACTTTCGGCCATACAAGGCCTCAAATGGTGCCATCTGGATGCTGGTATGGTAACTGTTATTGTAAGAGAATTCGATCAACGGAAGATGAGAATCCCACGATCCACTGAAATCAATGACACAAGCCCGGAGCATATCCTCGAGGGTTTGTATCGTTCTTTCAGTCTGACCGTCGGTTTGCGGGTGATAGGCTGTGCTAAGATTTAGTTGAGTCCCAAGAGCTGATTGAAGACTTTTCCAGAAACGAGAGATGAAACGACCATCGCGATCAGAGATAATATCTAGAGGTACACCATGCCGACTGACTATCTCATTGATGTAAATACGAGCCAATTTCTCGACTCGATAATCTTCCCGAATTGGAATGAAATGAGCCGACTTAGTCAATCGATCAATGATAACCCAGATACTATCGTGACCACTAGCGGTACGAGGCAGCTTGGTGATGAAATCCATGGATATGCTTTCCCATTTCCATAATGGAACCTCGGGTTGTATGAGTAATCCAGAGGGACGTTGATGCTCGGCTTTGACTTTGGAACATGTGAGGCATTTAGATACATACAAGGCTATATCCTTTTTCATGCCGAGCCACCAATATTGGTTCCGAAGATTCATGAACATCTTAGCTGCTCCCGGATGAATAGAATAACGAGCCTTATGAGCCTCATCCATGATGGTTGTTCGAAGATTATCGCGATTCGGAATCCAAAGTCGATTTAGAAAGTACAGTAGTCCGTCCGGCTTGGTTTCCAATTGGAGTTCAGCACCGCATGACATTTCCTCATACAGGTTGCCCTCGGTGACTGATTCGTGTTGAGCTTCGAGTATACGGGTCAAGAGGTCGGTTTGAATGGTAACACTTTGAAGCATAACTTGACCCTTACGACTTAATGCATCGGCTACGACATTAGCTTTACGGGGGTGGTAACGAATCTCACAGTCATAGTCATTGAGTAGTTCGATCCATCGTCGTTGCCTCATGTTAAGCTCCTTCTGGTTGAAGATGTACTGGAGACTCTTATGATCGGTGAATACAACACATTTAGTGCCATAGAGATAGTGTCTCCAGATTTTGAGTGCGAATACGACAGCACCCAATTCAAGATCGTGCGTCGTATAATTTTTCTCATGAATCTTCAATTGTCTTGAAGCATAAGCTATAACTTTGCCTCGCTGCATGAGAACGCACCCTAGACCTTGTTTTGAAGCGTCACAATAGACAACAAAGTCGTCGTTTCCATCAGGAAGTGTTAGAATCGGCGCCTCACACAACTTTTGCTTGAGGGTTTGAAATGCTTTTTCTTGATCAGGCCCCCAAGAAAAAGGCTTATCCTTGTGGGTCAAAGCAGTGAGTGGCACAGCAATCTTAGAGAAGTTAGGAATAAAACGTCGATAATATCCGGCTAGACCAAGGAATGAACGAATCTCTGTAGGAGTTTTAGGTTCTCCCCATTTCTTTACCGCCTCGATCTTTGCGGGATCAACATGAATTCCCTTGCTGTTTACTATGTGACCAAGAAATTGAACCTCATTAAGCCAGAATTCACACTTTGAGAATTTGGCGTAGAGTTTCTCTTTCCTCAGAAGTTCGAGTATTAGACGAAGGTGGTTCTCGTGATCTGATTTGGATTTGGAGTATATCAAGATGTCGTCGATGAATACGATCACGAATTTGTCTAGGTATGGTCGGCACACGCGATTCATTAAATCCATGAATACTGCCGGTGCGTTGGTTAACCCGAATGGCATCACTGTAAACTCGTAATGACCATATCTCGTTCGGAAAGCGGTTTTTGGAATATCATCATCGTGCACACGGAGTTGGTGATAACCAGAACGAGGGTCGATCTTTGAGAAATGAGTGGCTCCTTGAAGTTGATCAAACAGATCGTCGATTCTGGGTAATGGGTAACGGTTCTTGATTGTGAGTTTGTTGAGTTCTCGATAGTCGATACACATGCAAAAAGAACCATCCTTTTTCTTCACGAATAAGACTGGGGCTCCCCATGGTGATGAGCTCGGGCGAATGAATCCTTTGTCTGACAGTTCTTGCAATTGGCTAGCAAGTTCTTGCATTTCGGAAGGCGTGAGACGATAAGGTGATTTTGCCACGGGAGTCGCACCAGGCACAAGGTCGATCCTGAATTCCACTTGACGAACGGCGGGGAAGACCGGTTAAGTCTTCGGGAAAGACTTCGGGAAATTCTCGAATAACCGGAATGTCTTCAATCTTCCTAGGGTTCTTATCCGTTTTCACGATATGGGCTAAGAAAGCCACGTAATGCTTGCGGAGGTACTTTTGAGCTTTGGTGCAAGACATGAGTTTAAGTCCTTTGGACGGTTTTTCCCCGTAAATATTTAACACCTTTTTGGGCGTAAGAGGGATTCGGATGACTTTCTCGAAACAAACAACTTCAGCATGGTTCTTAGATAACCAATCCATGCCGATAATGACATCAAAATTTCCAAGTTGCATCGGTGTAAGGTCGATAGAAAAATCATGTTCGCTAAGACTAAGGGTACAGTTTGGAATAATTGAATCGATTGTGATAGGTTTCCCATCGGCTATTTCTACCGTAAACGGTTTCTCCAACTTGGTTCTCGCACTAGCAAGCAAAGGTTCAAATTCTAAGGATACAAAACTTTTGTCGGCGCCGGTATCAAACAAGACTGAAGCATAATGATTATTGATTAGAAACATACCGTTCACCACATCGTTATTGGTTTGAGCTTGATGAGCATTGATGTTGAATGCTCGACCTTGAGCAGCAGGGACGGCCTTGAGAAGCTTCGGACATTGGTTGCGGAAGTGACTAGGATCCCCGCATTGGTAGCAAGCTCTTGCTTGCATGATTGTCGGGATATGCTGAACAGTCTGTGTGGTAACTGGAACCCTTGCTGTATTCTTGCACAAGTTGAATGTATGCCCAAAACGACCACAGTTTGTGCATTGACGGCACTGAACGTTAGCGGGGTGGTGATACTTGCAGTGGTTACACTGCGGAAAGGGTCCAGCGTATGGCTTTTTCATCGGTGGTTGGTTGTTTACTGTTGGTTGACGAGTTGGAGGGACTTGATTAATTGGCACAGCAGGGGTAATCACAGCAAAGTTTTGAGAATTGGCCTTCCTCTTCTTGTTCCTGGAAGGCTCGGGTTGGTCGGTTTTGACGGTTTCGTTAGGAAGTTTGTCGGCATTCTTCTTCGATCCTTTCCTGTTTAAGGAACCAGCTTTCACATGATTATCGGTTAACTGTGCAGCCAGCCTGATAGCATCTTCTAGTGTTGAAGGATTCCTTCCTAGCACCGTATCCTGAATCTGCATGGGTAGTCCACCAATGTATTTCTCGATGGCTCGGGAGGTAGGGGTAGCAAGATGCGGTACTAAAAGGCTCAGTTCGTGGAATCGGTTAGTGTATGCTAGGTTCTCGCCACTGTCTTGGGTTAACCCCCAGAATTCAGCTTCCAATTTTTGGACTTCGTTTCTTGGGCAGAACTCTTTAGTCATAAGCTCCTTAACTTCAGCCCATGTTAATGCTAGAGCAGCATCAGTTCCACGGGTTCGTTTTTCTCCGTTCCACCAAGTGAGTGCACGTTTCTGGAGAACACTTGTGGCATACCGGACTTTTAGATTTTCAGGGCATTCGCTGTTTAGGAAGGTGTTCTCGATGCTTTCGAACCACTGTAGTAATCCGGTAGCTCCTTCAGTTCCACTGAACTTAGTGGGGTTGCAAGAACTGAAATGTTTGTAAGTACAAGTTCGGGGAGGGTTTGGTGCAGTTGGGTTTTGATCAGTATTGTTGCCTTGGTTCAAATGGGTAAGCAGAGTTGGGATAACAGCAGCAACTTCACGTGCTACAATAGCAGCAATCTTGCGACCAGAGTTTCTAGATCGTGAACGGATTTGATGAGAAGCCATTCTGTATAATATGGAAAGAAGAAACCTCTATGAGAAACGGGTAATTGGTTTTTAAAACTTTTCAAAATAATAAAATCGTTAATGAGATTGTTTAGAATAACAATGAGAGGTTAGGAGTGTAAACGTTCGGTTCGCAAACCAAAGCGAATACGTTGACTTATCAAAGTATTTGTGTCCACCACAACCTTAACGAGGATATGCGTACCTATAAGAGAATACTCATCTCGAGGGTTCCCAGGTAAGGTAATCAAGTTGTATGAATACCTTGCCTAGACAGAACACCTTAAGATACAGGTATCCCACTCTTCCAGCATTGCATGTTCTCAGTCATGTGACACGGACTTTGACGAGATTTGAAAACCATGAATAACAATCGAGTTTTGGAGTTTGAAATCACTTGAATTAGGCACACAATGCCTTAGAATATGAGTTAAGATTCGTGTGTATATTGATAGATTCAAAGTATAGGAAGAATCACATAAGGTATATAATCACATAATCAAGTATAAACATGTAAAGCACATATAATCCTATCTATGCATATAAAATACATGAGAGGACTCATGTGTAAAGGTACCTAGTTATAGTCTAGGTCATTCCATTTCTAATAACCTAATTCCCTATAACCATGGCTCTGATACCAATCTGTCACACCCCGACCGACGGCGGAATCATCGGAGCGGACGAGGGAATGATTGATTGTTCATAACACATGGTTGTCTAATAGTGGAAATAATATTAAAATCAGATTACATGATAATATAAGTTCAACATACACAAATACAACAATTGAAACCACAAATAGTAATTGTCTTTTATTTTAACTAAGTCCGGGTCTTAAATGAGCAGGTAGAAGTCCACTATCTTGCTTAACCTGAAATCATGTGAGAAAATAAAGTCAGCTAACGAATTAGCTGGTGAGTAGTCATAGTTTTGAATATACATATAGATTGATTGATTGATTGAGAATAATCCAATTCACAAGGTAACGTTAAGACTTATATTGCAACAGTAAAACATATAGATAAACTGACACAATAACAACCCCTTGACTTGACACTTGCAAATAATAGACTCCACACATACACCATAGTTTAACTCCTGCCTCTGGCACAATCACCACTCAACTATTCATATGGGGTGGGTTATCCAAACCAGTAGATCTACATTGTTACCAGGATTGATTGATTGATTGAATTAGGGTTTTACTGTCGTCCAGTTTATCACAGTATGTTCACATAATTGCAAGTAATAACATAACCTGTCTTGAATTGAATTTAGAATGAAATAACAATAGAATATCATGATTGAATATATTGTATCACATGATTTCCCCCAAATAAGAAATGATATAAAAAGGGGATATGAATACTCACTTGATTGATGAGATTTGATTTTGAACGTGATAGGTTAAACACCAATGATTTTCCTTACGATTAACCTAAGGAACGGTGTCTCGAGTTAGAATAATAATGATTTGAGAATTTGGGAATGTATTAGGATTTCCATTGGGTTTTGAATGGTAGTTTAAATAAAGTGATTTATTTAGTTGAAATGTTTTGAAATAAATAAAATGAATTTGAAAGTCATTATGTTTTGAATTTATTAGAAATGTACGTATCAGTGTACGTATCTGTTTGATTTGTTGTTAACGTGTGGAAAAATAGACAAATAATTAACTTTATTAATTAATTATGTAAATTAATTAAAGTATTTAATTATTTAAATGGCTAAAAGAAATAAAAATGTTTTTGAAATGATTTAAGTATCAAACTTTTGTATTTAGTTATGATTTAAGCAATAATAATTATTACTTGAATAAATTAAAAGTAATTTAGTGTCGAATAATAATTTAATTAAATTAAATTATTAAAAGTCCACTCTCGTATAAATAATTTTTGTATTATTTGTAATTTTATTTATTGAAACATTTAATAAAAATGGATAAAATGTTAAAATAAATTTTAGAAAAATAATTTAGTTGTTTAAAAATTTTTAATGTTTGTAAAAACATTTTTTTATGATTTTTAGAAATTTTTCCGGAATTTTAGAGCTTAAAAAGAGGCCTAAAAAAATAAATGGAGGTGCCCGGGGTCGAACCCGGGACCTCAAGGTTGAGATTCGAGTGTGGAACAAGTGAACTAAAGGCCTTGGCCGCGTTAGTTCTTGGTTTCCATTGGTTTTAAACACCAACAGAAACCATCCCCCAATTTGAGATGAACACTAGTTCGAATCCTCACCCAAATCAAAGTTCAAATCGAATCAGGTGATGTTTATGATCATGGGGATTTGATTCCTCATGTAAACCGAGTATGTATGTATATTTAATTACCCGATTGATGTTCGAATTGAGGCTGAAATGGTCGAGAATAGGTCGCGGCCTTGTGTTGATCGATTGAGTGGTCAATCCTTGATGAAAATGAAATTAATTCCACAGAAAGCTTCGTATGAGGATCTTGAAACAAAACCTTTTGCCAATTTTGAAGATTAAAACCCGGAGATAGGTGTTCGGGTGTGGTGTGTGTCGCGACCGAGAGGGGAAGTCGAGCGGGGTGTTTGGGTTTGTTTTGAATGAAATTGAGAATGGGAGTTGTTTAGAAACTGAGTTATGGTGGTTCATATTCGTTTAATTTGATTAAAATACGGTGTTAGTGCGATCTGTGGACTGACAAAGGTGCCGAGAACGCATGGAGCAGATTCTACATCGCACTCGTTCAAATTTCGAATTGTTTATTTGGCACGAGTTCGAATCTCCCACGTGAATGTGTCGGGAGTGTTTGTTTTGGTCAGAAATCGCGTGATCGGCTGCTGCGGGCTTGCCGGAGGCTCGCCGGAATGTGTGACCGGAGGGGGAAGAGTCGACGGGGGTGGGGGTTGGGATTTAAAAAATTACACATTGGGTCCCTGTGGATTATAACATTTGTCAAACCAAACTAGAGTTTTGTTTTTTAGTTTAAATAAATTACAATTTAACCCCTGCACTTAATTTATATAATAATTATTCTTTTATATATATATATACATATATATATATATATTATAACCCATTGTTATTATTATTATTATTATTATTATTATTATTATTATTACCATTAACATTATTATTATTATTATTATTATTATTATTATTATTATTATTATTATTATTATTATTATTATTATTATTATTAACATCAACGTATCGAACAAAAATCAATTTATTAAAAATACGCAATGTTACAAAGCTTAGCTTTATTTTCTGGTGAATGATCATGAGTGTTAAAATTTTCAGGTAAGGTTTTTGAGATAGATTCAGGCATAGGTTCATGTGTAAAACCTAATCCTGATTTATCTTTATCCTTTCTTCCATTCACCAGTTGCTCAACAATTTTCTTTGAGCTTTTAACTTTGGCTAAATCAATTTGAGTTACTGCATGTGCTAATTTTTCTTGTTCAAGAGTTTTGGTCATCTCTTCAAGTTGTTTCTTAACAAGTTCAAGTTCTTTAAGAGTTTTGTTCCAAGAAGCTTGAAGAGATATGATCTTGTCATCAGCAATCTTATGATCTGTTTTTAGCTTGTTGTGCTTTAATTCCTCTTGTTTGAGTTTATCACATATTTTGAATGAGTATGATCTGTAATGTTCAACCTGTTCAAAACATGCTTTAGTGCACATTTTCTCTCTTTACTTCCACTGGTATTTCTGGATAAGAATTAGCAGATTCAGTATCAGAAGATGAGTTAACAACCTTTGGTTGTTCAGATTATGCCATAAGAGCAACTTCTTCAGTACTTTCTTTTGGATCTGATTTGTCACTCCAGTCATAATCTTCCTCTTGATCTGAATCATCATCTTTCTTAGGATCCTTATCTTCAGACCAGTCTTCATCATCCAGTTCAGCAATCAGAGCCAGACCATTAGTGAGATCAGCAGTAAACTGTTCTGCATATGCACTCCAATCATAACCATCTTTGATGTTTACAACCAGTGCCTTCTTTGGTTCCTCACTCGTCTTCTCTTCTTTAGGTTCGGGCATAGGTAGGCTTTGATACGGCTTTTGAAATGTCTTGTTAGCCTGTTGCTGATATTTCTGACTATTTGAGCTACCTTGACCATTTCCTCCTTGATTCCTTAGAGCTTTACACTCTCTTGAAAAATGACCATAGCTATTACAGTTAAAGCACCTTGATTTGGATTTATCAAACCCAACAGTTTTGTTTGCACTGGGTTTGTAGTTTCTGTTTGTATATGAGTGCTTTTGTGTCCTGTAAGCTATCATGACCATTTGCCAATTGAGATCCATTTCTTCTATATCAATAGGATCCATCTCAAACAGATCTTGTAGAACTAACTCAACTTGAGTCAGATGACTGCCTTGGTAAGCTTGAAAGCTTGCCATGAAAGCTGTAAATGTAGATTTTGACTCTTCATCCTGTAAAAGAATATTAATGACATCTTTTACTTTGCTAGGATTGGGAGAGTTTGAGGATGGAATTTCAGTTTGTGGTTTAGGCATTTGAGCTTTAGGAGGAGACTATGTTTGTGGTTGAGTAGAATAAGCAGGTGTACTAGTGAAGAATCCTGCTCCCACAAACAAATCACCTTCATCTTCAGGAGTAATCTGATCTTTTGCAAGAAATGCATTCTCAACTGTATTTGCGAGATAAGCAAGATACTTATATTGTGATGTTGATGCATGTCTGTCATTATTTCTTGAACTTTCATCAATTTCTACTGATCCAATCTTTGCAATGAGAAGATCAAGATCCATTGGAAACTTTTTAGTGTGTTTCAACAAAGTAACAGTCTGTTTCCATGATGATGGTAGTGCATTCAGAAGTCTATTATTTAGATCTTTAAGATCATTCTTGATTCCCAAAGTAGACATTTTATGTTATAAGTTGCACGAATCTGTTCATCATTTGATTAATTGTTTCTCCTGATATGTGCTCAAATAATTCCACTTGCCTTTTCAGTTTCTGTTTTTTAAGATCTTGAATTTCCTTTCCTCCTTCACAGATAATCTTCAATGCTTTGTACATTGTATATCCAGTTTGATAGTTTTTAATCCTGGAGAGTACTTCCAATGGTAGCCCTTTACACATGAGAGAATAAGCCTTGATATCATTTTTCACCTTCTTAAGATCATCTCCATGTAGATTTTCTTCAGGATAAGGTTCTTGTGTATCTTTTGTATACACAAAACCTCTGTCTGGACCATCAGTAGTCACAGGAATATAAGGTCCTTTTTCAATTGATTTCCATAGATCAGTGTATATAGAATTCAAGTGATGTTTCAGCCTAAGAGACCAGTTTTTGAAATCAGCTCTATTTTTAAGTTTTGGAACTCTGTTTTCAGAATCTTCTGATTTTGCCATTCTTATATTTTTGTTGTTTTTCTAAGTTTTTGAATTAAGAAAAGACTTAAAAAATATTTTTGGATTTTTGATTTTTTTTTTTTAAAAATTTCTAAGTGTCAATGAAGACGAGTCTGAACAGTGGTGATAAGTCGCAACAGTAAGAAACTCCCCAACAGTGATGAAACGCCCCAACAGTGATGAAACGCCTCAACAGCTGATAAGTCTAAGGGTTTGCCTTAGCAAAATTTCCAACACAACAGTGTTAGAACTCCCAAATAGTAGTGAAACGCCTTCATAGTTGAAACTCCCGCACAGTGGTAATACTCCCACACAGTGGTTATACGCCTAGGGTTAAAAAGTCTGAACAGTTGAAAAACGCCTAAACAGTGCTCAAACGCCTGATTACTTAGGCAAATTTAAGTGATTTTCCAACCCTAATACGCCACATTCATCATGTTCTTGTGAATATAACGAACTCTGAAATTTCGAAATCTTCCAAATGTTGATGAATTGAACTGAAACTTTACAATTAGTTCATTTTGATGCCGATAATCAATCTTCTAACATCAATTGCAGTAATTATCAACAATTTTCCACTCAATTTTAGAAATCTCAGTTCGTAAACTCAAGAACAACTTTTCAAACACTTTTTCACTGATTCACTCAATTTTGATAAGATATACTGCAATTTGTGATTCAAATCATGTTTCTGATGATGAAACACAACTCTAATTCACAATATTTCACTTGAATTGTCAATCTATTACAGATTTCAGTGGATTTTTGAAGTTTCTATGTTCGACAGAACTTCAAAAACACTCAACCGAAAGCTCTGATACCAGTTGATAGGATCAAATGCATCAATCTGTAACAAATTATATGAACAATTTAAAGAAACACAAACAATTGTAATCAAAACAAGCAAATATCAATAAAATTCTCAGTTCATTGATATAGCAAAGTCAATTGCAAGAGTAAGAAAGCAGCATATACAAAATTGTTACGTCTACTTAATTCTACTCTAGACTGATCTATTTATACTATCAACAAACAAAAGACTATCTATTTACAATTCTAGTCCCTATACTAAGGCAAAATTATAAAAGATACACTAAGACTAATGTTAATCTTTCTAGAGGACTAACATTTAATAATTAATTTTTTTTATTATATAGTTTCGTCAAGACGAAACTATAGTTTCGATGAGATGTTTTAGTTTCAACCAGACAATTAAACAAGTTCGACATCATCAATTAACAATTTCGGCAAGACAGATTGATAGATTCGATTGGCCGAAACTATAGTTTCGGTGCAACGAAACTGATTCCCTTTGGGCAAAACTGTTTGGTTCGCACGAACGGCATAACCTCACAGTTTCGCTGAAATGATAAGAACTTTCGTTCAGTTTCGCTGGACGATGAGTAGTTTCGCAGGAGGAACTGCGAGACTACTCAACCGTCACAATCAAATATGATCGACAGAAGAAGAAAAGGACCTAGAAAACTAAAGTCCTGAGTTCGAAACTCACTCTAGAAGATAAAACAACCGAAACACAAGACAAAACGATGCAGTTGAGAGGATTTATGAGTCAAAACCGTAAAACTCTAAGAAAACCCTAGTTTCGACGTCTGAATCAACGAAAATGACACGCTGAGATTCAAAAGGGTATATAAATACCCGGTAGTTTCGCAAAGGAGAAAACACTTTCGTCCAGCACAGTTTCGCTTGAAAAGCATACTTTCACTCGGGCGAAACTATAGTTTCGCCCAGTCGAAAGTATAGTTTCGCTGAGACGAAAGTGTTAGTGAAGCTGCTGTTTCGTCTGTCGAAACAGCAATTTCGCCTAGCGAAACAGTCTGCGAAGGTGTAGTTTCGCAGACAACCCTAAAAACTTAAGAAAAAAGAGTTTTAACCAAATAAACTAAGAAAAAATAAATAAAAGCAAAATACAAAAGAAATAGAATAAATAAATAAAAAAGAAAGACCAAAGGATAGACAAAAACACCCCACACGTTCAAACCAGACATCATTTATTTTAGTCGTAAATAGAGAATATCTTAGAGACCAAAGAGATACTGAATGAATTTTTTAGGAAAGTCATAGTTCAGAGAGATTGCAGATATATTCGTCCCTTTTTAAGCCCAAGCCCTTTTTTTCTTTTCAACAAATCAACTATAGCTATTGTTATCATGTTATCGGTTGATTTGAAAGGAGACATAGAAAGACTCAGTCCCCACAGACATTAGGCGAAGACCCCTATCCTGTCCTTATTATATTTTAAATGAAAGACAACTAGTGATTGTTAACTGCTTTTGAATGAAAGTACAATGAACAGCAGTTGATGGGAGCTCCAAGACAGTACATACGTACAGCAGAGGAGATCATCAAGAGGTACTGATGAACACTCCAGGTCAGTACCACCATACAACAGAGGAGTTCTTCAAATTGTGTCAATGAGAGCTCCATGTTAGTACTTCCGTACAGCAGAGGAGATCATCCCGTTGTGCCGATGAGAGCTCCAGGTCAGTACTTCCGAACAGCAGAGGAGATCATCACTCCAGGTCAGTACTACCGTACAGCAGAGGAGATAAGCACAAACAAGACACAGCAGTACACATAGAGACTTTAATAATACAAAAATGGAAGATCGTAAAGCTTCAAAGAACATATGAGAGTCATTAGAAACAAGGAAGCATACGACATGAACAAGTCAACACAGAAATGTCTCATTCTCAATCCTTTTTGAACGAGGACCTGAATCTCTTGGAAGGCCAAAGATGTCAAGGGAGAATAAACCAGGTATTCAAGTCTCCTATAATTGTTTTATTTAAGCTACAGAAGATCTATCTACTAAGAAATTAGGGTGAGCCTATTAAGCAAATCCCGACACGATACTGTTGACCTCCTTCAAATTGTTCAGACATCTCAACAGATCAAAGATTCTGCAAAAGGAAGCAAAAAGAGGTTGTAAATTCCTTTGTAATTCCCCTTATTATTATTATATTTTTTTGTTTTTTTAATACTCCCCCAAAATTTCTGCAACTAATAGGGGAAGAAATTTTTGTTGTTGTTTTCCTCTTTTTTTTTTAAATAAAATATGGGAGAATGGCGAGGAGCGGTGGGGCAAAAGAAAAATAAAGAAAAGAAGAAAAAGAAATAGAAGAAAGAAATAAGAACAAAATAAATAAGGTAGGGCATGAGGAAAGAAGAGTTTAAAAGGATATTAATCCCAGCATGGAAATCAATTTATAAAAACGAGGTTTATCAAAGGTTTTTATGAAAAGATCTGCTTTTTGATTTTTTGTATCAATGGGAATAATATTAATGAAACCCTTTTCCTGAGCATCACGGATTGCGTGAATCCGTGTTTCAATGTGCTTGGTTCGGGAATGATGAATTGGATTCTTGGCAACTCCGATGGCTGCTTCGTTGTCACAAAACAACGGAGTGTGAAGAAAGTTGATCCCATAATCCATCATCTGGTGATGAATCCATAACACTTGGGAACATCAACTAGAGGCAGCAATATATTCTACTTCTCCTGTTGAGAGAGAGACAGTGGTCTATTTCTTGCTTTACCAAGAAACGAGACAATTCCCCAAGTATTGACAGCCTCCGGTAACTGACTTTCGGTTTAATTTGCAGCCGTTGGAATCGCTATCAGAGTAAGCATGCAAATCAAAATTCCCACCATATGGATACCAAAGTCCTAAACGAGAAGAACCCTTTAGATAACGAAAGATTCGTTTGACGGCCTTGGCATGGGATTCTTTAGGGGCTGACTGGTATCTAGCACAATATCCAACAGCAAAGGTGATGTCAGGACGACTTGCTGTAAGATACATGAGGGAACCAATCATGGATCTGTAGAGATGAGGATCAATTGGTTTTCCGTTTTCATCAGGAGTGAGGCATATTTGAGCAGTGAAGGGAGTCATCTCAGAAGAAGTGACATCCATTTTGAATTTCTTCAATATTTCCTTAATATACTTTTCTTGATGAATGAGAATTCCCTCTGGATTTTGTTCGACCTGCAGCCCGAGGAAAAAGCACATTTCTCCCATCATGCTCATTTCAAATCTATTTCGCATAACCTCCTCAAACTCCCGACATAATTGAGGATTGGAGGAGCCAAAGCTAATGTCATCGACATAGACTTACACGATCAACATCTCACCATCTACCTCCCCTTTGAACAAAGTCATGTCGATGGTGCCTCGTGAAAAACCATTGCTTAAGAGATACTGTGTCAATGTCTCATACCAGATTCGAGGTGCCTGATGAAGACCGTAAAGTGACTTATCCAGCTTGTATACTTTGTCAGGAAAGTCTAGATCCTCAAAGCCTGGTGGTTGACACACATATATCTCTTCATCAATGTCGCCATAGATAAATGCACATTTGACATCCATCTGATAGACTTATAGTTGCTTGTGAGCAGCATGCGCCAAATATATTTTGATAGCTTCGAGACGGACGACAGGTGTGAAAACTTCAGTGTAGTCAATCCCTTCTTCTAGGGAAAGCCTTGGACCACTAGTCTGGATTTGTTTCTCACCACTATGCCCCGGTCATCAGGTTTGTTCTTAAACACCCATTTCGTTCCAATGGGGCACTTGTTTGGTGGAAGATCGACTAGACTCCACACTTTGAGTTTTCGGAACTGTTGTAATTCCAATTGCATTGACTCAACCCAGCAAGGATCCTGAAGAGCTGCATGTACATTCTTAGGAACGATTTATGATATAAAACAGGAGAACAAGTAGACATTAATCAATCCAGATTGACTTCTCGTCCGAACTCCATCAGTGATAGAACCAATTATGTTATCATGAGGATGATCTTTCAAGGTCTTGAAATCAGTAGTCATGGGTGGGATGTGAGTGGGAGGATGGTTAAGTGATGAACTGGATGGTGAGGTAAAATGGGGTAAAGAAATAGGACAGGTTGGTTAAGATGTGGAATGTAAAGGTGATAAGGAGGGTGATGTGGACATAGGTGGAGGTAGGAGATCAAACGAGGATGAGGATGATGCAACATCGACTGATGTAGCATCATTTGATGTTATGACTGGAGGGACAATAGGTTCAACCGGTAAAGGAGCGGGAGGGATTATGTTTGTTGTAGCAATGGAGATAGAAGCATCATTATCGAAAACTGGAAGATTAAATGATTTAAACACCGTATCGGAGTCAAAGAACCAAGCTGGTTCTGAAGGAACATCAGAGGAATTTGATTCCTGCCAATCAACATAAAAGGACTCTTGAACGATACGTGTTCTCTTGTTATATACACGATAAGCCTTTTGTGAAGAAGAGTAGCCTACAAAATAACACTTATCAGACACAGCACCAAATTTTGTCTTCTGTGCTTGAGTATTCAATAGAGTGCACGAGCAACCGAATGGTCGAAAGAAGTCAATCAAGGGGTTTCTCTTGTGAAATAGTTCATACGGAGTTTTCATCTTATCCTTGACTATCAACACCCTGTTGAGAACATAAGAAGCACAATTCACCGCCTCGGTCCAAAAAATGATGGTTAAGGAGGATTCTATTAACATTGTACGTGCAGCTTCAATAAGGGTGCGATTCTTTCGTTTAGCTACACCATTCTGTTGAGGATTCCTCGTGGCACTGAACTATCTTAATATTCCTTTGGCTGCACAGAAAGAGTCAAATATTTGATTTTTGAATTTGGTACCATTATCACTTCGGATAGCCATAACCTTCCTCTTGCTTATCGTTTCAATCGAAAGAATTAACTTCTGTAGCTCCTCAGCAGTCTCTCTTTTATGAGCAAGAAATCTTACCCATGAATATCTGGAATAATCATTTGTAATCACAAGACAGAAAGATTTCTTAGCAATTGATTTAACACTTATTGGGCCAAACAGATCAGTATGTAACAACTCGAGGGGATTTGAGATGCAATTTCAATTTTAGATTTGTGTGGTTTCTTATGTTGTTTTTCTTTTGCACATGCCATACATTTCTCAACCACAGAAAAGTCTTTTAAAGGTAATCCCCTAACGAGATTGTTTTTAACTAATTTGTTTATAATTTTGAAATTAATGTGGCCCAATCTGCGATGCCATGGAAAAGACTCAGAGGTGGAAGCTTTAGACAGAAGACAGGTGACTGTAGATGATCAATCCTTTGAGTTAATGTCAAGAAGATATGTATCATGCTTCCTTGGAGCCCGCATGAGTACCGTATTATCTGGAATATCAATCTCAGATTTCAAAAAGAGACATTCATTGGACTTGAATAAGACCGGAATGCTTTTATCACAAATTTGAGAGACGCTCAACAAATTGAATGCAAGCTCGGGGAAGTAGTTGACTTTCTCCAAGGTAAGCGAACCATTAGAGACTTCGCTTTGGCCTATCATTTTTCCTCCTTTCTTTTCTCCGGCAAAAGCAACATAACCACCATTGATTATGCGGTAGTTAGTAAATAAATCTTTAAACCCCGTCATATGTCTGGAGCATCCACTATCAACATGCCAAACACTATTTACAAGCTTAGTGGATGACTCCTGCAATAATATCAAGAGATAGTTAACCAGGTGAAATGGGAACCCAAGTTTGAACGACTTTAGGTTTAGCTGAAAGAGATTTCTTACAAAAGAAATTATTAACTAATTTATTCAATCTACTCCCAAATGAATTTCTATTAACATGTCTATGATGTAAGTGAGGACAGTGCTTAACAACATGATCATCTTAACCATATTGAAAACAGTGTGGTTTTAGTCTATATTCATTATGTAATAAAGTAGGAGGTTTATCTATGCATAATTCTTCATCACATTCAGATAATCTTGAATCATCATCACTGTATACCTCATCCATATTAATAGAGCTAACTTTATTTGAAAAAGAATGATTATGTACTGAAGAAAATGAGGGGCTATCTGAGATACATGTGGTACTAGTACCACTAGTACTTGCCCCAGATGAAGATATAATCCTGTCATTAAACACAGAAATTTTAGCAGGGATAAATGATGGAATAGGGTGAGAAAAGAATTTTTCAGATGAGTTAGTTTTTGTTTCCTCGTCACTTTTCATAGTATAATCATTTAAAGAATTATAATCAACATCACGATCCACAGCATTTAAAGAACAAACAAAAACATCACTAGAATAGAACAAAATAGAGTCTTTTACAGCATCACGAGAAACAAAGATTGAATTTAAACTAGAGTTATGATCTAAAATAGAATGCTAAGGTTTAGGTGTACTAAGACTAGAGCATCCAATCCCTCTAGTTGGTCTATAATCATAGTCCTCACGAACATGCATAGGATTCACACCTTCTAAACCTGCAGACAGGCTATTAGTATCTATTTGGATTAAATCATTAGAAGGATGAGGGACCGGCATAGGTGAATAACAGTAAGTACTAGGAGGGGGATAAACCTTAGCATTTGCATAGCCCAAACCTGTTTTAATCCTAGCCCCACGTTGAGATTTACATAAATCATCATGTTTCATTCCCGATATGGTCCATTTATCCAGTTTTGACTGAAGCTTGCTTGTCTCAAACTCAGCTAAAGTAACCCTTTCAGTCAAACTATTAACCTCAACGTTTCTTTCCAAAACAATTCTTTTTAAATGATCGTTTTCTTTTAGGGCCTCATTTAATTTAACAAAATATTTGACTCATTTATTTTAAGCTCCTCGTTTATTCGTTTCAAATCTTTTTCATTATCAATTAATAAACGATTAGCCTTATAAACCCCAAATAATCTAATTTTGCATGCAGATGAACACATATCTTGAATTACCTCATAGGGAAGTCCCATCACCACCTTCTCAGCTGCAAGAGCTTTTTCACATTGACACACCGGAGTACTCAACTTGTTTTCCTCAACAGTGGTATCAACATCAACATCTTTCTTTCCTTGCTCTGTGGTTTGTGTACCTTGCTTCCCACCTTCCTTCTGATTTTCTTCTGTCAAACTCTTCATCTCTTCGAACTCTTTAACCTCTTCACTTCCAACCTTAAACTCCTTGAAAGGATCAAATTCTTCCTCACAGTTCTTTTCCAACTCCACCACCTCAATCTCAGCTACTAACGCTTGATTAACTTCTTCTCTTGTTTCCTCTACTTCAGCGCTCCAATCAAAGTTAGAGATTAATGCAGTTTCTTTCTTGTGGCCCGTCTCCTCTTTACCCCCACTGGCAGCCAATCTTGGAATTCCTGAATTGCTGGGATCAGTAACAATTGGCAATGGACATTCGCGTTTAAAGTGTCCCAATTATTTGCAATTAAAGCATCTTAACTTGGACTTATCAAAACCCAGTTTGGAGTTAGAACTTTGACCTCCAAAATTCTTTCTACCAGTTCGTTCCATAAACCTTCGGGCTCTAAGTGTCAACATGGCCATTTGCCATTGAATATCAGTCTCTTCGAGATCAACGGGATCCACCTGATACATGTCCTCCATTGTCATACCTTTACCTTTCAAATCACCAGCTACTAATGCTTCATAACTCTGAACAAACATCCCAAAAAGAGCCATTGTTTCAGTTGGAACAGAAGTTTCAACAGTTGCTTTCAAGTTCCCTTGCTCTCTTCCCATGTTACCACAACCTCCATTGTAATCCCCTGAAATCATTCCTCCTTGACGAGATACCTACATTGAAGAGCTAGCAGCGGAAGACAGTAATGCAGCATTCTAAGAATAACCGGATGTAGGCATCATAGTCTGATTAAACTCCATCCTTTTCAGATCTAAATCAAAGGACTTCAGCTTGTTAATCACATCCATAAGCTTATAGTCAGCAAAGTTTCTTTCTTGTTTCAGCATTCGCACTTGTAAACTCCACTGAGGTGGAAGGGAGTCTAGGAGCTTATTGAGTTGCTCATGATTACCCAACTGATCATCATACTTCTTTAAAGTACTTGAAACAGACAAAAATCGATTAGTGATGTCAATAAGGTCTTCATTCTTGTGACCTACAAATGAACTCCTTTTGAGCTTGGGCTTTCTTATCTTTCTTGAGATCCTCATTTCCATCATAGAACTCACACAGGGCGTCATAAAGAGATTTTGCATTTTTATGTTCAGCAAATCGATTGTAGATATTGGGTGCAAGGCAAAGTGTCAAGGCTCCGAAAGCTTTCTTGTCTCGATCAATCAACTTTTGATCCTTTTCTATGAATGTAGAAGAGTCCAAGTTTGGAGAGACAGTACCACCAACCGTTATTGTTGGCTGGTGCGGGCCTACGATAATTGGATCCCATTGATTGTGGTCAGTGTAAAAGAAGGCCTTAAGACATCTCTTCCAGTCTTCAAAATTATCCCCGTTAATGAGTCTTGGAGTTCTGTTGGGAGCAACACTCTTTAAGTCAGCAAGAGTGAGAGAAGTTATCTTTGACATAGTAATATCGCAGAGCAAGAAGTAATTTCGCAGAAGCAGTAATTTCGCCGAAACTGTAATTTCGCTGGATAGTTTCGCAGAAGCTGGGCTTGCCGAAAGAAGATTAATTTCGCTGAGGCTAGATTCGCAGAAGCTAGATTTGCAAGAAGAGGACTACTTTCGCTGACAATTTCGGCAGCAATTTCGCTTGCCAGAAGCAGTAAATTGCTTAGTTTCGCTGTGAATTTCGCAGGAAACAAATTTGAACTTTCGTTCAAAATACTTTTGGCAGCAATTTCACTAGTAAGTCAGGCTTAAACAATGGAACTTTCATTAAAAAATATCTAGTTTCGCAAGAAAGTAGTAGTAGTGAAAGTAATAGTTTTGCTGGAAGATGCAGTAGTTTCGCTGGTTGAACACAACAGTTTCGCTGGATGAACCAGAAAACCTTTTAAACCCCCAAAATGATCTGAAATCACCCAAATCTCAATGAATTTGAAATAGAATGATTCACGAAACTTCCCCAAACAATAACAAGCAAGATTCAATCAATTTCCATGACAAAAACACTCTGTTTTGATATAGAAATGAAGAAAAATTGGTATTGAGCAAAAATGACCAAAAACCTCAAACAATCAAGAGCACTAAGGCTCTGATACCATATTGTTGGTCGATTTGATCAGTTTTACATTGCAGAAAATAGTTTGAATCGTTCAATACCAAACACAAACAACTCACACAAAGATTTAATGAACTTAAGAAGACCAAAAAGTATTCAAAGATGATTCAATAAGCAACAATACACAAAGAAATGAAATAAGCTCAATATATTCAATAAACTCCAGCTTACAGTAGCCTCTTGCAACAGAAATATTCGATTAGGGTTTTGCAAGGATGGCCAACAATGAACACAATGAAATCTATATAAAGCAGTCTCAGTTTCGTACACATTTTCGCTGCAAGCGAAACTGTGCTGCTGAGACTGTAGTTTCGCCCGGCCGAAACTGTAGTTTCGCCGGGACAACTATTAGCTAGCTGTGAGCGAAACTGCAGTTTCGCTCACGGTTTCGCTAGACTACAAAAAGTTAAACAAGACATAACAACTTACAAACGAAATCTAACATTAATCTTATTACATGGAAATGAAAACAAATACAAATTTAAGGTGAGTCAAACCTATACATGATCTTCAGCCTATCGATCGATATATCTATCTATCTAAAAAATTAAAATAAACGTGACACAATTGTAAAATTCATTATCCTAATTTTCTCATCTCTCTATATTATTAATAATAATATTCAATACTAATAATATTACTCATACTATTTTTAAATTAAAAAAATATATAACTTAATAAATTAAAAACCTATATTTTTATTAAAAGCACATTTTTTAAAAACAATAGTTTTATAAAATACAGAATACAACGAACTATTTTTTTAATAATTTTTCTTAAAATAAAATATTTAAAAATCACAGTTATTTTATAAAACAAAAGTTTAAGAAAAGTGCATATTTTTTGTTTACTTAAAGTAATTATTTATACGTAATTATAATTATATTTTATCTTTAAGCATGATTTTATAATTTATAATTTTTTATTAATAGTTATTTAATATTTTATTTAGTTAAATGCGTGTAAAACATGAAGACTAACCTAGTTAATTAAGTGAGAAATATATAAAGTTGCTAGGGAATGCATGTATAGGTATTAGGTAAGAATGAAAGGTTGGTGGGCAAAGATAAAAGGCAAAATGATATGAGGCGGTTTTGCCGTGATCTCATAGAGGGGGACTGGGGAGGGTTTAGACTTTAGATGAGGAGAAGAGAGCGAATCGAAGACTGAATCTCTCAACAAACGTCAACTTGGACGGAGTTGACACCTCCTCTATCCTCTCCCAAGCCACCTCCGCCCTCGCCAAACTCATCGGAAAACCCGAACCGGTATACTTATTACCAAATCCCTCTCTCTCTACACACACGACACATATTCAATCTGTTCCCTGTGGTTCTAAGTTATCTGCAACAACTGTAACTCTGTAACCCCTTTCCTGCAACTATCAAATTGGGATTTCTTACGCTTGACCTCTAAATTGAAGAATTTTAAATGCTTATTAAACCCACTGTTTCTTCTCTTGTTAAACTATTCAAGTTTTACACTCTCATCTTTAATGTAGTGAAATATAGAATGTTCTAAGCCCACTTCAATATAAAGAGTGATATGAAGATGCTAGTTTTACTTAGATGTGTAAAACCCAGGCCCGCATTAGTGCCATTAAAGTTGTAAAATTTTGAACAGTTGTAGGAAAGTAAGATTCATACTCTAAGGTTCATATGGGTTCAACTTTTGGTTCAATGTTATATACAATTTAATATGTTAGTTCAATGAAATCTGTTCCTTTTGGTTCACTGTTATTGCTTCTGTTTTGGTTCATTGTTATATACAGTTAAATATGTTAGTTTAATCTGTTTCTTCTTGTTCACTGTGTCTGTTTGTATGCTGGATTGCTTATGATGTTTACTGTTCAATCTGTTCCTTTTATGTAGTTTTGGTCCGTACACTACAATTTTTTCTACTTGATCAAGACTCTTTCTTGTGAACTACTTTTGTGATTCAAATTAGATTTTATTGTATACTGGTCATGGCTTCTCAATCTTATGCTGGACCCTCAGCATAATTTTCCGAGATGGAAGTATAATATCATGGTATTTAAAAGAAGTGTTAATTTGCATTACATGAAATGTTTCAAAATTTTATTTTATTTTAGTGGGCTTTTTTTCTTAGTTCCACGCTTTTACTGCGCTTCTTGCCCAGGCCATAGTACCAACCAATCGCCAAAGCGTGCCTCACGCCTTCGATAGCTATGCTTGCGCCTAGGCCCAATGCGCACCCTTTGTGCCATGAGTGCGCCTTTGACAACTATAAGCAAAACAGAAGCCATTAACAGTGAAGCAAAAGGAACATATTTCATTGAACTAAGATATTTAATTGTATATAACAGTGAACCAAAACAGAAGCAATAACAGTGAACCAAAACTGAACTTCTGTCATTTAATTCCTTGGAAATGAAAGCGCAATTAATGGGCATCGCTTGGTTTTGTCGCCTAGGTCGCTTGGTTTTGTCGCCTAGGCGCTCCTGGCAAGTGCTTTTAATAACTATGATGTGTTGAAACTTGTGGAGCTAACTTGAAACACTTCTTGTCATATATTTTTATTTTTTTTTTATAAATATTATTCTGCTATATTATTTAAACAGTATACTAGTTTTTTGAATAAGTTGTTAAGAGGTTTTATGCATTTTAAATTAGCTTTGGGGTGACTTCTATTTCTACCAATTTACTTTTTGTTGTCTTTTTTTTTTATTTCATCTATTCGAGATAAAACATGGCTCTCACACATAATATAGCAACCCGTTTATATGTAAATGGGCTGAAATCACTGGTATGTGGAAGTATGGCATGCTTAAGTTACTTCATAATCTTTTACGATCTTTTAGCTCGTGGTTTCGTTTTGTGCAGTATGTGATGATTGTGTTGAAGGGTTCTATACCAATTGCTTTTGGTGGTACTGAGCAGCCAGCAGCCTATGGAGAATTAGTGTCAATCGGGGGACTTAACACTGATGTGAACAAAAAGCTGAGTGCTGCTGTTGCAGAAATTCTGGAGACCAATTTGTCTATCCCAAAGTCACGGTTCTTTCTCAAATTCTTTGACACCAAGGCGAGTTAATTTTCAGCATATGGATGTTTAAACATAGGTGTCATTTCATTTTCTCATCTTAATTTTCGTGTGTATTTAGGCCTATCAAAGTCAAGAAAATGCACAGTGTCTTCATGCTTTACACCAGTCCTAGATCTCATGTAAATCACCCTTCACTGTTTTACAATCTATAAAAACATTTAGATGGTTTTCATATACTACTCCTGTCCCAGACAATAAATGTAATGTTTGTTGGAATACATACCTGAGTGTTTTAGCTATAGATGCCGATTTCAACCCATTTAGATGGAAGTAGGTCGAATTGGGTTCTCTAAAAGGCCCAATTTAAAGTTAAAACTTAAAAGTGGGGCGGGTCAAACGAGTTTGAAGTCCCCCAACGTTTTATTCAAATGTTTGCAACCTCTGAATATGTTTATTCATACAAATTATATAGTTTTTATTATCACAGTTAAAATATTAAAGATTTATGGGTTTTGACCTGAGTGTCCATTTTGGGAAAACTTTTTCCTCTATTTGGTTTACATGAGCAATAAATATATTGTTTTCTTGCAAGTCGAAGACTATTTTTTTTATTGATGAGGTTATTGCGTTTGGTAGGGTTCTTTCTTCGGGTGGAATGGCTCCACCTTCTAAGCATCTGAAGATGGATTCATCTATCACTTTATTTTGTGCCACTAGCATATTAGGTCGACCTTTCCAATACTATTGTTACCTACTGAGTTGGTTCACCGCGTCAACTTGCTATCATCAACTGTTGAAATCCCAACTTCCAAATTAATAAAAGTTTGTGGCTGCAGTGGTGTTGTTTTGTAATTTATACTTTCTTAAGAATTATTATTGGTGTTATGAAATATATTATACTTGTTTATCAATCGGTGCACCACACGAGTTGAATGAAAATGTTAAATTAATTGTTAGCAATCAGTATTTACAAAATATAAAATAAACTTCTCATACATTATAATTAAAATTACGTAAAATTAATTACCTTAAATAATAAAAAATAACAATATTTTTAAAAAAAATTTCTTGAAAAACTTATGTTTTAATTTTTATTCAAACAATATCATTTTTTGGAAAAAAGTTTTTTTTATTAAAATATTTTAATATTTCATAATTTAAAAAAAAAAATTATATTTCCTTTGAAATTTAAAAAATTATACTTCCGAAATATGTTTCCTTTGACTAGAAAAATGTTTAACAATTATTTATTTTTAAAACGGATTAAATATTACTTTATTTCTTTTAAAGACAAGGTTATGTTAATATCACCCTTATGTATTAAATATTAATTTATTTCTTTTAATTGAAAATTCATAGATACTTTAAATTTATTTTTAAATCTATCTTGTAGCGAATATACACCAATCTAATGGTTTTACACTTTCACCACTAGATTTAATCTTTCACTCATTTGATATTAAATTTATTAGTTATTTAAGTAACAACTATTAAGTCATGGAACGTGTAAGGATTACATTTAGAAGCTGATATAACCAAAGAACTCTTAACATGCACATGTGAAGTACAAGTAAGTTACTTTGAAAGATTTGATACAACTCAATAAATTACACTAAGTATCAAATCTTCTGAAAACAAAATACCAAATCTTCCGAAGACAAAGATAAAGTCTTCCGAATCTTTAAATACAAAGTCTTCCGAAGCCAAAAGGCTGATTTTTTTTAAGACAGAGAAGACATGCTTTTTCTGGATCATATTTTTGACAAAAACTGAACAACTTTTCACTGACACCTTGAAGACTCATCAACTTATATGAATTAATAAAAAACTCATAATTTTGTCAAACTATAGATTAAGGTCTTGATTCTTGTAATACCCAACTTCAAGAATAAAGATGTTATAAATAATTATTGGAGGACCATTTCTTCCATGCTGATAGAAGTAAACTACAGCACATCAGATATAGAGTTAACACCTCTCAACCCTAGTATTACACATGTTAACTCTATAAAATTCCAGCTGTGATCAATCTTTCCTACAAAATATATCATCAACAACTCCAATCAACACCTGAAAGCTTTGAAAAATTCTCTCAAACATCACCTTTAATCTGAACTAAAAACTATTGGGGAAGAAATTAAAGATTTGAGTGATGTGGGATTAGTGTTGATAAAAAATATGAAGAAAAAAGAAGCTACCAGTTGAAACTTCTTTAAGTTAAACTCTCTGATCTGAGTTAGTCAATCCGCTTCACATGCACCATGATGGTTCTTCTCTGCTGATTAATTCCTTGCAAGGATTACCAATAGATGTTGAAAAATGGATAATTAGTGTTTATTAGAGAACATCATGGCTGCAAATCACATATTTGTGGTGTTTATTGCTGAATCAAAATAACTCAGATAAGATATTCAAAGGTTTCCAATCATCTTTAAGTTAACATCATAGTTTGGTAAGAGATTTAAGACAAAGCTCAAGAATTCTGTGATATGTATGATTCAAGATAAATTAGAACTCAAATAGGAGAACTTGTGAATTTGCAGGTTAAATCAAAGAGGAAGTGAACACTAGATATTTTCAAGTAATTTCACCGGTAAGTATTTAACCTAATAATGGTTGTTTAAGAAATTTAAAGATAATATAGAAGATATAAGTTTAAAATATATGAATAATGAATTTTAGGTTGAAATATAAAAAAAAGCCCAACATTTTTCAAAATTGTCATTTTTTTAAGTAAACATGATTTAGAGGAATTATATTTTTAAGTTGGACATTAATATATAAGGATTTCCAGGTGAAATTGTATCTAAGACAAATAATACATTAAAGTCTTTGTAAATGTAAACCAGTGCTAGGATCTAAGGCATACAAGTGTTATATGCGGTATCGGTATACATTAAGGATAAACGGTGGTTTTCGTAACTTAAACGTCGAGCAAAGGTGAATCATGTTAACATTTTTAAATCTGTGATACATGCTTGCAAATAAAGTGTAATTGTTTGAAATGCATTAGAAGTGTTGATTGAAGTAAAGTTTGCAGTGCAAAAATCATATAAATACTCGGAACATATAAACGTGTAATCGGTATTGTTTATATGTGTGTCAGGGCGCTAAACTTCAGATTTATACTTGTGTGCATATAGAAGCTGGATAAAAATCTCGCATTAATAGCTTGATAGAGTTGTGATGATTTATATGCATGTACTTTTACATTTCAAAATATGTTTAAATCTGCTTTGATAAAATTATATGTTACATGAACTCACCGACATAAGCGACGTCCCTTTTAAGCATGTATTACAAGTGAACATTAGAGATAAATTTCTAGAACAAGAGAGATAGAAATGACCAGAAAACTAATCAACTAAAGAATGTTGTACTAGTAGTTTAATCATGCTTTTGTTAACTTAAGTTGTTTTCTTTACAAGTATGGTAATGTATTAGTCACATGTAAGAATCTTTTGATCCTGTGAAAAATATATATAGTTTCAGCTGTAAATTTGGTATTAATCGGTCACATTAGTCCTATGAAAAGTGGGGTGTGACAAGTCTGTAACTTTCTACTTTTGTACTTTTATCCTTTTTGTATTAGATAAGGATGTTTACTATGACATATCATAGTCACTAGTAAAAAGGCAATCAACCTTTTAATTTTACATTGATCTTGTTGTCTAGATTAGTGTTTCCACCTAGCCTTTAAAATATAACTGACTGTATGATGTAGTATAAAGTGTCTCAAGTACTTATCATTTCACTTTAAGCTTTGTAACACTTTGTATGAACTGAGAGCAATATACATCATTTTTGAAAACCATATTATTGTGTTCTTGCTCTTATTCTGTTCTTTATTTGTGTTCTTTATTTCACTTTAAGCCGGTTCCCTATTTGATCTGTTAAGTGTTCTAACTCTCCTAACACTGTGAAACTGTTACATTGACCCCTTCACCGGTCTTGCAATTGGCATCGGAGCTTTTCAGGATCTTGATTGTAAGATCTCACCATCTTAGATCTTTTTAGTTTCACAAAAGACTTACCAGCTCAAATGGTAGCTCTCACAATGGCTGATATGGAAATCGATACCATGATAAAGTCTCTACTAATCACTACTAACGACTTTGATACTTGGTGCCAACGTATGGAAGGCTTAATCAAGTCTCAAGACAACAGGATGTGGAGATCTGTTGTTGAAGGACCTCACATCGCAAGCACCTTTTCAGCCACTACTGGAGGTGGGGTTATTTCAAAGGAAATGGCTGACTATTCTGAGAAAGATTGAAAGAAAATTGATGTATATCAGAAAGTCATGACCGCTCTCCAAACTTCTCTTCCAAACTCTATATACAAAGGCTTTAAGAAGTACAAAACTATTAAGCAACTCTTGGATGCACTGAAGCTCATGTATGAGTGGTCTGAGCAAGCCAAAGAAAATAAGAAAGATCTTATAAAGAAGTAGTTTTAGAACTTTGCCAGCAAGAAATTATGACTCAACAATACTTTAGGTATGTTGAGATTGTAGATACTCTCATGGATATTGCGGTTAAGCTTGAGAATAGGGACATTATGAGTAAGTTCATGTTCTCTCTTCCCAGATAATGGAGTCACTACTATGTGGTGACTAAGAGAACTGAAAACCTCTCCACCCTTACTCTCACAGAGCTGTATGGTATCCTTAGTGGCTACCAGATGGAGATAAACATGCAAAATCCATCAAGCAGCTCTTCTAGCAATCAACAGAGTTCAGCCCTCCATGTGGTTGAAAGGGATAGTAGAGAACCACATCATCATCTTATCTGCTACCCTGATAACTCACAAAGGGTCCTTTAATTACCTTCCCTGAGACACCAAGGGAGAGTTACATCTAAAGAAGCCCATTCGTAGAGACAAGCTCTTCTCAAGCCTTTGTGTATACTGATTAAAGTTGTGGCAACTTTCTCTTCACTCTTGAAAACTTGGATTGTATCCATCCAGATGACTTAGAGTATATGGAGATAGTCTAACAAATACAAGAGAACCAAAATACTTTTCTTCAGAAGTCTTTGTCTTAAAGATTCCGAAGACTTCACTTTTGGATTCGAAAGAATTTGGTGTTTGGCTTCGAAAGATTTAACACTTAGTGATTTTCTTCGTGCATTGTCAAATCTTCTAAAATAATTTTCTTGTACTTCAGAATGCATGTTGAGGGATTTTTTATTAGCATCAGCCTCTGAGATTACTCTTACATAATTTTTATATACATAATTTATAATTTAAACTCTAGTCTATGTAGTATACACTAATAAATTCATATGCTATATATAGATAAATAAATAATAATTGATTAAAATTAAATATCAATGTGGGGTATAGTAACTATAGGATCGGGTAAGGGTGATCAATGCAATTAGTTTTACAATAAGGAGAGACTTACAACACTAAACAGATCAAATAGAGAACCGGGTTTAGTTTGATAATACTATGAACACAAGTAAGTATGAGACAGAACAAGAACAAGAACAAGATAAGTTTGAGAATGATGTATATTACTCTCAAGTTCTATTACAAGTGTTACAAAGCATAAAGATAAATACAAGATGCAGGATCGATATTGGTCACTTAACACAAGTATTCTCTCTTGAACTCAAAGATTTACACTCAAATGATGATGATGCAGAATCCTTTAAGAGTTGATAATAATATACTAAGTAAATAACATATAAGAAATGGTTTTCAAGATACTTCTATATATTACTTCTCAACTCAAGGTGTACAAGACTCTTACAAGCATACTACTAAGTTTTACAATGAGAACTACATATACTACTATCTACAGCCAGTTATACAAAAGATTACTAGCTGGAAACTTACTACTAAACAAATACTATATTGTTGGGAGTAAGGTATCTAGAATAAAATACTATCCTAGATTAGATAGTCATGACATGTCCATGACTTACCTTTTTGCTAACTAAACATGGTAACTGTACTAACTGATAAAGAATGAACAGTGGAATAAAGTATGGTCAACTACATAGGCATGTGAAAGCACTATGCAGTATATCAGAGATTGCAACATCTTGTCAGAAGGGCCATACTTATATCCACTGGTTCATAGTAGGTTCTTCCGAAGGTAAACTGGCTTCAGAAGAACAAGTTCTTCCAAAGCCACTTATACTTCGGAAGAGTTTACTTCTTCCAAGACTTATGCTAATCTTCAAGACTTTATGCTTCGGAAGTCATTGTCTTGAAATCTTCTAATTGTTGATATTCGGAAGAGAGATGACTATGTCTTCGGAAGACATGATTTCTCTTCGGAAGTTCTTTTGACTTTAATCTTCGAAAGTGCAGCTTTTGCCTTCGGAAGTCTTTCACAGTTGCACCAAAAATGTTTTAGGTGTTGTTTTGATTGCACCAGCCTTACTTGATCCAACAAACTCCCCCTAGGCTGATGCTACCAAAATATCACCGTCTTCTGCTGATCAAACCTTTCAGCACCTGAGAAAGTAAATATCTATCTCTCTTTGTTCTTTTTAGAGGTGGTGCTGAGATGTTGGTACAAGTCCTTTGTTGATAACAGATCCAGTTTGTTACTTTGGATAACATGTACCCTTTGCTGTGGCCTTCAGAAGGGAGTTAGTTGATGGGAGTTATAGTCATACTCCCATCTAACTATAGGTTCCAAGTCAGAGCCTTCAACCATTTATAGGAAAGTCTTCCCCTTGATTGATCCTTCCTGGTCTACCTACTCTCTTTGTTTCAACTCTTCTTCTTCTCATGCAGTCAACTCAGCAAGGTGAAGGCCGCTCAGATGATTTTGAGTTTGAGCAGCAGTCTGAGAGTCGGAGGGGTTGGAGAATGGCTTCTCTGCTAACTCAGAAATATCAAGTCTGCTTGAGTGAAGCAGAGATGGACTGTTAAGTCTGTTGACTTCGCCATTCTCTCTTTCCATAACAAAGTTGGGAGAAGAGTCTTCAAACCTCCATTGCACAATTCTCTTCCTAGGAATGAGGGGTTGATTTGGGAGCTTTTTCCCCTTCCTGTTGTCTAAGAGAATTACCAGTCTTCTTCTTAGCTTCTTCTCTTTTTCATTGAGTGAATCGAAGTTAGTTGCCAAGAGCTGAAGTGCCTGGTCCATAGTTTCCTTAGGCAACTCAAGAAATGCTTCTCTTGTGAGAGAACTGGAAGAGGCATCAACGAATGTTAATTTAATGGAATCCTCTTCATAGGAGATTTCCCTCAGAGTAGTACATTTATGAGTCTTTTCTTGATTTCCTTGAATTCCTCCAAGGTTAGAGGTTTACTTGACTCAGAGGGTGGCTTGGGTGATGAGTGGGTGGTTGATTGTTGGGTAAAAGAGGGTTGAGTTCTGGGGAGTGTTTTGGGTTTTCATTTTGGGTGGCGGAGGTGGTTGTTGTGAAGCAATAGGTGAGGATGAGGGTATGGCTAGTGGTGTAGGTTTAGGGGTGTATGGTTTAATGGTTGGTTCAGTTTTTATCGGGAAGGGAAAGGGTGTTGGCTCTGGTTTAGGTTGGGGTTGAAGTTGAGGTGCAGGTTTGGGTGTTATCCTCTGAGAACTTGGGTAAACCTCCTTCATTCTTCCTGAGCGAATGTCAACTTTTATGTCACTGATATGTCGTTGCCGGGTCTTTTTAGTCATATGGCCAACTTGTCTGCCAGAGAAGCCATGGGCTCTAAGATATGCTTTCATCCATGCTTTGTCTCCCATCTTCTTGGCCGTTACAAGTTGTGCTTTTTCTTCCTTCTTCTTCTTTTCCCTTACCTTTTCCCTGGTTGCCTTTTTCCTTTCCTTATCCATTTGATCTTGTCCTTTATGGAAAAGCCACAAGATCGGGTCATTGTTATGGGGATTCAATTCTTCAAGAGAATATCCCCTAGAGTACAAGAAGGCAATCCTCTCTTTCCTCAACTATTGCTCTTTCTTTCTTTCTTTTCTTCTCCTCTTCCAAGGCCAACCTTGCTGCTTCTTCTTGTTCCTTCTATAGTAGGGTTGCCTTTTCTAATTCCACTAACTTCTCCAAAGGAAAGAGAAGCACCTCTTCACTAACTACTCCTAGATTGATAAGTTTGTCAATCACTTCCACTCTTTTCTTATTGTTGATAGCCTCCTGGTCTGCTGTAGCTGTTTTGCTACTTGCAGCTAGTAGCTTCCTAGTAGTGAGTCTACCTTTTGTCTTAAGCTTTTCCATCCTTTCCTCCTCTAACAGTTCTTCCGTAGTCATCTTCCTCTTACTTTTGACGTCTTCAGAAGCTTAAGCTTTTGGAGATTCTAGTTCAGAGGATTCAGGTTGGTGAGTGGGAAATTGAGCTAGTGGTGATGAAGGTGCTTGAAAGAGATGGGTTTTAAGAAAGTCTTCACTATTTATCTCAGAGGCTAACTCAAGAATAGTCTCTGTGATAATAAGGTCATCAGATAAAGATGATAACCCAATAATGCCTTTCGTAGCTTGAATCTTTGCTTCGGAAGATTGGATCATTGCTGCGGAAGATAGATGTTCTATACTACCTGTCCCAACTGATTTAGTTGCTGCGCCATCAGTCCATATATGCCCTCAAAATCAATTTCAGGTTCAATGTGGACCTTAGGTTGACCAACTCCTTCCTCAGTGGTAGGTGGTGCATTCAACCTTTGAAGCTCTTCAGCTCCAAAGTATGCCACAATAACATCTGGTGAAGGTTGTTCAAGTAAGGAACTCATTAGGAACTTAGTTAAGAATCTGTTAAGATCCATGAGCATCTTTGGGTCCACTTGAAGAATGTTAGGAGGTGGCTCAGGGAAAACACTTGGTTGTTGAGTAAGATATCTTGAAGAAAGTGTTGAAAGAGCCAAGCTTTGCTCCACATGTATTTCGCCCTGAATATTCTCCCCCTTTTTAGTAGCATTATCTTGAGAGCTTGATGAGCTAAATGAAGAAGTCACAGAGACTTGAACTGGTACATGCCTGACAGATCTCTCCATCTATGTCTTAGCTAGTTGAGCTTTGAGATATTCAATCTGAAGTTACTGAGTAGCAGACCTATTCTCTAAAGTCTTAACCCTTGATTCAAGGTTTTAGACTTTAGAAAGTAGGTGTCTTATGATGAGTTGCATACTTCCCTCATCTTCTTTAGAAGAATCACAGGGAGATGAGATAACATACCATGTATCTTCATCTTCACCACCGGATATGGTTTCTTAGCACCCTGGTTTCCTCTACGAGGTGATGTCTCTTTCAGAGTCATCAACAGGCAGAGTTGTCACAGATTCAGTCTTAGAGATGTTACCACTGTCCTGAGAGTCTAATGAGACACTCTCAGTAGTGGCAGCTAAATCTACATGAGTCCCCTCCACATTAGTGGGACTCACCTTAGTTTGGCTTTTCTGATGAGGGCTAGAAGTCAGAGGTTTCTCTAGGCTTAGTTGATCTTTAGATGGGTGTTGTAGATCAACATCATGGCCTTGGAGGAACATGAAATCTTCATCAGTACTGGTAAGTAAGTCAGTAAAGGATATGAAGGTTATGCCTAATGACCCGAGACCTTGATCAATGTCTAGAGGCATAGAGCCTATGATTTGGCTGTCCCTTTTTGGTTGCTCAGGGGAGTATAGTGACTCACCCTGAGGCTTTCAGTTTGGGTTTGGGGTTCATGGGATTGAGATTGAGGAGACTTGATACCCATATTGAGGTCAAAGGAGGAGGATGGTTGGACCTCAGACTGAGTGGGAGCCCATTTTTCCATTCTAGTATTTTTGTTTTGAAAAGGGGGAACTTGTTCAATCAGAGTAGATTGAACAAGGGTTCCCTTGGTACGTCTCTGATAAGTATACCTGATGGGATGGGTAGGAAGAATTGGCAACGCAGTGGTTGTGTCTGGTGTGGGTTCATCACCTGTGGGGTTTACAGGGATGTCACCAGGAGCCATTTACTCAATCATACCTGGAAGAAGTGCAGTATGTCTTCCAGTGAAGTTGGTGGACACCTTCTTCATAATCTTGAAGATGCCTGACCTCATGTGAGGGACAAGAAGAGTAGCTTCACAGATGAGCTTGTCTTGATCCAGCTCACAGTTGATTATATGCTGAATAAACCCGGGATACTTGTAGAATGTCTCCTTTTGAAGGTTTCCTCTGATGTTGTTCAACACAAATCTTGAATAGTTGAACCGGAGGCCCTTTACCAACCCATGAACTAGGCATCCTAAATCATAGGAAATCTGATCCCAACCCCCTGATTTGTTGGATAGACAGTGAAGAACTATGTGAAACGGGAATTTCCAGTGGTAGAAAAAGTTGAATTTGTAGACGGTTGACCTGCTTACATCACCTCCATATCTCATTTGGGCATATGTGTCCTCCAAATTAGTTTTAGGGAATTTAGTAGGAGAGCCTTCATCATGAAGCTCTAATTGCTCCCTGATTGTTTGTTCAGATATGATTATTTCTTGTCCACAGATCTTTGACCTAATAACCCTAACTTCGTTCAAGGTGTCAATTTGACCATTTGCGCAAAATTCGGCCATATGGTTGGAGTAAACAGTGGGGTTAACAGTGAGGGCTGTGTAGTAGGTGGACTGGGTCAAGAACTAAATGATTTCAGAGAAGTCGACATCCTTTGAAGAATCAAGGAATGCGACTTGGTTGTGCTGGGGATTCATTGTGGAAAAAATCTAGGAAGGGTAAGGTAAACCGGGAGAGTGAGAGTGAAGATGAAGAAACACTTAGGGCTTGTGAATGGGTAAAAAGATTTAATGAAAGAAGTCGGAATTATTTATATGGGGTAAAATGGTGGATGGGTAAGGTGAAATGACAGTTTGGGGTATGATTTGATAGGAGTGGTAAGGATAAGACATTTAAATATTCCGACATTATTAAGAAAATCTTTACCTTTTTACAGAGTGCGGCTCAAAGATTTACGTTACATAGTAAAGTTTTCTTCCGAAAGTATGAATCTTCTGAGTGTAATGTCTTCCGAAGCGAAACTTAATTCTGAAGGTATGATAATCTTACTTCTGAGAGTAAGAAGGCTTTCCGAATGAAAAGTTTTATCACTTCGGAAATGGATTTGACAACGGTTTAAATGTTCTTCCAAGGGTTAAAACTTTTCCGAAGATAATACAAGTTGAGAAAAGTTTCATTCGGAAGATAAATACAGACATACTCCGAGGGTAAGTTTCTCTTCGGAAGAACTCATACTTAGCAAATTTAGAAGAAATACCTTTTCTAACAAGGCTTAGATTTATGACATAGACAAAACACATATTAAAAGTTTTTTCATAGGAGATAAGTTAGTTAATGTTTATAATCCCAATAGCTATAATCAGATATTTAAATCTTTGTTCATCAAATGCTTTTATGAACAAATCAACATATTGTTCATTTGAGTCAACTTTGACTAGCTTGATCAGATTTTTCTCATGAATATCTCTAATAAAATGGTACATGATGTTAATGTGCTTTGTCTTTGAGTGCGTGACAGAATTTTCTATAATAGAAATGGCACTCTTGTTGTCAATATGAATAGGAGTATCCATGAAATTTAAGCCATAATCCAACATGTGGTTTTGAATCCACAACAGGTGAGCACAACAACTAGCAGCAACAATGTGTTCAGCTTCAGCAGCTGATATTGAAACACAAGATTGTTTCTTGCATTGCCAAGAGATAATCCTTCCACCAAGAAATTGACATCCTCCTGATGTTGATTTCTTGTTGATGTTGCAGCCACCATAGTCACTATCAGTATAGGCGTACAGATTAAAATCTTGATTCCTAGGATACTAAAGACCCAGCTTGGGAGCTCCTTTAAGGTATCGGAGGATTCTCTTGGCAGCAACTAGATGAGACATCTTTGGGGTAGCCTGATATCTTGCACAAATGCACGTTGCAAACATAATATCAAGTCTACTTGCTATGAGATACATCAGAGATCCAATAATTACCCTATACTGATGTTGATAAGTATCCTCCCCCTCGTAGTCAGGACAAAGATTGTGATTTCTGGGTGTAGGTGTCTTTGCTGACTTATAATCCTTCATTTCAAATCTTTCTAAAATGTCAGTAACATATTTAGATTGATTGATGAAGAACCCATCTTTCCTCTGCTTCACCTGAATTCTAAGAAAAAAGTCCATTTTTCCCATGGAACTCATCTCAAACTTCTTCTTCATAATGCTTTTAAAGTCTTAACACATTTGGATATTTGAAGAACCAAACATGATATCATCAACATAGACTTGTACTAGCAAAATGTCTTTTCCAATATTCCTTATGAATAATGTCTTATCAATGGTACCTCTGGTGTAATCATTCTTCAGGAGAAACTGAGACAAAGTCTCATACCACAACCTAGGTGCTTGGGGTAACCCATAAAGAGCTTTATCCAATTTGCACACGTAGTTAGGATGTTGTGGGTCTTCAAATACTGGAGGTTGGCACACATAGACTTCTCTATCTATATCCCTATATAGAAAAGCACACTTGATATCAAGCTGATAAACTATAAAGTTTTTGGATGGGACATAAGCAAGAAAGATCCTTACTACCTCAAGTCTTGCAATAGGTGCAAAGACATCAGTGTAATCAATTCCTTCTTCTTGAGTGTATCCTTTGACTACCAGTCTTGCCTTGTTCTTGATAATCAAGCCTCTATCATCCTTTTTGTTTCTGAATACCCACTTTGTGCCAATGGGTACTTGACCTGATGGTAGTGGACATAGGTTTCAAACCTTTTGTGTTTTGAATTGAAGCAATTCCTTTTGCTTTGATTCAACCTAACTACTATCCTTCAAAGCTTCTTCGACCTTCTTAGGTTCCATCTGTGACAAAAAGCATGAGTACAAACAGACATTCCCATTATTAGTTTGTCTTTTAGTTCTCACACCTTCTGAGACATCTCCAATGATATTTTCAGCTGGATGAGTGTTGTGAATCCTGAGTTGGAATCACATCTAATTGCATAGGTAGATCCAAGTTTGAAAGATTCTACTCAGGATTGTGAACATTAACTCCACCTGATGTTTCACATTCATTTAATGAGGACTGATTGAATGAATGAGTGACATCATCAATGTTGTTTTGTTGCGAAGTAGTATTAACAGTTGCCTATTCCTCCAGATTACTGTCTTCATCAGCTTGGTGTTGAGAGATTGAGTTATCACTTGATGAGTTTTGAGGCTTACTTTGTTCACAACTGGTAGAAGTCGGAATCCTTTGAAGAATCAAGGAGCGCGACTTGGTGGTGCTGGGGATTCAGTGCCATTGTGGAAAAAATTTGGGAAGGGTAAGGTAAACCGGGAGACTGAGAGTGAAGATGAAGAAACACTTAGGCCTTGTAAATGGGTAAAGAGATTAAGGAAAGAAGTCGGAAGTATTTAAATGGGGTAAACTGGTGGATGGGTAAGGTGAAATGACAGTTTGGGGTATGATTTGATAGCAGTGGTAAGGATAAGACATTTAAATATTCCGACATTATTAAGAAAATCTTTACCTTTTTACAGAGTGCGGCTCAAAGATTTACGTTACATAGTAAAGTTTTCTTCCGAAAGTATGAATCTTCTGAGTGTAATGTCTTCCGAAGCGAAACTTAATTCTGAAGGTAAGATAATCTTACTTCTGAGAGTAAGAAGGCTTTTCGAATGAAAAGTTTTATCACTTCGGAAGTGGATTTGACAATGGTTTAAATGTTCTTCCAAGGGTTAAAACTTTTCGAAGATAATACAAGTTGAGAAAAGTTTCATTCGGAATATAAATACAGACATACTCCGAGGGAAAGGTTCTCTTCGGAAGAACTCATACTTAGCAAATTTAGAAGAAATACCTTTTCTAACAAGGCTTAGATTTATGACATATACAAAACACATATTAAAAGTTTTTTCATAGGAGATAAGTTAGTTAATGTTTATAATCCCAATAGCTATAATCAGATATTTAAATCTTTGTTCATCAAATGCTTTTATGAACAAATCAACATATTGTTCATTTGAGTCAACTTTTGAAAGGATCTCAGCCTTTAGTTTGATCAATTAGGTTTGTATTCGCAACGGATTTAGCACAAGAATTAAGCAAATTATACTAAGAACACAAGAGATATATCAATGTAACAGTAGGTTATAGAGAAAGAGAGGAATTCTGCAAAAAGGTGTTTTCTATTAGATCACATGCTTCGGCAAGGATTACAATTAAGTCATCTTCCTTTTATAGGAAGAATGACGTCAGCTAATGTCACTTGATAGTGACATCAAACCGTTATTTTAACAAACTACTGAAACTACCATAACTACTGAAGATGTCAAACAGCTGACATCTCCTTACAAAATGTTAAGTGTTAAACTTATTACAACAGCTGAAAAGAAGCTACTGAAAACTACAACGAATGAAGAACATACTCTTCAGTCATTTTACAAACTACTGAAATAGAAAATACAACTACTGATAAGAAAAAGCTGAAAGGTAAACCATCACAACAACTGAAGAATACTTTTTCAGCTGTTGTGACAAACTCTGAAGCTTCAGCACTTGTCTTCAGACTTTAACTTCAGATGTTTCATCAGCTGATGACTTCAGTAGTTGTCATCAGCTGATGTCTTCAGTCTTTGTCTTCAGTCTTTGTACTTCAGCTGTTGATCTTCAGTACTTTAGTCTTCAGCTGATAGTCTTCAGTACTTGAGTCTTCAGCACTTGAGTCTTCAGTACTTAAGTCTTCAGTACTTGTGTCTTCAGCTGATGTTCTTCAGTACTTTGATCTTCAGCTGTTGAGGTCTTCAGACTTTGTCAAACAGCTGATGATGCTTTCAGCAGTTGTTGTGATGTCTTGTGGGACTTAAAGGTTTTTCTGATCTGGCTCATTGGTTCTTTTGGTCCAACAAACTCCCCCTGAACAAATGCAGCCAAAACCTCTAAGCTTATTGTTGGTCCCACTTATTGTGGCAGAATGATTGGTTTATTTCCTTCTGGATCAGCTCAGAAGTTGACCTATATAAGCACTGGCCAGGGAAGAGGTCTCAAGGATCTGATTGGCATAGTATGGATGGGAACTCTGTTTTGGGGAACTGGACACAGAGTTGTTGTCCCATCCATGAGACCTACTTCCCAACTATGAGCCTGTAGGATTCTCTGGTGTAGGCTTCTAAAAACATTACTTGTTCCTCCATGGTAAGAACCTCTGCCTCACCCTCAAATAATCCTTCAGGCCCATAGAGCTCTGAGACGAATTTGGCCTGTTTACCATTTTTGAGCTCCACAGTTGTTATAGCCCTATAGGCGAACTCATCAGGGTGATTACCCTCTAAGAACAACTGGAGGTCATTTTTCCTAAGATTCTCAAGCCTCTTGTAGACTAACCCCTTTTTAATCACCCTATCCTCCAACATGTTTTGTGGTGACAGGTTAGCCTGATAGGCCTTCTTGAAATCTTCAATGATCTCGCAGGGTGATACTACAATGGCCAAAGAGATCACTTCATCTACAATCTTTTTTACTTGGCCATTGTATCTCAGTGGAATGTCTTTCTTAATGATCCTGTGAGACACCCTGGGATCAGGCCAAATTCTCACATTGTCCTTTTGATATTGAAATGTATGCCTTAAAGTGAATAATCTCAGAGCTTGTTTCCTCATATTAATGATTGATGAGGAGGCAGCATAAGCTTTATCTACTCTGTTCAACAGCTCATCATCATGTAGCTTATACTGCTGTTCTTCTTCAATTTTAACCTTCACAGCTTCCATCTGTGAGGTAGGAGTGATGGGTAAAGATTTGGCTTTAGGCAAAGATAGAACTGCAGAGAGAGGCAGCCTATCTTCTTCCTCATCATCCTCTTCTTCTTCTTCTAGCCTCAGCACCCTTCTCTTCCTCTTCAAGGGTGCATCATCGGCTATGGGTTTGATGGTGAAGGGGTTGGTTTTGTGGGTGGTGGTTTGGTTTTCGGTGTGGGAAATTGGGCAGGCTAAGCTAGTAATTTAGATGTGAGAGAAGATTTGGTTTGTTTGGCTAACTCAGTCCTGTTCCCAGCACTGGCTTCACTAAGGGCTTCTATGATCAGTCCTTTAGTGAATACCTCAGACGAACAGATCTTGGTGGCTATTGCCAAGATGCTGTCCCTGGGCCATGATCTGATCTCCAGGACTAATCTCCCTAGATACTTCGAAATGAATCTTGTCATAGCCTCAAGTCTCTCTTTTTCCTCTTGGCTATAAGAAAACCATCGGTATTCTATCTCTTTCACCTCCAACTTCCTTATCTCTTGATCTAGCTCAGCAGTGTCTCTGTCAAAGCCTTGCCTGAACAGCTAATCAATGATGTTATCCATTGGCCTGCTATGTTCAGTATCAGCCTCCTTGACAAGGACAGCTAGATCTTTCTCCTTCACTCCCTTCTTCTTCTTGTACGTGACATGAAAGTCTTTTTGACTTTCAGTCACTTTTTCTAATTCAACACTCTCCTTCTCCTTCCCCCTCTCAGTCTCCACCACCAACTCCCTCTCATATACTACCTCATCCTTAACTTCTTTCTCTTTCTCTTAGCTTTCACTGAAGTCTCCCCCTTTTTTGTTGCATTGGTTGCAAGGGGTTGACTGTCAGAAAGCTTCTTTATCACAACAGCTTTCACCAAAGGCTGTATAGTAAAGGGAAGCCTCTCATCAAGGGTTTTGATCACAATATCTGTGATAATGGGTGTGATGAGAGGCAAGGAATTTTGAAAGATAGCAGCTAATTGCTCAAGGGGGTTCTATCCCTGAGAACTAGTGCCAGAAGCAAGGGCAGGTGGCTGAGTTTGTGGGAGTGGCTGAGTGTTTGTGAGACCTTCAGGTGAAGGTGCCATCTGTGGGTATATGGTGGCAGATGGACTTTGTTCTTGAGTCATTTTAGCGAGTAGCTCTTTGAGTCTACTCACCTCATCCTCAAGAATAGTGTTTTGAGCTACTACATCATAGAAAAAGCTCAGGTCATCATCAGTTGTAATTGAATCACCTGACCTCCTGATTAAATCAGGATGTACATGTTCTGAGTATGGCTCAGTGATCACATGTGCCCCTTGTTCTTGGTACTAGGGACTTCCTGCCTCCGGATTGGATCCATCATCGGCAGTTGCCTCTGGTGAGGACTTAGCTATGTTACCAGCTTCTTCCTGTTCATGTGCTGATACAGGGGAAGTGGCAGCCTCACCAGATTGTCCTATCTCCTTTGCCACACTTGGAGATGAGACATATGATTCCCTGTGTTGTGGGCTCCCATCAACACTTGTATCCACCCTCTCTGTGGTTGGAGTTTTCCCAGTTGTGATTGATTCCTGGGGAGAGGGTGGAGTGTTAAGATGAGTCAACACTTCTGCAATTATGAATGTAGGGCTTTGAGGGGCGGTTACAGTGGGAGATGGGGTAGAAGCAGTATGCACATGGGGAGATGTGTGCTTTTCAATGGCAACCTCCTCAAGTGAGAAAGGTTCCAGATGTGTGGCAGCCCCGGAAATGGTTGCATCAGGCTCTTGTAGAGAGAATGCCTGTGCGGTTGTGGTTGGTGGAGTCGTGGTAATTGCTGGGAGTATCGTGCCAGCAATTACTTCCTGCCTTTGTTGTGCAGGGGCATCCTCAGGGGGCTCATCTCCCTGAGTAGCCTTTTTGGGTTTCTTTTGTTTGGGTTTGGTGGGGACTTTGAATTTTGAGGTGGAGGCTGTGGGTTCCAGCTGCGTGGGTTTTCGTAGCTTGGCAGCCTTTTTTAACGTTTGGTCAGTGTTGTGTCTGGAGTATACCTCAGGCAATACAACCATGGTAGGGACTCCAAGGCTAACAAGTCCCTCAACATGTAGCTGGTTCTCTATTATGGCCATTATAAACCGTAACGGTTAGCAAAAGGTTTTGTGGCCATATCCTTAAGTTCCAAAAAAATTATTTCAGAAAAATTTAAGTTTTGTTTCTCAAGGATAGAGAATAATACCTGCTGCTACCTTGATGACATTTGGTCCCATGAGGAGGTCTTTGGGGCTAAGCAAACATTCACCATGTGGAATATAAGGCGTTCGGCATCATGGAAATGTTTCTTGAGCAGGGTAGAGGCATGAAGGTCACCATGATAGCCATGGTGTGCAAATGAAAGATCAGTGGTGCCTTTTGGATATTCGGTTGGGAAGGTGGCATCATCCAATTTTAGGGTTTGGCGGATGATTGCCGGATTGATAACCACCTTTTGGTTATTGACGAACGACTGGAGAGAGACCTCGGCGTCGTTCTCTCCCATAAGGGTGACGTTCGTCCAGAACTGCGTAAGGGAATTGGCATATATTGTGGGATTGAGGAGGAAGGCCGTTTGGTAAGGAGAATCGACCATGAGATCTATGGTGTTATGAAACTTGGTCCAAAATGGGGATTTGGTAAGGTAGGCGATACAGTTGTGTCTTGGCTTGAGCTGCATGGTCGCCATTAACGGTATGAGAGAGGTTTCAGAGTTTTGGAAAGATTAGGTTATGAGAGAATGAAAAACTCTGAAGGTAGGGTTGGGTATTTATAGGGTACGGATTGAAACGGCTGAAAGAAAACGACTGAAGGTTTTGGTGTTAGTCATCAGTTGTTGAAACGACTGATGACATGGTTTTAACCTGCAGAGGTTATAAACATCCGAGGACTTGGTGTTAGTCATCAGTAGTTGAAACTATTGAGACCGTGGTTTTGTCCTTCAGATGTTGCAAACGACTAAAGACTTGTTGTTAGTTATCAGTAGTTATAAACTACTGAAGACAAGTTTTTCATCTTCAGACGTTGTAAACAACTGAAGACGTGGTATTAGTCATCAGTAGTTGTAAACTACTAACATCAGTAGTTGTAAACTACTGAAGACATGGTTTTGGCTTCAGTTGTTGTAAACAACTGAGGACTTGGTGTTAGTCATCAGTAGTTGTAAAACTACTGAAGACATGGTTTTGTCCTTCAGTTGTTTGGTATGAAACAGCAGAGGAAATCAGCTGAAGAGTAAAATTACTCATCAGCTGTTGCCGTCAATTCAGTTGTTTCATGCTGACCTCAACATTTACTCATCAGCTCTTTGGCTGACTTTCAGATGTTTCATTGGCCTTCAGCTCTTGTGAATATTTATTCCTCAGCTCTTGTGAACAAATGTTTATGACCTGATGAAATAAATTATTCTTCAGAGCTTGTGAACAAATTTTGTCTTCAGTACTTATGTGTAAGATTACACATCAGTACTTGTGAACAAAATTCGTTCTTCAGTACTTATTTGTTTGAAAACTATACATCAGTAGGTATAACCACATCAGTAGTTGTAACTACATCAGTTTTTTCAACAAATAATGTACTTCAGTACTTTGAAGCATTTTAATCTTTAGTAGTTATGAAAAATACTGAAGACTAAATTACTCATCAGTACTTATTTTTGACTTTTGCATACTAATGCTCATCAGTACTTGTGAGCTGAGAGCATCAGTATTAGACAAATTATTCTAGCTGCAGCATACCAAGCCTTGATATCACCAATGATATCACCAATGATTTGAGACATTGGGTGATTCTTCAGCTCTTGATAGACAATAAGATCAGTGCAAGTGTTTGTAGGACCTTCAGCAGCAACAGATGGTGATGTAGATTCTTGAAACCAAGTAAGAGATAGTAACTCAAATGAAGTAGAGGATTCAGAAATCTCATCAGCATTTGTTGTGGATGGAGCTGCTGAAGCTACAGGAGCATCAGGTTTAGTTGACTCAGGCAGGTGGTCACTAAACCTGAAAAGGTGAGTACTGGCTACATCATCATCAGTACACCAGGTGGAGAACTGTTGACAGGAACAACAGCTGGAGGTTGATAAGGAACATATTGTAGTATGTCCAGATCAAATAACTCCACAGAGTTTTGTGGAATCTTGTCCTTTGGAGTTTCATTAAACTTCACATGCAAAGTCTCTTCAACCATCTTTGTTCTGCAGTTGAAAACTCTGTATGCCTTGCAAGTTGATGAATAACCAACAAAATACCCTGCATCCACCTTTGATGCAAACTTCTGGAGTGGATTGCTTGTGTTGAGAATGAAACAAGGATACCCAAAGGCTCTAAAGAAGGAAATCAAAGGAGCCAAATGATGAAGTACTTCAAAAGGAGTCTTCATCAACCTCTGATTCACTAATACTCTATTCTGCACATAGCAAGCTATGTTGACAGCTTCAGCCCAAAAGGTCAGTGGCAATCCTGAGTCAGCCAACATTGACCTTGCAGCTTCAATGAGGGTCCTGTTCTTTCTATCCACCACTCCTTTTTTTTCAGGAGTTCTTCGAATGCTGAACTGCCTTTTGATCCCCTTTGACAGATAGAAGTCATCAAGTGTGTGATTTCTAAACTCTGTGCCATTGTCACTCCTCACACACTTGACTGGAAGGGAATACTGCTTCTCCACCTATAACATAAAGTTCATTATAGCTTTTGTAGCTTCATCTTTGGAGTGCAAGAAGAAAGTCCATACAAATCTGGAGTAATCATCCACAATTACCAGACAGTATTTCTTCTTTGCCATGCTCATCACTCTGACAGGACCAAAAATATCCATGTGCAAAAGTTACAAGCAGACATTGGACTTTGGTTCTTCTATTGGAGGGAATGAGACTTTGTGTTGTTTTCCCTTGAAACAAGCAGTGCAGTTGTCTTCACATTTGAACTCCTTCAAAGGCAACCCTCTTACTAAACCATGGTGTATCAGCTGATTCATGTTTTTGAGATTCACATGACCCAGCCTTCTATGCCATAGAGTAGATTCTTGAGGAGAAGCCTTGGAGAATAGGCAAGGATGGCCTTTTAGATCAATTTTCTTTGAAAGATCTAAGGCATATACTCTTCCTATCCTGTTGGCCTTCAGGAGAGTATATTCATCCAACACCTTGTCAATCAAACTCAGAACTTTGGATGACAGAATCCGACAGTTCTGGCTGGTGAAAAGGGCAACATGGCCTTTATCACACATTTGACTGACACTCAAGAGATTGTACTTGAGATTCTCCACATGGTTAACATCATCAAACCTTATTTCCCCATTGGAAACAAAGCCTTTGCTGATGATGCAAACTTTTGCATCATTGCCAAAGGAAACAAACCCTTCTTTCCTTGAGAGTAGTCATTAAGAAGTGAGCTGCTTCCTGTCATATGCATGGATCCTCCACTGTCTACATACCAGATGCTTCTTTGGCATGCTGAAGAACCCTGCAATCATCACAACAAATTAGTTAGGTTTTGAGACCCAAACCTTTTTGGTTTTGGGTCTATTCTCATCAACAGATATGACACTAACTGGTTTGTTATGTGTGACAGCCTGAGGTGAAGGAGATGGTGTAGAAGAAGAATCCTTTGGCTTGGATTTCCTTTTCTGTGGTTTCAGCACAAGAGCATCTAATTGGTTGACTCTTCCTATTAGATGTTGAACCATCATAACAAGCTGTGTCTGATTTTGTGATAAAGCCTTTAGCTCCTCATACACATTAATGCTTGCTTGTGATGGATTCCTGAGTCGCACCATCTTCTTTTGAGCAACCTCAGCTGTTGCCTGATTAACCCCATCCTTCTTTTTGGATTTCTTCTTGGACTTAGGGGTTTCAGGTTTTGATGTTGCTGGTACAAACTTGTTCTCAAACTCAGTTTTCATTACATTCATTTTCTCTTTAATTTTCTCCTTTTGTTTGAGTTTGGAGCCCTTTTTGTACCAGCAATCATCAGTAAGATGATTGAACAAGCCACATATTTCACATGGCTTCTTCTTCATCTTTAGTTGATCATCTACTGAAGAAGATGAAACTACTAAAGACTTGTTCTTCAGCAATTTGCTATCAGTACTTGCAGTTTTCTTCCTTGCAGTACTTGCTTTCCTGATATCTTCTTCAGTAGTTTTCAAACCCTTTCTACTTGCAGTTTTCTTCCCTTCAGTACTGGCAGTAGTTGGGGTTTGAACTTCAGGTGTTATCACTTGCTCTCCAGTACTTTCAGTACTTTTAGAGACAACACCTGAGTTGATCAACTTTTTGATCATGTGACAGTCAGCATTTGAACCATCAGCTGTTGTAGCATTAGCTGATTGGTGTTTTGAGGAATAAATGCTGACTTCAACCTATGATGATGCTGTATCAGATAGTAGGTCACCTGATGAGAAGGATTGGTTATCGCTTTCTCCATCAGATTCTACTTCTACTCTGGAAGTAAAATCTGTTGGAGGAGCAGTGTGATTATAACCAATGCCAAACATCACATTGGAAGCTGATTGCTTACTCAGAAGCATTTCAAAACCCTTGTAGGATTGCACCCAACGATCACACTCTACCTGGGTAGCTACAAGTGTTTCCTTGAGGTCTCTGTACTTCTCTAGAAGTACCTCTTCCCTAGCCTTTGAAGGAATTGATCTGCCCAAGATACATATTAAACTGATGTGGCTAGTGTGATATGATCCAAGTCGGGTCATACCCAATAACAAGCCAAACAAACACCGATAAATATTTATTCATTGATAAGATCAAACAAATAAATATAAGCACCAACATAGAAACCGGGTTTTCTAAAACATTGCTTTTGTAAATGAACAACATTATATGGATGATTTGTTCATGAGAAATTACTTGTTTTTATTATTTAAGTTGGTTAAGTAATATCAAACAAAAGTGTATTAAATTTTATAAGATAAAAGGGTTTTAATCTTATAAAAAGAAATAGAGTGCAAGAGTGGATTTTTTTAAAAAAATTCAAATGAGAGGGAACCCTCTTGTGGGACCATTTCGGCCGCCCCTTGGGGCATGAGAGGCCTCTCATAACATCTTGGTTCATGCAAACTTCATTCATTAGAACACTCTTCTCCAAAATACACCTTTCTCTCACACACACAAAGCAAAGGAAATTCTCTCAATTCTCTCTCTAAAATTCGGATTCTAGAGCTGAAACACAAGCTTTTTCAGCCCTTTAAACAAGTGTTGTTGGCTGAAAAATCGATCTTGTAGAGGGTCTTTCAAGTTGGTGTTGCAATACCTAGCAAGTGGGTGTTTGAAGGAAGCTTGGGGTATCATCTCTTGAGGACTTCTACCTTGGAGTTTTGACATTCAAACATCATCTTCTAGCTTTTATTTCCACGGTTCTAAAGGTAGCATATGTGGTTGATATATGTATGTTGTGATAGTATGCTATTCCATATAATAAGATCCTTGTTTTGGGTTTTGTTTTAACATATGTATATGATACATAAACTCATATTTTGAACTGAAAATCCGCTGCGTTTTACATGTTAATGGTTAATATGTCTTTGATAAACATCTACAAAACCCTACAATGGCATCTAGAGCCGGATTATATGGATACATGCTTCAAACATGAAATTTTCGGGTCCTTTTTCTCTAAAAAGTGGGCTGAAAATTTCTTTAAATGGAAGTCCCTTTGTTTTTCAAGATGTTACTTTATATGCATGTAAGGATCTTGAAAAATATAAATCATAAGATGGTTTGTTTGTTTGGACAAAAACCCACTTGTTCTTGGTTTATGTTGGCCAAGAATTTGGGTTAAAAGGGGCTGCCATAAAATCGATATATTGGACATATTTGGATGTGTTTTAAGTGCGCAAAGCCTAGCCATGACCTTGTGATTGATTATTTGTGGTTGTGATTCATTTGAATGTAATAAAGGCTATGTAATTTATTTATTTCATTTGGTATGTAATAAGTAGATTAGCTTGCACTTTATTTTACTAGAAAAATGTATTAGGACTTTTTCTATGTAATATGTATTTTGGGGCTGTTTTGTAACACAAAGAAGGTGCCTAAAGATGATGATGGAATCACAACACAAAAGGCATACTTGAAGCATTTGGATGTAAGTTCAAGTGGGAGTTCATCAACTCAACAATGTGTCATGTTTTACCCTAGGAATGACCACTTGACACACTTGTTATGGCAAGCAAGTGTGATCAAAATAGTTGGCTTTGGTTGTGCACTTATTATTTTATGTTTGGTTGATTGTTTGGTTGTTTTGGTTGAGTTTAATATTTTGATTGAAAATTGACAAACTAGTTAAACAACTATGATAAATCAAGCATAAAAATGGTTCTTTATAATCATTAAAGGGATTAATAAAATGTGTTTATTAAGGGTTAATGATTTAATAAAAATGGGTTTTATTAAAAGGAACCTTGAAAATAGTTTTTCAAATAATACAATGCATTTGAATGCATACAAGTTGTATGGTATAAAAAGTTTTTTTTTCTAAAACTAGAATTTTAGAAACTACAAAAACCCTTTTAAAACAAGTTTAACACCATCCTTTTAAACAACACTCAATTCACTTGTAACTTGTTTATGGGATTAAGGTCACCTAACCATAAATATAGAAACTTGTGAAGTTGAGGTGAAATTACCATATTTGTGGGATAAAGGTCACCTAACCACTTATATAAGTAAAATCACACGTGTGTCTAAGTAGGACGACTTGATTTGGAAATCATGCATTAGGATCACCGAAGCATGACGTACAAACGGTGTTGATGGGATAAACATGCCAAACAAAACATGAGATGTTTAAAACGATCCTATAAAACTAGAAATTGTAATAGGTTACAATTGTCAAACGTTGACTACCTTGTTAATTTAAATAAAGGGATAAAGGTCACCTAACCGAGGATTCTCGATTTTAATTATTAATTGTCTATGAGACATAAAAGGGTATTAATAATTAAAAATGCTTAAATATCAAAATACTAAAAATTTGAACTTTGTAAAATTGTAGATGGCTAACAGCAACAACAACGCAATCCCGACCGTCCATAACCTATCACTAAGAACGATCCTTGAAAAGGAACGTCTAAACCATGGGAACTTCATGGATTGGTACCGAAACTTGAGAATAGTTCTCAAGCAAGAAAAGAAGTCCTATGTGTTAGACGATCCCATTCCCGATCAACCCAATGAGAATGACGTTGAGGCCTTTGCCGAGTGGGTCAAGTACACCGAGGACTCCGTGCAAGTCTCATGTCTCATGCTAGCGAGTATGATTCCTGACTTGCAAAAGGACTTTGAAAACCATAATGCCTTTGACATGATCACCCAGTTGAAGGAAATGTTCCAACAACAATCAAGGGTGGAGCGCTCCATGCATGTCGGATGGACAAGACCCAATCGGTGTCATCTTACGTTCTTAAGATGAAGAGCCACATTGATTGCCTCGAAAGGCTTAACTGTCGTGTGTCCAACGAGTTGGCAACGGATTTGATCCTTAACTCCCTATCAAAGAAGTTTGATAGCTTTGTTATGAACTATAACATGAATGGTTGGGACAAGAGCATTGGTGAGCTTCATTCAATGCTCAAAACGACCGAGGCAGGCATGGGTAGAAAGGTTCTACCGGTCCTTACGATCAATGAAGGAGGTAGTAGGAAAAGGCACCTCCCCGACCCTAGGGCAAGCGTTGCCATAGGTAAGGGGCACGTCAAGGGAAAGGGAAAAGCAAAAGTGGAACCACCCAAACCGAAAGAAAAGAAGCAAAAAGTTGCTCAAGATGACCCTTGTTTTGAGTGTGGTGAGGTAGGCCATTGGAAACGCAATTGTTCGGTCTATCTCAAAGCATTGAGGTCGAAGAGGGACGGGCAAACCTCAGGTACAATCTTTATGATACATGTTGAGCTAAATGTTATTTCTTCTAACACATGGGTATTAGATACCGGATGTGGAACTCATATTTGTAATTTGTTGCAGGGGTTCAAAAGAAGTGAGCATTTTGCAAAAGGGGAAATAAGTCTCTTCATGGGCAATGGTGCAAAGGTTCACGTGGAAGCCCAAGGAGACTATATATTGAAACTTCCAAGTGGTTTGGAAGTCATTTTGAAGAATGTACTATATTCTCCTAGTTTGACTAGGAACATTATTTCTGTTTCCCGTTTAAGACAATATGATTATGATTTCAAGTTTGTTGACAATGATATTCATGTTACTTTGAATCATGTGTTTTATTTTAAGGCTATTCCTTGTAATGGTATTTATGAATTGGTTCATGATAACACAACATATGATAGCTCACTGTACCAAGCAACCACCAAAAAGCTCAAATTGGATTTGAGTGATTCCTATCTTTGGCATTGTCGCCTTGGTCACATAAACAAGAATCGTGTGCATAAACTTCAAAAGAATGGTCTTTTGAAAACCAATGAAAATGATTCATTTGATATGTGCGAGTCTTGTTTACAAGGTAAAATGACAAAGGCCCCTTTTAGTGGGACTAATGAAAGGGCAATGGAATTATTAGGGATCATACATTCGGATGTATGTGGACCTTTTAAACCCATGACTAGGAATGGTGAAAGATACTTCATTACCTTTACCGATGACTATAGTCGTTATGGGTATGTGTACTTGTTAAGGCACAAACATGAATCTTTTGAAATGTTCAAAATATTCTAGAATGAAGTAGAAAATCAACTCAACAAAACGGTCAAGATTCTTCATACAGATAGAGGAGGTGAATACCTAAGTAGTGAATTTCAAGAGTATCTTAGAAGTTGTGGGATTGTCTCACAACTTACTCCACCTGGAACACCACAACATAATGGTGTGTCTGAGAGGAGGAATCGAACTCTATTGGATATGGTTCGATCTATGATGGCTAGAAGTACACTACCTCTATCATTTTGGGGTTTCGCATTGCTCTCCGCGGCCTGTATTTTAAATATGGCCTCAACCAAGAAAGTGGAAAGGACACCTTTCGAAGTATGGCATGGAAGGGTTCCATCATTATCATATTTGAAAGTTTGGGGGTGTGAAGCTTATCCTAAGCAATACACTCAGAACAAACTGGAAGGCCGATCCATGAAGTGTATCTTCATCGGATATCCTAGAGATTGTATTGGATATTATTTCTATGATCCGACAGAGCAGAAAGTGTTTATTGCTCGAAAGGCAGAGTTCTTGGAAACTAAGTTTCTTTTGGAAGAAACTAGTGGAAGAGCAGTGAAACTTGAAGAGGTTCAAGATTCACAAGACGATACACAATTGGTTGATACTAGCAATCAACATGAGGATGTTGAGAATGATCTTATGGATGATCAAGATACACAAAACGTTCGCAGATCTGGTAGAATTAGTGTGCCTCCTGAGATATATGGATTTTTCATGGATGGATGCTATGTGGTAGATTCGGATGAACCAACCACATACTATGATGCAATGTTAAAACCTGATTTTGACAAATGGAAAGAAGCCATGAACGTTGAGATGCAATCCATGCATGATAACCAAGTTTGGGAATTGGTTACACCACCTCTTAAGTCCAAGATAGTTAGAAGTAAGTGGGTTTTCAAGAAGAAAACTGATATGCATGGAAACTTGGATACCTATAAAGCTAGACTTGTAGCAAAAGGTTTCACTCAAACTCAAGGGGTTGATTATGATGAAACCTTTTCGCCTGTGGCAATGCTAAAGTCTATTAGGATATTGCTTGCCATAGCAGGATATTATGACTATGAGATATGGCAAATGGACGTCAAAACCGCTTTCCTTAATGGATATCTTGAGGAAGATGTCCATATGAAACAGCCTGAAGGTTTTGTCGATCCAAAAGATCCTAACAAGGTATGCAAGTTAAAGAAGTCAATCTATGGATTGAAACAAGCATCAAGAAGTTGGAATCACCGTTTTGATGATGAAGTAAAGAAATTTGGCTTCATCAAAAACGCTGATGAAGCTTGTGTATATAAGAAAGCTAGTGGGAGCACTGTCACCTTCCTTGTATTATATGTTGATGACATTTTACTATTTGGAAACGACATTCCAACCTTGGAAGGTGTAAAAGCCTGGCTTGGAAGCTGTTTTTCCATTAAGGATCTTGGTGAAGCCACCTATATTTTAGGAATAAAGATCTATAGGGATAGATCAAGACGGCTGATAGGTTTAAACCAAAGTGCATACATTGATAAGATCTTGAAAAGGTTCAAGATGGAGAATTCTAAGAAAGGTTTGGTACCTATTCAAAAGGGGACTATATTGAGCTCATCTCAATGCCCTAGTTCAAAAGTTGAACAAGAAAGAATGAGTGGAGTCCCATATGCATCTGCTATAGGATCCATCATGTATGCAATGATATGTACTAGGCCGGACGTGTCATGTGCTCTAAGCATGACAAGTAGATATCAGCAGAATCCTGGTAATAGTCATTGGATGGCTGTTAAGAGTATTTTGAAATACCTTAGAAACACTAAGGATATGTTCTTAATATATGGATCTGGTGAGGAGGAGCTCGTGGTAAAGGGTTACACGGATGTGAGTTTCCAAACTGATCGAGATGATTCTCGATCACAGTCGGGATATGTCTTCATTATGAATGGAGGAGCGGTCTCTTGGAAGAGCTCAAAGCAAGATGTAGTGGCATTATCTACAACAGAATCTGAATACATCGGCGCTTCACTGGCAGCGCAAGAAGCTACGTGGCATAGGAAGTTCATTGCTGATCTAGGGGTCGTTGCTACCATTCAAGACCGCCTAGAGATCTTTTGTGACAACGAGGGCGCGATTGCTCAAATCAAGAAACCTCGTGCTCATCAAAAGACTCGGCACATTGAACGGAGATTCAACTACATAAGGGATGAAGTTGAAAAGGGAAAGATATGTATTCGCAAAGTTCACACCGATCAAAACATTGCGGATCCATTCACGAAGCTCCTAGATAGGTCAAAGCATGAAAGTCATACTTGTGCCTTAGGACTTCGATATTCTAGTGATTGGACTTGATCAAATTTTGTATTTGGATATTGGAACTTATGTTATTTGACTTAATTATATGGTTATAATTTTCATTTGTTTTCTATTTTAGCATGTTTAAATCCGTGAATAAGTAATTCTAAACGTCCGTAGTCAATCATACTTGTGGGAACAACTATGAATGCAAGACTATAATGAACTTGGATTGGTTGATAATCATAAGGTATGAATATAGAGCAAAAGGTTGCTACCAAGGTTCATTGATATCTATGGGATATGGATATTGGACTGACCCGCTCTCAATTATTTCTGCATGTGATCTTTGTGATTAGTCATAAGAGATATTGAGTAAAGGCGAATATCATTGTATCCTCAGACCTGAGATACATATTGGGTCTTGATATTCACCAAGTATTGTACTTTGACTTAGTTCTTTGCTGTTCTGAAAGATTGGCAGTACATAAGGCTGAGTTCAGGCATGATATAAGGTGATTGTGAGAGACGTATGTAGTCAAGATGGAATTTGTTCCTCTTATTCGTTGAGAGTTAGATGTCTAAGGCCTATTAAAGTTAAATCAACGGCGAATGACAATTCTATGTCTCTAGGATTTAACATGACATCTGTAACAAAAGGATAAATGATTAATTCACCTAAATCATATTCAAGTAAGGTACTTGAAATGGATGATGTTATTGAATGGCACTTAGTCATATACATTAGGGGTAGCAAACCGTTGGTAGGCGTTATTTGCTACTTGCATCAATCTTCTATGAATCTTGTGCAAGTGGGAGATTGAAGGAATTTATCTACCCAAGATACATATTAAATTGATGTTGCTAGTGTGATATGATCCAAGTCGCGTCATACCCAATAACAAGCCAAACAAACACCGATAAATATTTATTCATTGATAAGATCAAACAAATAAATATAAGCACCAACATAGAAACCGGGTTTTCTAAAACATTGCTATTGTAAATGAACAACATTATATGGATGATTTGTTCATGAGAAATTACTTGTTTTTATTATTTAAGTTGGTTAAGTAATATCAAACAAAAGTGTATTAAATTTTATAAGATAAAAGGGTTTTAATCTTACAAAAAGAAATAGAGTGCAAGAGTGGATTTTTTTTAAAAAATTCAAATGAGAGGGAACCCTCTTGTGGGACCATTTCGGCCGCCCCTTGGGGCATGAGAGGCCTCTCATAACATCTTGGTTCATGCAAACTTCATTCATTAGAACACTCTTCTCTAAAATACATCTTTCTCTCACACACACAAAGCAAAGGAAATTCTCCCAATTCTCTCTCTAAAATTCGGATTCTAGAGCTGAAACACAAGCTTTTTCAGCCCTTTAAACAAGTGTTGTTGGCTGAAAAATTGATCTTGTAGAGGGTCTTTCAAGTTGGTGTTGCAATACCTAGCAAGTGGGTGTTTGAAGGAAGCTTGGGGTATCATCTCTTGAGGACTTCTACCTTGGAGTTTTGACATTCAAACATCATCTTCTAGCTTTTATTTCCACGGTTCTAAAGGTAGCATATGTGGTTGATATATGTATGTTGTGATAGTATGCTATTCCATATAATAAGATCCTTGTTTTGGGTTTTGTTTTAACATATGTATATGATACATAAACTCATATTTTGAACTGAAAATCCGCTGCGTTTTACATGTTAATGGTTAATATGTCTTTGATAAACATCTACAAAACCCTACAGCCTTATCATCTTTGATTTGGCATTTAAGTTTATAAATCTCATCATTTTTATCATTAAGCACAGACTCAAGTTCAGCTTTTCTTTTGGAAAGGGTTTGCTCTAGCTCAAGATTTTTATCAATTAAAGCTACATTTGCTTCTCTAATAGATGCAAATGTAGCTATGCAAGATTCAGAACATAGCTTGGCTTTGGCGTCAGAAGATACCTGTGATTGAAGCATTGGAGGATGACCCATCAGCAGACTCCAGGGCCATGAGAGCAAGGTTCCTAAAAGGATGATCACCACCATTGGAGGAAACAGTTGTTCATGACCAGATAAATCATCTGGTAAACTGCTCCAGTCAACAACTCCTGGGGTGAAGAAGCTGTGTTGTTGAGGTTGGGTTTGATGATGAGATTAAGAAGGTTGAGGCTCAGGGAGAGCATGTGGTTGCTGAGCAGTGGGTGCTTGAACTTGACTTGACTGAGGCATATAGTAGCAGGGGTATGGGTATGGCATAAAACCCTGAGGCACAAAGTACGCAGGTGATGCCTGAGCTGGTGATGGATGACCAGAACTGGTGGTATGTTGCCCTTTGTGCGATGAGCTATTGCTTAGAAAAGTCACAAAGGGTGCAGAGGAGTTAGATCCAGATGATCTACACTCTCTAGCAAAGTGTCCAAGCCTATGGCACTTGTGACACCTCAACTTGCTCTTGTCAAAACCAACTTCGGTTTTGCCAGAGAGACCAGGAAATTTCCTGCCAGTTCTCTTGTAGAACTTTTGAGATCTGATATTTATCATTGCCATTTGACTCAAAATATCCATCTCTTCCAGATCATCATCTGGAATGCCTTTCAAGTCCTCCATCAGAAAGCACAGGTTATCACTGCTACCTCCTGAACTACCATCAACACCAACAAAAGCATGTTCAGAATTGGTAGAGAAATCAATATGCTCATCATAGGCACTCTCTGATGCAGCATATTCTGACTCTTAACCTATCAGTGCAGCATTGCCTGATACAAAGTCATCAGTGAGCTTACCAGATGATGACAACTTCCTTTTTTGTTCTATCTCTCTTTCAAATGTAAGCAGTTTCCCATAAAGTTGGGTGAGAGATAGAGTGCTCAGATTTGCACTAGAGAGTATGACAATAGTGTATGTGTCCCATCTCTCAGGCAGTGATCTGAGGAATTGGTTGTTCATCTGGCTGTTTGAATACTCTTGTTTAACCATTTTCAGTTCAGAAATCAAACAAGAGAATCGCTCAAACTGTTGAGTCAGAGTCTCACCCTTCCTATGAGAGAATGTCTCATATTGTTGGGCGAGGATTTCCCTAGTGTTTGCTAAGACCTCATCTGTTCCTCCGAATTGTTCCTTCAGAGCAACCCAGAGATCATGAGCAGTTTCATGATACATAAGCCCTGAATAGATTTCATTAGGCAGTGCCATGGCCAAAATTCCATGGGCTTTAGCATCAATTTCGAACAGCTTTAGATCTTCGTCCGAATATTGATCAGGTTTCTTCGGAACCCTCTCATTTGATTCAGGAGCACTCACCATAGGCTTGTATGGTCCATGTACCACTGACTTCCAACAACCAGCACTGTTGATAGACAAGTGATGGAGCATACGACGTTGCCATATGTTATACTCACTCCTCACAAGCATCGGAGGCTTTGTTGAGGTGCCAGTATTGTGAGGATCATTAGTTGGTGTATTCGCAACGGATTTAGCACAAGAATTAAGCAATGATTAACCTGCTCTGATACCATTTGAAAGGATCTCAGCCTCTAGTTTGATCAATTAGGTTGTATTCGCAGCGGATTTAGCACAAGAATTAAGCAAATTATACTAAGAACACAAGAGATATATCAATGTAACAGTAGGTTATAGAGAAAGAGAGGAATTCTGCAAAAAGGTGTTTTCTATTAGATCACATGCTTCGGCAAGGATTACAATTAGGTCATCTTCCTTTTATAGGAAGAATGACGTCAGCTAATGTCAGTTGATAGTGACATCAAACCGTTATTTTAACAAACTACTGAAACTACCTTAACTACTGAAGATGTCAAACAACTGACATCTCCTTACAAAATGCTAAGTGTTAAACTTATTACAACAGCTGAAAAGAAACTACTGAAAACTACAACGACTGAAGAACATACTCTTCAGTCGTTTTACAAACTACTGAAATAGAAAATACAACTACTGATAAGAAAAAGCTGAAAGGTAAACCATCACAACAACTGAAGAATACTTCTTCAGCTGTTGTGACAAACTCTGAAGCTTCAGCACTTGTCTTCAGACTTTAACTTCAGATGTTTCATCAGCTGATGACTTCAGTAGTGTCATCAGCTAATGTCTTCAGTCTTTGTCTTCAATCTTTGTACTTCAGCTGTTGATCTTCAATACTTTAGTCTTCAGTACTTGAGTCTTCAACACTTGAGTCTTCAGTACTTGAGTCTTCAGTATTTGTGTCTTCAGCTGATATTCTTCAGTACTTTGATCTTCAGCTGTTGAGGTCTTCAGACTTTGTCAAACAGCTGATGATGCTTTTAGCAGTTGTTGTGATGTCTTGTGGGACTTAGAGGTTTTTCTGATCTGGCTCATTGGTTCTTTTGGTCCAACAACTTTGACTAGCTTGATCAAAATTTTCTCATGAATATCTCTAATGGTACATGATGTTAATGTGCTTTGTCTTTGGGTGCGTGACTGGATTTTCTATAATGGAAATGGCACTCTTGTTGTCAATATGAATAGGAGTATCCATGAAATTTAAGCCATAATCCAACATTTGATTTTGAATCCATAGCAGGTGAGTACAACAACTAGCAGCAACAATGTGTTCAGCTTCAGCAGCTTATATTGAAACACAAGATTGCTTCTTGCATTGCCAAGAGATAATCCTTCCACTAAGAAATTGACATCCTCCTGATGTTGATTTCTTGTTGATGTTACAGCCACCATAGTCACTATCAGTATAGGCGTACAGATTAAAATCTTGATTCCTAGGATACCAAAGACCCAGCTTGGGAGCTCCTTTAAGGTATCGAAGGATTCTCTTAGCAGCAACTAGATGAGACACCTTTGGGGTAGCCTGATATCTTGCACAAATGCACGTTGCAAACATAATATCAGGTCTACTTGCTATGAGATACATCAGAGATCCAATAATTACCTTATACTGATGTTGATAAGTATCCTCCCCCTCGTAGTCTGGACAAAGATTGTGATTTCTGGGTATAGGTGTCTTTGCTGACTTATAATCCTTCCTTTCAAATCTTTCTAAAATGTCAGTAACATATTTAGATTGATTGATGAAGAACCCATCTTTCATCTGCTTCACCTGAATTCCAAGAAAAAAGTCCATTTTTCCCATGGAACTCATCTCAAACTTCTTCTTCATAATGCTTTCAAAGTCTTAACACATTTGGATATTTGAAGAACCAAACATGATATCATCAATATAGACATGTACTAGCAAAATGTCTTTTCCAATATTCCTTATGAATAATGTCTTATCAATGGTACCTCTGGTGTAATCATTCTTCAGGAGAAACGGAGACAAGGTCTCATACCAAAACCTAGGTGCTTGGGGTAACCCATAAAGAGCTTTATCCAATTTGCACACGTAGTTAGGATGTTGTGGGTCTTCAAATACTGGAGGTTGGCACACATAGACTTCTCTATCTATATCCCTTGATATAGAAAAGCACACTTGACATCAAGCTGATAAACTTTAAAGTTTTCGGATGGGACATAAGCAAGAAAGATCTTTACTACCTCAAGTCTTGCAATAGGTGCAAAGACATCAGTGTAATCAATTCCTTCTTCTTGAGTGTATCCTTAGACTAGCAGTCTTGCCTTGTTCTTGATAATCAAGCCTCTATCATTCTTTTTGTTTCTAAATACCCACTTTGTGCCAATGGGTACTTGACCGGATGGTAGTGGACATAGGTTTCAAACCTTTTGTGTTTTGAATTGAAGCAATTCCTTTTGCTTTGATTCAACCTAACTAATATCCTTCAAAGCTTCTTCGACCTTCTTAGGTTCCATCTGTGACAGAAAGCATGAGTACAAACAGACATTCCCATTATGAGTTTGTCTTTTAGTTCTCACACCTTCTGAGACATCTCCAATGATATTTTCAGCTGGATGAGTGTTGTGAATCCTGAGTCTTGGAATCACATCTAATTGCATAGAAAGATCCAAGTTTGAAAGATTCTACTCAGGATTGTGAACATTAACTCCACCTGATGTTTCACACTCATTTAATGAGGACTAATTGAATGAATGAGTGACATCATCAATGTTGTTTTGCTGTGAAGTAGTATTAACAGTTGCCTATTCCTCCAGATTACTGTCTTCATCAGCTTGGTGTTGAGAGATTGAGTTATCACTTGATGAGTTTTGAGGCTTACTTTGTTCACAACTGGTAGAAGTCGGCATCCTTTGAAAAATCAAGAAGCGCGACTTGGTGGTGCTGGGGATTCAGTGCCATTGTGGAAAAAATTTGGGAAGGGTAAGGTAAACCGGGAGAGTGAGAGTGAAGATGAAGAAACACTTAGGGCTTGTGAATGGGTAAAGAGATTAAGGATAGAAGTCGGAAGTATTTAAATGGGGTAAAATGGTGGATGGGTAAGGTGAAATGACAGTTTGGGGTATGATTTCCCAGGAGCGGTAAGGATAAGACATTTATATATTCCGACATCATTAAGAAAATCTTTACCTTTTTACAGAGTGGGGCCCAAAGATTTACGTTACACAGTAAAGCTTTCTTCTGAAGTATGAGTCTTCCGAATGTAATGTCTTCTGAAGCCAAACTTACTTCCGTAGATAAGATAATCTTACTTTCGAGAGTAAGAAAGTTTTCCGAATGAAAAGTTTTATCACTTTGGAAATAAAGTTGTTAACACTTTGAATGTTCTTTCGAGGCTTAAAACTTTCCGAATATAATGTAGGTTTAATAAAAGTTTCCTTCGAAAGATAAATGAAGATATCTTTCGAGGGAAAGTTTCTCTTCGGAAGAAGTTATACTTAAAAGATTTGGAAGAAATTCCTTTTGTAACAGGGCTTAGGTTGCATGACATTGACAAAACACATATTAAAAGGTTTTTCATACGAGATATGTTATCAAGGTTTATTATCCCAAATGATGTTATCAGATACTTAAATCTTTTTTCATTAAATGCTTTTGTGAATAAATCAGCATATTATTCATTTGAGTCAACTTTGACTAATTTGATTAGATTTTTCTCATGAATATCTCTAATAAAATGATACTTGATGTCAATGTGCTTTGTATTTGAGTGCTTGAGTGGATTTTCTATAATGGAAATGGCACTCTTGTTGTCAATGTGAATAGGAGTCTTCATGAAATTGAGGCCATAATCCAACATCTGATTTTGAATCCACTACACTTGAGCATAGCAACTAGCAGCAATTTATCAGCTTCAGCAGTTGATGTTAAAACACAAGATTGCTTCTTGCATCGCCAGGAGATTATCTGAAAGGATCTCATCATCTAGTTTGATCAATTAGATTAGATTTGCAGTGGAATTAGCACATGAATTAGACAAACTCAAAGCAAGAACACAAGAGATTTATCAATCAAACAGTACAATTATAGAATAAGAAAGAGTTTCTGCACAAAGGATGTATTTCATTCAATATATGCTTCGACGCCTTTACAATTAGGTCATCTTTTCTTTTATAGGGAAAGATGACGTCAGCTGATGTCACTTGACAGTGACATCTAACTGTTATTTAACAAACTACTGAAAGTTAACACAACTACTGAAGATGTCAAACAACTGACATCTTCTTACAAAAGACAAGTGTTAACTATCACTACAACTACTGAAAACAAACTACTGAACTATAACTACTGAAACTACAACGACTGAAGAACATGCTCTTCAGTCGTTTTACAAGTACTGAAATACAAAAGAAAACTACTGAAAAGAAAAGACTGAAAGAACACCATCACAACAACTGAAGAATACTTCTTCAGCTGTTGTGACAAAGTCTGAAGGCTTCAGTACTTGGACTTCAGACTTGAACTTCAGTTGTTGTCATCAGCTAATGTCTTCAGTTGATTACATCAGCTGATGTCTTCAGTCTTTGTACTTCAGTCTTTGTACTTCAGCTGATAGACTTCAGTACTTTAGTCTTCAGCTGTTGATCTTCAGACTTTGGTCTTCAGCTGTTGATCTTCAGACTTTGATCTTCAGCTGTTGATCTTCAGACTTTGGTCTTCAGCTGTTGATCTTTAGACTTTGGTCTTTAGCTGTTGATTTTCAGACTTTGGTCTTCAGCTGATAAAGGCTTCAGTACTTCAGTCATCAACTGTTGATCTTCAGACTTTGTCAAACAGCTGATGATGTCTTCAGCAGTTGTTATGATGACTTGTGGGACTTAAAGGTTTTTCTGATCTGGCTCATTGGTTCTTTTGGTCCAACAAACTCCCCCTGAACCAATGCAGCCAAAACCTTTAAGCTTATTAAAGTGTCCCACTTATTAAGGCAGAATGATTGGTCTTTTGTCTTCTAGATTAGCTCAGAAGTGACCCTTGTCAGCACAGGCCTAGGAAGAAGTCTCAATGATCTGATTAGCAAAGGATGGATGGGAACTCTGTCTTGGGGAACTGGACACAGAGCTGTTATCCCATCCAGGAGACCTACTTCCCAACTATAAGCCTATATGATTCTCTGGTGTAGGCTTCTAAAAACACAATCTGTTCCTCCATTGTAAGCTCTTTTGCCTCACCTTCAAAGAATCCTTCAAGCCCATAGAACTCAGATAGGAATTTGACCTGTTTTCTATTTTTGAGCTCCACTGTTGTGATTTCTCTGTAAGCAAACTCATCCGGGTGATTACCCTCAAGTAACAGTTAGAGCTCATCCTTTCTGATTTCATTAAGCCTCTTATACACCAGCCCCTTTTTCACCATTCTATTTTCCAGCATCTTTTGTGGGGGCATGTTAGATGTATAGGCCTTCTTGAAATCTTCAAGGATCTCCCAGGGTGATATTACAATGACAAGTGTGATCACTGCATCTACAATCTTTTTCACTTGCCCATTATATTTCTGAGGAATGTTTCTCCTTTGTATCCTGTGAGACACCCTGGGATCAGGCCAAATCCTCACTCTCTCTCTCTGATACTGAAATGTGTGCTTGAGAGTATACAGTCTCTGAGCTTGTTTCCTCATGTTTATGATTGATGAGGAGGCTGCATATGCTTTGTCTACCCTCTTCAACAATTCCTCATCATGATGTTTGTGAAGCTCTTCTTCTTCTAGCTTCACTTTCAAAGTCTGTCTTTGGAGCTCAGGAATAATTGTCAGAGGGAGACTTTTGGCCTTAGGCAACTGTATGATAGCTGAGATTGGCAGCCTATCTTCTTCCTCATCATCATCTTCTTCTTCATCTTCCAGCCTCAACACCCTTCTCTTCCTCTTTAAGGGTGCATCATCGGCTATTGGTTTTGTGGGAGAGGGAGTTGGTTTAGTGGGTTGTGGTAGTGGTTTTGGTGTGGGAATTTTGGCAGGCTGTTCTAGGAGTTTTGATGTGAGTGAAGATTTGGTTTGCTTTGCTAGAGCAGTCCTGTTCCCAGCACCTACTTCACTCAGGGCTTCTATGACCAGCCCTTTGGTAAATACCACAGACGAACAGATCGTGGTGGTTATTGCCAAGATGCTGTCCCTGGTCCATGACTTGATCTCCAGGAATGATCTCCCCAGATACTTCAAAGTGAACATTGCGATAGCCTCAAGTCTCTCCTTCTCTTCTTGGCTATAGCAAGTCCATCGGTTTTCTATCTCTTGCACCTCTAACTTTTGATCTCTGAGTCAAGTTGGGCAGTATCAAAACCTTGCCTAAACAACTGATCAATGATGTTATCAATGATGTTATCCATTGATCGGCTGTGTTCGGCATCAGCTTCCTTTATTAGCTCATCCAACTTCTTCTCAGACTCATTTTCTTTCTTCTTCTTCTTGTATGTGAAATGAAAGTCTTTTGTACTTTCAGTCACTTTCTCCATTTTAGTTCCCTTCTCAACCTCATTCACCTTCTCAGTCTCCACCACCAACTCCATCTTAGTTTCCCCCTCTTTCTCAACTTCTTTCTCTTTCACCTCCTCAATCCTCTTTCTCTTGATGGCTTTCACTGACTGAGTCTCCCCCTTTTTGGTTGCATTGGTTGCAAGGGTTTGACTGTCAGAAAGCTTCTTTGCCACAACATCCTCCACCAAGGGTTGTATAACAAAGGGAAGCCTCTCATCAAGGGTTTTGATCACTATATCAGTGATAATGGGTGTGAAGAGAGGCAGGGAGTTTTGAAAGATAGCAGCTATTTGCTCAAGGGGGTTCTGTCCCTGAGAAATAGTGCCAGAAGCTGAGGCTGGTGGTCAAGATTTTAGGAGTGGTTCGGTGTTTGTGAGACCTTCAGATGAAGGTGCCATCTGTTGGGTTATTTTGGTGGCAGATGGACTTGATTCTTGAGAGAGTTGGGCAAGTAGATCTTTTAATCTACTTACCTCCTCCTTAAGAATAGTGTTCTGGGCTAGAACATCATAAAAGAAGCCCAGGTCATCATAAGCTGTTGCTGAATCACCTGACCTCCTGATTGAATCAGGATGTACATGTGCTGAGTGTGGCTCAGTATACACATGTGCCCTTTGTTCTTGGTACTGGGGACTTCCTGCCTCAGGATTAGAACCTTCATTGGCAGTTTCCTCTAGTGAGGACTTAGCTATAGTACCAGTTTCATCTGGTTCATGTGCTGAATCAGGGGAACTGGCAGCCTCACCAGAAGTTTGGTCTCCTCTTCCACACTGGGAGATCGAACATGGTAATCCCTGTACTAGGGGTTCTCAGCAACACTTGTGTCCTCCCTCTCATTGGTTGGGGTTTGCTCAATTGTTAGAGGTTCCTGGGGAGAGGGTGGAGTGTTGAGCTGAGTCAACACTTTTGCAATAATAATAGTAGGGCTTTGAGGCGCGGTTGCAATGGGAGATGGGGTAGAACCAGTATGCACTCGAGGAGATTGGTGCGTTTCAATGGCAACCTCCTCAAGTGAGAAAGGTTCCAGATGTGTGGGTGCCCCTATTGTGGTTACTACAGGCTCCTGTTGAGAGGATGCCTGAGCGGTTGAAGCTGGTGGAGTCCTTGTATCTACTGGGGGATTAATGCCAGTAGATATCTCCTGCCTTTGTGCTGCTGGGGCATCCTCAGGGGACTCATCTCCCTGAGTAGCCTTTTTAGGTTTCTTTTGTTTGGGTTTGGTGGGGACTTTGGATTTGGAGGTGGAGGTTATGGGTTCCAGCTGCGTGGGTTTTCGCAGCTTGGAGCCTTTTTGAGTGTCTGGTCAGAGTTGTGCCTGGAGTATACCTCAGGCAATACAACCATGGCAGGGACTCCAAGGCCAACAAGTCCCTCAGCTTTCAGCTGGTCCTCTATAATGGCCATTATGAACTGTGGATATAATATCCATTGGTTAGCAATAGGTTTTGAGGACATATCCTTAAGTTCTAAAAAGATTATTACAGAAAAATTTAAGTGTTGTTGCTCAAGGATAGAAAATAATACCTGCTGCCACCTGGAGGACATTTGGTCCCATAAAGAGGTTTTTGGGGCTAAGCAGACATTCACCATATGGAATATAAGGTGTTTTGCGTCATGGAAATGCTTCTTTAGGATGGTAGAAGCACTGAGGTTACCCTGGTATCCATGGTGGGCAGAGGATAGATCAGTGGTGCCTTTTGGATGTCCAGTGGGGAAGGTGGCATCATCTAGTTTTAGGGTTTGGCGAAGGATTGCCGGAGTGATGACCACCTTACGAGTGTTGACGAACGACTAGAGAGCGACGTCGGCGTCATTCTCTCCAGTGAGGGTGACGTTTGACCAAAACTGGCTTAAGGAGTCGGCGTGGATGGTGGGATTGATGAGAAAGGCCATTTGGAATGGGGAATCGACCATGAGATCAATGGCTTTATCAAACTTGGGCCAAAATGGTGATTTAGTCAGGTAGGCAACACAGTTGTGTCGAGGTTTAAGCTGCATGGTCGCCATTAATGTTAGGAGAGAGGTTTCAGAGTTTTTGGAACGTTAGGTTATGAGAGAATGAAAAACTCTGAAGTTAGGGTTAGGTATTTATAAGGGTTAGGAAACAGCTGAAAGGAAACGACTGAAGGTTTTGGTGTTAGTCATCAGTTGTTTGAAATGACTGATGACATGGTTTTAACCTTCAGAGTTTGTAAACGACTGAAAGCTTGGTGTCAGTCATCAGTAGTTGTAAACTACTGAAGACATGGTGTTGCCGTCAGAGGTTGTAAACAACTGAAGACTTGGTGTTAGTCATCAGTAGTAAACTACTGAAGACATGGTTTTGCTTCAGTTGTTGTAAACAACTGAGGACTTGGTGTTAGTCATCAGTAGTTGTAAAACTACTGAAGACATGGTTTTGTCCTTCAGTTGTTTGGATATGAAACAACAGATATTGAAATTAGCTGAAGAGTAAAGTTTACTCATCAGCTGTTGTCGTCAATTCAGTTGTTTCATGCTGACCTCAACATTTACTCATCAGACATTGTCTGATTTTCAGATGTTTCATTGGCCTTCAGCTCTTGTGAATATTTATTCTTTAGCTCTTGTGAACAGATGTTCAGAAGATCTGATAAAAGAAAATATTCTTCAGAGCTTGTGAACAAATGTTGTCTTCAGTACTTATGATTAAAATTACTCATCAGTACTTGTGGACAAAATTTGTTCTTCAGTACTTATTTGTGAAAACTAGGTATCAGTAGTTATAACCACATCAGTAGTTGTAACTATATCAGCTGTTTTCAACAAATACTGCACTTCAGTACTTTGAAGTATTTTAGTTTTCAGTAGTTATGAAAACTGCTGAAGACTAAATAACTAATCAGTACTTATATTTGACTTTTGTATACTGATGCTCATCAGCACTTGTGACCTGAAAGCATCAGTAGTAGTCAATTTATTCTAGTTGCAGCATACCAAGCCTTAGTACAAGATTTTGAAAAGTTGCACTGTCTAAAGGCTTAGTAAAAATACCTGCAAGCTCATCAGCACTAGGAACAAACTTTGGATCAATCAGACCTTTTTCATAACAATCCCTAATAAAATGATGTCTGATCTCAATATGTTTGGTCCTAGAATGCTGGACTGGATTCTTCACAATACAAAGAACTGAAGCACTATCCATGAGTAATGGTGTCTTAGTCTCTGTAATGCCATAATCCAACAATTGATTCTGAAGTCAGAGTACCTGTGATGTACAACTTGCAGCAGCAATGTATTCAGCTTCAGCAGTGGATGTAGCAATTGATGTTTGTTTCTTACCCTGCCAAGAAACTAAACAATTGCCTACAAATTGGCATCCACCAGAAGTTGATTTTCTGGTGACTTTGCACCCTGCATAGTCACTATCTAAGAAAGAAACTAATTTGCAAGAGTGCCCAGTAGAATACCAAAGTCCTAGAGATTGGGTACCTTGCAAGTATCTGAAGATCCTTTTGACTGCAATCAAATGGGATTTTTTAGGTGCAGCCTGAAATCTAGCACAGACACATGTTGCAAACATAATGTCTGGTCTAGAAGCTGTAAGGTACATCAAGGACCCAATCATACATCTGTAAAGGGTTTCATCAACCGCTTTACCTTTCTGATCAATATCCAGTTGTGTGGTGCTGCTCATGGGAGTAGAACAGGGCTTACAGTTTTGTAAATCAAACTTATGCAAAAGATCTTTTGTATATTTGGACTGATGAATGAAGATTCCATCCGTCCTTTGTTTGATTTGCAAACCTAGAAAGAACTGTAATTCTCCCATGGCACTCATTTCAAACTTCTTTTTCATTATGTTTGTAAATTCATCACACAACTGTGGATCAGAGGATGCAAAAATTATATCATCAACATAAATTTGAACAAGTAGCTTATGCTGCCCTACTTTTTTAATGAATAAAGTTTTATCTATAGAGCCTCTAGTGAAATTATTTTGGAGAAGAAAGCTAAACAATGTTTCATACAGGCTCTTGGAGCTTGTTTCAACCCATAAAAAGCCTTATCAAGCTTATACACCCAATCAGGATGTTTATTGTCCTCAAAACCTGGTGGTTGACACACATAAACTTCCTCTTTTATTTTACCATATAAAAATGCACTTTTGACATCCATTTGAAAAACTTTAAGATTATGAAAAGCAACATAAGCTAAAAACAATCGAATTGCCTCCAGTCTGGCTACAGGGGCAAAGATTTCATCATAATCAATACATTCTTCTTGTGCAAATCCCTGTATAACCAGTCTGGCCTTGTTCTTAATAATTTAGCCCTTTTCATCTGTTTTATTCCTAAACACCCATTTAGTGCCTATTGCACACTTACCTTGGGGTAAAGAAATAAGCTCCAACACTTGCTGCTTTTTGAACTGAAGAAGCTCAAGCTGCATTGCTTCAACCCATCCATTGTCTCTTAGTACAACATGGTAGTTCTTTGGCTCTTGCTGACTGATGAAGAGAGCATAGAAGCAGAAATTAGACAATTGACTTCTGGTTGAGACTCCAGCATTGATATCACCAATGATTTGAGTATTGGATGATACTTCAGTTCTTGATATACAATGATATCTGTGCAAGTGTTTGTAGAACTTCCTGCAGCAACAGATGTTGATGAAGATTCTTGAAACCAAGTTGGTGATGCCAACTCAAATGAAGTTGAAGATGCAGATGCAGAAATCTCATCAGCATTTGTTGTGGATGGAGCTGCTGAAGCTACAGGAGCATCAGGTTTAGTTGACTCAAGCAGATGGTCACTAAACCTGAAAAGGTGAGTACTGGCTACATCATCATCAGTACCACCAGGTGGAGAACTGCTGACAGGAGCAATAGCTGGAGCGTGATAAGGAACATATTGCAGTATGTCCAAATCAAATAGCTCCACAGGGTTTTGTGAAATCTTGTCCTTTGGAGATTCATTAAACTTCACATGCAGAGTCTCTTCAACTATCTTTGTTCTGCTGTTGAGAACTCTATATGCCTTGCAAGTTGATGAATAACCAATAAAATATCCTGCATCCACCTTTGATTCAAACTTCTAGAGTGGATTGCTAGTGTTGAGAATGTAACATGGACACCCAAATGCTCTAAAGAATGAAATCAAATGGGCCAAATGATGTAGAACTTCATAAGGAGTCTTCATCAACCTTTGATTCACTAACACTCTATTATGCACATAGCAAGCTGTGTTGACAGCTTCAGCCCAAAAAGTTAGTGGCAAACCTGAGTCAGCCAATAATGACCTTGCAGCTTCAATAAGGGTCCTGTTCTTTCTCTCCACCACTCCATTTTGTTCAGGAGTTCTTGGAATGCTAAACTACCTCTTGATTCCCTTTGACAAGTAGAAGTCATCAAGTATGTGATTTCTAAATTCTGTACCATTATCACTCCTCACACACTTGACTGGAAGGGAATACTGCTTCTCCACATATAACACAAAGTTCACAATAGCTTTTGCAGCTTCATCTTTGGAATGCAAGAAGAAAGTCCATACAAATATGGAGTAATCATCCACAATTTCCAGACAGTATTTCTTCTTTGCCATGCTCATCACTCTGACAGGACCAAAAAGATCCATATGCAGTAATTGTAAGCAGGCAGTGGACTTTGGCTCTTCTATTGGAGGGAATGAAACTTTGTGTTGCCTTTAAACAAGCAGTGTAGTTGTCTTCACATTTGAACTCCTTCATAGGCAACCCTCTTACTAAACCATGGTGTATCTGCTGGTTCATGTTTTTGAGATTCACATGACCCAGCCTCCTATGCCATAGAGTAGATTCTTGAGGAGAAGCCTTGGAGAATAGGCAAGGATGACCTTTTAGATCTATTTTCTTGGAAAGATCTAAGGCATACACTCTTCCTGTCCTGTTGGCCTTCAGGAGAGTATGATCATCCAACACCTTGTCAATCAAACTTAGAACTTTAGATGACAGAATCCTGCAGTTCTGACTGGTGAAAAGAGCAACATGGCCTTTATCACACATTTGACTGACCCTCAAGAGGTTGTACTTGAGATTCTCCACATGGTTAACATCATCAAACCTTATTTCCCTATTGGAAACAAAGCCTTTACCGATGATGTAACCCTTAGCATCATTGCCAAAAGAGACAAACCCATTCTTTCCTTGAGAGTAGTCATGAAGAAGAGAGCTTCTCCATGTCATATGCATGGATCCTCCACTGTCTACATACCAGATGCTTCTTTGGCATACTGAAGAACCCTGCATTTATTACAACAAATTAGTTAGTTTTTGAGACCCAAACCTTTTTGGTTTTGGGTCTGTTCTCATCAACAGATGGTATACTAACTGGTTTGTTCTGACTGACAGCCTGAGGTGAAGGAGATGGTGTAGAAGAGGATTCCTTTGGCTTGGATTTCCTTTTCTGTGGTTTCAGCACATGAGCATATAATTGGTTGACTCTCCCCAATAGATGTTGAACCATCATAACAAGTTATGTCTGATTTTGTGATAAAGCCTTCAGCTCATAAAACACATTAGTACTTGAATTTGATGGATTCCTGTGTTGTACCATCTTCTTTTGAGCAACCTCAGCTGTTGCCTGATTAGCCCCTTCCTTTTTGGATTTCTTCTTGGACTTTGGGGTTACAGGTTTTGATGTTGCTGGTACAAACTTGGTCTGAAACGCAGTTTTCATTTTGTCCATTTTCTTTTTAATGTTCTCATTGTGTTTGAGTTTGGAGCCCTTTTTATACCAGCAAGTATCAGTAAGATGATTGAATAAGTCACATATTTCACATGGCTTTTTCTTCATCTTAAGTTGATCATCTGCTGAAGAAGATGAAACTACTGAAGACTTGTTCTTCAGTAGTTTTGTATCAGTACTTGCTTTCCTGATATCTTCTTCAGTAGTTTTCCCACCCTTTCTACTTGTAGTTTTCTTCCCTTTAGTACCTGCAGTAGTTTGGGTTTGTTCTTCAGGTGTTATAACTTGCTCTTCAGTACTTTCAGTACTTTGTGAGATAACACCTGAAGTGAACAACTTTGTGATCTTATGAGTGTCAGCATTTGGACCATCAATATCAGCTGATTGGTTTCGTGAGGAATTAATGCTGACTTCAACCTTTGATGGTGCTGTATCAGACAGTAAATCACATGATGAGAAGGATTGGTTATTGCTTTCTCCTTCAGATTCTACTTCTGCTCTGGGAGTAAAATCTGTAGGAGGAGCAGTGTGATTATAACCAATGCCAAACTTCACATTGGAAGTTGATTGCTTGCTAAGAAGCATTTCAAAACCCTTACAGGATTGTACCCAGCGATCACACTCTACCTGAGTATCTGCAAGTGTTTCTTTGAGGTCTCTGTACTTCTCTAGAAGTACCTCTTCCCTAGCCTTATCATCAGTGATTTGGCATTTAAGTTTATAAATCTCATCATTCTTATCATTAAGCACAGCCTCAAATTCTGCTTTTCTTTTAGAGATTATTTGCTCTAGCTCAAGGTTTTTGTTAATTAAAGCTACATTTGCTTCTGTAATAGAAGCAAATGTGGCTATGCATGATTCAGAACATAACTTGGCTTTGGCCTCAGAGGATACCTGTGATACCTGTGATATGGAAGCATTAGAAGATGAGCTATCAGCAAACTCTAGGGCCATGAGAGCAAGGTTACCAAAAGGATTTTCACCTCCATGTTGACTAGCACCAGGAAACAGTTGTTCATGACCAGACATATCATCTGGTAAACTGCTCCAGTCAATAACTCCTGGGGTGAAAAAGCTGTGTTGTTGAGGTTGAGGTTGTTGATGAGATTGGGATGGTTAAGTCTCAGGAAGAGCATGTGGTTGTTGAGCAATGGGTGCTTGAACTTGACTGGTCTGTGGCATGTAGAAACAGGGGTAAGGATATGGCATATGACCTTGAGGGACAAAATATGCAGGTGATGACTGAGCTTGTAATAGATGACTAGAACTGGTAGAATGTTGCCCTTTGTTCTGTGAGCTATTGCTTGGAAAAGTCACAAAGGGTGCTGATGAATTAGATCCAGATGATCTACATTCTCTAGCAAAGTGTCGAAGCCTATGGCACTTGTGACACCTCAACTTGCTCTTGTCAAAACCAACTTTGGTTTTGCCAGAGAGTCCAGGGAATTTTCTACCAGTTCTTTTGTAGAACTTTTAAGATCTGATATAAATCATTGCCATTTGGCTCAAAATATCCATCTCTTCCAGATCATCATCTAGAATGCCCTTCAGACCCTCCATTAGAAAACACAAGTTATCACTGCTACCACCTGAACTACCATCAACACCAACAAAAGCATGTTTAGTGTTAGTAGAGAAATCAATATGCTCATCATAGGCACTCTCTGATGCAGCATATTCTGACTCCTGACCTATCAGTGCAGTATTGCCTGATACAAAGTCATCTGTGAGCTTACCAGATGATGAAAACTTTCTTTTCTGTTCTATCTCTCTTTCAAATGTAAGCAGTTTCCCATGAAGTTGGGTGAGAGATAGAGTGCTCAGATTTGCACTAGAGCGTAGGACAATAGTGTATGGGTCCTATCTCTCAGGCAGTGATCTGAGAAATCAGTTGTTCATCTGGCTGTTTGAATATTCTTGTTTAACCATTTTCAGTTCAGAGATCAAACAAGAGAATCGCTCAAACTGTTGAGTCAGAGTCTCACCCTTCCTATGAGAGAATGTCTCATATTGTTGGGCGAGGATTTCCCTAGTGTTTGCTAAGACCTCATCAGTTCCTCCGAATTATTCCTTCAGAGCAACCCAAGGATCATGAGCAGTTTCATGATGCATAAGCCCTGAATAGATTTCATTAGGCAATGCCATGGCCAGAATTCCATGTGCTTTAGCATCAATTTCAAACAGCTTCAGATCTTCGTCCGAATATTGATTAGGTTTCTTCGGAACCTTCTCATTTGATTTAGGAACCCTCACCATAGGCTTGTATGGTCCATGCACCACTGATTTCCAACAACCAGCGCTGTTGATAGATAGATGATGGAGCATACGTCGTTGCCATATGTTATACTCACTCCTAACAAGCATCGGAGGCTTTGTTAAGGAGCCAGTATTATGAGGATCATTTGTTGGCATCGCCATTTAGAATTCAGACAAATTCAAGGTAAACTAAACAAATCTAGCTCAAAACCACTTTGAACCTCAAATTGAATGGCCAGAAGCAACAGAAACTCAATCTCTATAACCGATTCTTGCAAATTTGCTAATTTGATCAAACGTAGATAGCAAACGAGCAGTTTCAATGATCAATTGTTAAATCGATCAATGATTAACCAGCTCTGATACCATTTGAAAGGATCTCAGCATCTAGTTTGATCAATTAGATTAGATTTGCAGCGGAATTAGCACACGAATTAGACAAACTCAAAGCAAGAACACAAGAGATTTATCAATCAAACAGTACAATTATAGAATAAGAAAGAGTTTCTGCACAAAGGATGTATTTCATTCAGTATATGCTTCGACACCTTTACAATTAGGTCATCTTTCCTTTTATAGGGAAAGATGACGTCAGCTGATGTCACTTGACAGTGACATCTAACTGTTATTTAACAAACTACTGAAAGTTAACACAACTACTGAAGATGTCAAACAGCTGACATCTTCTTACAAAAGACAAGTGTTAACTATCACTACAACTACTGAAAAGAAACTACTGAACTATAACTACTGAAACTACAATGACTGAAGAACATGCTCTTCAGTCATTTTACAAGTACTGAAATATAAAAGAAAACTACTAAAAAGAAAAGACTGAAAGAACACCATCACAACAACTGAAGAATACTTCTTCAGCTGTTGTGACAAACTCTGAAGGCTTCAGTACTTGGACTTTAGACTTGAACTTCAGTTGTTGTCATCAGCTGATGTCTTCAGTTGATTACATCAGCTGATGTCTTCAGTCTTTGTACTTCAGTCTTTGTACTTTAGCTGATAGACTTCATTACTTTAGTCTTCAGCTGTTGATCTTCAGACTTTGGTCTTCGGCTGTTGATCATCAGACTTTGGTCTGCAGTTGTTGATCTTCAGACTTTGGCAGCAACTAGGTGATACACCTTTGGAGCAGCCTGATATCATGCACAAATGTAGGTTGCAAACATAATATCAGGTCTAATTTGTTAGGTTCTACAATTGGATAAACTGAAGCTTTCCAAATCACAATCACAACCAACTGAAGATCTTATTGTACGAGTTCAGAGATCAAGTTGATAAACAGAACAAAACATATACAAGACAAAGTCAACAAGACAAAGTTGGCAAAGTCAACATCAAGACAACAACAAAAATCAAAATTAGGGTTTCATATGTTATAATTATTAGAATATTATAAATAGACCCACTAGTGCATTTTTGCATGTGTGTTTCTCATGGTGTGAATCACCACCCAAGGAGAATTCCTTCTTTGGGTGGGTTTGATTCCATCATTCGTTTATGATTCTCGTTGTAATTTGTTATCAACACCAATGAAATCATAACATTATCATTATTATTCTCTTTGTTCTATGATTCACACACCTCCACCCATCTTAATTTTGAATTTTTAGATCTGAACATGATGAATCCTAAGATCCAAGCTCAACGAATCTTAAATATTGATTAAAGAAAATGGTATTAGAGCTACTGGTTGCTGGGTTCATGTATTTTTCAGATCTGATTTCATCTTTAATGATATTTAGAACAAAGAAGAAACAACAAAAATGAAGAACAAAGTCACTGTTCTTCAAAAAGAAGAAAAACTCATCTGCTCATCTCAAAATCAAGAAGAAAACCATCAGATCTGTTCTTATTTGGTACGATTCGAAGATATTATCATTACGTTGATTATTTCTTCAAAATCAATGCAATGGAATTAGATCTACTCAAAAAGCAGAAGAAAACAACAAAAAAGGTTGCTGAGTTCGTGTTGAATTCAAGTTGCTGTTCATCAAAGTTTATCTTCAATCTGGTGAATCAAAACAAATTCAACCGATAAGCAGTTAATTAAACAAATGGAAAGTTGTTCCTTCTTTTATAAAGTATTTAATGTGGTTGTGATTAATGATTCACTTGAGGACAAATTCAACCGATTAAAACTCAAAAGGTAATACGGCCGCCGTGTGTTCTATTAAACAAATGACGTTAGTTATCAAACGTTGAACTTCAAAGAAATGCGACGGCTCCATGTGGTCAAGTGAAGACAAAAAAACCGACCAACTTCAAAACAAATGCGGATGTTGGAGATTAATTAACACGGTTGCTTTCGAATCCATATAAAAACATTATGAAATACGGCTGAATTAAATGCGTATGCAAGACAAATGCGGGTGCATACATGACAAATGCGAATGCCATGCATGGAGCACCGAATGCAGATGGCATACAACATTAAATGAGGTTGTCTTTGTCGTTTATGAAACATGGATGAAATTCGGATGACATCAAAACAAATGCGGATAACTTTTGATGACTAATGCGGATACATCATGAATACAAATGCGGATGTTATAAATAGAAATATGGATAGTGTTAAATCTAATGCGGATGAGTAAGTGTATATACATTTGATCATAAAACCAATGCGAATGTAGTTTGAGACAAATACGGATGAGTTATATCATCAATGCACAAATACGATTGATCATTCAATCCAACATGGATGAGATCACATCCCATGCAGATTCATCACGTGAAATCCAAATGAACAGACGAACAGATGACAACAACAAACAAGAAAAAGAAAATATCATGAATACGGACTATTGCAACCAACATGCACGTCCATTTTGAGCATTCAAAACAAAAGAAGAAATCAACTTTGGTCATGTAATCGTTGATTTATTCAAGGATTTGTACAACTGTCAGAATCTCTTTCTGAAGTTCATAATACTACAATCAACGATGATCTTTTGCACCCGTGTCGGACTACTGAGCGAAACAGATAGAAAGAATTTAAACAAGGGGACCAATGATTATCTGAAGAATGTCAGATTGTGAAGTCATTTTAGAAATTCAAATGAGTTGAAGTGTTTTCAAGATTGATTTATGTTCCTGATGCAATTTATTGAAGTTCAAAGCCACATCATATGCCTAATACATTCTAATCCTTAGAGTTGTGATATGAACTGTAATCTAAAAGTGATACGACTCATTCCAATACCAAGAAGTATTCTTAATAGATTCTAACCTTTGTAGCAATACATTAGGAGAAGCTTAATCTGAGGGGGAGAACTACAGTGAACTGTGTCAGAACATCAGTTGATCAAGAAAACATGTGACAGAGAAGATCTTAAAAGTTAGAGTTTGGCAAGCATCAGTTTAGGGGGAGTATTGTTGGGTTCAACAATTGGATAAACTGAAGGTTTTCAAATCACAATCACAGCCAACTGAAGATCTCATTGTACGAGTTCAGAGGCCAAGTTGATAAAAAGAACAAAACAAATACAAGACAAAGTCAACAAGACAAAGTTGACAAAGTCAACATCAAGACAACAACAAAAATCAAAATTAGGGTTTCTTATGTAATAATTATTAGAATATTATAAATAGACCCACTAGTGCATTTTTGCAAGTGTGGTTCTTATGTGTGTGTTTCTCATGGTGTGAATCACCACCCGAGGAAAATTCCTCCTTTGGGTGGGTTTAATTCTATTATTCATTTATGATTCTCGTTGTAATTTGTTATCAACATCAATGAAATCATAACATTATCATTATCGTTCTTTTTGTTCTATGATTCACACACCTCCAGCGATATTAATTTTGATTTTTTAGATCTGAACATGATGAATCCTAAGATCCAAGCTCAACGAATCTGAAATATTGATTCAACATACTTGCTGTGAGATACATCAGTGATCGAATAATTGCCCTATACTGGTGTTGATCAGTATACTGGTGTCTTTTGTATTGAAGCATTTCCTCTTGCATTGATTCAACCCAACTACTATCCTTCAAGCCTTCTTCTACTTTCTTGGGTTCCATCTGGGACAGAAAGTATAAGTATAGGCAGACATTCCCATTATGAGTTTGTCTTCTAGTTCTCACACCTTTTACGACATCTCCAATGATATTTTCAACTGGATGAGTGTTGTGAATCATGAGTCTTGGAATCATACCTAATTGCATAGATAGATCCAAGTTTGAAAGATTCTGCCCAGGTTATTAACATTAACTCCACCTGATATTTCACACTCATTTAATGAGGACTGATTGAGTGTATGAGTGACATCATCAATGTTGTTTTGCTGTGAAGTAGTATGAACAGTTGCCTGTTCCTCCAGATTACTGTCTTCATCAGCTTGGTGTTGAGAGATTGAGTTATCACTTGATGAGTTTTGAAGCTTACTTTGTTGATAACTGGTTGAAGCTCCACTCGTCCCTGAGATTGCCATACTTTTAGATCTAGTATTGATGGGAGCTTGATTTTCAGCAACTCTTGGAGAACTTGGAAGAGGTCTGGGTAACTCAAACAATTGATTGTCATCTGAGTCATTTTGAGTTCCTATTCCAGCTGAAACATTCTCACAAGATGGTTTATAATAGTTGGGAAACAATTCTAAGTTAAACATATGATCAGGGCCATTCCCCTTACCACAAGGAGTGTGCTCATTTACAACAATATTGGATGATTCCTCAAATTGTTGATTCTTAATATTGTATACTTTATAAGCTTTAGGGCTTGAATAGTATCCAACAAAGATAGCATCATCTGAGTTTTCAGCAAATTTTTCCAAATTGTCTTTTGTGTGAAGTATGGTACACCTGCTGCCAAAGGGTCGTAGAAAGCCAATGAACGGTGGCTTCTTGTTCCATAGGTTATAAGGGGCTTTTCCATGTGGCTTAACGACAAGAACTCTGTTCTGCACATAGCATGCAGTGCTGACTGCCTCTGCCCAGAAAGTTAGAGACAACTTAGAATAAACTAACATAGTTATTGCAGCCTCAATAAGTGTCTTGTTCCTTCTCTCGGTAACACCATTCTGTTAAGGAGTTCTAGGGGCACTATATTGTCTGGTAATCCCTTTTGAGTTACAAAATGAGTTAAGAATTTTATTCTTAAACTCAGTCCTTTGATCAGTTCTGATTGTCTTTACCTTGTGATCAATTTGATTTTCTATTTTAAGAATAAAAGATTTTAACATTTTAGCAGTTTTATCTTTAGTTCTTAAAAAGAATACCCATGTGAATCTTTTTAAATCATCAACTATCACTAGGCCATATGATTTCCTTCCAATGCTCATTATACTTGTGGGACCGAAAAGATCTATGTGCAATAGGTGTAATGGAATGGTGATGGAATTTACTTCTTTGGATTTGTGGGTTGCCTTATGTTGTTTTCCTTTAAAACAAGCAATACAGTTATCTTTGTTTTCCTTTAAAACAAGCAATATAGTTATCTTTACAGAAAAACTCCTTTTTAGGCACTCCATGTACCAAGTTATTTTTCACCAGTTTCTTCATGATTTTAAAATTAACATGACACATTCTTTTACGCCAAAGAGTAGATTCATCACTATTTTCTTTAGAAAGAAAGCATGAAACTTCACCTAGTGGGGAAGCATTGTTCATATCCAGCTTGTACATATCCCCTTTCCTGGGAGATCTAAGAAGCACCAATTCTTGAGGAATTGCCATCCTGGGTTTGAGGATAATGCACTCATGTTCAGTGAAAAGCATTTGGTGCTTTTGATCACAGAATTAAGAAACACTTAAAAGAATGTGTTCAAGCTATTTGACAAAGTTTACTTTGTCTACCTTTAACTTACCATTGGATATACTACCTCTGCCAGAAATGTATCCTCCGTTTTCACCTCCAAATTGAACAGGTCCTCCATTAAAAATTAGAAATTATTGAAGAAGAGATCTGTTCCCTGTCATGTGCTTGGAGCATCCACTATCCACAACCCATACATTTCTATTTTGTCATGTGGATGTCCCTGCACATAAGATGAAAAAGTTAGTTACTATTGGAAATTCAAGACTTGTTGGTCTTGGGGTCATCCAATGTGGATAACATAATTGAACCAAAAGATATGCATGAGGGTTCAATTATGGTTTGGGAAGAAGAGGTTTAGGCTGTAGCATCTTCTCTGGTCTTCCAATCCATCCTTTGGTTGACCAATGTAGATGAGCTTGATGAAGCTTGAGTGACATGGTTTTCTTTCGAGGCTTCTTTCTTCTCAGAATAAACTTTCATCACCTTTTCTTCTGAAGAAGTCTTCTTTTCAGATGACTTCAAAGGAATTCTCTTGTTCTTCTGAATTTTCTTTGACTTATCTTCCAAAGATATTATCCTTTCAAAAGAATGAGTTTCTTTCGAAAGCAATTTGGCTTCAGAAACAAGTTTCCCTTTGCTTAACACTTTAACCATATGTTAAGGTCCAAATGTGAAGCCCTCCTTGACTTCTCCTTTCTTAACATTATTTGCATAATGTGTGCTTGCAGGATTATAGTAACAATCTTTAGCCAAGTGGTTGTGAAGACCACACATTATGCATTCAATGTTACTCTTCATGGGGTGTGATGACTGTTGTTTCTTGCTCTTGTTTTCATTATCAACAGTCTTCCCTTTTATTTTCTGATCCTTCAGCTGGATGGGAGTGCTGGTACTACACTCCTTTCCTGGATCAAAACTTCCGACCACTTGGAATCCAGCTGTGATAAACATACCCTTTTGATTTGGGTCTATCTTCATCTTGGATTCAACTACTTTCTTGGCAGTTTTCCTGGCTGCCTTAGCTTTGTTTCTTCTGGATTTGGTGGTCAGAGGTTGTTCACACTGGTGAGGATGGGTTTTCCTACCTAATCATTCCCTGTAATAGTCTCCATACTTGCATCATTCTTCTTCTCATGAGATAAGGGGACAACAGATGGAACCCTTGCTCTTCAGTACCACATCTTAGTTATCTTATAGACTCATAAAATTTATGGTGGAGCAATTTCATTGGTTCCTAACCCACCTTGATTGATAACAAATCTTTGAGTGGGAGGATGATGCAAGAATGGTTTTGAAGTTATGCTCTTTAATAGCATACTTCTTTGCTTTAGCCTTAGCTAAAACTAGATGGGCCTGAGTCTCAGTTAACTTGGAAATTAAATCTTTAATTTGAGCCCTATAATTGGAGTGTTCATGTTTTAAAGAGGATACAGTTTCTTCTAACTCTTCAATTTTCATTTTCTAGTCAGATTCTTCCCTTTTAAAATCAGATTTTAAGATGTTTAAGGACTCAATATCAGATTTGATTTTCATGTTATAGTCCTGATATTGTTTGACTTTAGCAATACAAGCTAGAGTACAAAGATGTTCATATATGCAGGATCGGATTTGTGGGTGGTTTTTCTCTCAACTCACTGTGAATCAACACTCAGTAAGCAGTCTTATGAAGAGTTGATCACAATATAACAAGTAACAAGCAGTAAGAAAATTAACACAACAGGTAAATTTTCAAGGTACTTTTATATATTGCTTCTCAACTCAAAGGATTACAAGACACTTGGACTCAAATCGCTTATCTAAAGAGTTACAGGGAGAAGATATATATAATACTACCTACAGCCGGGAATACTTTGATTCTAGCTGGACACCTCTAACCTTACATCTATACTACAAGACTCTAGGTGAGGTCTTTCAGACATTTTGTCTAAGAGTTGGTAGTCAGGACATGTCCCTGACTTACCTTTTGTCACCAACTAAAGTTGGTAACATGTACTATCATAAAAAGGTGAACAGTAGAATAAAGTATGGTTAACAACATGGCTCTTTAGGAAGATGCCATGCTGTATCAGAGGTCTGCAGCGGACTGTCAGGGACCATACTTTTATCTGCTGGACATAGCAATGTCTTCCGAAGGATAAAGTACTTCGGAAGAATAACTTCTTCCGAAGGCACTTATACTTTGGAAGATTGCTTCTTCCGAGGCTTGGAGTCTTCTTTGTCGTCGGAAGCAGACTTTGTCTTCAGCTCTTTCATCAGACTTTGTCTTCGGAAGCTCTTTCAGACTTTGTCTTTGGAAGCTCTTTCATCAGACTTTGTCTTCGGAAGCTCTTTCAGACTTTGTCTTCGGAAGCTCTTTCATCAGACTTTGTCTTCGGAAGCTCTTTCAGACTTTTTCTTCGGAAGCTCTTTCATCAGACTTTGTCTTCGGAAGCTCTTTCAGACTTTGTCTTCGGAAGCTCTTTCATCAGACTTTGTCTTCGGAAGCTCTTTCAGACTTTGTCTTCGGAAGCTGTCCTTCAGACTCTCGGAAGATCTCTTCTTAGCTTTGGAAGCCTTTGAATGTAGTACCAAAAGATGACTATGAAGTGATTTTGGTTGTACCAGCCTCATTATGATCCAACAAACTCCCCCTAGGCTGATGCTACCAAAACTTCACTTCTCTCTTCTTCTCAAAGCTCTCAGCACCAAGGAGAGCAGGTGTTTATCAGTGTCTTCATTCTTTCCTGCTGTGGTGCTGAGAATCTTGTACAGATCCTTGGTGGACATAACCTCTACTCTGTCACCTTGGATTATGTGTACCCTCTGTTGTGGCCCTCTGAAAAGAGTTAGTTGATGGGAAGTATAGTCATATTCCCATCGAACTATTGGTTCCAATTCAGGACCTTCCACCATCTGTAGAAAGGCTGTGCCTTTGGTGGTTGATCTTTCCTTGTCTTCCACTCTTTTCATCTTCAACTCTTCTTCAATCTTGGCTCTTCTACTTCGTTCAGCCAAGTGGAGACCACTGATATAGTTTTTGATGTGTGCAGCAGTCTCAGAGTTGGAGGGATTGGAGAATGGCTTCTCTGCAAGCTCAGCAAGGTCGAATCTGCTGAGATGCAATAGAGAAGTGGCATTAAGCCTGTTGGTTTCACCATTCTCCCTTTCCACAACAAAGTTGTGAGAAGGTTCATCGAACCTCCACTGGATTATTGCATTTCTAGGACCAGGAGATTGACCAGAAATCCTGTCCTCTTTCCTGGTATCCAGCAGAGTCACCAGTCTTCTTCTTAGCCTCTTCTCCTCAGCATTGAGGGTATCGGAGTTGAGACCAAGAAGTCTTGCAGCTTGGCCCAAAGTGTCTCTAGGCAACTCAAGAAATTGGCCTAGGGTGAGGGAGCTTGAAGAGTTATCAACATAGGTGATGTTGATAAGCTCTCCCTCACAGGAGATGCTGCTCAAAGTAGTGCAGTTGATGAGCCTCGTTTTGAACTCCTTTATTTCCCCAAAGGAGAGATGTTGAGGAGGCTGAGGGGATGGTCTTGGTTGTTGTTGGGTAGGCTTAGGTTTAGTGGTTTTGGGTTGAGTCTTGGGTTTTAGGATAGGTAGTTTGGGTGGTTGAGGTGATGTGGTAGGTTTGGATAGAGTTGTGGGTTGAGGGGTGAAGGTTTCATCAGTGGGTTCGGTTTTAATGGGAAAAGGGGTTGGTTCTGGTTGAGTGGCTGGGGTGAAGACCATTCCTTTCATCCTCCTATACATCTCCTTCCTTTTCCCCAAACGGATATCAGCTTCAATTTCACTGACTATCCGCTGGAGTGTCCTTTCGGACATAGGTCCCACCTGCCTACCAGAGAAGCCATGAGCCCAGAGATAGTCCTTCATCCAGGCTTTGTCAGTTGACTTCTTGGCAGCAGTGACCTCCTTCTCTTCTTCCCTCTTCCTCTTCACCTTCAACTTCTCCCTAGAAGCCTTCTTCCTTTCCTTCTCCATTTGATCCTGCTCTTTGTTGTGGAGCAGCAGGATCATGTCATCGTCATGTGGAGACAGTTCAGGAAGACTGAAGCCTCTTGAGAGTAGGAACTTGATCCTAGCCTCTCTCAGCTTCAGGGCTGCCTCCCTTTGCTCTTGTTCTTCCTTCTCCAAGGCCAACCTGGCTTCCCTTTCTTGTTGTAGCCTGGTTGACCTCTCCAAAGTCACCAACTCCTCTAGTAGTAGCAGGAGTATCTCCTCATTGGCAGCTCCTAGATTGATGAGCTGATCAATGAGTGCTGTTCTTCTCTTCTGGTTGATTTCTTCCTGATTGGCTACAGCTGCCTTAGAACTAGCAGCTAGCAGCTTCTCAGTAGGAAACCGACCTTTCTTTTTGGCCTTCTCAATCTTCTCCTCCTCCTGAAGCTCTTCCACAGTCAATTTTCTTTTGCCTTTGTCTTTGATGGTGCTTGACTGTGGTGGTTCTTGGATGGAGGGTTGTGATTAAGAGAGAAGTTCAGCTGGTGCTTGGATTGGAGGAATGTCAGAAATGTCCTCCCTGCTCACCTCAGATGCAATTTCAGCAATGACATCTGTGATGGTCAGTTCCTCGGACATCTGAAATAAGCCTTCCGCAGCTTCTATTTCGGCCTCGGAAGACTTGTCTTGTTCTTCCGAGTCTTCCATGTAAGCTTCGGAAGCTTCAGCTAGAGCTTCGGAAGATGAGACTGCTGCAGATTCTGTCCCAACTGTTTCAATTGCTGGGCCATCAGTCCCCATTTCCCCTTCGAAGCTAATCTCAGGTTCCATGAAGACCTTAGGTTGACCAACTTCTTCCATAGTGGTAGAAGGTGCAGTCAGTCTTTGAAGCTCCTCAGCCCCAAAGTATGCTAGTGTAGTGTCGGGGCTGGGCTGTTCTAGGGATGATCTCAATACAAACTTTGTGAAAAGTCTGTAGAGATCTTGAAGCATTCTTGAGTCAATCTCCAGAAAGGATTGAGATGACTCAGGTAGTGTAATGATTTGGGAAGAAATGAGTTGGGTCTGTGGTTCCTGTGGTGTTTGTCTCTGAACTTTCTCCCCCTTTTTGGTAGCATCATCTTGAGAGCTAGATGAGCTAGAGGAAGAAGTCATTGAGACCTGAATTGGTACATGCCTAACAGACCTCTCCGTCTGTTTCTCAGCTAGTTTAGCCTTGAGAGAGTTAATCTCAAGTTGCTGAGTGGCAGTCCTTGATTCTAAGATCCTCACCTGTGATTCCAGGTTGGAGACCTTAGAAAGCAAGTACTGAAGTGTTAGTTGCATACTTCCCTCGTCTTCCTGAGAAGAATCACGGGGAGATGAGATAACATACCTAGTATGCTCACTCTCACCACTAGATATGGTTTCTTGGCACCCTGGTTTCCTTTGCTTAGAGTCATCTCTGTCAGAGATGTCAATGGGCAAAGTTGCCGTAGACTCAGTCCTAATTATGTTACCACTGTCCTGAGAGCTCAATGAGAGACTCTGAGTAGTGGCAGCTAAGCCTACATAAGTCCCCTCCACATCAGTGGGACTCACCTCAGTAGCTGGCTTCTGATGGGGGCTAGAGACAAGGGATCCCTCTTGGCTCTGTTGATCTTTCAGTGGGTGTTGTAGATCAACTTCATGGCCATGGAGAGATGTAATCTCTTCATCAGTTCAGAGTAAAAGGTCAGTGAAAGAGAGGGTGGTTAGTCCTACTGACCCGGGACCTTGATCAATGTCTACAGGCATTGAGCCTATGGTGGGGCTGTCCCTAGAAGGCTGCACAGGGGAGTGTAAAGACTCACCCTGTGGGCTTAAGGCTTGGGGTTCGGGCTCAGGGGTTTGAGACTGAGGAGGCTCAAAACCCACATTGAGGTCAATTGTGAAGGATGGTGTGACCTCGGACTGAGTGGGAGCCCATGATTCCACTCTAGTCCTTTGGGTGTGAACAGAAGGAGCTTGTTCAATCAGAGTAGATTGAACAAGGGTTCGTTTGGGGCGTCTCTGATATGTAGCTTTGATGGGTAAAGAAGATTTTGGTATTGTGGTGGATGTTGCTGGTGTGGGTTCATCACCTGTGGGGAGAACAGGGATGTCACCAGGAGCTATGCGCTCAGTCATCTCTGGAGGTAATGGAGTGTACCGTCTAGTGAAGTTGGTGGACATCTTCTTCAGTGTCTTGAAGATGGTAGGCCTCATGTGTGGAACAGGAAGAGCAGCTGTGCAGACAAGCTTGCTTGGTTCCATCTCACAGTTGATTATGTGTTGAAGAAATCGGGGATACATGAAGAATGTATCCCTGCTCAGATTGGTGATTAGGTTGTTCAACACAAATCGTGAGTAGTTGAATCTGAGGCCTCTCACCAACCATGAACTAGGCATCCTAGTTCATATGGGATTTGATCCCAACCCCTGATTTGTTAGAGAGGCAATGTAGGAAAATGTGCAGCAGGAACTTCCAATGGTAAGAAAAGTTGAACTTGTATACTGTAGACCTGCTGACATCGCCTCCATATCCCATGAGGATATAGGTGCCTTCCAAGTCTTCCTTGGGGAACTCAGTAGGAGCCCCATCATCATGAAGCTCGAGATGCTCCCTGATGAGCTGTTCATTGATGACCAACTCTTGGCCACAAACTCGGGTTCTCAGGACTCGAACCCCGTTCAGCACTGTAGTTTCACCGTTGCTCCAAAATTCTGACATATGGTTGGAGTATACAGTTGGGTTAACTGTGAGTGCAGTGAGGTAGGTGGATTCGGTGAGAAAGGTGATGATTTGGGTGAAGTCGGCATCCCTTGACGAGTCAAGTAATGCGACTTGGTTGTGCTGAGGGTTTAGCGCCATTGGAGAAAAGGTAAGCTTGAAATTTTGGGTGAAATTGAGGGTTTGACAGTGAAGGGAACAGTTAGGGCTGTAAAGTGGTAAAAGAAGATGAAATTGATAAGTCAAGATTATTTAAAAGGGGTGAATAGTGGTAATGGTGGTAATAGGGTAACTGTTTTGGGGTTACTGTGGGTGGTATGGTGGCTTACGGCGGAGAAATGACAGTGGCGGCAAAGATAATTTTAAATAATCTGACCATCATCAACAAAATCTTTACTTTTTACAGAGTGGGGCCCAAAAGATATCCGTTACATATAAAAACCTTTACTTCCGAGGGTAAAACTTTTCCGAAGGTAATTTTCTTCCGAAGGCAATTTCTCTTCTGAAGCATGATATTGCTTCCGAAGGTAAAATTGTCCTTTGAAAGCACTCTATCTTCCGAAGCAAGGCATTGCTTCCGAAGGTAAAGTTGTCTTTCCGAATGGAGAGTTGTATAAGTTTCGGAAGTAGATCTGATATAAAATCAATCGCTTCTTCCGAGACCAAAAACTCTTCCTAGAAGAAAATTTCCATTGAGGAATTTGACTTCGGAAGATATTCAAGAATATCTTCGGAGAGTTAATTTCTCTTCGGAAGGAATTTATACTTGGAATAATTTAAAGATCTTTTGTAACAGGGCTTAAATTGTATTGACACAAGACATTACTTATTTAAAAAGGTCTTCAAAAGAGTTAGTTATTCAATGTTTATCATCCCAATTGTTGATATGAGATACTTAAATCTTTGTTCATCAAATGCCTTTGTGAACAAATCAGCATATTGTTCATTTGAGTCAACTTTGATTAACTTTATCAGCTGTTTCTCATGAATATCTCTAATGAAATGATACCTGATATCAATGTGTTTTGTCTTGGAGTGCTTCACCGGATTCTCAGTAATGGAGATAGCACTGTTGTTGTCAATATGGATAGGAGTAGTCATGAAGTTGAACCCATAGTCTAACGTCTGATTTTGAATCCATAGCAGTTGAGCACAGCAGCTAGCAGCAGCAATGTATTCAGCTTCAGCAGTTGATGTAGAGACACAGGATTGTTTCTTGCATTGCCATGAGATAATCCTTCCACCAAGAAATTGACATCCTCCTGATGTTGATTTCTTGTCAATGTTGCAGCCACCATAGTCACTGTCAGAGTATCCATAGAGATTGAAATCACTATTTCTTGGATACCAGAGACCTAGTTTAGGTGCTCCTTTGAGTATCTGAGGATTCTCTTTGCAGCAGCTAGGTGAGACACCTTTGGAGCAGCCTGATATCTTGCACAAATGCATGTGGCAAACATGATATCTGGTCTACTTGCAGTGAGATACATCAGAGAACCAATAATTGCTCTATACTGATGTTGATCAGTATCCTCCCCCTCAAGGTCAGGGCAAAGATTATGGTTTCTGGGTATGGGTGTCTTGGCTGGTTTACAGTCCTTCATTTCAAATCTTTCTAAGATGTCTGAGACATACTTGGATTGACTTATGAAGAACCCTTCCTTCATCTGTTTCACCTGGATTCCAAAGAAAAAGTCCATTTTTCCCATGGAACTCATCTCAAACTTCTGCTTCATAATGCTTTCAAAGTCCTTGCACATTTGGTCGTTTGAAGAACCAAATATGATGTCATCAACATAGACTTGTACTAGCAAAATGTCTTCTCCACTCTTTCTGATGAAAAGAGTCTTGTCAATGGTACCTCTAGTGTATCCATTCTTCAGGAGAAACTGAGACAAGGTCTCGTACCACAGCCTAGGTGCTTGGTGCAGCCCATATAGAGCTTTATCCAGCTTGCACACATAGTTGGGGTGCTGTGGGTCTTCAAATCCTGGAGGTTGACACACATAGATTTCCCTGTCTATATCCCCATATAGAAAAGCACACTTGACATCAAGTTGGTAGACTGTGAAGTTCTTGGATGCAGCATAAGCAAGGAAGATCCTAACTGCCTCAAGTCTTGCAACAGGTGCAAAGACATCAGTATAATCGATTCCTTCCTCCTGGGTGTATCCTTGAACTACTAGTCTTGCCTTGTTCTTGATAATCAAGCCTCTATCATCTTTCTTGTTCCTGAATACCCATTTAGTGCCTATGGGTACTTGACCAGATGGTAGTGGGCATAGATTCCAGACCTTTTGTCTTCTGAATTGAAGCAGCTCCTCCTGCATCGATTCAACCCAACTACTATCCTTTAAGGCATCTTCTACCTTCTTTGGTTCCATCTGAGACAGGAAGCATGAGTACAAGCAGACATTCCCATGATGAGTTTGTCCTCTTGTTCTCACACCCTCAGAGACATTCCCTATGATGTTCTTAGTTGGATGAGTGTTGTGAATCCTAAGACGAGGAATCACTTCCAGTTGCAGAGATAAGTCTAGGTTAGACATATTCTGATCAGGAACTGGATCACTCTGTCCAACTGCTGTTTCAAGTCATTCAATGAGGACTGATTGAATGATTGAGAAACATCATCAATGGTTGGTTGTGAAGTAGTATTAACAGTTGCCTGTTCCTTCAGAATACCACTTCCCTCAACCTGGTGTTGTAGTGGATCACCTGAGAACTTTGAGGTTGATCAAGTGATTCACTTGTTGAAGCTTCACTATTTCTGGAGATAGTTACACTGTCAGATCTGTGAATAGTTGAAGCTTGTTGCCCTTCAGCTCTTGGAGAATTTGGTATAGGTCAGGGAAGCTCATATAGTTGACCTGCATCAGCATAAGCATCATTTGAGCACCTGTTCCAGCTGAAACATTCTCACAAGATGGTTTAGAATAGTTTGGAAACAATTCTAAATCAAAGATATATTAAGGTCCATTCCCCCTAACACAAGGAGTGTGCTCATTAACAACTATGTTGGATGACTCCTCAAATTGTTGATTCTTGATATTGTATACTCTATAAGCTTTGGAGCTAGAAGAGTATCCAAAAGATAGCATCATCCGACTTCTCAGCAAACTTTGCCAAGTTGTCCTTTGTGTTAAGTATGGTACACCTGCAGCCAAAGGACCTTAGAAAGCCAATGAACGGTGGCCTCTTGTTCCATAACTCATAAGGGTTTTTTCCATGGGGCTTCACTACAAGAACCCTATTCTGCACTTAGCATGCAGTGCTGACTGCCTCTGCCCAGAATGTTAGAGGCAGCTTTTAATCAGCTAACATAGTCCGAGCAGCCTCAATAAGTGTCCTATTCCTCCTCTCAGCAACACCGTTTTGTTGAGGAGTTCTGGGAGCACTATATTGTCTGGCAATCCCTTTTGAGTCACAGAATGAGTCAAGAACGAAGTTCTTAAACTCAGTCCCTTGATCACTTCTAATGATCTTAACCTTGTGATCATTTGATTTTCTATTTTAAGAATAAAAGATTTTAAAGTTTCAGCAGTTTCATCTTTACTTCTTAAAAAGAATACCCATGTAAATCTTGTAAAATCATCAAACAGATCCACGTGCAATAAGTGTAATGGAGTAGTGATAGAGTTAACACAGTATGATTTCCTTCAATGCTCATTATACTTTGGGTCCAAAGAGATCCACGTGCAATAAGTGTAATGGAGTAGTGATAGAGTTAACACATTTGGATTTATGAATGATCTGTGTTGTTTCCCTTTCAGGCATGCAACACAGTTATCTTTGCAGAAAAATTCCTTTTTAGGCAAACCATGTACCAAGTTATTTTTAACCAATTTATTCATTGTTTTAAAATTCACATGACACATGCGTTTATGCCATAGTGTTGACTCATCACTATCAGCTTTGGAAAGAAAGCATGATACTTCACCCATAGAGAAGCATTGTTCATATCCAGCTTGTACATATCCCCTTTCCTGGGAGATCTGAGAAGCACCAATTCCGGAGGAATTGTCATTCCTGGTCTGAGGATAATGCACTCATGTTCTGTGAAAAGCATCTGATGCTTCTGGTCACAGAATTGAGATTTAACAGATTGTGTTCAAGCTGTTTGACAAAGTGAATTGTCAATGTTTATTCTGCCAGATATACTTCCTCTGCCCGTTCCTCCGGACCTCCAAATTGGACATCTGTTCTGAATTGTTATCTCTCCATTGAGCATCCACTATCTTCCAGATATTGTTGTTCTTGTCAAATGGAAGTCCCTGCACATAAGATGAGATGGTTAGTTTTGTTTGGAAGCCCAAGCCTTGCTGGACTTGGGTTCTTCCAATGATAGTGACATAATTGAACCAAAAGATATGCAATGGGGTTCAATAGGTCAGGTCTTGTTGAAGAAGAGGTTTGGGCTGCAACATCTTCCTTGATCTTCCAATCCATCCTTTGGTTGATCTTTGAGGATGAGCTTGTTGAAGCTTTTGCAGCATGGTCTTCTTCCGAAGCTTCTCTCTTTTCGGAAGAAGCCTTCACCACCTTTTTTTCTGAAGTAGTCTTCTTCTGAGATGGTTTCAAGGGAGCCTTCTTGTTCTTCCGAACCTTAGAGGTTTGGCTTCCGAAGTCATTTTCCCTTCGGAAGAAGCAGTTTCTTCCGAAAGCAACTTGGCTTCTGAGACCAACTTTCCCTTTTTCATCATTTGGACCTTTTGAAGTGGTCCAACTGAGAAACCTTCTCTGACTCCTTCTTTTCTAACATTATTTGCATAATGTGTGCTTGCTGGATTGTAGTAACAATCTTTAGCCATGTGGTTGTGCAGACCACACATTATGCATGCAATGTTAGTCTTCTGGGAACTTGCAGGTTGCTGTTTCTTGGGTTTCTTCTCTTCATCAGCAACTTTCCCTTTCAACTTCTGATCCTTCAGTAGGACAGGAGTGCTGGTACTACACTCCTTTCCTGAATCAGGAGTACCTACCACTTGAAATCCGGCAGAAATGAAGACACCCTTTTGCTTAGGGTCAAACTTAAGCTTGGACTCTGCAACCTTCTTGGCAGTCCTTCTAGCAGCTTTAGCTCTGCTTCTTCTTGCCTTGGTGGTCAGGATTTGATCATCACAGGTGGAGATGGGTGTATCCTCCTGTTTCTCCCCAGCGGAGGCCACTATTTTCATTTCATCCTCTAGTTCCAATGGAGAAGGGTCAGCAGTTGGAACCTCTTGCTCTACAGTACCACATCTAGGTAGTCTAATAGACTCATAAGAGTGTGGTGGAGCTATTTCACTGGTTCCCAACCCTTCTTTGTTTTGATAAAATATTTTGGAATGAGAGGTTGATGCAAGAATAGTTTGGAAGCTTTGCTCAGCAATAGCTTGCTTCCTGGCCTGAGCCTCAGCTGTGACTAACTGGGCTTGAACTTCAGAAAGTTTGGAGATCAGATCTTTGATTTGAGTCTTATAGTTAGTCTTTTCATGTTTTAAAATAGACACAGTTTTCTCTAACTCATCAATTTTCCTTTGATAGTCAGATTCAGCTCTCTTAAAGTCAGATTTTAGCACATTTAAAGACTCAACCTCAGATCTGATTTCCGAAATGTAATCCTTATACAGTTTAACTTTAGCAATACAAGCAGCAGTACAAAGATGTTCATATACCTGATCATCATCTGTTCTGGCCATGAGTGCTTGAGCGGGAGTCACATCCTGTACCATGAAGCTCCAGTCAACTTCCTGAGCAACAGCAGCTATTTCAGTTGACTTTCTTCATGCTTGGGAGCAGTGGGATGTGTGGAGGCCTGTGGGGTTCCCGGGTTGTTCTTGGGAGCCTTGCATTCCCTAGCAAAGTGACCAAGTTGGTTGCAGTTGTAACACCTTGCTTTGCTCTTATCAAACCCAAACTTGCTGTCGACTGGGTTTTGAGGGAATTGCCTTCAAGTTCTCTTGAAGAACTTCTTCGCTCTGTAAGTTAAAAGAGCCATCTGCTGGACAATGTCCATATACTCCACATCATCTGGACTGAAGCACTCAAGATCATCAAAGCAGTATTGAAAATCACCAGAGTGTCCACTTCCAGAGACAAAGGCACAACTATCCTGAAAGGAGTTGTGTTGAACCTTTTGAGACTTTGGAGTCTCAGGTAGAGTGATGAAGGGTCCAGTATGTGAGTTGTCAGGGTAGCATAGCAACTGATGCTGTGGTTCCATGCTTTCCCTTTCAACCACATGAAGGGCTGAACTCAGTTGGTTATTGGAGTGGTCAGAGGAGTTCTGCATGTTCATCTCCATCTGAAATGCACTTAGGATACCATACAACTCTGTGAGAGAAAGAGTCTTAAGGTCCGAAGTTCTCTTGATGACAACACAGTAGTGAGTCCATAGTTTAGGAAGAGAAGACATAAACTTCCTAACTATGTCTCTGTTCTCAAGAGCTACTCCAATATCCGCCAGAGTATCTACTAGCTCAACATACCTGAAGTATTGTTGAGTCAAGGTCTCACCAGCCTTGAAAGTAAAGTTCTCAAACTACTGCTTCAAGAGATCTTTCTTGTTCTCTTGGGTTTCCTTGGATCCCTCATACATCAGCTTCAATGCTTCCCATAAATCTTTAGCAGTCTTACACTTCTTGAAGCGTCTGTAGACGGAGTTGGGGAGAGCAGTTTGGAGACAAGTCATAGCCCTTTGATCTAGCTCTATTCTCTTCCTGTCTTTCTCTGAGTAATCATCAACATCTTTTGGAATGATTCGATTACTAGTGGCAGATGTAGTGCTTGGTATGAAAGGACCATTGACAATGGAGTCCCACATTCTTGAATCTTGACACTTGATAAAGCCTTCCATCCTGATACACCATGTGTCAAAGTCTTCAGGGGTGATCATTGGGGACTTGGTCAAGGTACCAGTTTCCATATCAGCCTTGGAGAGAGCGGCCATTTGAGTGAGTGGATTGTGGTGAGGAGTGAAAAACAGGTTGATTAGGATGGTAAGATCTCACAATCAAGAGCCTGGAGCTCTGATACCAATTGCAGGATCGGATTTGTTGGTGGTTTTTCTCTCAACTCACTGTGAATCAACACTCAGCAAGCAGTCTTATGAAGAGTTGATCACAATATAACAAGTAACAAGCAGTAAGAAAATTAACACAGCAGGTAAATTTTCAAGGTACTTTTATATATTGCTTCTCAACTCAAAGGATTACAAGACACTTGGACTCAAATCGCTTATCTAAAGAGTTACAGGGAGAAGTTATATATAATACTACCTACAGCCCGGAATACGTTGGTTCCAGCTGGACACCTCTAACCTTACATCTATACTACAAGACTCTAGATGAGGTCTTTCAGACATTTTGTCTGAGAGTTGGTAGTCAGGACATGTCCCTGACTTACCTTTTGTCACCAACTAAAGTTGGTAACATGTACTATCATAAAAAGGTGAACAGTAGAATAAAGTATGGTCAACAACATGGCTCTTTAGGAAGATGCCATGCTGTATCAGAGGTCTGCAGCGGACTGTCAGGGACCATACTTTTATCTGCTGGACATAGCAATGTCTTCCGAAGGATAAAGTACTTCGGAAGAATAACTTCTTCCGAAGGCACTTATACTTTGGAAGACTGCTTCTTCCGAGGCTTGGAGTCTTCTTTGTCTTCGGAAGCAGACTTTGTCTTCAGCTCTTTCATCAGACTTTGTCTTCGGAAGCTCTTTCAGACTTTGTCTTCGGAAGCTCTTTCATCAGACTTTGTCTTCGGAAGCTCTTTCAGACTTTGTCTTCGGAAGCTCTTTCATCAGACTTTGTCTTCGGAAGCTCTTTCAGACTTTGTCTTCGGAAGCTCTTTCATCAGACTTTGTCTTCGGAAGCTCTTTCAGACTTTGTCTTCGGAAGCTCTTTCATCAGACTTTGTCTTCGGAAGCTCTTAAAGACTTTGTCTTCGGAAGCTGTCCTTCAGACTCTCGGAAGATCTCTTCTCAGCTTCGGAAGCCTTTGAATGTAGTACCAAAAGATGACTATGAAGTGATTTTGGTTGCACCAGCCTCATCATGATCCAACAATATACCTCGTTGTCATGAGTTCCAGCGATCAGTGCTTGAGCGGGGGTCACATCTTACACCATGAAGCTCCAGTCAATTTCTTGAATAACCACAACAGTTTGTTGTTCAGTTGACTTTGTAGCAGCTTGAGGTGTGGCAGGATGTGTGGAGGCTTGAGTGGCTCCTGGATTGGATTTAGGAGCTTTGCATTCCCTGGAAAAATGACCAAGTTGATTGCAGTTGTAACACTTGGCCTTGGTTTTGTCAAACCCAAAATTACTATTAGTTGGGTTTTGAGGGAAATGCGTTCCAGTTCTTTTAAAGAACTTCTTTTCTCTATATGTCAACAGAGCCATTTTTGGACAATGTCCATGTATTCAACATCATCTGGGCTAAAACATTCTAGATCATCAAAGCGAAACTGAAAATCACTAGAATGCCCATTTCTTGAAACAAAGGCACAATTGTCCTGGAAGGGACCTGATTGAGCCTGTTGAGACCTTGGTGTCTCAGGAAAGGTAATGTATGGCAGGAAAGCCTGTTGAGCCTGTTGAGACCTTGGTGTCTCAAGAATGCCATATAGTTTAGTCATTGTAAGAGTGTTTAGATTTTCTATTCTCTTGATAAAGACACAGTAAAAAGTCCACTCATGAGGTCCATATACCTGAAGTATTGCTAGCTGAAAGTCTCTCCCGCAACATATGTAAAGTTTTCAAATTATTGCTTCAGGGAATCTTTCTTGGACTCATTAGAACCAGAATACATCAATGTTAAAGCATCAAAGAGATCTTTGGCTAACTGACAATGCTCAAAGCCTACCATTATGGAGTTTGGTATGGCTGTAAGCAGTGCAGTCATTGCTTTGCCATCGATGTCCATTTTCTTGAAGTCTTCATCTGAGTAGTCTTCAACGGCCTTTTCTATCATAGCTCCATTTCCAGTCAGTGCTGCCACCTTTAGCTTGTAAGGACCAAGGGTGATAGATCTCTATATTTTTCCATCTTGATACCTAATGAATCCTTTAATACGCTTGCACCAAGATCTGAAGTTATCAGGAGTGATGATAGGGGCTTTAGTCATCGTTCCAATTTCAGATTCAGATGATTTTTGGTTGAGGGCCATTTTTAGTGAAGTGAGTGTATGAGCGATACAAAAGGTTGATTTGGGATGGTAAGATCTCATAATCAAGAGCCTAAGAAGCTCTGATACCAATTGCAAGATCGATATTGGTCACTCAATATAAGTATTCTCTCTTGAACTCACTGATTTACACTCAAATGATGATGATGCAAAATCCTTTGACCAACGTATCTAAGTTGGTGAGTATTCAGAGTGGCAGCGGAAAGTAGTTCAGCTTTTTGTCAAAAGGTGGTCAGAGAAAGCATGTCTTCTCTGTCATTAGAAGAAACCAGTCTTTGGCTTCGGAAGAATTTATCTCTGAAGCTTTGGAAGACCTCATTTTTGGTTTTAGAATATTTTACCAATTGGCTTCAGAAGATTTTACACTTAACTTATTTACATTGAGTTGTGTAAAAGTTTTGAAGTAACTCTACTCTGTACTTCATGAATTCATGCTGGGAGCTCTTTGGTTGCTTTAATTGCATCAGCCTTTAGATGTAAATCTTACAAACTCCCCCTAGGCTGATGCTACCAAAATAGAGGAGCTTACTCAGATATTAACAGTCCTCATCAAGATCAAGACCATTCCTGTTTTCATCATTTGGTTAGGATCCCTCAGACTCTCATAGTATCTCCTCATGTCATAAAGATCAGTAGAGGAAGATTAAGCATGTCTTGCTAGAAGTATACATCTTGACCTCCTTGATCTCCAACGACATACCATCTGTCTAGATTTGCAGCAAAGTCCGTGACAGGATGGGTCTCCCTGCTGCAAAAGGCTCTACATAGGATGCTATGACTCATCCTAAGGTGTAGAGGTGGATGCCTTGACTTCTTCTTCTTCTTAGGTTCCCTCTTTATGGCCATCCTTATGGCCATCCTTTTCTTCCTCTTTGCAGACTTCAACTGAGAAGACTGGCCTTGAGCACCAGGTTGTTCTTGTGTGTCTTTCTCATTGGGTCCTTTTCCCTCATATGTTTAGAAGAAGAAGGATCAAGACCCTGCTGTGAATTAGAAGATGAAGTTGGCTGTGGTCTAGTACTAGGTCCAGGTTGTGTTGTCTCTTGGGGTTCAACCTTGACCTCAACTTCAGGTGTAGCCTGACTCGGTGGAGAATGCAAGTCAACAAGCTCACCCTTTTTAATCTTCTACTTGATCACCCTAATGTAAGGCCCCGTTCCCGAAGACCTCATAGTTGGTTATTCATTGCACTAAATATACATAACATAATACATTTCTTAAAACAATGCAGCGGAAGTCCATAACAAAAACCGTTCATTTTATTTATAATTACTGTTGGTATGCAATACAACATTGTTCAACTACAAAAGAAAACTTTCATTAATTACATTACAAAACAACAATAATACATATGTGAATGGATGCCAATCTTGCCCTTCCGAGTAGCCTCCCCGCATGCCATCCTCAGCAACCATTACCAGCCAACTGAAAATGCATAAAAGTTAGTGTTGTTGAGTAAGTTCTAGTTTTAGTATATACAAATACCTTACACATTTCGTACATTAAATACTCTTTTCATAAAAATACTTTCACACACGTTCATTCGTTATCGCATGTATTCATTCATTTCATACTTTATCATTTCATTCGTTTCGTACTATAACATATCGTTCATTTCGTACTTTATCATTATCATTCGTACTTCATTACTTCGCTCGTTTCATACTAATTCTAGATCCTGTCAGCTTTTCCCCATCGTGGTCCGAAACCACCATTCCGAGCATAAATCCCCATTTCCATTTGGCACGAAGCCCGTGGCCCGAAGCCACCATTCCGGGCACAAAGCCTCATTACTAATTGGCACAAAGCTCGTGGCCCGAAGCCACCTTTCCAGGCACAAAGCCTCATTACTATTTGGCACAAATCCCGAGGTCGAATGACAAGGATCCCGTTTCGTACTATGGATTCAGTCACCAAGACTGATCCCCTATGTGTGAACCCGTTTCGTACTATGGATTCAGTCACTCAACGTATATTATAATATAATATATATACGTTTTCAAAATTATTAAAAGATAACACTTTATACTTATATACATATCACCCATTCATCATCACATCATACATATTCTAAGCATAAACCCTCACATTTTCATGCTGAGAATAGTCCAAACTAGGCCACAAGTCAAACTAGGGTCAAACCCTAAAATCCTATTTTTCCTCAAAATTTTAGAAAATTTTCTAAGTGTTGGGCGTATGAACACTATTTAGGCGCATTAGGACTATTTGGGCGTTTCTTAACTATCCAGGCGCATGTGCCTATACTTAATTGTTTCAACACTTAGGCACATGAGCCTCGTGGGCGCATGGGCACTATGTAGGCACATCAATCTTCACTTAGAAATTTCTAAGGCAAATCTAGGCGTATGAGCTACTGTTTGGGCGCATCATCTCATACCTAGACTTTTAAGCCTATTTTTCAAGCGCACGGGCCCTGTTTAGGAGCATCACCTTACCAAGAACTTTTCTAAGGCAAAATAGAGGGCGCATGGGCTCTGTTTAGGCGCATGAACACCATATTATATGTTTCTAACATATTTTTCAGTCCCAAACATTATCTTAGCATGTTCTAAGTCTTACACTACCACTTTAAGCCTTAATCTAGTATGCACAATCACAACACATTAACATACATACATTTCAAACATACGGTTATACATACACTTTTTACAAAAAACTATTTACATGCATTTTCAGCCCCGAAAACTTTTAAAACATATAAAACATGGGGTCTAGAAACTCACCTTAGCTGCTTTCAAGCTTAAACTCTTCCACTTGAACTTTTCAAAAGATTCTAACACCTAAACATGACGAATACACATAAACCCGAACACACATACACATAAGAACATATATGGTCGGTTCCTTTGTCAAAACATAAACAAAACCGAGCCAGTTTTGCAACAAATGCTTACCTTGTTGAAGAACAACCTCCTTCTCTCTCTAGAACCGAAGAAATCTCAGTTTTCTTCTTCTTCTTATAATTTGGTCGACAAAAGCAGGAGTTATAGGCAGCCATTCTCAAAAGTAATAACAAAATAATGGGGTTTTGTCCTTTTTGCACTTTAACCCCTCCATTTTGACTCCTTTCCTTTTCTTTCTAATTACTTTTGTTTTCTTTTTTCTCCTTTCTTTTCTTTTATTTTAATTTACCAAATTTCCGGGTGTTACAAGTCCACCCCCCTTAAAGAGATTTCGTCCCCGAAACCCGTCACTCCTCGGATAACTGTGGGTAATGCTGTCTCATCTTTTCCTCAGTCTCCCACGTAGACTTCGAATCCTTTTTATGCTTCCACTGCACACGTACCAGTGGAACTACTTTATTCCTCAATCTTTTCTCCTTCTGGTCATTGATTGCCACCGACTACTCTACATAATTGAGCCATTCATCCACTTAATATCATCCAGTGGTACAATTATATCTTCATCAGCTAAGCACTTCCTTAGATGGGATACATGGAATGTGGGATGAATTCCACTTTAACTCATCTGGTAATTCTAACCGATAGGCTACCTCTCCTACTCGAGCAATGATTCTAGAAAGGTCCTATGTATCTCGGGCTTAGCTTACCTTGCTTCCTGAATCGGATAATCCCTTTCCAAGGTGAGACCTTCAACATGTCTCGGTCACCCACGAATTCGATCGGTCTACGCCTCCTATCGGTATATGACTTTTGTGTATCCTTCACTGCTTTCATGAAGGATTTGATCCTTTCTAACTTCTCAGTGGTAGCCTCGTTCACCTTAAGGCTCCCCAACTCTTTTTGTCCGATATCACCCCAACATAAGGGTGTCCTACACCTCCTATCGTATAGCATCTCATAAGGTGGCATACTAATGCTAGCATGATAACTATTATTATACTAGAATTCTGCCAATGGTAAATGATCATCCCAACTTCCTTCAAAATCGATCACGCATGCTCGAAGCATATTCTCGAGCGTCTGAATCGTCCTCTCAGACTGACCATCTATTTGAGGATGATAAGCCGTACGAATGTGTAGCTTCATCCCTATCGTATCATGAAATCTCTTCCAAAACATCGATGTAAACCGAGTGTCACGATCCGACACGATAGATACCGGCACACCATGATAAGCTACGATCTCTTTGATAAACAGAACCGCCAACCTCTTGGATGAATATGTCTCGCGGATCGGTAGGAAGTGAGCACTCTTCGTCAGTCGATCAACTATCACCCGAATGGTATCGCACCCCCTCGCCGTACGAGGTAGCTTAGTAAAAAACCTATGGTGATGTTCTCCCACTTCCACTCGGGTACATCCAACTATTGGATCTTCCCGTAGGGCTTCTGATGCTCTGCCTTCACTTGCAAACAAGTAAGGCACTTACGCACATACTCCACTACATTGCGCTCATATCTTGGTACATCTTTGTGGCACCAGGATGAATAGAGTATCGAGTCTTATGAGCTTCGTCCATAATTCGTCCCTTAGATCTTCGTATCGGGGAATCCACATTCGTCCATTTCGGGTCCTAACACCATGAGTGTTCTCGCCCAACTCTGCTGCTAGTCCTCTCATTCTTTCGGAGTTAAGGCGATCTTCTTTCAACATGTTGGACCAAAAGAACCAATGAGCCAAGATCAGGAAAACTCCCAAGTCCCACATGTCATCACAACAACTGCTGAAGACCTTCATCAGCAGTTTGACAAAGTCTAAAGAATCAACAGCTGAAGATCAAAGCTCTGAAGTACATCAGCTGAAGATCCCAAAGTGCTGAAGACAAGTACTGAAGTCCAAGTACTGAAGCTCACAAGTACTGAAGACTTCAAGTACTGAAGACAAGTGCTGAAGATCAACAACTGAACTGAAGAACTGATGATCAACAACTGATGCACAAAGTCTGAAGACAAAAGACTGAAGACATCAGCTGATGACATCTACTGAAGTCATCAGCTGATGACACATCTGAAGACCAAAGTCTGAAGACAAGTGCTGAAGCTTCAGAGTTTGTCACAACAGCTGAAGAAGTCTTCTTCAGTTGTTGTAATGATTTTTTCTTTTCAGTAGTTTTGAAATTTTCTTTTCAGTAGTTTGTACAACAGCTGAAGATTTTGTTCTTCAGCTGTTATAGATCAGTAGTTACAAACGACTGAAGAGTTTGTTCTTCAGTCGTTGTATGTTGTCAGTAGTTTCCTTTTGCTGTACTTGTAATAATTTTTGTAAGAAGATGTCAGTTGTTGACATCTTCAGTAGTTTCTTTTGTTTCAGTAGTTTGTTAAGAATCGGTTGATGTCACTGTCAGGTGACATCATCACTCGTCCTTTTGCCGTCTATAAAAGGACGATGAACCATGCTGTATTAGGTGCCGAAACATGCCTAGACGTGCATTGTAATAAAATATATTTCTTTGGCAGAATTTCTCTCTCTTGTTTATGCTTTTACATGCAAAATATTTTATGTTCTTGCTATAATCGCTAATTCTCGTGCTAAATCCGCTGTGAATACAACCTAATTGATCAAACTAGAGGTTGAGATCCTGTCAATTGGTATCAGAGCAGGTTAATCATTGATCGATTTCACTATTTATCATTTGAAACTGCTCTTTTGATCTCTACGTTTGATCGAATTAGCAAATTTGCAAGAATTAGCTACAGAGAGAGAGATTCTGTTGTTTCAGGCCATAAAATTGAGGTTTTCATGGTTTTTAAGCTAAATTTTTCTTGTTTTACTTGAACTTGTCTGAATCTCTGAGAATGACTACTCCTAATGACCCTCACAATACTGGTTCCTCAACCAAGCCTCCGATGCTGGTTAGGAATTAGTATAACATATGGCAAAGAAGGATGCTCCATCACCTGTCTGTTAATAGCTCAGGTTGTTGGACATCTGTGGTACATGGTCCACATGAGCCTATGGTGAATGATCCGGAAACAAACAAGTTGGTTCCGAAGAAGAAGGAGCAATACTCTGATGAGGATAAGAAGTTGTTTGAGATTGATGCAAAAGCCCATGGAATTTTGGCCATGGCTATACCCAATGAAATCTATTCTGGGTTGATGCATCATGAAACTGCTTATGTCCTATGGAATGCACTGAAAGAACAATTCGGTGGCACTGATGAGGTTATAGCAAACAATAGGGAAATCCTCGCCCAACAATTTGAGACATTTGCTCATAGAAAGGGTGAGACTCTGACTCAACAGTTTGAGCGGTTTTCATGTTTAATCTCTGAGCTGAAAATGGTTAAACATGAATACACCAAAAGTCAGATAAACCACAGATTCCTCAGATCACTACCTGAGAGATGGGACACATACACAATTGTCCTACGCTCCAGTGTAAATCTGGATAGCTTATCTCTCACGCAACTTCATGGGAAACTGTTGACATTTGAAAGAGAGATTGAGAAGAAAAGGAAGCTGGCTTCATCTGGTAAGCTCACTGAAGACTTTGTACCAGGGAACACTGCCTTGGTCGGTCATGAGTCAGAATATGCTGCATTTGAGTGCTAATATGATGAGCATATTGATTTCTCTTCAAACACTTCTGATCCTGCATTTGTGAGTGTTGATAGTCAGTCTGGTGGATGTAGTAGTGACAATCTATGCTTTATCATGGATGATCTGAGAGGGATTACTGATGATGACTTAGAAGAGATGGATATTCTGAGCCAGATGGCCTTGATTAATATCCGGTCTCAGAAGTTCTACAAAAGAACTGGAAGAAAATTCCCAGGACTCTCTGGCAAAACCAAAGTTGGTTTTGACAAGAGTAAGTTGAGGTGTCACAAATGCCCCAGTCTTGGACATTTTGCAAGAGAGTGTAGATCATCTGGATCCAACACCTCTGCACCCTTTGTGACTTTTCCTAACAATAGTCAACAAAGCAGAGGGCAACATCCTGTCAATTCTGGTCATCATTCACCCTCACCATCCCCTGCATATTTTATTCCTCAGGGGCCAATACCATATTCATACCCCTACTATTACATGGCACAACCCAGCCAAGTTCATACACCTATTGCTTCACAACCACATGCTCTTCCTGAGCCTCAACCATCTCAATCTCATCCATCTCCACAACCTCAACAACACAGCTTCCTCACCCCAGGAGTTGTTGACTGAAGCAGTTTACCAGATGACCTGTCTGGTAATGAACAACTGCTCTCATATGCTGGTCAACATGGTGGTGACAGTCCTTTTGGAAATCTAGCTCTCATGGCTCTGGAGTCCTCTGATGAATCATCCTCAAGTGCTCCCTCAGAACAGGTATCACAGGTATCATTTGAAGCTAAGGCCAATTTATGTTCTGAAACATGCATAGCAGCATTTGCCTCCATCAGAGAAGCAAATGTAGCTTTAATTAATAAGAACATTGAGCTAGAACAAAACATTTCCAAAATAAAAGATGAGTTTGAGTCTGTGCTTAAAGGTAAAAATGATGAGATTTACAAACTAAAATGCCAAATCACTGATGATAAGGCTAGGGAAGAGGTACTTTTAGAAAAGTACAAAGACCTCAAGGATACTCTTGCAGAAACCCAGGTAGAGTGTGATCGATGGGTGCAATCATGCAAGGGTTTTGAGATGCTTTTGAGTAAGCAATCAGCTTCCAATGTGAAGTTTGGCATTGGTTATAATCACACTGCTCCTCCAACTAATTATACTTCCAGAGCAGAAGTAGAATCTGATGGAGAGAGCAATAACCAATCCTTCTCATCATGTGATCTACTAACTGATACAACATCATCAGAAGTAGAAGTTAGCATTCATGTTTCACAAAACCAATCAGCTGATGCTAAAACAGCTGATGGTTTAAATGCTGACTGTCACATGATCAAAAAGTTGATCAACTCAGGTGTTGTCTCTAGAAGTACTGAAAGTACTGGAGAGCAAGTGATGACACCTGAAGTTCAAACCTCAACTGCTGTCAGCACTAAAGAGAAGAAAACTGACAGTAGAAAAGGTTTGAAGATAGCTAAAGAGGATGTCAGGAAAGCAGGTACTACAAGGAAGAAAACTGCTAGTACTGATAGCAAACAGCGGAAGAACAAGTCTTCAGCAGTTTCATCATCTTTAGTTGATGATCAACATAAGATGAAGAAGAAGCCATGTGAAGTATGTGGCTTGTTTAATCATCTTACTGATGACTGCTGGTACAAAAGGGATTCCAAACTCAAACAAAAGAAGAAAATTAAAGAGGACATAAATAAAATGAAGAATGAGTTTGAGACCAAGTTTGTACTAGCAACATCAAAGCCTGAAATCTCTAAGCCCAAAGCTAAATCTAAAAAGAAGGTAGGGGTTACTCAGGCAACAACTGAGGTTGCTCAAAAGAAGATAGTGCAACATAGGAATCCTTCATCAGGAAGCCCCAATGTGTCTGAAGAGCTGAAAGCTTTATCACAAAGTCAGACATAACTTGTAATGATGGTTCAGCATCTAATGGGAAGAGTCAACCAATTAGATGCTCCTCTGTTGAATTCACAGAAGAGGAAGTCTAAGCCAAAGGATTCCTCCTCTGCACCATCTCCTTCACCTCAGACTATCACACATAACACACCTGTTAGTGTTGCACCCGCTGTTGAGAACAGGCCCAAAAGCAAAAAGGTTTGGGTCTCTAAAGCTAATTAACATGTGGTTATGATTGCAGGGTTCTTCAACATGCCAAAGAAGCATCTGGTATGTAGACAGTGGAGGATCTATGCACATGACAGGAAGCAGCTCCCTTCTTAATGACTACTCTCAAGGAAAGAAGGGATTCGTTTCCTTTGGCAATGATGCAAAAGGTTACATCATCGGAAAAGGCTTTGTTTCCAATGGGGAAATAAGGTTTGATGATGTTAACCATGTGGAGAATCTCAAGTACAATCTCTTGAGTGTCAGTCAAATGTGTGACAAAGGCCATGTTGCCCTTTTCACAAGCCAGAACTGTCGGATTCTGTCATCCAAAGTTCTAAATTTGATTGACAAGGTATTGGATGAATACACTCTCCTGAAGGCCAACAAGACAGGAAGAGTGTATGCCTTAGATCTTTCCAAAAAGATAGATCTAAAAGGACATCCTTGCCTATTCTCTAAGGCCTCTCCTCAAGAGTCTACTCTATGGCACAGAAGGCTGGGACATGTTAATTTCAAAAACATGAATCAGCTGATAAGCCATGGTTTAGTAAGAGGATTGCCTTTGAAGGAGTTCAAGTGTGAAGATAACTGCATTGCTTGCTTAAAAGGAAAACAACACAAAAATTCATTTCCTTTAATAGAAGAACCAAAGTCCACTGGCTGCTTGCAGCTCCTGCACATGGATCTCTTTGGTCCTGTCAGAGTGATGAGCATGGCAAAGAAGAAATGCTGCCTGGTAATTGTGGATGATTATTCCAGGTTTGTATGGACTTTCTTCTTGCACTCCAAGGATGAAGCAGCCAAGACTATCATGAATTTTGTGTTATTTGTAGAAAATCAGTATTCCCTGCAGGTCAAGTGTGTGAGGAGTGACAATGGAACAGAGTTTAGAAACCACACACTTGATGACTTCTACCTGTCCAAGGGAATTAAAAGGCAGTTTAGTATTCCTAGAACTCCTGAACAGAATAGAGTGGTTGAGAGAAAGAACAGGACTCTCATTGAAGCTGCAAGGTCAATGTTGGCTGACTCATGGCTGCCACTGACCTTTTGGGCTGAAGCTGTCAATACAGCTTGCTATATACAGAATAGAGCTTTAGTGAATCAAAGGTTGATGAAGACTCCTTATGAGATTCTTCATCATTTGGCCCCTTTGATTTCATTCTTCAGAGCCTTTGGGTGTCCTTGTTTCATTCTCAACACTAGAAGCCCACTCCAGAAGTTTGCTAGTAAGGTGGATGCAGGGTATTTTGTTGGTTATTCATCAACTTGCAAGACATACAGAGTCTTCAACTGTAGGACAAAGGTAGTTGAAGAAACGTTGCATGTGAAGTTCAATGAATCTCCAAAGGACAAGATTCCACAAAACCCTGTGGAGTTATTTGATCTGGACATACTGCAATATGTCCCTTATCAACCTCCAGTTGTTGAGCCTGTCAACAATTCTCCACCTGGTGGTACTGATGATGATGTAGTTAGTACTCACCTTTCCAGGTTAAGTGACAACCTGCCTGAGTCCACTATACTTGATGTTTCTGTAGCCTCAGCAGCACCATCCACAACAAATGCTGATGAGATTTCTGCTTGCTCTACTTCATTTGAGCTGCCATATCCTACATGGTTTCAGGAATCTCCACACCATCTGTTGCTGCTGATGGGTCTACAAACACTTGCACAGACATTATAGTCTATCAAGAACTGAAGAATCACCCCACATCTCAAATCATTGGTGATATCAATGCTGGAGTTTCAACCAGGAGTCAATTGTCCAACTTCTGCTTCTATGCTCTCTTCACCAGTCAGCAAGAGCCAAAGAACTATCATGTTGCTTTAAGAGATAATGGATGGGTGGAAGGTATGCAGCTTGAGCTTCTTCAGTTCAAGAAACAGCAAGTGTGGGAGCTTGTTCCTTTACCCCAAGGTAAGTGTGCAATAGGCACCAAATGGGTATTTAGGAACAAAACAGATGAGAAGGGCGAAATTGTCAAGAACAAGGCCAGACTGGTTGTCCAGGGGTTTGCACAAGAGGAAGGCATCGATTATGATGAGACCTTTGCACCTGTGGCCAGAATGGAGGCAATCAGACTGTTCTTAGCTTATGCTGCCTTTCACAGTCTTAAGGTCTATCAAATGGATGTTAAAAGTTCCTTCTTATATGGAAAAATAAAAGAAGAAGTTTATGTGTGTCAACCACCAGGCTTTGAGGACAATAAACATCCTGATTGGGTGTACAAGCTTGATAAGGCTCTCTATGGGTTAAAGCAGAGCCTGGTATGAGACACTCTCAACTTTTCTTTTACAGAATAAGTTCACTAGAGGCACCATTGATAAAACCTTATTCATCAAGACTATAGGACAGCATAAGCTCCTTGTTCAAATTTATGTAGATGACATCATCTTTGCATCATCTGATCTCAAGTTGTGTGATGAATTTACAATGCTTATGAAGCAAAAGTTTGAAATGAGTGCTATGGGAGAATTACAGTTCTTTCTAGGGTTGCAAATCAAACAAAAGGGTGATGGAACCTTTATTCATCAATCTAAGTATACAAAGGATTTGTTGAGTAAGTTTGATTTACAAAACTGTAAGACCTGTTCTACTCCCATGAGCAGCACCACACAACTGGATGTGGATCAGAAAGGTAAAGCGGTTGATGAAACCCTTTACAGATGTATGATTGGGTCCTTGATGTATCTTACAGCTTCTAGACCAGACATCATGTTTGCAACATGTACCTGTGCTAGATTTCAGGCTGCACCTAAAGAATCCCATTTGATTGGAGTCAAAAGGATCTTTAGATATCTGCAGGGTACCCAATCACTAGGACTTTGGTATTCAACTGGGCATTCTTGCAAATTAGTTGCTTTCTCTGATAGTGACTATGCGGGATGCAAAGTCACCAGAAAATCCACTTCTTGTGGTTGCCAATTCCTAGGCAATTGTTTAGTTTCTTGGCAGAGTAAGAAACAAACATCAATTGCTACATCCACTGCTGAAGCTGAGTACATTGCTGCTGCAAGTTGTACCTCTCAAATACTTTGGCTTCAGAACCAACTTCTGGATTATGGCATTACAGAGACTAAGACTCCATTATTAATGGATAGTGCCTCAGCTCTTTGTATTGTTAAAAATCCAGTTCAGCACTCTAGAACCAAACATATAGAGATCAGACATCATTTTATCAGGGATTGCTATGAAAAAGGTCTGATTGATCCTAAGTTTGTGCCTAGTGCTGATGAGCTTGCAGACATATTTACTAAGCCTTTAGATAGTGCCACATTTCAAAATCTGGTACTAAGGCTTGGTATGCTGCAGCTGGAGTAATTTGGCTAATACTGATGATCTCAGCTAACTACTGATGAGCATTAGTATGCTAAGGTCAAATATAAGTACTGACGAGTAATTTAGTCTTCAGCATTTTCACAACTACTGAAGACTAAAATGCTTCAAAGTACTGATGTACATTATTTGTTGAAAACAACTGATGTAGTGAGGTGGATTACAACTACTGATGTGTAATTTTCAAACAAATAAGTACTGAAGAACAAATTTGGTTCACAGGTACTGATGTGTAATCTTACACAAGTACTGATGACTATTTGTTCACCAGCTCTTATTTCATCAGCACTTGTGAACATCTGATCACAAGAGCTGAAGGCATAAATATTCACAAGAGCTGAAGGACCAATGAAACATCTGAAAGTAAGCCAAAGAGCTGATGAGTAAATATGGAGGTCAGCATGAAACAACTGAATTGACGGAAACAGCTGATGAGTATCTTCTCTTCAGCTGATACCAATAGCTGCTATTTCATACCCAAAGAACTGAAGACAAAACCATGTCTTCAGTAGTTCACAACTACTGATGTCAGTAGTTTACAACTACTGAAGACTAACACCAAGTCTTCAGTTGTTATAACGTCTGAAGATGAAAACCATGTCTTCAGTAGTTTATAACTACTGAAGAATAATAGGTCTTCAGCCGTTTACAATATCTGAAGGACAAAAACACGGTCTCAGTAGTTTCAACTACTGAAGATTAACACCAAGTCCTCAGATGTTACAACTACTGAAGGTTAAAACCACGTCATCAGTACTTTTAACAACTACTGATGACTAACACCACAACCTTCAGTCGTTTTCTTTTAGCCTATAAATACCAACCCTTCAGAGTTTTTCATTCTCACTTGACCTAACTCTCAACAAACCTCTGAACCTTCCCATACACCATTAATGGCGACCATGCAACTCAAACCTCGACACAACTGTGTCGCACATCTCACCAAATCGCCTTTTTGGTCGAAGTTTGACCATGCCGTCACCCTAATGCACGACTCCCCATACCAAACGGCATTTCTTCTCAATCCCACCATCTACACCGACTCACTATCGGAGTTCTGGATGAACATCACCGTCCAAACCGGAGAGATCGATGGCGAGGTCTCTCTCCGGTCCTCCGTCAAAAACCATCCCGTGGTTATCACTCCAGCCACCATTCGCCAAACCCTAAAGCTGGAGGATGCCACCTTACCTACCAACTACCCCAAAGGTGCCCTTGATCAGTCTTTCACAGCCAACGACTATCAGGGTAACCTCTCAGCCTCCACCTTGTTGAAGAAACACTTCCCAGATCCCCAACGACTCATCTTCCACATGGTGAACGTGTGTCTAGCCCCAAAAACATATTCTTGGGACCAGATGTCAAGAAGGTGGCAACAGGTATTGTTCTCTATCCTTGAAAAACAACCCTTAAACTTTACTGAAATCATATTTTTGGAACTCAAGGATATGGCTACAAAACCAGTTTCTAACCTTTGGATCTTGTATCCTCGGTTCATAATGGCCATCATCCAAAGCCAGCTCAATGCTGAGGGACTTGTTGGCACTGGGGTCCCTGCAATGGCTGTTTTAGCCGAGGTATACTCCAGGCACAACTCCGACCACACACTCAAACAGGCTGCCCGGCTGCGAAAACCCACGCAGCAGGAACCCACAGCCTCCACCTCCAAATCCAAAGTCCCCACCAAGCCCAAAACCAAAAAGAAACCCACAAAGGCTACTCAGGGAAATGAGTCCCCTGAGGATGCCCCTACAACACAAACGCAGGATGTGGCTGCTGGTACGATTCTCCCAGCAGCCACCACGACTCCACCAACCACAACCGCACAAGCATCCTCTCTACAGGAGCTTGATGCAACCTTTCAAGGGGATGCCACAAATCTGGAACCTTTCTCAATTGAGAAGGTTGCCATTGAAGAGCACACTTCTCCCCATGTGCAATCTGCTTCTAGCCCATCACCCAGTGAAACCGCCCCACAAAGCCCCACTTTAATAATTGCCAAAGTGCTGACCCATCTGAGCACTCCACCCTCTCCCCAGGAACCAATCACAACTGGGGAAACTCCAACCAAAAAGAGGGCGGATACAAATGCCGGTGGGAGCCCACACAACAGAGAATCAAATATCCAATCTCCCAGTATGCCTAGGGAGATAGGATATTCTGGTGAGGCTGCCACTTCCCCTGCATCAACATCTGAGCAAGGTGAAGCTGGTAACATCATTAAGACCTCACCAGAGGCAACTGCCGATGATGGATCAAATCCGGAGGCTGGAAGTCCCCAGAACTAAGAAAAAGGGGCACATGCAACTACCGAGCCACACTCAGTGCATGTACATCCTGACACAGTCAGGAGGTCAGGTGATTCAGTGAAAACTGATGATGACCTGAGCTTCTTCTTTTGATGTAGTTGCTCAAAACACTATCTTAGAGGATGAGGTAAGAAGACTCAAAGTTAAGGCGGCTAGTCCTCTTATTCTTTCGGAGTTAAAGCGATCTTCTTTCAACACCTCATCTTGAAATTCTGCGGCTAGTTGTAGTTGCCCAACTTTGCGGCTAGTCCTCTCATTTTTTCGGAGTTAAGGCGATCTTCTTTCAACACCTCATCTTGAAATTCTTTCAATTGGGTCATCACATCAGCGGTCATAACCAATTGACAGGCCTTCACTCGAATCGGCTCGGGTCTCTCTTTTCAGCTAAGGGCATCGGCCACCACGTTAGCCTTGCCCGGATGGTAATGGATCTAACAATCGTAATCTTTGATGAGCTCTAACCATCTCCTCTGTCTCACGTTAAGATCCTTTTGCTAAAAGAAATACTTCAAGCTCTTATGATCCGTGAAGATTGTGCACTTCGTCCCGTACAAGTAGTGCCTCAATATCTTCAATTCTGCGGCTAGTTGTAGTGCCTCAAAGAAATACTTCAACACCTCATCTTGAAATTCTGCGGCTAGTTGTAACACCATGAGTGTTCTCGCCCAACTCTGCGGCTAGTCCTCTCATTCTTTCGGAGTTAAGGCGATCTTCTTTCAACAACTCATCTTGAAATGCTTTCAATTGGGTCATCACATCAGTGGTCATAACCAATTGACAGGCCTTCACTCGAATCGGCTCGGGTCTCTCTTTTCGGCTAAGGGCATCGGCCACCACGTTAGCCTTGCCCGGACGGTAATGGATCTAACAATCGTATTCTTTGATGAGCTCTAACCATCTCCTCTGTCTCACGTTGAGATCCTTTTGCTCAAAGAAGTACTTGAAGCTCTTATGATCCGTGAAGATTGTGCACTTCATCCCGTACAAGCAGTGCCTCAAAATCTTCAATGCGAAGACCACGGCCGCTAACTCTAAATCATGGGTAGGGTAGTTGACTTCGTGGGTTTTCAGTTGTCGGGATGCATAGGCTATCACTCTTCCACGTTGCATCAACACACAACTTAGTCCCGAATAAGAAGCGTTCGAATATACCACTAAGTCTTCACTCCCCTCGGGTAATGTCAAGATAGGAGCTTGAGTCAATCTCATCATTAACTCCTCAAAAGCACACTCCTGTTCTCCACCCCACACAAACTTCACATCCTTGCGAGTCAATTTAGCCAAAGGTGAGGCTATCTTGGAAAAGTCTTGTATAAACCTTCTGTAATAGCCCGCCAGACCCAAAAAACTACAGATCTCGGACGGCGTCTGTTAGTCCAGGAGCTCTTGAATCAATCAAACAACAATGAAGATTTGGATCAAACACATAAAATATGATGAACAAAGATGAACACCTCAAGAACAACTCAAAACCCCTTGTTTGATCCAAAAATGTGATTACCAAAAATCTGAAAATGGAAACCCTAATCACTAGCTCATTCAAGCTTTTAACCCTAATTGTCATACTTTACTATTTATAGTAAATGACAATTTACTAATGACACTTAGGACCCTAAACTATGACAATTAGAAATTACAATTAAAACCCCAAATGTCTAAAAACAAGATAAAATATATTTTGTTCACACAAAATATATTTATTAACAATAAACATCCTAGACAAATATATCTTCAACGTCTTGTCTCTAATCTTCGTCCGAACGCGACGTTTGACTTTTCCGTTGACTTCGACCGTTGACGTTGACTTTGTTGACTTTAACTGTGTTGATAATATTAGACTATCTTTCAGACCCAACAATATTCCCCCTTAGTCTACTATTATCAACGTCTTTCATCGTGATCAGCACCGATAAGTCAACTGAACTTGATCTTCAATTTGGTAAGCTTCAGTCTCAATGTTGAGGTCCAACAATATTCCCCCTAGACTGATGCTTCCCAAATTTTGTTGCTGAAGATCTTTATCTCAAAGGTTCCCCCTTTTTGCATGCTCCCCCTTGTTGTGTGCATCCTCTTGATTATAATGGAAACCCTTTCTTGAATTTCTGAGTGGTTCAGAAGATGTAGGAGGAGGGTTCCTAGCTCGGTATCTTCTGTAAATTTTAGGAACATGTTCTCTGGTCTGGTTCATTGCTCATGTGATGATCGGCCATCTCTTGTAGCACAATCTGCAACATAAACATAAACACAAACACATTCTACACATTTCTCGTTAGATCATTTCAACAAAACAAATAAACCCGTGTTTATCTGTTTATAAAAACAAGCGAACCCGTGTTCGTTTGTGTGTGCAATTTCCCGTGAAATGCATGAAAATACGAGATGATTTCAATAGCATAATATGGAAGACCTAAAAGAATTTTGAAATGAAAAATTTAATATAGATTTTTTTTAATTTTATTTTATATATATATATATTTGTATTTTATATTATTATTATTTTTAATTTTTTTTAATTACCAAGAACTGAATCGATCATGAGATCACATCCTCAAGATATACTTTAGCACAAAGATGAAATTAATCATCGACAAGCAATGAGATCATACTGATAACTGAATCTAATTACAGTCTTTGAATGATTTTGAAATTATCAAACAGATCAATAACGATTGCTGATATGTTTGTCCACTTAAACTCATGCCCTATCTTTTTCAACAAGCAGCAGATGATTCGTTAAGGTTCGATTAAGGACTTTAGAATGCTAGGACCCCATAATCATTTGGCAAAAACCCTCACCCAACCTCAGGATTTCTTGAATTTTGTTACGATCTTTATGGAACAAGGCTTGTGCATTAGAGTGCAAGTGATTATCAACCGAATATTATATTCTGTGATGAATTCATCTTTAGATGATTTGACACTACCTAGATCAAAATGGTAAGAGCTCCAGGTCTATACTCACGTATAACAAAGGAGATGACCATTTAATCATGTGCCGATGAGAGCTCAGGTCAGTACTATCGTACAGCAAAGGAGATCATCACTCCAGGTCAGTACTACCGTACAGCAGAGGAGATTAGCACAAACACAAGACGCATAAATACACTAAACATGGCTCAAAGATATGACTCATATGATTTGTATCATGGTGCGTGAAAGATCAATTCTCAATCCAATTTTTGTCGGGACTCAGTTTTCGTGTAGGCCAAAATGATTGCGTAAATCCAGACATCCTTAAGCATATATTTAATTTAAATCAGCATGTTGCTGTCTACTTTATTCTTCAGGCTGAGCCTACCAAGCATATCATTAAAGAATCTGTTTGTTTTTCTATTATTGGTACTTAAAAATAATATGTAAATCAGATAACAGCATCAGTTACTATTATTTCTCATTTTAAAAATGCAAGTCATGCAAAAACGAGCATTTCAAGATGATATACAATCATTTCTCAGTCATCTCGAATCAAGTTCCCAGTTTTTTTTATTTCTTTTTTAAATTTTTTTTAAAACTGTACAAAAATAGAAATTTACCAAAGAAGGTCTTCCAAACTACACTGATATCTTGATAAGAAATGAATTCTTAAGAAATATGCAAAGATGGTGAAGTGAGAACTGTGATTATGCAGATAAAAATCCAGATTGTGGATAAAATACCATGACCTTAACCTGTTTGTTCCGCCTCAAATTTGAATTAGGAAAAATCCCTATCAGTAAACCGGATTACTAACAGTCCTCCTGAATTGTTCCTACACTCATAAACAGATTAGTTAGAAAGAGGAACCCAGGCCATCGTAGTCCTGGAAGTTCCTTTTTCATCAAGATAAGTAACAAGCTTCTGCACACAACCGTTTAAACAATCGGGGATTGTTGTATCCTTCTTTTTAATTTTCCAAATTTGTTTCGGTTCAACTAACTTGGATTTGAGTGAATTAAATTTGGAAATCATTTTCTGTTTAAGATTAGATGGAAAAGAATTTGGTGTTAAAGCTTTGGTCATTTTCATCTTTGTATCATGTGAAACCGGCTTCACATGAAAAGGTTTGGATGAAGGGTTTTTCATCCAACCATTCAAAGATGTGTGCTTTTTACCTTTTGAAATAGGAAAGCAACCCGTGTTGTCTTTATCGTCTAGAACTTTCCTATGAACCTGAGGGCACTTCTTTAGCACGTGACCTTCTTTTCCACATCTAAAACAAGCCTGGAAAGGCTTTTGGTTCTTTGTAGTCCCGTGGAAATCAGGAGAGAGTGGATCCTCCTTTGAGGTTGTTGCAGCTTGTTGACAATCTTGAAACTTCTTCCTTTGGATATCAGGAAAGTGAACCTTTTGAGGCTTTGTCAATGTGGATTTCAAACTGGGTTGTGATTTGAAGTGTGATGCTTGAGGAGATGAAATCTGAGCATTCTCCCGAGAACACTTTTGTATGACTGGTGACTTGGTGCACTTTGAGGTAGATTTGTGACAAGCTTGGTGGATAGCAGATGAAGATGGTGAGTGCTTCTACTGAGTTTTGGAGGAACTGCTGATTTGTTTAGCAGGTGGGGATGAAATTCGGATAGGTCTTGATTCAACTTTTGGAAGCATTTGAGACTTGACAATTTTAGGAGATATCATGATCTGTGATGAACCAACACGCTCCTCTGTGTTTGATTCATCATCTGAACTTATCCAGTCTCGTATACACAGATCTTTCTCCAACGAATCTTGATTGACACCTCCTTTTGTGTCGGCTTCAGTTATAGGATTCTGATTGCCTGACGATGCAACAACTGTTCCTTCTTTGACAAACCTGACAGGAACAAACGAAGGAATGTTACCTGTTTTGAATTTGTTAAAGAAGATTGGAGAAGCAACTGATACTGGTTTTGGAGCATCAGATGTAGAATTATCATTTTGCACATCAGATCCTTGCTTGATGAGTCCCAAACCTGCAGGAGAATCTTATTCATCTCTAACCTCTTTAAGATTAACGTTGCTTAAACCTGCATTTAAACTATTAGTAGGTTGTTCAAACAAATCATTTGATGGATGAGGTCTAGGGATTGGTGAATAACATAAAGTAGAAGGGGGTGGAACTGAATTAAATACAATTTCACCATCAGATTTATATCCAATCCCATGTTTTATACGCGCCCCTTGTTGTTTAGCAATAAGCTCATCCTTTTTCATCTGTGAAAGAGTCCATTTATCGAGCTTTGTTTGAATCTGAGTCGTTTCAAATTGAGCTAGAACTGCTCTTTCTCTTAAAATATTAATTTCCAAATTTCTTTCCAAAAGATTTCTTTTCAAAAGAACAATTTCAGCCAATGCTTCATTAAGTTTCTTTGAAAAAGCAATTTCATTCTGCTTGAGTTCTTTGTTTATGGTTTTTAATCCTTTTTCGTTATCTAGCAATAACCTATTTGCTTTATAGATACCAAACAAACGAATTTTACAAGTAGAAGAACACATATCCTGAACTGTCTCATATGGAAGTCCCATGACAATTCTTTCAGCTTTTAAGGCTTTCTCGCAGTTGCAGACCCTTGTGTTTCTTTTATTTTCCTCTTCCTTGCCCTTTAGCGTCTTTTCATCCTCAGTTTCCTTCTTTCCTTCATCATTTTTCTCAGCTTCATTAGCATCAGTTCTCTCATAAACATGTTCACTTCCATTACCAACTCTCAAAGCTTCACAATTCTCTTTTACAGTCTCTCTGATTTCATCAGTTGAATCAGAATGAATTTCCATCGACTTCAACCTTTCAATCATCTCGGTCTTGTAATCAAGAATGCTTGTCGCAGAAGAAATAACAGATACATTCATTCTGTTAGTTTGAGATGGAAACACGGCTTGATGAAATTCTCTTCTCTTGATATCCAGCTCAGCAGATTTTAGCTTGTTGATCACATCTATTAACTTGTAATCAAGAAAATTTCTTTCGTTCTTAAGCATTTTAACCTGAGAACTCCACTCGGGTGGAGGAGATTTAAGAAGCTGTTGAACTTGTTCATAGTTGGTGAGTTAGGGGTCATGCTTCTTCAGATTATTTGACACAGATATAAATCGATCAATGAAATCAGACAACTTTTCATTCTTCATACCTGCAAAACAGTCAAACCGGCTTTGAGCCGTTGTGAGATTATCTGATTTAAAGTCTTCTAAAGATGACATTTTTTAACAATTAAACGACCCAAAAATATTTTCCCAAAAATTGTAAAATAATTCTCCCCCGGGAAAAATAATTTTTTTTTAAATGTCACGCTAGAAAATCTTAGCAACTGGGGTCAAGCTGACCTGTCAGCTTGTTTTTTTTTTTTTTTTTTTTTTTCAACTCAAAACCCCTTGTTTGATCCAAAAATATGATTACCAAAAATCTGAAAATGGAAACCCTAATCACTAGCTCATTCAAGCTTTTAACCCTAATTGTCATACTTTACTATTTATAGTAAATGACAATTTACTAATGACACTTAGGACCCTAAACTATGACAATTAGAAATTACAATTAAAACACCAAATGTCTAAAAACAAGATAAAATATATTTTGTTCACACAAAATATATTTATTAACAATAAACATCCTAGACAAATATATCTTCAACGTCTTGTCTCTAATCTTCGTCCGAACACGACGTTTGACTTTTCCGTTGACTTCGACCGTTGACGTTGACTTTGTTGACTTTAACTGTGTTGATAATATTAGACTATCTTTCAGACCCAACAGCGTCTTTAGAGACTTCCATTGCATCACCGGCTCAACCTTTACTGGGTCTACCGTAATTCCTTCAACATTCACCACATGACCAAGAAATTGAACTTCGCGCAACCAAAAAGCACACTTAGAGAATTTGGCATACAACTTCTCTCTTCTAAGCGTCTCCAACACCTCATATATGTGGCAGACATGTTCTGCCTCGCTCTTTGAATAAATCAGGATATCATCACTAAACATGATCACTGATTTATCTAGCATCGGCTGACACACTCAACTCATCAGATCCATAAAGGCAGCTGGCGCGTTAGTCAAACTGAAAGACATAACGAGAAAATCGTAGTGTCCATAACGCGTGCGAAAAGCTGTCTTAGAAATGTCTTGCTCCTTTACTTTCAACTGATGGTAACTAGATCGAATATCTATCCTCGAGAACCAACTGGCACCTTGAAGCTGATCAAAGAAGTCGTCAATCCTCGGTAATGGGTACTGATTCTTTACCGTCAACTTGTTCAGCTCACGGTAGTCAATGCACATTCGCATACTACCAATCCTTCTTCTTAACAAACAAGACCGGAGCACCCCATGGAGAGATACTCGGTCGAATGAATCCTTTATCCATTAACTCCTTCAATTGTTCCATGAGTTCCTTCATCTCGGTCGTAGGTAATCGATATGTGCTTTGGCAACGGGTTGAGCACCGAGTATCAGATCAATCTAGAACTCGATCTCGCGATCCGGTGGTATGCCTGATAAGTCATCTGGGAACACGTCTGGGAAGTCGCATACCATGGGTACATCAGACAACCGTGGTACCGACGCGTTCACATCTTTAACGTAGGCTAGATAGGCACTACATCCACGTCTCATGCACTTTTCTACCACCGCCATCGAAATCACCTTTGGAACCGTAGTGACGCGATCACCGTAGATCGTCACCGAACTTCTATCGGGTGTAACTAATCGAATCATCTTCTTATGACATACGATGTTTGCTTCATAGGTTGCTAGCCAATCCATCCCTAGCACTACATCGAATCTGCCTAGGGGCATCATATGTAATTTAGCAGAAAACCTATGACCTAGTTCTATGGCACAGTCCTTTATCATCTCAGTAATTCTAGTGGACTTACCAATAGCAGTTTCTACATCAAAAGGTTCACCAATACTTCTACTACTAACAAGTAACTTAGCACAGAAAGCAATAGAAATAAAACTCCTAGTAGCACCAAAATCAAATAACATAGAGGCACAACTTTTCATTCTTCATACCTGCAAAACAGTCAAACCGGCTTTGAGCCGTTGTGAGATTATCTGATTTAAAGTCTTCTGAAGATGACATTTTTTAACAATTAAACGACCCAAAAATATTTTTTCCAAAAATTGTAAAATAATTCTCCCCCGGGAAAAATAAATTTTTTTTTTAAATGTCACGCTAGAAAATCTTAGCAACTGGGGTCAAGCTGACCTGTCAGCTTGTTTTTTTTTTTATAAACCTTTAAAAAAAACGTTGAAAATTTCTTAATCGGTTTGAAATCAATTAATCCCAATTAGCCCAATTTTATTTGACTCAAACAATTTTTAGTTCAATTTGGTTGATTTTAATGAGCCATAAATCAAATTTTTTTTTAAATCAGCCCAAATTGTTAAAGCCAAACCCTACCCAAACCCAATTACTATTTGAAAACCCTAAAAATTATCAATAAAACAACTACTTCAGATCTGATCTCAAACACAACCTCAAACTCTTTCAAAGTCTCTGCCTCTCTCTCTCCTTATCCCTTCAATCTTTCTCTCTAAATCAACACACACAAACCCTATTCTCTCTCTTATCTTCTTCATAAACTTAAACACCAACAACCACTGCAAATCTGCAATGGAGACCACCGGAAAGTTGAAAAAGGGAGCTGCCGGAAGGAAGGCCGGAGGTCCGAAGAAGAAGCCGGTGACCCGATCCGTCAAGGCCGGACTTCAGTTCCCGGTCGGAAGAATCGGCCGGTACCTTAAAGTTGGCCGGTATGCTAAGCGTGTGGAGGCGAGCGAGGACCGGTGGCCGTCTCGTAAAAGCGTTGTTGCGTCAACCCACAGAAAACCCTCGATCTGCAGATCGTAGGTGTGGAGTTCAGGTTAGTTATATTTGGTCACCAGCGTGGTTGTGGTGGTGCTGTGGTGGTGTCGGTTGGTTCTTTTATGGTGAGGGTGTTGTTAGGCGACAGTGGTATGGTGGTGGTGAGGATGATAGGACAGGGTGGTAGCCGATGATGAGGGTTGTCGGGGGATGGTAGCCGGCGATGGGGGCTAAGTGGGGGCGGTGACTGGTGGCGGGGGTGGGAGCCGACGGTGGGGCCTTGGGGTGTTGGCTGGCTGTGGGGGCTTGGGGGGGATTGTGGCCGGCAGTGAGCGCTGGGGTAGTGGTGGAAGCTGGTGGTGGTTATGTTGAAATTGGTTCTGAAATGTAAGAGGGGTGTGTGTGTGTGTGGGTGTTTTTGTTAAATTCGCAGTTTGAAATTAGTCAATTTCGCAGGTTTTTTATAGATTCGCCGGAGTTTCTAATTTCGCCGGAGAATTTGTACTTTCGCCAGAATTTCACACTTTCGCCGGATAGTTTCGCCGGTGTTGTAGTTTCGCCGGACGAAACTGTAGTTTCGCCGGAGCAGTGTGAACTTTTGTTCAAGATGATGGTAAATTCGCAGGATGAAGATTTGAAGGTTTTTTTAAGGCTGCCAAGAACACCAAGAACACACACACTAGTGTGTGTGAGAGAAACAACATTAAACTTCAAATTTTTTTTTCGATTTCTTGTATAAAACGATTTGTAGATGTAAAATATGATAGTAGATGTTGTAAATCTATTCTGAAATGTTGTAGATCTGATCAAAACAGTGATATGGATGAACACAAAAACTCAGATCTACTTTCTCTCTCTAAACCTCCACTTTCTCTCTCTACGAAATTGCAAAAAATCAGCAATAAAATCTTCAAATCAGCAATGGAGATTGATTCAAGTTGGCTCTGATACCAAATTGTTAGTCCAGAAGCACTTGAATCAATCAAACAAAATGAAGATTTGGATCAAAATGATAAAATAAGAAAAACTTTTATGAACACTCAAGAACATCAATGAAAAACCCCATTTGATCCATAAAGTGATTACAAAATAATCTGAAAGTTGGAAACCCTAATCACTTAGCTCATTCAAGCTCCCAACCCTAATTGCCATACTTTACTATTTATAGTAAATGACAATTTACTAATTACACTTAGGACCCTAAACTATGACAATTAGAAATTACAATTAAAACCCAAATGTCTAAAAACAAGATTAAATATATTTTGTCGACACAAAATATATTTATCAACAATAAACATCCTAGACAAATATATCTTCAACGTCTTGTCTCTAATCTTCGTCCCGAACGCGTCGTATTGACTTTTCCGTTGACTTTGACCATTGACGTTGACTTTGTTGACTTTAACTGTGTTGATAATATTAGACTATCTTTCAGACCCAACAATATTCCCCCTTAGTCTACTATTATCAACGTCTTTCATCGTGATCAGTACCAATAAGTCAACTGAACTTGATCTTCAATTTGGTAAGCTTCAGTCTCAATGTTGAGGTCCAACAATATTCCCCCTAGACTGATGCTTCCCAAATTTTGTTGCTGAAGATCTTTATCTCACAAGTTCCCCCTTTTTGCATGCTCCCCTTGTTATGTGCATCCTCTCAGATATAACAAAGACCGCTTTCTTGAATCTCTGAGTGCTTCAGAAGATGTAGGAGGAGGGTTCCTAGCTCGGTATCTTCTGTAAATTTGAGGAACAGGTTCTCTGGTCTGGTTCATTGCTCATGTGATGATCGGCCATCTCTTGTAGCAAAATCTGTAAGACAATCACAAACACATTCTCGAAATTTCTAATTAGATCATTTCAACAAAACAAATAAACCCGTGTTTATCTGTTTATAAAAACAAGCGAACCCGTGTTCGTTTGTGTGTGCAATTTCCCGTGAAATGCATGAAAATACGAGATGATTTCAATAGCGTAATATGGAAGACCTAAAAGTATTTTGAAATAAAAATTTATTAAATATTATTATTATATATATATATTAATTTTAATTATTTTTTTTTAATTTTATATATCTATTAATTTTTTATAACCGAGAACTGAATCGATTATGAGATCACATCCTCAAGATATACTTTAGCATAAAGATGAAATTAATCATCGACAAGCAATGAGATCATACTAGTAACTGAATCCAATTACAGTCTTTGAAAGATTTTGAAATTCTCAAACAGATCAATAACGATTACTGATATGTTTGTCCACTTAAACCCATGCCCTATCTTTTTCAACAAGAATCAGATGATTCGTTAAGGTTCGATTAAGCACTTTAGAATGCTAGGACCCCACAATCATTTGGCAAAAACCCTCACCCAACCTCAGGATTTCTTGAATTTTGTTATGATCTTTATAGAATAAGGCTTGTGCATGAGTGTGTAAGTGATTATCAACAGAATATTGCATTCTGTGATGAATTCATCATTTAGATGATTTGACACAACTTAGATCAAAATGGTAAGAGCTCCAGGTCTATACTCACGTATAACAAAGGAGATGACCATTTAATCATGTGCCGATGAGAGCTCCAGGTCAGTACTATCGTACAGCAAAGGAGATCATCACTCCAGGTCAGTACTTCCGTACAGCAGAGAAGATTAGCACAAACACAAGACATATAAATACACCAAACATGGCAAAGAGATAGAGATATAGCTTATATGATTTGCATCATGGTGGGCGAAAGATCAATTCTCAATCCAATTTTTGTCGGGACTCAGTTTTCGTGCAGGCTAAAATGATTGCGTAAATCCAAACATTCTTAAGCATATATTTAATTTAAATTATCATGTTGCTGTCTACTTTATTCTTCAGGCTGAGCCTACCAAGCATATCATTAAAGAATCTGTTTGTTTTCTATTATTTGTACTTAAAAATAAGATGTAAATCAGATAACAGCATCAGATACTGTCATTTCTCATTTTAAAAACGCAAGACATGCAAAAACAAGCATTTCAAGATGATATACAATCATTTCTTAGTCATCTCGAATCAAGTTCTCAGTTCTCTTTTCATTTTTATTTACTTTTGATATACTCTCCCTCTAAATTTTTATTTTAGCAAACCTATTTTTTTTAATAATATTTTTTTTTGTGAATATCTTTTATTTTATTTTTTTATATTTTATATATATATATATATATATATATATATATATATATTTTAAAAAAAACTATACAAAAATAAAAATTTTTCAAAGAAGGTCTTCCAAACTACTCCGATAGAAATCCAGATTGTGGATAAAATACCATGACCTTAACCTGTTTATTCCGCCTCAAATTTGAATTAGGAACAATCTCTGTCAGTAAACCGGATTACTAACAGTCCTCCTAAATTGTTCCTGCACTTATAAACAGATTAGTTAGAAAGAGGAACCCAGGCCATCGTAGTCCTGGAAGTTCCTTTTTCATCAAGATAAGTAATAAGCTTCTGCACACAACCGTTTAAACAATCGGGGATTACTGTATCCTTCTTTTTAATTTGCCAAATTTGTTTCACTTCAATTAACTTGGATTTGAATGAATTAAATTGTTTCTGTTTAAGACCAGAAGGAAAAGAATTTGGTTTTGAAGCTTTGGTCATTTTCATCTTTGTATCATGTGAAACCGGCTTCACATGAAAAGGTTTGGATGGAGGGTTTTTCATCCAACCATTCAAAGATGTGTGTTGTTTACCTCTTGATCCAGAAAAGCAACCCGTGTTGCCTTTACCGTCTGGAACTTTCCTTTGAACCTGAGGACACTTCTTTAGCACGTGACCTTCTTTTCCACATCTAAAACAAGCCTTGAAAGGCTTTTGGATCTTTGTAGTCCCGTGGACATCAAGAGAGGGTGGATCCTCCTTTGAGATTGTTGCAGCTTGTTAATAATCTTGAAACTTCTTCCTTTGGATATCAGGAAAGTGAACCTTTTGAGGCTTTGTCAATGTGGATTTCAAACTGGGTTGTGATTTGAAGTGTGATGCTTGAGGAGATGAAATCTGAGCATTCTCCCGAGAACACTTTTGTATGACTGGTGACTTGGCGCACTTTGAGGTGGATTTGTGACAAGCTTGATGGATAGCAGATGAAGATGGTGAGTGCTTCTGCTGAGTTTTGGAGGAACTGCTGATTTGTTTAGCAGTTGGGGATGAGATCCGGATAGGTCTTGATTCAGCTTTTGGAAGCTTTTGAGACTTGACAATTTCAGGAGATTTCTTGATCTTTGAGAAACCAACACGCTCCTCTGTATTTGATTCATCATTTGAGCTTATTTGGTCTCGTATGCACAAATCTGCTTCCGATGGATCTTGATTGACAGGAATAGGATGTGTTGTTGTTTTTGGAACTTGATGATTAGGTGATTCCTGAACAATCTCTTCCTTCACACTCTTGACAGGCTCATAAGTAGGAATTTCACCTGCTTTAAACTTATCAAAGAAGTTAGAAGAAGTAGTAGATATAGATTTACAAACAACCGGGACTGAACAATCGTTAGCTTGACTGTGAGCATTCGGTTTATTGTATCCTATACCAGTTGTAGGATCATAATCATCTCGCACCTCATTAAGATTGACACCGCTCAAACCTGCATGCAGACTATTAGTAGGTTGTTCAAACAAATCATTTGATGGATGAGGTCTAGGGATTGGTGAATAACATAAAGTAGAAGGGGGTGGAACTGAATTAAATACAGTTTCACCATCAGATTTATATCCAATCCCATGTTTTATACGCGCCCCTTGTTGTTTAGCAATAAGCTCATCCTTTTTCATCTGTGAAAGAGTCCATTTATCGAGCTTTGTTTGAATCTGAGTCGTTTCAAATTGAGCTAGAACTGCTCTTTCTCTTAAAATATTAATTTCCAAATTTCTTTCCAAAAGATTTCTTTTCAAAAGAACAATTTCAGCCAATGCTTCATTAAGTTTCTTTGAAAAAGCAATTTCATTCTGATTGAGTTCTTTGTTTATGGTTTTTAATCCTTTTTCGTTATCTAGCAATAACCTATTTGCTTTATAGATACCAAACAAACGAATTTTACAAGCAGAAGAACACATATCCTGAACTGTCTCATATGGAAGTCCCATGACAATTCTTTCAGCTTCTAAGGCTTTCTCGCAGTTGCAGACCCTTGTGTTTCTTTTATTTTCCTCTTCCTTGCCCTTTAGCGTCTTTTCATCCTCAGTTTCCTTCTTTCCTTCATCATTTTTCTCAGCTTCATTAGCATCAGTTCTCTCATAAACATGTTCAATTCCATTACCAACTCTCAAAGCTTCACAATTCTCTTTTACAGTCTCTCTGATTTCATCAGTTGAATCAGAATGAATTTCCATCGACTTCAACCTTTCAATCATCTCGGTCTTGTAATCAAGAATGCTTGTCGCAGAAGAAATAACAGATACATTCATTCTGTTAGTTTGAGATGGAAACACGGCTTGATGAAATTCTCTTCTCTTGATATCCAGCTCAACAGATTTTAGCTTGTTGATCACATCTATTAACTTGTAATCAAGAAAATTTCTTTCGTTCTTAAGCATTTTAACCTGAGAACTCCACTCGGGTGGAGGAGATTTAAGAAGCTGTTGAACTTGTTCATAGTTGGTGAGTTGGGGGTCATGCTTCTTCAGATTATTTGACACAGATATAAATCGATCAATGAAATCAGACAACTTTTCATTCTTCATACCTGCAAAACAGTCAAACCGGCTTTGAGCCGTTGTGAGATTATCTGATTTAAAGTCTTCTGAAGATGACATTTTTTAACAATTAAACGACCCAAAAATATTTTTCCAAAAATTGTAAAATAATTCTCCCCCGGGAAAAATAATATTTTTTTTTAAATGTCACGTTAGAAAATCTTAGCAACTGGGGTCAAGCTGACCTGTCAGCTTGTTTTTTTTTTTTTTTTTTTTTTCAACTCAAAACCCCTTGTTTGATCCAAAAATATGATTACCAAAAATCTGAAAATGGAAACCCTAATCACTAGCTCATTCAAGCTTTTAACCCTAATTGTCATACTTTACTATTTATAGTAAATGACAATTTACTAATGACACTTAGGACCCTAAACTATGACAATTAGAAATTACAATTAAAACACCAAATGTCTAAAAACAAGATAAAATATATTTTGTTCACACAAAATATATTTATTAACAATAAACATCCTACACAAATATATCTTCAACGTCTTGTCTCTAATCTTCGTCCGAACGCGACGTTTGACTTTTCTGTTGACTTCGACCGTTGACGTTGACTTTGTTGAATTTAACTGTGTTGATAATATTAGACTATCTTTCAGACCCAACAGCGTCTTTAGAGACTTCCATTGCATCACCGGCTCAACCTTTACTGGGTCTACCGTAATTCCTTCAACATTCACCACATGACCAAGAAATTGAACTTCGCGCAACCAAAAAGCACACTTAGAGAATTTGGCATACAACTTCTCTCTTCTAAGCGTCTCCAACACCTCATATATGTGGCAGACATGTTCTGCCTCGCTCTTTGAATAAATCAGGATATCATCACTAAACATGATCACTGATTTATCTAGCATCGGCTGACACACTCAACTCATCAGATCCATAAAGGCAGCTGGCGCGTTAGTTAAACTAAAAGACATAACGAGAAAATCGTAGTGTCCATAACGCGTGCGAAAAGCTGTCTTAGAAATGTCTTGCTCCTTTACTTTCAACTGATGGTAACTAGATCGAATATCTATCCTCGAGAACCAACTGGCACCTTGAAGCTGATCAAAGAAGTCGTCAATCCTCGGTAATGGGTACTGATTCTTTACTGTCAACTTGTTCAGCTCACGATAGTCAATGCACATTCGCATACTACCAATCCTTCTTCTTAACAAACAAGACCGGAGCACCCCATGGAGAGATACTCGGTCGAATGAATCCTTTATCCATTAACTCCTTCAATTGTTCCATGAGTTCCTTCATCTCGGTCGTAGGTAATCGATATGTGCTTTGGCAACGGGTTGAGCACCGAGTATCAGATCAATCTAGAACTCGATCTCGCGATCCGGTGGTATGCCTGATAAGTCATCTGGGAACACGTCTGGGAAGTCGCATACCATGGGTACATCAGACAACCGTGGTACCGACGCGTTCACATCTTTCACGTAGGCTAGATAGGCACTACATCCACGTCTCATGCACTTTTCTACCACCGCCATCGAAATCACCTTTGGAACCGTAGTGACGCGATCACCGTAGATCGTCACCGAACTTCTATCGGGTGTAACTAATCGAATCATCTTCTTATGACACACGATGTTTGCTTCATAGGTTGCTAGCCAATCCATCCCTAGCACTACATCGAATCTGCCTAGGGGCATCACATGTAATTTAGCAGAAAACCTATGACCTTCTAGTTCTATGGCACAGTCCTCTATCATCTCAATAATTCTAGTGGACTTACCAATAGCAGTTTCTACATCAAAAGGTTCACCAATACTTCTACTACTAACAAGTAACTTAGCACAGAAAGCAATAGAAATAAAACTCCTAGTAGCACCAAAATCAAATAACATAGAGGCACAAGTTTGGTTTACTAGAAACATACCTGACACGACATCGTGATCCTCTCTGGCTTCCTCCCGCATCATCGTGAAGGCTCTAGCAGTCGCCCTTTGTCCTCCTTCCTCTAGCCTTTTTTTCACCCCAGAACTCTCGGCCCTTGGCTTCTTACAGTCCCAGCTCATGTGGCCATCCTCACCGCAGTTATAATGATAGGATCATTAAGAGCAATCTGTAACAATTATATGAACAATTCAAAGCAAAATACAATCAATTGTAATCAAATCAAGCAAAATCAACAAAATTCATATTTCATTGATAGCAAAGACGATTACAAAAGATAAAGAGCAGTTCTCATAAAAACTTACAAAAACTTACAATCTATACTACGTCTATGCTATTTATACTAGAACCTAAGGAACTAAATTTACACAAAAAGTCCCTATACTAGTATAAAATACAAAATAGACACTAAAGACTAAATGTTAAATCTTCTAAAGGACCTAACAATACTCCCCCTAAGATTTACATAGTCTTCTGTCTTCAGTTCAGCTCCATCCTTTCTTTTCTTCTTTTATCTTCAATATTGTCTTTGTCTTCATCTTCATCTTTATCTTCCAAGAGTTGTCACTTTTTCTACAAACTTGTCATAAAATTCAATCATAAAGTGATCTTCATCTGATTGATTAACTGTCTTACTTCTTTTCTTCTTCATTGACATAAAGTATTCTTTATCTTCCTGATCACATCTTGTTTTCAAAAAATTACTTGATCTGGTCAACCCTGTTCTCAACAAATCTACCATCATTTGTCCTCTTTTTGCATTTGAATGATTAATCAACCTCAATCTATTCAACTCTTTAAGATCTTGCACTGGAAGTTTTATGATGCTAGCATAAAAATGATACACATCACATATTGCATTCACTCTTTTAATTAGAAATGCATCAAACACTTCATCATACTTCCATACTATGATTTTTACTTGATTTGTGAAGTCAGGTGCATTGCATTTAACAATTCAGCAACTGATTGACCTTTTTGTAACACATTTCGTACCAAATCACCAGTTGACCTTGATTTATCAAAAATTTGAATTTGTTCTTCAGATGCCTTATATGCTTGCTTTTCTGATTCTGGAAACATTTTCATTAATTCTTTTCTCCTTTCATGAACAGATGATTTCATTGCCATTTGTTTTATCTCCTAAGGCTTCAACACTTTAGTTCTTTTTGTGATTTCCAAGTATTGCGGATTGTCAGTATCCAAAATGATCATCTTTTTAGTTTGTTTCTCCGTTTCTTGGAAACTTTTAACCAAATTTCTCAAAGATACAGATTGAAGTCTTTTTAATTTTCTCCAAGGGTAATTCCTTGCTTGCAACCATGATCGTAAAGCAAACACACTCATGTCTTCTGGATCTGGATGGTGCAGCTCGGAACTTGAAAGTTCATCAACATTAATACTTTCTTTTTCTCTGTTCCACTCTCCATGTTCAATCACTATTTCATTAGGATCTATTGGAGCAATGGATTCTACAGCTATACATTTCTCATATTCATCGTTTATCTGAGAAACTGTTAACCCATCTAAAAATACTCTGTTATATTTCATCTTTACAAGATAGTTATACTTTTCTTCAAAATCTGTTAGAATATCATCAACTCCTTGATCATGTTCCAAAGGAGGATTTTCAAAATCTTCAACCATATCTTCATCATCAAGAACTTCATTATACCAATCATCATCAATTCATCTTCTAAGTCTTCCAAAGCACTAATTTTATCTTGAGTACTTGGTTCTTGGCTTTCTTGAATTTCTTCTTCAATTAACTCTTCAGTTCTCTGAACCTTTGAAGATGATTCAGGTACAACTTCTACATCTATTTCATCTATTTTTCTCTTCCCTTTCTCCATTGCAGATACCTTCTCAACATCAATTGGAATATTTTCTGAAACAATCACTAATTCAGGAGAATTGGGTTTTTCAGATTCTTTTGACTTCAAGTTTTCTTTCAAACTTTCATTTTCTTCAGTCAATTTCTTGAATTTCTCTTCAAGAAGATCATAGTCTTTTATCATCACCTCAAAATTTTTAATCACATCTTCTTTGTCTTTAGCATAAGCCACAATCTTTTCATCTTTGCTAAGATTTTCTTCTTTCAATTTCTCATTTTCTTTCTTTATCATATCAATCTCAGCCTTTAGATCAGCAATCTCCTTATCTTTTGCTTCATTTTCATCTTTTAATCTTACAAGTTCATCAACATCTACAATCTCATCAGTTTGAACTGCCACATGAGTTGTAGAAACTGGTATATTTTGATTGATTTGAAATGAATCAATGAATTCATAATCAAAAATTTGATTATCAACATTCATATCATGATCTGTCTCTGTTTGAGCCTCTACCTCTTCATGCTCAATTTCCTGATCATGAACTTCATCACCAATTATTTCTTCATCTTCATTTTGAGCTTCATTTTCATGCTCAGACATTGGTGGTTCATGACTTATATCTTGGTGTGTCTCAACTACACCACCATCATCATCATCATTAGCTGTTAGGTCTAGATTGTATAGGGCTAGATCAATTTTGTATAGGCTTAGTACTTGAAAATCAAGTCTTGTAATTAACATTGTAACAGTCAAAATATATATATATGTGATTTGAATCTATAGGTTAACCCCATATATGTATGTGTGTTGATTTGTGCTTTGACAGGAGAAACAATATTCTTGGGATGGATTTGATAAAACTGACCAAGTGTAGGAAACATCTACGGATGAACAATTTTGTTAATCCGTAGATATGTTTCATACAAGACCAAATGACCAAGTGTAAGTTCCTACGGATGATCAAGTTCCATGAAGTGAAGATTATCTACGGAAGAACAACATTCCTACGGAAAAGCAAATCATCTACGGAAGAACAGAAGATCTGCGGAAGGCAAGACTCCTGCGGAAGACCATTATACTTGCGTGATTATCAATTCCAAGAAGTCAAACAAGTCAACACAATCAATAACAAATCCCGAGAGATCCGGTGTTTCCTTAACCGACTCAAATCGTCTATAAATATGAGTCCTAGGTTTCACATTTCGGTGAACACAATCAATCATTATTACGGCTGTCAAGTTACACCATTGTGCAACCCTAATCGCCGTCCCATCAACATCAACATTATTTGATACACTGTATTCGATTGTTTATAGTATTCATGATTATTCTTTTGTAATCATTACGTTATAGTTAATGAAATACTTTTGAATAATTATTGATTTCGCATTTATTGTGTTTCTGTGGTTGTGTTCATAATTGATCATTATAAACAATTAAACGTCAATTAGTGATAATTCCGCGATCATTAAATTGATTTATTTTAATACTGATAATTCCTGAATTGCGATCCTTGGATTCACAGGTGGTATCAGAGCCATTGGTGCTCATTGATCTAGATCAATTGATCTATCAGTATTAAAATTGTTTAATTGATTTTCAAACAATTAAATCAACGACTTGTCTTTAAGCAAGCATTCTCTTATTGCTTGTTTGATTTAGATCTATATTCAAATCGATTGAATACTAGATCTACGTCTTTGATAGATTTGTCAATTCAAGCACTTAAATTTTAAATCTTGTTTTGCAGTTAAACATGAGTACTTTTGGAGGAGGATCTTATCAACCACAAAAGTTGGAAACAAAAGCTGATTTTAAATCCTGGAAGATCAAATTCAGAAATCATGTGAACTACACTGATTCTGACTTGTGGGAGTCCATCACACAAGGTCCTTATATTCCACCCACTCTTGGGCCGGATTATAATGACAAAAACCAGCCAATCAGCACTAAGGACTTGCCACCTGATGATGTCAAGAAGGTTAAAGTCGATATTAAAGCATACAGCTTGCTTAGTATGGCTTTACCTGAAGAAATCTTGATCAGGTGCGAGAACTATAAAACAGCAAATTCCCTATGGAAGATACTTCACACTCTCTGTGAAGGGAGTGATGAAATCAGAAGCATAAGGAAAGACACCCTTAGATCACAGTATGAAACTTTTCATCATATTGAGGGTGAGTCAATTCCTCAGCAACTCCATAGATTCATGCAACTCGTCACTGAGATGAACATCTTGGAGTTAAAATACACAACTGAGGAACTGAACAAGAAGATGCTCCATACTTTGCCTGAAAGTTGGAAGCAAACAGTCTCCATGTTCAAAAACACCATAGATCTGAAGACAACTGGTCTAGATACACTAGTTGCCAAGGTTGAAGCACTTGAACTGGATGAACAATCAAGAAACAAGAGTGTGAGAACTCATGTCTCACCTTATCACTTCAAGGAAACAAAGAATGCTGGAAGTGCATTTATTTCTAATAATGAAGATGATAACTCTTGTGCTTTGAGTGATGATGAAGAGGAAGTAAGTTTCTATGCATCCAAACCCACTAAGAAGTCATCTCAAAGCAAAACTCAAAAGGAAAAGGCTAAATCTTCAGAGAAAGAGAAACATCAGCAACAACAAACTCAGAACCAATAACTGTGATATTGGATTCTGAAGAACAAAAAGCAGCCTTTGCAGCTTTTAGTTCTAGCTTTCAAGCTTATCTTGGAAGTTCCCTTACAGCAGCAAACATCTGCCAGCAAGATTTGGAGGAACTCCCTCCTGATGTTGTAGAAGAGATGGATCTACAATGGCAGATGGCAATGATTGCTTACAGAGCCAAGCAATATCTTCGACGAAATAAAAATCTGGCAGCAGCAAGCAAAACATCAAAGATTGGAGTTGATAAGTCTAAGGTCAGATGTTACAAGTGCAATCTCTATGGTCATTTTTCTAGAGAATGCAATCAACAATCAACTCCACAGCATCAGCAGCAGCAACAACAACATCATCAGCAACAACACTATCAAAATCAGCAGCCAACCTCTCAAAGATCTCTGCATAGACAACCTCAGCTCACATCCCTACCAGCTACAAATACATCAGCAGGACCAAGTAACTCTAAAGAGACAGGGCTGATCATACTTCAGGATGGAACTTGTGACTGGAGTTTGTATGAGAAGGAAGTGATAGAGGAGAATCAAGCACTGATGGCACATATGGAAAACAAAGTTCCTCCAATGGCCAAAGAGGTAAAAGAGAGGTTATGTTCATCAACTTGTGTTGAGGAAGTTGAAAGATATAGAGTCCATGCTCAACAACTGGCTGATAAAGTAAAAGAAACTATGGTTTTAAATGAATCACACTTAAGAGAACAGAAACTATATCAAATCAAAATAAACTCTTTACAAAAAGATTTAGAAAAATATGTTTCTGAAAACTACAGCCTAAAAGCCCAAGTTGAGCATCTGACCACTTCCTTAACAAAATCCATGGCTGATCATGCATCTACTGAAGTGAAACTTCAGAAGTTTCAATTATCATCTCAGCAATATGAGAAGTTACTCAATTCTCATATTGAATCAAAGAACAGGTCAGGGTTGGGCTATAATGCAGTGGCACCACCTATTAATAATAACTACACACCTTTACCTGAAACAATGACTAACAACTTGTCAAATCATTTTGTGCAAAGCACCAACATTGACATAAAAAATAGTCAAATAAACAACAATAAAGCTGAGATGAGTGAAACTGAATCAACTGAATCAGAGTCAATTAAACATAATGAATCAGATTTTGATAACTATGATGACCTGGATGATTCTGATGAACATGATAATGTTCAACTGAACATTGGTAAGAATGTTCAAGTTGAACCTGGTCTTCCACGAGTCCTTGAAGAATCAAAGCTGCAATATCCGCCAAAGCAACGAAACATGCTGAAGACCATTTGTAAAAGGATTGCTGAACTTAATGAAGGATTACAAGAACTGCATCTTCCCAAGATCGACAGCTGCGGATCAAGCACAAAATCCCCTTTGTCATCTGATAAAGGTAAGAAATATTCAAACAAGAATCCTCGGAAAGAACAGACTGAATCCGTAGAAAATCTGCGGAAAGCAAAAACTGCCAAGTCCGTAGATCATCTGCGGAAGACAAAGACTACTGATTCCGCAGAAAAAGAACGGAAGAAAGATATACTGTGGATGAGATAAAAAGGGAAAACATCAAACATGCTCACAAAAAGCTAAATGTCAAACAACAGAAGCCATCCACAAATAAACATGAAGAATTACCAGCTGATGAAACCAAGAAGAAATCAACTGATGGCTCAGCTAGTCAGAAAAAGACTAAAAAGAAGGCTGAAGAAGAAAATTCTGAGAAATATTGCAAATGGTGTGATATGAAGAATCACAGCACTGATGAATGCTACTTCAGTAGTTACTGTTCCATTTGCAACATGAATAATCACATGACTGATGACTGTTTCTTCAACAAACATTGTGCCATATGTGACAAAAATAACCATTCCACTCAGGAATGTTATTTTAATAAGAAGAACAAGAAAAAGAGCAACAAGAAATCACAAGGTGCATCATCAGACTCAGAAAGTGACAAAGAGACAAAGCCTGAGAAGGAAAAACAAAATTCAAAGAAAAGATCATCTGTTACTGACAAGACTGTGAAGAAGAAAATGCCAACACAGGCTAAGACACCTCATAAAAGGTGGAATTGTCTGATAAACAACCGGAAGCTGTTGATGATTTCTTTGACAACTTTGATAAAGGAACACCTGTGTCCCAATCAAAACAGAAAGATGAAGAAACATTCAAGACTACAGGATCTTCTTCAAAGTTAAGATACCAACCAAAACAAGCTAAGTTGAAGAAAGACTCGGATAAGCATGAAGACACTTAGAAACCCGAATCATCTTCAACAGAATCATCCTCACAAACATCAGATCAAAAAGAAACAACTAATACTGAAACTTCACGATTAATTCATGAAGGAGTAACTATTGTTGACACAACTGGCAAATCCAAGACAATTAAGCCTTGGGTTGTCAATTCTAATTAGTTTTCTTTTTGTGTGCAGGAACAATTATGGAGAGCTGACAACAAGTGGTATGTTGACAGTGGTTGTTCCAGACATATGACAGGCAACTGTGCACTTCTCCATGACTTCAAACATAAACATGCCTCTTATGTGGCATTTGGTGGGGATAAGAAGGGAGGTAAAATTGTTGGTGAAGGAATGGTAACTAATGGTGTTTTAACATTTGAAAAAGTAAATTACTGTGAAAATTTGCAGTATAATTTACTTAGTGTCTCCCAAATTTGTGATCAACATTATTTAACACTGTTTGATAACACTAACTGTTACATTCTTAAGCCAGGATTTACAGTTCCAGCAGACTGGATACTTCTTAAAGCATCAAGAAAAGGCAACACATACATCTTGGATATGAACAACACAACACTCACCAAGCATGAGACATGCCTGCTGTCCAAATCTTCCGAAGATGAATCTCAATTGTGGCATAGAAGGCTTGTCCATTCCAACATGAAGAACATGAATAAATTGGTGAAAAATGACCTAGTCATTGGATTACCAAAGAAAGAATTTCATTGTTCTAATCACTGTTCTTCATGTTATAAAGGAAAACAACACAGAGTGTCTCATAAATCCAAAACAATCAACACAAACACTACACCACTCAAATTGCTTCACATGGATCTTTTTGGTCCAACCAATGTGCTGAGCATTGGAAAAAGGCAATATTGTTTGGTGATAGTTGATGATTTCACTAGATTTACATGGGTCTTTTTCTTAAAACATAAAAGTGAAACATCTGAAACATTAATGGACTTTGTGATCAAGATTGAGAATCAACTTGATTTAAAAGTTAAAATTTTTAGGAGTGACAATGGAACTGAATTTGTTAATGCTGATTTGGATTCTTTTTGCAGGACTAAAGGAATAGCTAGACAATTCAGTGCCCCAAGAACACCACAACAAAATGGAGTGGCAGAACGGCGAAATAGAACACTGATAGAAGCAGCCAGAACAATGCTAGCTGATTCTCAGCTGCCCATTACATTCTGGGCAGAAGCTGTGAATACAGCTTGCAACGTTCAAAACAGAACTTTGATAGTCAAAGAACATAATAAAACACCTTACGAACTCTTATTTAAAAGAAAACCTTTTATAGGATATCTTAGAGCTTTTGGGTGTCATGTGTCTGTTTTAAATACTAAAGAACAATTGGGAAAATTTTCTGAAAAAGCCTATGATGGTTTCTTTGTTGGATATTCATCCACTTCTAAATCATATAGGGTGTACATTCCAGAACATAACATAGTTGAAGAGACTCCCAATGTTTCTTTTGATGAATCCATGTTTACTACCAATGTAAAAGGTTCATCTTGGTTATTTGATATAGATGCATTAACTGAATCATTTAACACTGGTTATTTGATCAACGCAGGTGCTGCGGATACATGTTATCCCTTTATGCCCCCAAGTGTGAATGAAGTGCCATTAACAGCTGACCCACCAAGAGCACAAGTGTCACCTGGACCACAGCAAAGATCAAGTCAGCAGCATGAAGCTACTTCCGGAGAAGCAAACTCTTCATCCCCAGCACATGTGCATTCATCAGCAGATGTTCCCTCATCCGCAGATATAAATACTGGTGCAACTACCAATGCTAGATATGGAGAGGAGGTAGTCATTCAACAACCATTGCCAGCTGACCAACATTGTTCATCCGTGAATGGTGATATATCTCCTACGGAAGAACAAAATACTGCTTCCGTAGAACCTCTTGCGGACGAACAAAATGCTGCTTCCGTAGAACCTCCTGCGGAAGAACAAAATGCTGATTCCGTAGAACTTCCTGCGGAAGAAGACAAAACACCCAATCAACCACAAGCTGATCCGAACGATCATGAGCATTTTGATTATTTCATTGACTCGACTTCTCAGCTGACACCATCTTCAATGGATTTCACTAACTTGGACTCCACAGTTCAAGTTGATGCTGTCTCAACAAGCAGAGTACACAAGTCTCATCCAACAGACAATATCATTGGGGACCTGCATGCTAGAACCACAAGGAGCAAAGGAGGTGTGGCAAACATTTGTTTGTTCACCTGCTTTTTGTCCCAAACAGTTCCTGCAAACATTACAGCTGCACTAAAAGACAACAGCTGGATTGAGGCTATGCAAGAAGAGTTACAACAATTCAGAAAGCAGAAAGTGTGGACTCTTGTAGATCTGCCTACGGGTCAACATCCAATTGGCACAAGATGGCTTTTCAAGAACAAGCTGGATGACAGAGGTATCATAGTGAGAAACAAGGCAAGACTTATTGCTCAAGGATATACTCAGGAAGAGGGCATAGACTATGATGAAGTCTTTGCACCCGTTGCAAGGATTGAAGCTATACGCGTCTTCCTCGCTTATGCAGCATTCAAGAGGTTCACAGTCTATCAGATGGATGTGAAGTGTGCTTTCCTTTATGGGAAAATTGATGAAGAAGTCTATGTGGCTCAACCCCCTGGTTTTGAAGACCCTGATTATCCACATAGAGTATACAAGCTTGATAAAGCTTTGTATGGGCTTCATCAAGCACCCAGAAAGTGGTATGATACACTATCATCATTCCTGCTGAAGAATGGATACAAAAGAGGAACAATTGATCAGACACTCTTCCTCAAACATGAACATCAAGATCTTTTGGTAGTTCAAATATATGTTGATGACATCATATTTGGATCAACCAACAAGAAGCTGTGTCAAAACTTTGAAGACTTAATGAAATCTGAATTTCAGATGAGCTCCATGGGAGAATTGACTTTCTTCCTTGGCTTACAAGTTCATCAGAAACCAGATGGCATTTTCATTAATCAAGAGAAGTACATTCATCAAATTTTGAAGAAGTACAATCTTGCTGATTCCACTTCCTGCAAGACACCAGCATCAACAATAGACAAGATTGTGCCTGACCCTGCTGGCAAATCCGTAGATCAAAGATTGTACAGATCTATGATCGGTTCTTTAATGTATCTAACTGCCAGTAGACCTGACATAATGTTTGCTGTTTGTGTTTGTGCCAGGTATCAATCAGACCCAAAGGAGTCACATTTGAATGCTGTAAAGAGAATTTTCAGATATCTGAAAGGCAAACCTGCATTGGGACTTTGGTATCCCAAAGATGGAGACTTTAGCCTCTACTCATACTCAGATAGTGACTATGGAGGGTGCAACAACAACAGAAAATCCACAACTGGTGGATGTCAATTCTTAGGACCAAGACTTGTTTCATGGCAGTGCAAGAAGCAAACAAATGTATCTGTATCCACGGCTGAAGCAGAGTACATAGCTGCTTCAGCAGGTTGCTCTCAAGTACTTTGGTTGCAAAACCAATTACTTGATTATGGTTACAATTTCCTTCATACACCAATTCATATTGATAATTCAGCTGCTATGTTTATAACTGCTAACCCAGTTCAACATAGTAAAACAAAACATATAGAAATCAGATACCATTTTCTGAGAGATTGCTCTGAAAAGGGTCTGATCAAGTTAGTCAAAGTAGACACAACCAATCAGCTTGCTGATTTGTTTACTAAAGCATTTGATTCTGTTAGATTCAATTTTCTGATAGAATCTTTAGGGATGATTAACTTAGAATAAATCAACAAAAGCTTATGATTGACTTTGTGAAGAGTAATCGTTGAGGATAACTTAAGTGTCTGTTAGAACATCTATACATGCATTATATATGGGAAATGATAGTACACTATACTTGGCTATTAAACAAACACTCAATCTGACTTATATCATACTGATATGTGAGTAGGTTCAACTTGAGTGGAAACAAAGCTAAGAGCATGCCAAACTAAAAACATGAGGTAACTGTCTGTGAGGATTCCATCTGAGAATCAAGAAGGTATGTTCTCTCCTGCTGTGATCAAATCACTTACACAAGCACACTATGTAAAATACTTTATAATATTCTATCTTTGCAAAGTCATATTCCCTCTGTTTTGTGTGAACAAAGACCTGGGAATGTGATTAATAAGTATGATCTTCATTCTCCCTCTGTTTTGTGTCAACAAAGACCTGGGTTAAAGTTCACCTCTGTTTTACGAAAGTAAAGACCTGGTGACTATGAAGATCATATTCCAGCTCTAAAAAGGAATCACTTGTGATCCATTGAACATCAAGCTCAAGAGCTATCACATCAAAGCATTCATGAGACTGAACATTGTCTCAAGATAGAACTTATAACTTAATGTACATAGTCATTAAGTGTGGAATGTAGTGATTTGTCTCATCTACGGAAGACATACTCTAACGATAATTGAATGTAGGACTCATGATTCTACTGATTAACAAACTTCACAACATGATAATTGCATGCCTAGTTGATACACTCTCATGTTTGAATTTAAGTGGATTTATATACTTGCAATCAGATATGTGTTGAATCAACTAACAACATCAGCAGAAGCCAATTTATAGTATGATCCCTCTATATATATATGCATGCATGTCCTGTTTCACAGATGCTTAATTGCTATTTCAACAGAATTTCTCTCATTTAGAATGTCATAAGCCTGCCATGCCTATTCACAACTTAAATTTATGATGAATGCAACAGTTTCACATTAATCACAAATTTAGGGGGAGTAGTTCATGCATGAAAAACAAACAATAAAAGCTGATAATTGATCTGAATTATTTTGAAGGAATTGGAACTTGAGCACTAACTTGAATACAGGATACAGGAAACTTGCATCCCTGCACTTAATTGCCATGTAAATAAAGTCAACAATGTCCAACATCAACAATTGATTCTACTATGTAGATATCATACATTTAAAGTTCTCAAAACTTTAAGTTCCGCAGAAGTTTTAGTAATACTTCTCATCCGTAGAAGTAACAGTGAAATTTCTGCATCCGCAGAAGTCACAGTAATACCGCTCATCCGTAGAAGTATTATGTGATCTCTGATTCAGCAGCAAAACAAGCAAAACAAAACAAATGCATTATTTGAACTTACATCCAATGTAAAGTTCCGCAGATGTTGACATCCGCAGAAGTTAAGGTTCCGCAGATGTTGACATCCGCAGATGTCAAGGTTCCGCAGATGTTCTGCGGAAGAGATAATGCATTCTAAACACGGGGGATATGAAAAGGAATAAATGGAAGTGGGTCCAATAAAGGAATAAATGAAAGTGGGCCCAACATAATATGAGCCCAACATAATTAATAAAAGATGTTAATTATGTTCGACTATAAATAAGGTTTCTGACCTGAAATTCATTTATAACTTTTACAGAGCTCTTTTTCAGATTAACCTAGAAATTCGCCCATTTTCCCTCTTTTTCAAAATTTCAAAAAATCAACATTATCCAGTAACCGATTACTGATACTGCAAAGGTAAATCATGTCGTAAACATCAATACAGAACTGGTTAATCGATTATTGTCATTCAAACGATTCAACTGCGTGGTTTCTAACTTGATTTTCTTTGCAGATGGCAAATAGATTTGCTAAGGAGCATAATGTGTGCGCCATACTTGAACGCTGATGATCCAGCAGCGGAAGGATGTCGAGATATCATCAGATATCTTCGACGATCCAGGCTCTTCTACGCCTTGACGGCTGAGCCTGTGATCCATCAGTCACACATAATCGGATTTTGGAATTCAGCTCGAGTGGAAGAACAAAACGATGAGGAGGTAATAGTGGCTGAAGTTCTGGGTCAGCGTCTTCGATTGAATGAAAGCACCTTACGAAGATGTTTGGAACTCGGAGATAGAGAGATAGGACACCCGGACGTTTTCGAGAATGAATACATAGAAAAGGTATTCAATCTCATGGGGTACGATGGTGATTATGAGAAAGGAGAAATCAAGAAGGGTAGGCTGTGCAAACCGTACAGGTTCTTATGTCACACCTACCTGAAGTGCATGTCGAACAGGAAGTCGGGGTTAGACAGATTTTCTCGACACATCTCATCAGGAATTATTGGGGTGTTCGAGGGAAGAATCTACAATTATGCAAGATACATCTTCAATTGTTTGTGCGAGCAAGTCAAATTACAAAAGAATGAGAAGATGTACATGTTCCCCAGATTTCTGCAATTGGTGATTAACTCAGAGCTCCCAAGCTTGAACAGGGTTGGAGAAGTGTTTGTTCAAGCTCACCTGAGCAAATCAGTGCTGAATAAACTTAGTGGAAAGTATGAGGGTCCTGATATGCCTATGTTTGCTCATGTTATTGATCCACATGCTGATCTGCCACAAGAGTTGGCGTGGGCAGATGAAGCTGAATCATCTGCTGATTCTGCTCAATCTTCTCACTCACCACACCAAACACCACAACACCAACAACAATCACCAATCCAAACACCACCACTACAACATGCATCATCCAGCCAATCATCCACTCAACAACCACAATCACCATCAAGCCTTAACACCCAACCAATTTCCCCAATTCACCACCATCAATCTCCAGTACAAATATCTTCATCATCCTCCGAATCTTCATCTCATCACACTCAACCATTCTCTCCACTCCAAATCCAATCACCCATACAACCATCACCAGAATCCACAAAACCCCAATCACCGGAAAGTGCTGGACTGAACCACTTGAGGTGACTGAGTCTGTACACTCTGTACACTCAGGAGACACCGAAATACTATCTGAAGCCAGCACTGTTCCTTTCTCACCAACTCACACAGATGAACAACCTTCATCAGCTCATACCGAGCCAATACCTGCTGATGAACCCGGGGATATTCAAGAATCTGCTCAGGATGTCACTGCTTACAATGAAGATGACTTAAGTGACAGTGACATTCCTGTGAGCAAAAGTTTTCTGGTTGCAAAATACAACAAGTTGGTGCTTAAATCCAACAAGAGAAAACAAAGAATTGTGGAGCTGTACGGAGTTATCCAAGAAAAGGATGAAGAACTGACAAAGAAGGATGCTAGTTTGAAAAGGCTGAGAGAAGATGCACAATGCAACAATGAAATTATTGATGCATTGTTCAAAACAAAACGGGAGCTGGAGGCAACTTTAAAACAAGAGCAAAATGAAAAGGCCGAGCTAATTAAGCAAAAGGATCTGGAGATAGAGAGCCTGAAAAGAAAACTCTCTGATTTGAAAACAAAAGTGGATTCAAGTGCTGAACCAGAAAAACAATCGGGTAGAGCTACTAAGCCGCTGATATCCTACACCAGAAAAAGAAAATACTTTGGAGCCACACAAAAGAAACCAGAAGAAGAAAGCTCCCCAAAGAAATCAAAAGTTCCATCTCCTGATCCTACACCTTCAGTAGAAGTTTCTGCTGTGAAGGTATCCTCCGGAGAAGAAGAAGAAAGTGACAAAGAATGGGAGGAATTAACGAGGATGGAGTCTCCCACTGCTGATAAGGGTGGAAAGGCCGATGACCTTCTAACAACTGCTGATATCTCGGAAGAGAGGCCTGACTCAAGCATGTTTATGACCCTCATCAACCATGGGTTTCCGTATGACATGGTTGAGAGGATGAACAGAACAGAAATGACCAATGCGTTGAAAGACTTTGAATTTGCAAGGTTCATAATCCTAAATTGTGATTATGAAGCCTTTACCACTTTTCAATCATTGGAGAAAATAAGGAAAGATTTGGGCCACTGTGACACAGCAAAACTTTCAAAGTACAATATGACTTGCTGGTTACAGGGTCACAATTACAAGCCGCATGAACTTAAAGGTAGAACTACTGGTGAGCTGCGGAGGATGATGGAGCACGTGATGAAGGTGGAGCTGGAAACTGGTGTAAAATTCAGAACCACTGCTCCACATCCAAAGAACAATCAAGTAAACTTGTTGCTGATCCAATAACAGTTGACCCAAAGGATCAGCACAAGGAAAAAGAAACACTTATCAGAGAGCCACGGGCATTGATTCCCGGAAAGGTATGGCCTCTGGGTACAACTGTACGAGAGATTACAGAGAAGAAATCAACTCTCATACAGCTGTATGATCATATCACAACTCCTAGTTCTGTGGAAGAAAACAGGATTATAGCCTGGAAATATGATCCAGACTGGGATTGTGCAATAATTAAGAGGACATCTGGAAGGATTCAATACTTCCATGATGTAGAAGCCCTGCTCAGCCTCCCAGAGCAAGACATCAGGGATCTTCAGAGCATCCTAATGTTCAACTTTCCAATCCATCTCAGGGGGAGAGACTTCTCTGCAGCTGTGAATGGCATGAAGACAAGCTTTTCTGATGATGTGCTCATGCAAGCAAAGAGAAATGATAAGGAGCACAACAGAATGAAACAAAATCAGAAAAGAAAAACAGCTGAAGTCTCATCCCTTGTAGATGATGATCTGTAAGAAGAGTGGGATGTACCAGAAGCTCACACACCATCAAAAGCATCTCAGGAAACCAATTCACTTGCCCTATCTCGGAATGGGGATACATTGAAAAGAATAAAGAGATGGTGCTGCTGAGAAATGTAGATGGAAAGAAGGGTGACAGGATAAGAATTTTTGATCCAATGGAACTCAAGATGCTGCATCCAAGCTACATATCATACCTACATGATAAATTCTTCCCAAAGCTAACAGATGAAAAAGCCCAGAATGACCTCTGCTTGTATGTGCATATAATTCAAGTGATAGATAAATTGCATGCAAAGGCATACAAGAGAAGAAAACATGAGGCTGGGTTACTGAAAGGAACAAACATAGATGATGTGTCTGAGCTCAGAATATCTGAAGAAGATGAGTTAGAGATTGTTCATAATAATAGTGTAGTGGAAACACTCACTACGGAAGAAGATGTCTTGGGACTCAATTATGACACACTGAAGAAGATCAGCAGGATGCAGATAAAGTACAAATATGATGATCAGAAAACTGCTGTATCTTACTTCTACAATAAGATGATAGCTAGAGTCAAGGAGCTAGCAGTTTTGAAGGACTGATTACAAGGAACTAAGCCTAAGGGGGAGTATTGTTAGGTCTAGATTGTATAGGGCTAGATCAATTTTGTATAGGCTTAGTACTTGAAAATCAAGTCTTGTAATTAACATTGTAACAGTCAAAATATATATATATGTGATTTGAATCTATAGGTTAACCCCATATATGTATGTGTGTTGATTTGTGCTTTGACAGGAGAAACAATATTCTTGGGATGGATTTGATAAAACTGACCAAGTGTAGGAAACATCTACGGATGAACAATTTTGTTAATCCGTAGATATGTTTCATACAAGACCAAATGACCAAGTGTAAGTTCCTACGGATGATCAAGTTCCATGAAGTGAAGATTATCTACGGAAGAACAACATTCCTACGGAAAAGCAAATCATCTACGGAAGAACAGAAGATCTGCGGAAGGCAAGACTCCTGCGGAAGACCATTATACTTGCGTGATTATCAATTCCAAGAAGTCAAACAAGTCAACACAATCAATAACAAATCCCGAGAGATCCGGTGTTTCCTTAACCGACTCAAATCGTCTATAAATATGAGTCCTAGGTTTCACATCTCGGTGAACACAATCAATCATTATTACGGCTGTCAAGTTACACCATTGTGCAACCCTAATCGCCGTCCCATCAACATCAACATTATTTGATACACTGTATTCGATTGTTTATAGTATTCATGATTATTCTTTTGTAATCATTACGTTATAGTTAATGAAATACTTTTGAATAATTATTGATTTCGCATTTATTGTGTTTCTATGGTTGTGTTCATAATTGATCATTATAAACAATTAAACATCAATTAGTGATAATTCCGCGATCATTAAATTGATTTATTTTAATACTGATAATTCCTGAATTGCGATCCTTGGATTCACATTAGCATCATCATCATCTTGATTATTATCATCTTGATCATTATCACCTTGATCATTATCATCTTGATCATCTTCCTCATCTTGATCATCTTCTTCTATAGGAAACTCATCTATCAGATCAGCAGGATCAATTGGTTCACCTTCTAACAAATGATAATGCTCTACAGTAATGTTGTAAGGCCCCGATCCCGGGCACCTTACGGTTGGTCATCATCACTCGTAAAACATGCATTTAATACATGATCATAAAATACGCAGCGGAATTAATAAATATACATTCTCATTTCATCATAAAAGCTTTTACATCATTGTCTTGATTACAAAATACAAGCTTTCTTTACATTGCCTAACTATACTATGATTGCTGCTGATGCATAAACCGGGGTATTCGAATCCTCAGCAATCATAGGGTCATACAGCGACCTCTAGCAGAAGATATTAAATTCAAACATATATTTTTCTTCATAAAGAAGATTTCTTAAATAATCCTGTTTATCAGGATTATCAAGAAATCTTGCACTTGCATGCAACATGAGGTGTTGCGCGCATTACGGGCCCACAACACATGATGTGGCAGCATAATCAAAAAGTGAATGCCATCCCAAAAGGGCTAAGTAGCCGCCTCGTGCCATCCTCAGCAACACTACCTGCGAACTGGAAAACACATAAAAGTCAGAGTTGCTGAGTGAGTTCTAGTTTTATAATAAAACATACTTTCATTCTCATTAACTGTTCTTCCATACATGTGTTCACACATCATACGTACACGTAGATAATATTATTATTATCTCATCATTCATTACTTACTTTCATTCGTGTACACTTCATCATTCTCGTTTACTTTCATACATACATACTTTACATACTTTCGTACGTACTTTACTTTCATTCATACTTTCATTACTTACGTTCGAACATTCATTACATTCATTCATACTTTCATTACTTTCGTTCGAACGTTCATTACATTCGGTGACATGTACAATACCCCTTTTCATCATACATACTACTGGTGCTGGACCTGTGGTGGTTAGCCACGAACGTTGTGCACAAATGCTGATCCAGTCACCTGGGGTAAGTACATGCACCACTTATCTTTCACTTTACTACTAACATACGTTAGCCGAGTCTGTTGCAGCGCGCGGCTGCTCACCTCAGTGACAATCTTATGATTGCCTACTAACCGAGTCTGTTGCAACACGAAGTTGCTCACCTCATTATCAATCTCAATGATTGACCCGATGTGCATCCTTCGGGGTAGCTAACCCGCACACCGTTGAGCTAACACCTGCCAGGGGTGTGCACCTCCTTCATTTGCTTGCAAGCCTTTCTTACTTTCGTTCATTAATGCATGCATTCATTCATCATGTTCCTTCTTTCATTATCTTTCACTTTACGTTCTTAATACATTCGTTATATTCGTTCATTTATTCACGTAAAGTTATTAAAAGATAAGACTCATATACATAAGGAACATAAATACTTACATATCATCAGTATTCACCATCTATCATGGCAACATCATACTAACATACATACATCATACATACACTTCTACATTCACTCACATCAGCCCTGTTCGGGCGACTGAACTTATACCAGCCGCATGTCCTCCATGCGACTGGGCCATGCGATTGGGCTATCATGCGAATGGGTACTCAAACGTGCGATTGGACCTCCTTCCGTACGACTAGACTCTAGGCGACTGGGCTATATGCGACTAACTCTTAACCGTACGACTGAACTACTCTGCGATTGAACTTATGCGACCGAAACCCTCAGTCGCATCACCTATCGTGTGATTGAGGCTCAATCGGGCGTCTGAGCCTCAGTCGGGCGATTGGACATCAACTAACACTCATTCGGCCGAATGGCCCTTCAGTCGCATAACCCTAACTGGGCAGCGACTGGAGTTCTTCATACACTGCAGTCGCGAACCCCCGTCCCCACAGTCACCATAAACCCATTTTCAGCCCATTTCAACCCTCCCAAGCCTCAGGGATTCCTACTAGGACCTCATACAAGCATATTCTAGTCCTAATTCATACCATAAACACATTACTCAAGATTTTACCCAAATGGCTCAAACTTTCACTATAAATAGGGTTTATATGTGATTCCAGCCCCAAAATCGTTAGAAAACATGTAAATGAGGGGTCCTAGAACTCACATTATCAGGTAGGAGTTGCTGAGCTTCGATTTGGCTAGCCTTTCGATAGATTCGGAGCTCGGACAGCACTTTCCCCCTTTCTTCTTCGTTCTCGGTCTCTCTCTGCTCTCTTCCCGACTGAAATGTGACGGTGTTGAGGAGGAGAATGGAGCTGCTCCTCTTTTATACTCACAGCTCAGTCGCGTCTGGTCCAGGGGCGACTGGACCTTCAGTCGCATCAACACTATGCGATTGGACCCCAATCGCACGTGTTCCATGCGGCTCATACTTCATTCGGGCGGTTGAACCCCAATCGTGCGGTTGAGCTTCAATCGGCCGAATAGCCATGCGGTTGAGCCTCCAGTCGCATAAATCACAGGCGACTGAGGCTCAGTCGCATAGCCTACTAAAAGGTCAAACTTCCGGGTGTTACAAGTCCACCCCCCTTATTTCAGGTTTCATCCCTGAAACCTGTCATTCCTCGAACAATCGTGGGTAATGCTGCCTCATTTCTTCTTCAGTTTCCCACGTCGACTCGGATCCCTTCCTGTGCCGCCACTGTACACGCACAAGGGGAACCACTTTATTTCTCAACCTCTTCTCTTTGCGATCTATGATCGCCACTGGTTGCTCTACATAATTGAGCTTTTCGTCTACCTCGATATCATCCAGTGGAACGACCATGTCTTCGTCCGCCAAACACTTCCTCACATGAGACACGTGGAAAGTCGGGTGGATTCCACTTAGTTCATCTGGCAGATCTAACCAATAGGCCACCTCTCCCACTCGAGAAATGATTCGGAAAGGGCCTATATATCGCGGGCTCAACTTACCCCGCTTCCGGAATCGAATGATCCCCTTCCAAGGTGAGACCTTCAACATAACCCGGTCTCCCACCTGGAACTCAATCGGCCTGCGTCGTTTATCGGCATACGACTTTTGTCGGTCTTTGGCCGCCTTCATATAAGCTTTAATTCTTTCGAGCTTCTCAGTCGTAGCCTCTACCACTTCGACGCTTCCCAATTCTTTCTGACCAATTTCACCCCAACAGACGGGTGTCCTGCATCTTCTACCGTATAGCATTTCGTAGGGTGGCATGCCGATACTGGCATGATAACTGTTGTTGTATGAGAACTCAGCTAACGGTAAATGGTCATCCCAACTTCCCCCGAAGTCGATAACACATGCCCGAAGCATGTCTTCCAAAGTCTGAATGGTCCTTTCTGACTGACCATCAGTTTGAGGATGATAAGCCGTGCTAATATGCAATCTCGTCCCCATAGCATCGTGGAATTTCTTCCAGAATTTGGATGTAAACCGGGTGTCGCGATCAGACACAATCGACACCGGTACACCATGACGAGTCACGATCTCTTTGATGAAAAGATCGGCCAACCTCTCGAACGAATATGTCTCGCGTATCGGTAAGAAGTGAGCACGCTTCGTCAATCGATCCACAATCACCCAGATCGTATCATACCCTTTCGGGGTACGTGGCAGCTTTGTGATAAAATCCATGGTGATGTGCTCCCACTTCCATTCCGGTATGTCCAACGGCTGAATCTTTCCATACGGCTTCTGGTGCTCCGCCTTTACTTGCAAACAAGTGAGGCATTTACTCACATACTCCACCACATCACGTTTCATACCCAGCCACCAATAATCTTTCTTCACGTCTTGGTACATTTTGGTGGCGCCGGGATGAATGGAGTATCGGGACTTATGAGCTTCATCCAAAATTCTCATTCGCAGATCCCCAAGACGAGGAATCCACATACGCCCAAACCGAGTTCTAACACCCGTTGCGTTCTCACCCAACTCCGCGACCAGACCTCTCATGCGTTTAGAGTTAAGATGTTCGTCTTTCAAAGCCTCATCTTGGAACTCTTTGACCTGTTTCATTACGTCGGAGGTCATGATTAGCTGGTACGCCTTCACCCGAATTGGCTCGGGCCTCTCCTTTCGGCTAAGGGCATCCGCCACCACGTTGGCTTTGCCCGGATGGTAATGGATCTCACAATCATAGTCCTTTATAAGCTCCAACCATCGTCGTTGCCTCATATTCAGGTCTTTTTGCTCGAAGAAGTACTTCAAGCTTTTGTGGTCCGTGAAGATGGTACACTTCGTCCCGTATAAATAGTACCGCCAAATCTTCAACGCGGAAACCACAGCTGCTAGCTCCAGGTCATGAGTAGGGTAATTAACCTCATGAACTTTCAGCTGTCGGGATGCATAGGCTATCATTTTTCCCCTTTGCATCAATACACATCCCAACCCCAAGTAGGAAGCATCAGAATAAACCACCAAATCTTCGCTCCCCTCGGGTAACGCCAATACTGGGGCTTGGGTCAATCTCGTCTTCAGTTCTTCAAACGCCTTCTCTTGAGCTTGACCCCATACAAATTTCACATCCTTCCGGGTCAACTTTGTCAGTGGAGAAGCAATTTTGGAAAAGTCCTGGATGAACCTTCGGTAGTAACCCGCCAAACCCAAGAAACTACGGATCTCGGATGGCGTCTTTGGAGACTTCCATTGCATTACCGCCTCCACCTTTGCCGGATCAACTAGAATCCCATCCGGATTTACCACGTGACCCAAGAATTGAACCTCACGCAACCAAAATGCGCACTTGGAGAATTTTGCATACAATTTCTCCCTTCTCAACGTTTCCAGAACTTCGCGAATGTGACCGGCATGCTCAGTCTCGCTCTTTGAATAAATCAAGATGTCATCAATGAATACAATCACTGATTTATCCAACATCGGCCGGCACACCCTATTCATTAGGTCCATAAAAGCAGCTGGCGCGTTGGTCAAACCAAATGACATAACGAGGAACTCATAATGACCGTAGCGCGTACGAAAAGCTGTTTTAGGGATATCTGCTCCTTCACCCTTAGTTGATGATAGCCTGATCGAAGATCTATTCGTGAAAACCAACTAGCACCCTGAAGTTGATCAAACAAGTCATCGATTCTCGGCAAGGGGTATCTGTTCTTTACGGTCAGCTTATTCAGCTCACGGTAGTCGATGCACATCCTCATACTACCGCCCTTCTTCTTTACAAACAGGACCGGAGCACCCCAAGGTGAGATACTCGGTCGAATAAACCCCTTATCCAGCAGCTCTTGTAACTGCTCCATCAACTCTTTCATCTCCGTCGGGGCCAATCGGTATGGTGCTTTGGCAACAGGTTGGGCGCCTGGTATCAAATCTATCTGGAACTCGACCTCTCTGTCAGGTGGCAATCCCGATAAGTCTTCCGGGAACACGTCTGGGAACTCACACACAACCGGAACATCAGACATTTGTGGTGTTGGCTTCTCTACATCTTTTACGTAACATAGATAGGCGTTACATCCACGCCTCATACATTTCCCCGCCACTGCCATTGAGATCACCTTCGGAATCGTAGTAACCCGATCCCCGTAAACTGTCACTGGGCTACCGTCGGGCGCTATCAAACTGATCATCTTCTTGCGACACACAATGTTCGCCTCAAAGTCCGCCAACCAATCCATTCCAAGCACCAAATCGAAACCGCCTAACGTCATTGTAAATGGCTTAACTGGGAATTTGTGACCCTCCAGTTCTACATCGCAACCCTCAATTACCTCGGAAATCCTGGTGGTTTTACCTATAGCAGTCTCTACATCAAACGGCACATCCACACGTCTACTACTAACGGGCAATTTGGCGCAAAAAGCAACAGAAATAAAACTCCTACTGGCACCCGAATCAAATAACACAGAGGCTAAAGTTTGGTTCACCAGAAACGTACCGGACACTACATCAGGGTCCGTCCTAGCCTCTTCATGCGTCATCGTGAATGCTCTGGCGCTTGCCTTCGACCCTTCACCCACTGCCTTCTTCCCGCCGGAACCCTCAAACCTCGGCTTCCTGCAATCCTTGTTCATATGACCACTTTCCCCGCAGTTAAAGCACCTCATCACCTTACACTCTTTAGCCATATGACCGGGCTTTCCACACTTGAAACATACATTCAGCCCCCATCTACACTCACCACCGTGCTCTCGCCCACACTTCCCACACTTTCTCGATCCTGCACTTGTCACGACCACACGACGTTCATCAACCCGTGCCTTTTTACTACTTGTCGAAGTATCACCCCGACCAAACCTCTTTCCCTGCCACTTCCTCTCATCACTTCCCTTCTTACTGCCCTCAGATTTCACCAACGCAGCTCGTTCATCGTACAACCTCCTAGCTAAATCCACCGCCGACCTGAAAGTACTTGGTCGGGCGGAAATCAAATGCCAAAGAATTTCAGCTGGCAACCCCTGAATATACCGGTTAATCTTGCGAGACACCGGCGTCACTTGCTCTGGCACCAACCGTGCCATGTCGTTGAACTTGGTGGTGTATTGTTGGTGGGTCATCGTTCCCGCCTCCAACTGCAGGAACTCTCTCTCAACTCTGTCCATCTCTCGACGAGGACTGAACTCCTCGATCACCATTCTCTTCAACTCAGACCACTTCATTTTTCCAATGGCCCTGCTACCCTCGGCCTGGACAATATTGTCCCACCAGCACAATGTCGTCCCCGTAAACGAGTGGGTAGCAAACTTTACCTTTTTATCCTCCTGGCAGTCACTGATATCAAGGACCTCCTCCATCTCTCTCACCCATTGGTGAGCATCAGCAGCCGTACCTGAACCATCAAAAGTCGGAGGCTGGCATCTCATAAATTTCCCGTAATCACAACCCCGGGCTGTCTCCTTTACCCGTTCTTCCTCCTCTTCCTCTTCGTCATCGGACAGTACCGTTTCTGCCTCTGTCTGTTGCTGTCTACCGGAGGACCGATTCCTCCCCCGTCTATCATCCTCGCGTACCGCCTTTATCACTTCGGTCATTACAGACGGTAAGATCGTCTGCATAACCTGGTGTACTTCCTCAATCACTGCCTCTTTTACCGAGGCTCTCAACTTGGCGCTTTCGTCCGTCTCTTCCTGATGAGGAATCTCGTTCTCCTCACGAACTACTTTCTCTTTCCTAGATCTTCCTCGCGTGATACGCGGCTCATCACCACGTCCACCATCACGGGAAGCATCAGATGATCTATCACCGACCATCTTCTATCACACTGAAAGATTCAAACACCAACACGGTCATTCAAGGAAATAGCTCAGTTTATGTTCAGTATAGTAAGTCCCTAATTACAGTGGCCAGTTATGATTAGCCACTTACTCTACTCTTCACACCCCGAGTATTACCCGTCCTAACTACATTAGTATCTAAGTCTAACACTACACATAAACACATAACATGCGCACGTAACACTGGTTAACTTTCAAGAAAATACCTGATGGCACGCAACTACTCTGATGGCATTCTCTTCCTTTCTGTCCCATTCTCAGTTTAAGTTTAGGTTTGTTTTGAAAATTTACCCATTTTACTTAAACTTTTGCTCTGATACAAACTTGTAAGGCCCCGATCCCGGGCACCTTACGGTTGGTCATCATCACTCGTAAAACATGCATTTAATACATGATCATAAAATACGCAGCGGAATTAATAAAATATACATTCTCATTTCATCATAAAAGCTTTTACATCATTGTCTTGATTACAAAATACAAGCTTTTTTTACATTGCCTATCTATACTATGATTGCTGCTGATGCATAAACCGGGGTATTCGAATCCTCAGCAATCATAGGGTCATACAGCGACCTCTAGCAGAAGATATTAAATTCAAACATATATTTTTCTTCATAAAGAAGATTTCTTAAATAATCCTGTTTATCAGGATTATCAAGAAATCTTGCACTTGCATGCAACATGAGGTGTTGCGCGCATTACGGGCCCACAACACATGATGTGGCAGCATAATCAAAACGTGAATGCCATCCCAAAAGGGCTGAGTAGCCACCTCGTGCCATCCTCAGCAACACTACCTGCGAACTGGAAAACACATAAAAGTCAGCGTTGCTGAGTGAGTTCTAGTTTTATAATAAAACATACTTTCATTCTCATTAACTGTTCTTCCATACATGTGTTCACACATCATACGTACACGTAGATAATATTATTATATCTCATCATTCATTACTTACTTTCATTCGTGTACACTTCATCATTCTCGTTTACTTTCATACATACATACTTTACATACTTTCGTACGTACTTTACTTTCATTCATACTTTCATTACTTACGTTCGAACATTCATTACATTCATTCATACTTTCATTACTTTCGTTCAAACGTTCATTACATTCGGTGACATGTACAATACCCCTTTTCATCATACATACTACTGGTGCTGGACCTGTGGTGGTTAGCCACGAACGTTGTGCACAAATGCTGATCCAGTCACCTGGGGTAAGTACATGCACCACTTATCTTTCACTTTACTACTAACATACGTTAGCCGAGTCTGTTGCAGCGCGCGGCTGCTCACCTCAGTGACAATCTTATGATTGCCTGCTAACCGAGTCTGTTGCAACACGAAGTTGCTCACCTCATTATCAATCTCAATGATTGACCCGATGTGCATCCTTCGGGGTAGCTAACCCGCACACCGTTGAGCTAACACCTGCCAGGGGTGTGCACCTCCTTCATTTGCTTGCAAGCCTTTCTTACTTTCGTTCGTTAATGCATGCATTCATTCATCATGTTCCTTCTTTCATTATCTTTCACTTTACGTTCTTAATACATTCGTTATATTCGTTCATTCATTCACGTAAAGTTATTAAAAGATAAGACTCATATACATAAGGAACATAAATACTTACATATCATCAGTATTCACCATCTATCATGGCAACATCATACTAACATACATACATCATACATACACTTCTACATTCACTCACATCAGCCCTGTTTGGGCGACTGAACTTATACCAGTCGCATGTCCTCCATGCGACTGGGCCATGCGATTGGGCTATCATGCGAATGGGTACTCAAACGTGCGATTGGACCTCCTTCCGTACGACTAGACTCTACGCGACTGGGCTATATGCGACTAACTCTTAACCGTACGACTGAACTACTCTGCGATTGAACTTATGCGACCGAAACCCTCAGTCGCATCACCTATCGTGCGATTGAGGCTCAATCGGGCGTCTGAGCCTCAGTCGGGCGATTGGACATCAACTAACACTCATTCGGCCGAATGGCCCTTCAGTCGCATAACCCTAACTGGGCAGCGACTGGAGTTCTTCATACACTGCAGTCGCGAACCCCGTCCCCACAGTCACCATAAACCCATTTTCAGCCCATTTCGACCCTCCCAAGCCTCAGGGATTCCTACTAGACCTCATACAAGCATATTCTAGTCCTAATTCATACCATAAACACATTACTCAAGATTTTACCCAAATGGCTCAAACTTTCACTATTTCAAAAATAGGGTTTATATGTGATTCCAGCCCCAAAATCGTTAGAAAACATGTAAATGAGGGGTCCTAGAACTCACATTATCAGGTAGGAGTTGGTGAGCTTCGATTTGGCTAGCCTTTTGACAGATTCGGAGCTCGGACAGCACTTTCCCCCTTTCTTCTTCGTTCTCGGTCTCTCTCTGCTCTCTTCCCGACTGAAATGTGAAGGTGTTGAGGAGGAGAATGGAGCTGCTCTTCTTTTATACTCACAGCTCAATCACGTCTGGTCTAGGGGCGACTGGACCTTCAGTCGCATCAACACTATGCGATTGGACCCCAATCGCACGTGTTCCATGCGGCTCATACTTCATTCGGGCGGTTGAACCCCAATCGTGCGGTTGAGCTTCAATCGGCCGAATAGCCATGCGGTTGAACCTCCAGTCGCATAAATCACAGGCGACTGAGGCTCAGTCGCATAGCCTACTAAAGGTCAAACTTCCGGGTGTTACAAATGTCTACTTCATCATTTGCTACATTAACATGTAGTCAAACATAGGAACATTCTGAGCGCCTGTTATCATTGTTAACTTCTTATATGTCATTTCAGACATATTTTCCAATTCCATCCGATCTCCACCAACACCATAAACATGTATAGCTGGATATTCCTCATTGATGATCATTTGGAGGAATCTTGGATACATCAAGTATTTGTGTCTTGTTCCTTTTTCTAAATTAAACACAAATCCATTAAGAATCCATCTTGCCATATTAAATCTTCGATTTGTGATTAAGGCAACAATAGGTGATGCAATGTCCACAGAAAATGAATTCCATCCTGCACTTCTTTTGGACAAGCAATGTTGAAAGATATAGCATAAAAGTTTCTAGTTGTTATAGACCCTTGCTCTAAAAAATTGTTGCTTAGGAAATTGGTCTGGATGACCCATAGCCATGAAAGTTTCTCTGCATTCATCAAAAGTCAATTCATAGAGATCTTCAGGATCATTTGGACCTAGTCTTAGAGCATTTCTGATAGAAGCTTCAGACACTTCAATCATTCTGTCTCTGGTCACAAACCCTCTAAGAACTTTTCTGCCTTCATCACCTATTTCAACTCTGGCAGTGTTCCATATTGTCTAATTAGTCTGTCATAAATCACAGTTTTGTAGCACATTGCATATACATATTTTGTTCTTAGAAGAAATCTTATCATCTCTTCATAAGATAATGCATCTTGTACTTCTTCATCAAGCAATGCAGAAATGTTATGCTTTGGTGCAAACTTTAACTGAGCCATCTGCAAAATTTAGACAAATCAAATGATTTAATGTGAGTATAGAAATATAATGAAAAATTATTAGTGACATTTGAATTTTAAAATCTGTAAACACTTAATTTTAATAAAAGATGAATTTTCAAAATTGATTTTGATTTAAAAATTAACACTTTTGTTTATTTTATCTCATATCATTTTATTAAAACTCTTAAGTTACTGAATTGATGTTTTTTTTATCAAATTGAATTAATTTTTCATTTTATTTAAACAAAAATTCATGAATCTGTTCATCTTCTTCATCGGGCTCTTCATCTACTGTTACTGTTCATCGAAGAACATCAACAGAATATTCAATCAAATGTCAGATTAAACCAAGTTTAACCTAATATCATGATCGAAATCACCAGACAAACAAGATTCAATCATCAATTTTGCACATTTGTTCGATTTGAAAGATTAATCTGAAATTTTTGAAGTGTTTAGGGTTAAACGACCGTACAGGAGTCGAACGCCTATTACACAATTTTCATTGAAACACGAAATCAGATGAATGATAATCATAAACTTACGTTTACAATCACAAAAACTCTATCAATAATCTGTGATTTGTGCTCGAAATGAATGAAGAATGAGGGTTTTTGATCGAAAGTTCGAGAGTTGAGTGGTCAGAGGGTTTTACAAGGGTTTTGAAATTAGAATGAAATGAACAACACAAGTATGCTTTTTATACTAAGTAAAAAAAATGTTAGCCGTATAAGCACTGTACAGTCGTTTAAGAACTGTTCAGTCTTATTAGGTCACAAATTTTACTAAGTGTGAGACATATGAGCACTATTCAGTATTATACGGCCAGTCGTATTAGCACTGTTTGGTCGTATAAGGTCAGTCGTATGACAACTATTCAGACATATAAGGACTGTTCAGTAGTATAAGCACTGTTCAGTCGTATAATGATGTTGAATTGTCCACAAACCAACTTCTCATACACATAACAATTGTTTGAACATACGACAACTGTTCAGCCACATAACAACTGTTCATGCATTTTTGCACTTGTATTTTTTCAAATCTTCCACCTGCACACTGTTTAAACACATTAGTTATATTTCATACTAATATTTAAACAATATAGCATATTTTTATTTTTTCCTCAATTTACACTTTTGACCCTCAAAAATGAACTTTTTACATTTTTGACCCTCAAAATTAAACTTTTACATTTTTGACCATTCATATTAGTATTTTGCATTTCGACCCTCAAAATTTCAAATTTACATTTTTAACCTTCAAAGTTTAACTTTTTACATTTTGACCCTTCATCTTAGTTTCAAAATGAACAACCAAATATTTCAAAATATTTGTCTTGATTTCAACTTTTCACAGAAGCTTTTCCACTTTGCTAAAAATAAGCTTTTCCACTTACTAAAAATTATGAGCTCATTTTATCAAAGATAAACACATACATGCTTTGAAATTAAAGCATCATCCTTTTAATTCAACATGATCATTTTGATTTTCTGAGAATATTCTTATTGGTTTATTACTCCCCCTAAACTTTTAAGTTTCTCAAAACATAGAAGTTTACCAATAGATCATAAGAATATCACACTTAACATTGTTATGTTGCCTGCACACAAGAAAACAAGCATAAAATCAAAATGAAAGCAGAATGAAAATCTAATATTTACAATAGAATCATAGATTGCAGTGAGATCATATTAGATAAGATCAAAACATTAAAATAAAAAATTATGTGGATAGTCATAGACAATGATTAAATCCTGATCAAGTGTGTTCCAGGTCAGTGACATCACAGCAAAGGAGACACAAGATCTAAGGACAGCAAATGAGTGTTTTTGACACAAACTATCAGTTCACTTACTTTTTCAATTCTTGGATGAGTATGGTAGAAGTATATGACAGGATGTGACTCATACCAAGACTTAGAGGATCAACCATCATCAAGACATGCAAGAAAGCACATATTCTCAACTTATTACCTAACAAATATGCATAATCAGAGTTCATGTTACTGAATTGAACAGAGAATGATCATGGATAACCATTTGATCAACTCTAACCATCCTTTTGAATGGGTTGTGCACATTGGCATCTTTTGCATCAAAGGAGAATATCTAGGTCTGTAATGACTTACAACAGAGGATATCTCAGCACTTCAGGTCTATGATGACTCATAACAGAGAAGTAAATGATGCTTGTAACAAATCTCATGATTAGTCACATTACCATTAGGTGTGAGTAGGAGTAGCTTAACAAGCAGTCAATCTGATAAGCTAATACACTCAAAAGTACTTAGATGAATACACAAACAAGCATAAGGATGTGGGTAATCACAAGAATTTACTTGTTCAGTATACTAGCATGATAGTGTCTACACATCAAATCCTGATCATGTCAGACTTTATTCACGAGTGAAGTATGCAACTGATCTTACTAATGTATTATCATTTCTCACATAAGGCAAACACAGATTCATTCCTACAATAATGAATGAAAAATGAAAAGCACTCTATTTTTGGATTTTTGATTAATAATTTTCTATTTGAGTTTGGAGTTTTCTAATTTTGTATTTGTTTTTCTATAAAGAAAGCACACACACACAACAATCAGGCAAATAACTATGAAAAGTTACCCTTATGAAAATATCAGATTTAGGAAAGTATTTGATCATGAAAAGATTCAAATTTGTAACCAGGTTTACACATGGTTAATAAGGCCAATTGACTCCACTAAATACTCAAACCTTCCTGGTAGAAAAGCTTTAGTAAATAGGTCTGCCAACTGTTTTTCAGTTGCTATTTGAATCAAAATGATTAAACCTTTTTCAGAATTATCTCTTAGAAAATGATATTGAATTTCGATATGTTTTGTTTTTGAGTGTTGAACTGGATTAGCTGTAATGAACATAGCAGCAGTGTTATCAATGTAAATGGGTGTTTTAAGAAAATTGAACCCATAATCTAGCAGTTGGTTTTACAACCAAAGTATTTGAGAACATCCTGCTGATGCAGCTATGTACTCAGCTTCTGCAGTTGAGACAGAAACATTTGTTTGTTTCTTACATTGCCATGAAACTAATCTGGGTCCAAGAAACTGACAACCACCCGTTGTAGATTTTTGTCTTGACAACATCCACCATAATCACTATCTGTGTATCCATGTAACTCAAAATTACCTTCGTAAGGATACCAAAGCCCTAAAGCTGGTTTACCTTTGAGATACCTGAATATTCTTTTGACAGCAATTAAGTGAGATTCTTTCGGGTCTGATTGATACCTAGCACAAACACATACAGCATACATGATGTCTGGTCTTGATGCAGTAAGATACATCAAAGAACCAATCATAGATCTGTATAATGTTTGGTCTACTGATTTTCCTTTTGGATCAGGCTCAATCTTGGTGTTTACGTCAGCTGGAGTTCTTATGGACTGACAATCATGCAGTTTGAATTTCTTCAAAAGTTTATCAATAAATTTCTCCTGATTGATAAAAATACCATCTGCAGATTGTTGTACTTGCAATCCAAGAAAGAAATTGATTTCTCCCATAGAACTCATTTGGAAACGAGATTTTATGATTTCTTCAAATTCATTGCACAGAGTTGGACTGGTAGAACCAAATATGATATCATCTACATACACTTGCACACATAAGAGATCATCATTATCCTTCTTTATGAATAAAGTAGGATTGATTTTTCCTCTTGTGTATCCATGTTGAATCAAGTGTTGAGATAATGTCTCATACCAAATTCTAGGAGCTTGATGTAGGCCATATAAAGCTTTGCTAAGCTTATACACTCGATGTGGAAATTCTGCATCCTCAAAGCCCGGAGGTTGCTTCACATACACATCATCAGTGATTGGACCATACAGGAATGCACCTTTGTCGTCCATTTGATACACCTTGAATTTCATGAATGATGCATAAGCCAGGAAAACACGAATAGATTCGAGTCTTGCAACTTGAGCAAATACTTCATCATAGTCAATTCCTTCTTCCTGTGTGTATCCTTGTGCAACAAGTCTTGCTTTATTTCTTATTACAATGCCACGATCATCAGTTTTATTTCTGAACAACCATTTTGTGCCTATGGCATTTTCTCCTTCAGGTAATTCCACTAACTTCCACACTTCTTGTTTTCGAAATTGAAGAAGTTCTTCTTGCATAGCTTCAATCCAACCATTGTCCTGTAATGCCTCGGTGACATTTTTAGGAACAATCTGAGAAAGGAAACAAGAGTATAAACAAACATTTGCATGTTCAGATTTACTCCTAGTAGTTCTTTCATTCAGAGGACCAATAATCTGTGATGTTGGATGGTTCCTGTGGATACGAGATATCGGAATCTCATTTCCTTGAACATTAACATCAAGATTGGTTTGGTTCAAGTTGGAGAGCTGTTGCAATAAGGTAGAAGAATGTGGATTAAAATTTGGAACTTGAGTTGGTGAATTGATAAAGTAATCAAAGTTACTATGATCAATTGCATCTCCAGAGATAGAAGATGTGCCAGACTCAGGATGTCCAATTTCTGTACCATCATTAGGAATAGGTTGTGATTCTTCTTGATCTGCTGAAACTGAATGATCTGAAGCTGAAGAATCATGAACATTGTCATTAAATTGGATTGTTGAATCCTTGACAAATGAAAAAAATGGATAATCTGGGCGAGCATCATCTGAATCATCAGAATCTAAATCATCACTGAAAGATCCAAGATCTCCTCTTGAGTTCTTCTTACCTGAAAAATCATCAGATCGATTAAACAAGTGAGATTGAAATAAGTTTGACAAAGAATCTATATCAAATAACCATGCAGGACCATTTGAAACTGATGGAAAAGAATTTTCCAGAAATTTAACGTTGAATGTTTCATTAATAGTATTTGTCCTAGAGTTATAAACTCGATAGGCTTTTGAAACTGATGAATATCCAACGAAAAATCCATGATCAGCTTTTTCTTCAAATTTTCCTAAATGATCACTTGAGTTTAAAATCATAACTGGACAGCCAAATGATTTTAAAAAGTTTATGTTTGGTTTCCTGTCAAACATTAACTCATATGGAGTTTTCTTTTTATCTTTAACAAGTAAGATTCTATTCTGAACAAAACATGCTGTTGATATCGCTTCGTCCCAGAAAGTGATTGGAATTTTAGCATCAGCTAACATAGACCGGGCAGCTTCAATCAGAGTTCGGTTCTTCCTTTCAGCAACTCTATTTTGTTGTGGAGTTCTGGGAGCACTGAACTGATGAACTATCCCTTTTTCTACACAAAACAAATCAATGTTAGCATTTTTAAATTCAGTTCCATTATCACTTCTTATTATCTTTACTTTTTGTTCAAGTTGATTTTCAACTTTATTAATGAATTCTTTTAGAAGATTTGCAGTTTCAGATTTAGCTTGAAGAAAGAAAACCCATGAAAATATTGTATAATCATCTATGATGACTAAACAATATGATTTTCGACCAATACTCCTAACATTAGTTGGTCCAAAAAGGTCCATATGTAACATCTGGAGTGGTTTGGTGTTTGAGTTTATCAGTTTGGACTTATAAGACGCTCTATGTTGTTTTCCCTTCAGACATGCTGAGCAATTATCAGTTATTGAAAACTTCTTGGAAGGAAGTCCAATAACATGATTTCCTGCTACAAGCTTGTTCATGTTTTTGAAGTTGGAATGACCAAGACGTCTATGCCAAAGCTGGCTTTCATCATTTGAAGCTTTAGCAATCAGGCAAGTAGTTTCAGTTGCAGGATCCACTTGAGACATATCCAATTTGTATACATCTCTGTCTCTAGCAGCTTTAACTATCACCCAGTCATTGCTAATCTGAAAACCTGGTTTCAAGACATAACAGTGAGATTCATCAAAAAGAACAAAATAAGATTTGTCACAAATTTGGGATACACTTAGAAGATTAAAGTTCAACTGTGAGCAAAAGTTGACTTTATCAAAACTGATAATCCCATTGGACACTGTTCCCTCTCCTGTTATCTTTCCACCTGCATCACCTGCAAACGCAACATGAGTACCATCCTTTAACTTAAAGTCTTGCAACAAGGCTTGATTGCCTGTCATATGCCGGCTACACTCACTGTCAACATACCATGAGTTGATTGGTCTCCGCGGGCGTACCTGCAGTCACAAACATTTAAGGTGAGTTAGTAACCCAAGCCGAGATGGTCTTGGGCTTGCCAAACTTATCAACAATTGTAAATTGTTTGAAATGAAGTTTGTTGACATCTGGTTTCTTTTGAATTTTACATGTTCAAATCCTCTTTGAGAAACCAACTGATTATCTCTTTGTGATTTTGATTTCAAAGCATTATCAAGAAATCTTGAACTCTTGTATGAATCATTTGAGAATGTTCCTTGGTTTATTCTCACAGATCGAGGAATAAACTTTTCTTGATTGTATTGCTGTGATTTGACAAAATGATTATTATCATAATCAGAATTGTTTCTTCTGAAAGATCTCAAACCCAAGGAAGGTTGTTGTTGTGAAAATTTAAATCCAATATTTTGATTTCTTATAAATTATGGATTTACAAAGCCTTGATTATTGAATTCCTTCCTTGAAGAGTTCTTCCTGAAGTAACAATCATTGGTATTGTGATTTCTTTCATCACACAAAGCACAGTATTTGTTAAAATAACACTCAGCTGTGGTATGATTTGTCATATCACATATGTAGCAATACTTGTTAAAGTAACATTCTGAAATGTCATGATTGTACATGTCACAGATATCACAATACTTTTCAGAATGTTTAAACAACATTTTATTAACTCTTGATGTTGAAGCAACATTTGATTCTTGTTTAAATTTTGGGTTAGGCAATTTAATTTGTTGTTTAATTGGTGAGAATTTGGTATTTTGATCTTTAGGATTTTTCTTTTGAACTTGAACAAAATTCTTTGCCTCCTTTGATTCAAATCTTTTATACACAGCGGAAGTCTTATGATCTGAACTTGTTCTCAGATCAGAGTTAGATTTGATCTTTGGTGTAGGTGTTATTTTTGTGTTTGTGTTCAAGTCAAAAGTTCCTGCAGACACAAACTTCACAGGTTTAATTTGAGTATTGTTCTGTGACTGATTAATTGATTCAGTTTTCTTTGCTTTTGTAGCTTTTCTTCGTCTTTGATTTCTCAATCTTGATGAAGTTTTCTTGCGTTGAAGTTTAGTTGAATCTTGAAAAGATTCCTTTTGACACTCTTGTACTTCAGTTAGTTCATTTGAACTTGAATCATCAGAAATATTATTATCTGTTTTAGCTTCTTCATATTTTCCTTTAAGTTTGTTATTGAATTCAGTAGATTTTTCACTCATTTGTTCACTTTGTTCAATAACAGTTTCACCTTTTGGTACAAACAGCTTCTTTTGCTTTTGTTGAGGTTCATACGATTTGAGTTTGATTGGATGACCATTTTTGATCTTGTCTAAGTCAGTTTCTTCATAAACTTCAACATTTTTCTTTTTAGAGTTCTTTTGATCTTGAAATTCTTTCAGTTTAGCTTTGTTTTCCGGTGAATGATCATGTGTATTGAAATTCTCTGGTAATGTTTTTGAGATTGATTCAGGCATAGGTTCATGTGTGAATCCTAGTCCTGTTTTATCTTTGTCATTTCTTCCATTCACCAGTTGCTCAACAATTTTCTTTGAGCTTTTAACTTTGGCTAAATCTATTTGAGTTGCTGCATGTGCCAATTTTTCTTGTTCAAGTGTTTTGTTCATCTCTTCAAGTTGTTTCTTTGCAAGTTCAAGTTCTTTAATAGTTTTGTTCCATGAAGCTTGAAGAGACATTATCTTTTCATCGGCAATTTTGTGATCTGATTTTAGTTTATTGTGCCTTGATTCTTCTTGTTTGAGCTTGTCACATATTTTGAATGAATATGTTCTGTAGTGTTCAACTAGTTCAAAACATGCTTTTGTGCACATTTTCTCTCTCACGTCTACTGGTATTTCAGGATATGAGTTTGAAGATTCAGTATCAGAAGAGTTAACAACCTTTGGTTGTTCTGATTCAGCCATAAGAGCAACTTCTTCAGTAGTATCTTTTGGGTCTGATTTGTCACTCCAATCATACTCTTCTTCTTGATCTGATTCATCATATTTAAGATCTTTAACTTCAAACCAGTCTTCATCATCAATTTCAGCAACTAGTGCCAGATTAGCAGTGAGGTCAGCTGTAAATTGCTCTGCATATGCACTCCAGTCATACCCATCTTTGATGTTTACAACCAGTGCCTTCTTAGTTTCCTCACTGTTCTTCTCTTCTTTGAGTTCTAGCATTGGTAGACTTTGATATGGCTTCTGAAAAGTCTTATTTGCATGTTGCTGATATTTTTGACCATTTGAGCTGCCTTGAGTATTTCCTCCTTGGTTTCTTGGAGCTTTACATTCTCTTGAAAAATGACCATAGCTGTTACAGTTAAAGCATCTTGATTTTGATTTATCAAACCCAACAGTTTTGTTTGCACTGGGTTTGTAATTTCTGTTAGTGTAAGAATGCTTTTGAGTTCTGTAAGCTATCATGACCATCTGCCAGTTAAGATCCATTTCTTCTACATCATCTGGATCCATTTCAAACAAATCTTGTAAAACTAGCTCCATTTGAGTCAGATGACTGCCTTGATAAGCTTGAAAGCTTGCCGTGAAAGCAGTGAAAGCAGTTTTTGACTCTTCATCTTGTAAAAGAATGTTGATCACATCTTTCACTTTACTTGGATTAGGAGAGTTTGAGGAAGATGGCATCTTAGTTGAAGGTTTAGGCATTTGAGCTTTAGGTGAAGACTGTGGTTGTGGTTGAGTGGAGTAAGCAGGTGTACTGTTGAAGAATCCTACTCCCACAAACAGATCACCTTCATCTTCAGAAGTTGATTTGTCTTTAGCCAGAAATGCATTCTCTATAGTATTTGCTGGTGAAGCAACATACTTATACTGAGTTGTTGATGCATGTCTATCATTATTTCTTGAGCTCTCATCAATCTCTACAGATTCAATTTTAGCAATGAGTAGATCAAGATCCATTGGAAACTTTTCAGTATGTTTCAACAAAGTAACAGTTTGTTTCCAAGAAGATGGTAGTGCATTCAGAAGTCTGTTGTTTAGATCCTCAAGATCATTCTTGATTCCCAAAGTAGACATTTCTGTAGTTAATTGCACAAACCTATTCATCATTTGATTTATTGTTTCTCCTGAGATGTGCTCAAATAATTCGAATTGCCTTTTTAGTTTTTGCTTTTTCAGATCTTGGATTTCTTTCCCTCCTTCACATATGATCTTCAAAGCATTATACATTGTATATCCAGTTTGGTAGTTTTCAAGTCTGGATAATACTTCCAAAGGTAACCCTTTGCATAAGAGAGAATAGGCTTTAACATCATTTTTCACCCTCTTTAAGTCTTCTCCATGTAGGTTATCTTCTGGATATGGCTCTTATGTATCTTTTGTATACACAAATCCTCTGTCTGGATCATCAGTAGTCACAGGAATGTATGGTCCCTTTTCAATTGATTTCCACAGATCTGTGTCTATGGAATTCAAATGATGTTTCAGTCTAAGAGACCAGTTTTTAAAATCAGCTCTGTTTTTAAGTTTTGGAACTCTGTTCTCGGAATCTTCTAATTTCACCATTTTTATATTTTGTTGTTTTCTAAGCTTTTGAATTAAGAAAAAAACTTAAAAAAATATTTTTGGATTTTTTTGAAATTTTTAAAAAAAAATTCCAAGTGTCAAGGCTGATATGTTCGAACAGTGGTGATACGTCCCAACAGTGTAAAACGTCTCAACAGTGTAAAACGACTAGCTGATAAGTCTAAGGGAATGCCTTAGAAAATTTCCAACACAATAGAAACTATCGCACAGTGGTTATATGTCCACACAGTAGTTATACGACCACAGTGAAACTCTCACAGTAGTAATACGACTACACAGTGATGATATGTCCAACCAGTGAAACTACCAGAGTGGTAATACGACTACACAGTGGTAATATGCCCAGCCAGTGAAACTACCACACAGTGGTAATACGACTACACAGTGGTAATACGACCAGGGGTAAAACGACTGAACAGTTGAGAAAAGTCTTAACAGTTCTCAAACGACCAAACACTTAGGCAAATTTAAGTGTTTTTCAGCCCTAATACGACACATTCATCAGATTCTTGTGAATTTAACGAACTCACAAATCTAAAAATCCTTCAATTGTTGATGAATTGAGATGAAATTTCACAATTAGTTTATGATTATACCGATAATCAATCCTATAACCTCAATTTCAGTAATTATCAACAAATTTCGATGAATGTTGGAGATTAAAAGCCGAACACTCAAGAACACTTATTCGAACTGTTTTTCACTAATTCACTCGATTTTTATGAGATAAACTGCAATTTGTGATTCAAAACATGTTTCTGATGATGAAACACAGCTTCGATTCACAATATTTCACTTGAATTGTCAATTGATTACAGATTTCAGTGGATTTTTGAAGTTTCTATCTTCGACAGAACCTTCAAAAACACTCAACCGAGAGCTCTGATACCAATTGATAGGATCATTAAGAGCAATCTGTAACAATTATATGAACAATTCAAAGCAAAATACAATCAATTGTAATCAAATCAAGCAAAATCAACAAAATTCATATTTAATTGATAGCAAAGACGATTACAAAAGATAAAGAGCAGTTCTCATAAAAACATACAAAAACTTACAATCCATACTACGTCTATGCTATTTATACTAGAACCTAAGGAACTAAATTTACACAAAAAGTCCCTATACTAGTATAAAATACAAAATAGACACTAAAGACTAAATGTTAAATCTTCTATTTGTAAACCCCTTAACTTTTTGTTTTTCCACATTTGAAGCTTACATTCATGCCCCACTTGCACTCACCAACGTGCTCTCCTACATTTACCATAATTCTTTCTCCCCGAACTTGATGAATCCACCCTACGGTCATCCACCTTCATCCTCTTGTTGTTTGGAGTGAAACCGCCACGTCCAAACCTCTTCCCACTCGAGTGTCGGTCACCACTACCAGCCTTCTTCACTTCGACTGCTGCCACTTCCCTCTCATCATACAACCTCCCAGCCAAATCCACTGTCGATCTAAAAGTGCTTGGTTGGGCAGCAATCAAGTGCCTACGAACATCGGCTGGCAATCCTTGGATGTACTTCTTGCTCTTCTTCGACACATGCGTCACCTGATCCGGTACTAGCCTCACCATCTCGTTAAACTTGGTAGTATACTGCTGGTGTATCATGGTTCCCGCCTCTAACTGCAGGAATTCTCTCTCAATCTTGTCTAACTCCCTATGAGGATAAAACTCCTCGATCACCAGCTTCTTCAACTCTGACCACCTCATCCTGCTAATGGCCCGGCTACCCTCAGCCTGGACAATGTTGTCCTATCAGCATAATGCTGAGTCTACAAAGGAGTGGGTAGCAAACGTCACCTTCTTTTCCTCTCCGCACTCACTGATAACAAGCACCGCCTCCATCTCTCTCACCCATCAGTGAGCAGCAACAGCACTGCCATTCCTATCAAAAGTCGGGGGCTTGCATCTTTGAAATGCCCCACAATTACAGCCTCGTGCAATCTCCTACACCGCTTGTTCATCCTCCTCCTCACTTGAGACAACCGTCCCAGTCTCTGGCTGTTCCCCACCTTCTCTCCCGGTGGTCCTCCTGCTTTCCTTTCACTCATCCTCCCTTACAGCTTTAATCACTTCAGTCACTACAGATGGCAGAATCGTCTGTATGACTTAATGAACTTCCTCCACTACCGCCTCTTTCACCGAGGCCCCATATTCGCGTTCTTATCGACACCATCATGCTAATGAACCTCAGGATCAGCAAGGGTTGTCTCAGCATCTCTAGCCTGGTTCCTCGTAACACGTGGTTCAGCACCACGTCCACCCCGTGCTCCACCTCTAGAAGCCTTAGACTATCTACCTCCAGCCATTCTCTAATCACTATAAGATTCAAATACTAACACTGTCATTCAAGGTAATGGCTTAGTTTATGTTGAGTATAGTAAGTCCCTAACTAAAGTGGGCAGTTGTGATTAGCCATTTACTTTACTCTCCATACCCCGAGCATTTCCTATCCCGACTACATCAGTATCTAAATCTACTAATACCATATAATTCAGATAGCACACACACATATTACCACTTATCATTAAGAAAAGAAATACCTGATGGCATAGAGCTACTCGGGCTGGCATCCCTACCTTAGTCCCATTCTCAGTTGAAGTTTAGGTTTTGAAAACATTTACCCAATTCACTTAAACTTTGGCTCTGATACTAACTTGTAAGGCCCTGTTCCCGAAAACCTCACACTTGGTCATTCATAGCACTAAATATACATAATATAATACATTTCTTAAAACAATGCAATGAAAGTCAATGACAAAAACCATTCATTTTATTTATAATTACTGTTTTTATGCAATACAATATTTTTCAAATACAAAAGAAAACTTTCATTGATTGCATTACAATACAACAATAATAACATGTGTGAATGGATGCCAATCTTGCCCTTCCGAGTAGCCTCCCCGCGTGCCATCCTCAGCAACCATTACCTACCAACTGAAAATGCATAAAAGTCAGCGTTGCTGAGTGAGTTATAGTTTTAGTATACAAAATACCTTACACATTTCGTACATAAAATACTCTTTTCATAAAATTACTTTCACACATGTTCATTCGTTCTCGCACGTATTCATTCATTTCATACTTGATCATTTCATTCGTTTCGTACTATAACATATCGTTCGTTTCGTACTTTATCATTATCATTCGTACTTCATTACTTTGCTCGTTTCGTACTGATTCTAGATCCTATCAGGCTTTTTCCTCATCATGGTCCGAAACCACCATTCGGAGCACAAAGCCCCATTTCTTGGCACGAAGCCCGTGGCCCGAAGCCACTATTCCGGGCACAAAGCCTCATTACTAATTGGCACAAAGCCCGTGGCCCGAAGCCTCTATTCCAGGCACAAAGGCTCATTACTAATTGGCACAAAGCCTGGGGTCGAATGAAAAGGATCCCGTTTCGTACTATGCATTTAGTGACCATGACTGATCCCCTTTGTGTGAACCCTCATGGGTAAGCCAATATCGCACGCTATTATACACACAGTTAAGCTAACAACTCTCACAGAGTTGTGATCCTCCTTTCAATCTACTTGCAAGCCTTTACTTCTTTCATTACGTTTCACTTTTCATCTTTGTTATCTTTCACTTCATTGTGTTATACTTTACGTTTATTCATAAAATCATCATACTACGTAAAGTCATAACACAATACTCAACGTATATTATAATATAATATATATTCGATTTAAAAGTAATTAAAAGATGACACTTTATACTTATATACATATCACCCATTCATCATCACATCATACATATTCTAAGCATAAACCCTCATATTTTCATGCTCAGAATAGTCGAAAATAGTCCACAAGTCAAACTAGGATCAAACCCTAAAATTCTGTTTTTCCTCAAAATTTCAGAAAATTTTCTAAGTGTTGGGCGCATGGACACTATTTAGGCGCATCAAGACTATTTGGGCGTTTCTTAACTATGCAGGCGCATGATCCTGTACTTAACTATTTCAACACTTAGGCGCATGAGCCTCTTGGGCGCATGGGCACTATGTAGGCGCATCAGTCTTCACTTAGAAATTTGTAACGCAAATCTAGGCGTATGAGCTACTGTTTGGCGCATCATCTCATACTTAGACTTTTAAGCCTATTTTTCAGGCGCATGGGCCCTGTTTAGGCGCATCACCTTACCTAAAACTTTTCTAAGGCAAAATATTGGGCGCATGGGCCCTGTTTAGGAGCATGGGCCCTGTTTAGGCGCATGAACACCATCTTATATGTTTCTAACATATTTTTCAGTCCCAAACATTATCTTAGCATGTTCTAAGTCTTACACCACTATTTTAAGCCTTAATCTAGTATGCACAACCACAACACATTAACATACATACATTTCAAACATACGGTCATACATACACACAAAAACTATTTACATGCATTTTTAGCCCCGAAAACTTTTAAAACATATAAAACATGGGGTCTAGAAACTCACCTTAGCTGCTTTTAAGCTTAAACTCTTCCACTTGAACTTTTCGAAAGATTCTAACACCTAAACATGACCAAAACACATAAACCCGAACACACATAAACCCGAACACACATACACATAAGAACATATATTCTTAGTTCCTTTGTCAAAACATAAACAAAACCGAGCCAATTTTGCAACAAATGCTTACCTCGTTGAAAAACAGCCTCCTTCTCTCTCTAGAACCGAAGAAATCTTAGTTTTCTTCTTCTTCTTCTTCTAATTTGGTTGACAAAAGCAGGAGTTATAGGCTGTTATGGGCGGACATACTCAAAAGTAATAATAAAATAATGGGGTTTTGTCCTTTTTGCTCTTTAACCCCTCCATTTTGACTCCTTTCCTTTTCTTTCTAATTACTTTTGTTTTCCTTTTTCTCCTTTCTTTTCTTTTTTTTAATTGACCAAAATCTTCGGGTGTTACAACTAATGTGCTCATCCATGGTGGATAGAGACATTGGACCAAGCCTCCTTCCAAAGAACCCATACAACTTCAATAAGCTCATCACCCTCTGCCTATCAGCAGACTTCTTTTGACCCTTTTGGATGATGGCTCTTGACTTTGCAGCTTCTTCCCTCATCTTCCTCCTAGAAGTGTTTTGTTCTTTTATTACTTGTTGCTCAAGCTTCTTGAGGTACTCAAATTTTATATGTTCATATGATAAGGGAAGAAATGCAGATGCCTGATAGAGGCCTATGGTACTCAGGTAGTTGATCATATTTTGTCTGTCTACTTCCTTGTCTACCTGAGGTTGTTGCTATGTTGCCACGTCCTCTGTCTCAGGGCTTTCTTGAACTGGGGAGAGGGTAGAAACATGTTTGTAGAGTCTTTTCTTCCTCCTTTCTTCCTTGATTTTGAGGAGCAGTTTTGCATCCTCTACCTCCTTCCTCTCCTTTGAAAACTCAATGTCAGCTAGTTTATTTAGCACTTCTAAGGGAAGAGGGATGAGTTCATCAATGTTGTAGTTCCTGGTCCCTAAGTAGTTCAATCTGGCTTCCCTCAACTCATCATCTTAAGTGTTTGGCCTGGGGGCAGCTCTGATTGTAGCTTCCATGAAGACTCGGGACCCACTTGAACTTTCTCCCCTTAGCTTCCTCTTCCTCTCTCTTTACTCCTCTTCAATCTCCTCAGGAGTTAGTTTTCTTTTCCCTTTGTCACTCATAGGCCTTGGTGACTCAGGATGGAGAGAGCTTTGGTCTTGATTGCTTGGTTCAACACTTAAGCTCTGGCATAGAGAGGTTATGAAGCACCTTCACCAGTTGGTGCCTCACTAAGGGTAATTGTAAGGCCCCGCTCCCGGGCACCCTACTGTTGGTGGTTCATCGCACATAAAACATACATAATGTAAATAATCATAAAATAACGCAGCGGAAAAGATAAAATATATATACATTCTCATTCATTAATAATAGTCATTACATCATTGACTCGATTACAAAATGAAGCTTTCTCTACTTTGTCTCTCCTCATAAGATCATACAGCGACCTCTAGAGGAGATATCAAGTTCAAACATTTAAAGTTTATAATTTTTATACTAAAGAATATTCCTTAAGTAGTTCCGTACATCGGAACTCTGACGGAATACTCTTGACATACACATGCAACATATTTCGTTGCATGTGCTACGCACACGCACCCAATGCGTGGCGAACTTATCAAAATCTAAAGAAGATTTCTTAAATAATCCCTTCCAGGGGAATACTCAAGAAATCTCATAATGGCATGCAACGTGATGAGTTGCGTGCGTTACAGACCCACAACGCATGACGTTGCATCATTATTAAATGGAGAATGCCATCCCAAAAGAGCTGAGTAGCCGCCTCGTGCCATCCCCAGCAACACTACCTGCCAACTGGAAACACATAAAAAGTCAGCGTTGCTGAGTGAGTTCTAGTTTTATAATAAAACATACTTTTACTTATTTAAAAGTATCCTTTCGTGCATGCGTTCAAACATCATACGTACACAGAGATAATATTCATTATTATCTTCATCATTCGTTATACATCATCGTCTTTAACTTCTCGTATGGATTCTGTCAGGCTTTACCCACTTCATAGCACTTGGCTATGATTACGGTGGTCGAATGACAAGAATCCCGTTCATACTTACTTGCACGCATTGAAAGGTGAATTGTACCAATACCATATGCTACACCCCAATCAGTCTTAGCTACCGGGCCGTAATCAACATATGACGGGAGCGTATGCCCGGTACTAGAGGTAAGCGGTAGAGGTACCATGACCATGGTCAATCACATAGAAGGACCAATCGCGTTATTCAATGCTTGCAAGACATAATTCGTTCGTTCATTAATGCATGTATTCATCATCATTCATTCATTCGTTCGTTCGTTAATACATGCATTCATCATCGTGTTCCTCTTTCGTTATCTTTCACTTTACGTTACATAATACTTCGTTCGTTCGTTAATACGTAAAGTCATGGAAAGATATTCATACATCATTATCATAGGAACACACACACACCATACATACATCATCGTACATAGCATCATACATACATCGTCATACATTCATCGTACATACATCGTCATCATCGTCACACTTACATCGTCATACTTAACATCATACATGCATCATCATCCTCATCATACATAACCTCGTGCATACATAGCCTACATCATCAATCATCACTAGGCACTTACTATGTGTTATCCTGGTGTAGTAGCACTAACTGTCCTTCCAAGACCGTGGGGACTCATACTAAGACCTTACATAACATGTCGAGTCCACAATCATACCTTAGACGTATAACATAACATTATACCCAAACGGGTCATACATACATACATCATTAAACCAGTTTATATGTGTTCCAGCCCCAAAACCATTTAAAACAAGTAAATGAGGGGTCCTAGAACTCACCTGTGCTTGACAAGCAGCCTCCCAATCAAGCCTTTAAGACGCGGGTCACACTACACTGCCTGCAGATAAGTTAACACTCAAAAGAGTTAATTTCTGCCTAATTTCGCCACTAATTTCGCAGGTAGTTTCGCCCGTAAATTCGGCCGTAGTTTCGCCGGGCGAATTAGCAGTTTCGCTGCTAGTTTCGCTGGGCAGCATTCTGCCAGTTTCGCTGGACAGATTCGCTACCTCGAGCGCCCAACTTTCGTTGGAATTCCCTAGTTTCGCAATATCTAAGGTCAACTTGGACATTGGCATAATCATCAGCGAAACCATAGTTTCGCTCATGCGAACATATAGTTTCGCTGCAGCGAAACTGTAACTTCGCTGTAGGTTCCTCCAGTTTCGCTGGACGAACTTACAGTTTCGCTGGACGAGACCTTAATTTCGCAGAACGAGCTGAAATTTACGAATCAGCTCGTTTTAACCCAAAAATCCAATCCTTTCCACCCAAACCCTTGCATTATCATCCAGGAAGCTATATCTAAGCTTCTTACACGTTTTAATACCCTAAAACGTGTGTTTTGGGCGATTTTTGCCACTAGAAACCCCAAAAACCCCAAATCCGGGTTTTTCACCAAATGTGGCAATTTAGATACGTTTCTTACCTTGATTCTTGTAGTTTTGGAGTCCACAAACACTAGCCTTCGATTCTTGACCACCCGAGCTTCGATCCGGCACTTTCTCTCTCTACACTTTCTCTCTCTAGAATGGCGTTTGAGTGAAAATGAGAGTTGCTCGGCTGATCCATCTATTTATATGCCAGGCGTTCCCGGGACCCCAAATTCGTTAAACTCGTGACCCGGAGGGTTAACTCGGTGTTATATCCGCAGCCACTCCATATTCATTAAATGGGTTTCACCCGAGCCCATCACTATCATCTGGCTCGATCAGAAAATTTTCCGGGCGTTACAAGTCCACCCCCCTTATTTAGGTTTCGTCCCCGAAACCTGTCACTCTTCGAACAAATGTGGGTAATGCTGTCTCATCCCTTCTTCAGTCTCCCACGTAGACTCCGATCCCTTCCTGTGCTTCCACTGTACACGCACAAGAGGAACCACTTTGTTTCTTAGCCGTTTCTCTTTTCTATCAATGATCGCCACTGGTTGCTCCACATAGTTGAGCCGTTCGTCTACTTCGATATCCTCCAGCGGAACGACCATATCTTCATCGGCTAAACATTTCCTCAGATGAGATACGTGGAAGGTCGGGTGAATTCCACTCAGCTCATCTGGTAGCTCCAACCTATAGGCCACCTCTCCCACACGGGCGATAATTCGGAAAGGGCCTATATACCGCGGGCTTAGTTTTCCCCGCTTTCGGAACCTAATGATTCCCTTCCAAGGCGAAACCTTTAACATGACTCGATCACCGACCTTGAACTCTATCGGTCTTCGCCTCTTGTCAGCATACGACTTTTGTCTGTCTTTCGCCGCCTTCATGAAGGCTTTGATCTTTTCTAACTTTTCAGTCGTTGCTTCCACTACCTCGACACCTCCCAGTTCCTTCTGCCCAATATCTCCCCAACATACAGGCGTCCTACATTTCCTACCGTACAACATCTCGTAGGGTGGCATGCCAATACTGGCATGGTAACTGTTATTGTACGAGAATTCTGCTAACGGCAGGTGATCGTCCCAACTTCCTCCAAAATCGATCACGCACGCCCGAAGCATGTCTTCGAGTGTTTGGATCGTCCTCTCAGACTGACCGTCTGTCTGAGGATGATATGCCGTGCTAATATGTAGCCTCGTTCCCATTGCATCATGAAATCTCTTCCAAAACTTGGAGGTAAACCGGGTGTCACGGTCAGACACAATAGACACCGGTACACCATGACGAGCTACAATTTCTTTAATGAATAGATCCGCCAATCTTTCAGATGAATACGTCTCGCGGATCGGTAGGAAGTGGGCACTCTTCGTCAATCGATCTACTATCACCCATATAGCATCATACCCTTTCGGGTAACGCGGTAACTTCGTGATGAAGTCCATGGTGATGTGTTCCCACTTCCATTCGGGTATATCCAATGGTTGGATCTTCCCGTAGGGCTTCTGGTGCTCGGCCTTTACCTGTGAACAAGTCAGGCACTTACTCACATATTCCACCACATCACGCTTCATGCCTGGCCACCAATAATCTTTCTTCATGTCTTGGTACATCTTGGTAGCACCGGGGTGAATGGAATATCGAGTCTTATGGGCCTCATCCATGCTTTTTCCACGCAGATCCCCATACCGAGGAATCCATACTCGCCCAAATCGGGTCTTAACACCTAGAGTGTTCTCACCCAATTCTGTAACTAGACCTCTCATCCTTTCGGAGTTTAGACGATCTTCCTTCAAAGCCTCGTCTTGGAACTCCTTAACCTGCGTCATCACGTCTGAGGTCATAATCAATTGGCAAGCCTTTACCCGAATCGGTTCGGGCCTTTCCTTCCGGCTAAGGGCATCAGCCACCACGTTGGCCTTGCCCGGGTGGTAATGGATTTCACAATCATAATCTTTTATCAGCTCCAACCACCGCCTCTGCCGCATGTTTAGATCTTTCTGCTCGAAGAAGTACTTCAAGCTCTTGTGGTCCGTGAAGATGGTGCACTTTGTCCCGTATAGATAGTGCCGCCAAATCTTCAACGCGAAAACCACCGCAGCTAGTTCTAGGTCGTGCGTGGGATAATTGACTTCGTGAGTTTTCAATTGTCGAGACGCATAGGCTATGACCTTTCCACGTTGCATCAATACGCAACCTAGCCCAGAATAGGATGCATCCGAATAGACCACCAAGTCTTCATTTCCCTCGGGCAATGTCAAGACAGGAGCTTGTGTCAGTCTCGTCTTTAATTCCTCAAAAGCGTCCTCCTGTTCTCGACCCCACACGAACTTTACATCCTTGCGAGTCAATTTTGTCAAAGGTGAGGCTATCTTGGAGAAGTCTTGAATAAATCTTCTATAGTAGCCCGCCAGCCCCAAGAAGCTGCGAATCTCGGTTGGCGTCTTCGGTGACTTCCATTGCATCACGGCCTCCACCTTTGCTGGGTCCACCATTATCCCTTCTGCATTCACTACGTGACCCAGAAATTGCACCTCGCGTAGCCAAAAGGCGCACTTGGAGAACTTGGCATACAATTTCTCCCTTCTCAACGTTTCCAACACTTCCCGAATGTGGTCGGCATGCTCTGTCTCGCTTTTCGAATAAATCAGGATATCATCGATGAACACAATCACTGATTTATCTAACATTGGCCGACACACTCGGTTCATCAAATCCATAAAAGCAGCCGGCGCATTGGTCAACCCAAAAGACATGACAAGAAACTCATAGTGACCGTAGCGCGTACGAAAGGCTGTTTTAGGGATATCCTGCTCCCTCACCTTCAGTTGATGGTAGCCCGATCGAAGATCTATCCTGGAAAACCAACTGGCACCCTGAAGTTGGTCAAACAAGTCATCGATCCTTGGTAAGGGGTATCTGTTCTTCACCGTCAGCTTATTCAGCTCGCGGTAGTCAATGCACATTCGCATACTACCATCCTTCTTCTTTACGAACAGAACTGGAGCACCCCAAGGTGAGATACTCGGTCGAATGAACCCCTTATCCAGCAGCTCCTGCAACTGCTCCATCAACTCTTTCATCTCCGTCGGAGCCAAGTGATACGGTGCTTTTGCGACAGGTTGGGCACCCGGTATCAAGTCGATCTGGAACTCGATCTCTCGGTCTGGTGGCAGACCCGATAAGTCTTCGGGAAACACATCTGGAAAGTCACACACCACTGGTACATCGCATAGCTGTGGTGTTGGCGTCTCTACGTTCTTTACATAACATAAGTAGGCGCTACATCCGCGCCTCATACACTTTCCCGCCACCGCCATCGAGATCACCTTCGGAATCATCGTAACTCGATCGCCATAAATCGTCACCGGACTTCCGTCGGTCGCCGTCAGTCTAATCATCTTCCTTTGGCACACGATATTCGCTTCGTAGGTTGCTAACCAGTCCATTCCTAACACTACATCGAATCCTCCTAGAGGCATCACATGTAACATGGCAGCAAACCTATGGCCCTCTAATTCTATAGTACAGCCCTCTATCACATTCGTAACCCTAGTGGACTTTCCAATAGCGGTTTCTACGTCAAAGGACTTATCAAGGCATTTCCTCCTAACAGGCAGTTTAGCACAGAAGGTAGTAGAAATAAAACTCCTACTGGCTCCCGAATCAAATAATACAGAGGCTAACATTTGGTTTATTAGGAACGTACCGGACACAACGTCAGGGTCCGTTCTAGCCTCCTCTTGCGTCATCGTGAACGCCCTGGCCTTTGCCCTCGGTGCTTCCCCTCCCGTCTTCTTCTCCCCAGAGCCCTCAGCCCTCGGCTTCTTGCAATCTCGGCTCATATGACCACTTTCCCCACAGTTAAAACACTTGCCCATCCGGCAATCCCTCGATATATGTCCCGTCTTCCCACACTTAAAGCAGAGGTTGGATCCCCACTTGCACTCCCCCGAGTGCTCTTTCCCACACTGTACACACTTCCTCAACCCTGCTCCCTTCACGACCACTCGGCGGTCGTCTACCCTTGCCTTCTTATTACTTGTCGAGGTATCACCTCGACCAAACCTCTTTCCCTGCCAACCCTTCTCTCCACCTGCCTTCTTTCCACCCTCAGCCTTCACCAACGCCGCCCGCTCATCGTACAACCTCCCCGCCAAATCCACCGCCGACCTAAAAGTGCTTGGTCGAGCAGAAATCAAATGCCAACGGATTTCGGCTGGCAACCCTTGAATATACCGGTTGATCTTCCGAGACACCGGCGTCACCTGCTCTGGCACCAACAGCGCCAACTCGTTAAACTTGGTGGTATATTGTTGGTGGGTCATCGTCCCCGCCTCCAACTGCAGGAACTCCCTCTCTATCCTATCCATTTCCCGTCGAGGACTGAATTCCTCGATCACCAACCTTTTCAACTCAGCCCACTTCATCTTCCCTATAGCCCTGCTACCCTCGGCTTGGACTATATTTTTCCACCAGCATAAAGCCGGCCCTGTAAAAGAGTGGGTGGCAAACTTCACCTTCTTGTCCTCCTGGCAATCACTGATATCGAGGACAGCTTCCATTTCCATCACCTATTGGTGAGCATCAGTAGCAGTACCAGACCCATCGAAAGTTGGGGGCTTACACCTCATGAATTTCCCGTAATCACAGCCCCGGGCTGTCTCCCGTACCTGTTCTTCCTCCTCATCATCGGACAATACCGTTTCTGCCCCTGCCTGTTGTTGTCCACCGGAGGACTGGTTTCTCCCCCGTCTCTCATCCTCTCGTACTGCCTTTAACACTTCTGTCATTACAGACGGTAAGATCGTCTGCATAACCTGGTGCACCTCCTCGACAACTGCCTCCTTCACCGAGGCCCTAAAATCATCACTCTCATCCCTTTCCCCCGAAGGTGTAGTATTAGGTTCTTCAGGAACCTTTTTCTCTTGTCTAGGCCTTCCTCTTGTGGCTCGTGGTTCCACACCACTTCCGCCACTGCCTCCACCAAGTGGGGCTTTAGATGATCTACCACCGACCATCTTCTATCTCACACTGAAAGGTTCAAATACCAACACGGTCATTCAAGGAAATAGCTCAGTTTATGTCAAGTACAGTAAGTTACTAATTACAGTGGCCAGTTGTGATTAGTCACTTACTCCACTTTTCGTACCCCAAGCATTACCCTTCCTGACTACACCGGTATCTAAATCTAACAGCACACATAACCACATTTCACACGCACATACTTAAATCAACTTTAAGAAAATACCTGATGGCACGCAACTACTCAGATGGCATTCTCATTCTCCCTGTCCCATTCTCAGTTTAAGTTTAGGTTTATTATGAAAATTTTACCCATTTTACTTAAACTTTTGCTCTGATACCAACTTGTAAGGCCCCGCTCCCGGGCACTCTACTGTTGGTGGTTCATCGCACATAAAACATACATAATGTAAATAATCATAAAATAACGCAGCGGAAAAGATAAAATATATATACATTCTCATTCATTAATAATAGTCATTACATCATTGACTTGATTACAAAATGAAGCTTTCTCTACTTTGTCTCTCCTCATAAGATCATACAGCGACCTCTAGAGGAGATATCAAGTTCAAACATTTAAAGTTTATAATTTTTATACTAAAGAATATTCCTTAAGTAGTTCCGTACATCGGAACTCTGACGGAATACTCTTGATATACACATGCAACATATTTCGTTGCATGTGCTACGCACACGCACCCAATGCGTGGCGAACTTATCAAAATCTAAAGAAGATTTCTTAAATAATCCCTTCCGGGGGAATACTCAAGAAATCTCATAATGGCATGCAACGTGATGAGTTGCGTGCGTTACAGACCCACAACGCATGACGTTGCATCATTATTAAATGGAGAATGCCATCCCAAAAGAGCTGAGTAGCCGCCTCGTGCCATCCCCAGCAACACTACCTGCCAACTGGAAACACATAAAAAGTCAGCGTTGCTGAGTGAGTTCTAGTTTTATAATAAAACATACTTTTACTTATTTAAAAGTATCCTTTCGTGCATGCGTTCAAACATCATACGTACACAGAGATAATATACATTATTATCTTCATCATTCGTTATACATCATCATCTTTAACTTCTCGTATGGATTTTGTCAGGCTTTACCCACTTCATAGCACTTGGCTATGATTACGGTGGTCGAATGACAAGAATCCCGTTCATACTTACTTGCACGCATTGAAAGGTGAATTGTACCAATACCATATGCTACACCCCAATCAGTCTTAGCTACCGGGCCGTAATCAACATATGACGGGAGCGTATGCCCGGTACTAGAGGTAAGCGGTAGAGGTACCATGACCATGGTCAATCACATAGAAGGACCAATCGCGTTATTCAATGCTTGCAAGACATAATTCGTTCGTTCATTAATGCATGTATTCATCATCATTCATTCATTCGTTCGTTCGTTAATACATGCATTCATCATCGTGTTCCTCTTTCGTTATCTTTCACTTTACGTTACATAATACTTCGTTCATTCGTTAATACGTAAAGTCATGGAAAGATATTCATACATCATTATCATAGGAACACACACACACCATACATACATCATCGTACATAGCATCATACATACATCGTCATACATTCATCGTACATACATCGTCATCATCGTCACACTTACATCGTCATACTTAACATCATACATGCATCATCATCCTCATCATACATAACCTCGTGCATACATAGCCTACATCATCAATCATCACTAGGCACTTACTATGTGTTATCCTGGTGTAGTAGCACTAACTGTCCTTCCAAGACCGTGGGGACTCATACTAAGACCTTACATAACATGTCGAGTCCACAATCATACCTTAGACGTATAACATAACATTATACCCAAACGGGTCATACATACATACATCATTAAACCAGTTTATATGTGTTCCAGCCCCAAAACCATTTAAAACAAGTAAATGAGGGGTCCTAGAACTCACCTGTGCTTGACAAGCAGCCTCCCAATCAAGCCTTTAAGACGCGGGTCACACTACACTGCCTGCAGATAAGTTAACACTCAAAAGAGTTAATTTCTGCCTAATTTCGCCACTAATTTCGCAGGTAGTTTCGCCCGTAAATTCGGCCGTAGTTTCGCCGGGCGAATTAGCAGTTTCGCTGCTAGTTTCGCTGGGCAGCATTCTGCCAGTTTCGCTGGACAGATTCGCTACCTCGAGCGCCCAACTTTCGTTGGAATTCCCTAGTTTCGCAATATCTAAGGTCAACTTGGACATTGGCATAATCATCAGCGAAACCATAGTTTCGCTCATGCGAACATATAGTTTCGCTGCAGCGAAACTGTAACTTCGCTGTAGGTTCCTCCAGTTTCGCTGGACGAACTTACAGTTTCGCTGGACGAGACCTTAATTTCGCAGAACGAGCTGAAATTTACGAATCAGCTCGTTTTAACCCAAAAATCCAATCCTTTCCACCCAAACCCTTGCATTATCATCCAGGAAGCTATATCTAAGCTTCTTACACGTTTTAATACCCTAAAACGTGTGTTTTGGGCGATTTTTGCCACTAGAAACCCCAAAAACCCCAAATCCGGGTTTTTCACCAAATGTGGCAATTTAGATACGTTTCTTACCTTGATTCTTGTAGTTTTGGAGTCCACAAACACTAGCCTTCGATTCTTGACCACCCGAGCTTCGATCCGGCACTTTCTCTCTCTACACTTTCTCTCTCTAGAATGGCGTTTGAGTGAAAATGAGAGTTGCTCGGCTGATCCATCTATTTATATGCCAGGCGTTCCCGGGACCCCAAATTCGTTAAACTCGTGACCCGGAGGGTTAACTCGGTGTTATATCCGCAGCCACTCCATATTCATTAAATGGGTTTCACCGAGCCCATCACTATCATCTGGCTCGATCAGAAAATTTTTCGGGCGTTACAGTAATGGGTGCTGAAGAGGTTCCTGTCTTAAGGTTCACATGCTCTACTACTAGGCCTTCAGTCAAGGTTTCCCTTCGAAGCTAATCTTGGGGTCCACCTCAACATCTAATTGACCAATAGTCTTACCTGCTAGCCTTTGTCTATATAATCTGGATCTCAATTTGAACTCTTCTAGCGCCCTATCTTGAATCCTATCTGCTAACTTTGCAGCTTGCCTATTTTGACTTGGATTGACAAGTGAAAGGTCAATCAGATAGGTGCTCTCATAGAATCTCATGTTGGAGAAGTTAAAGATTTCATGTTTCCCCTGAGATCTAGAGATTAACAGGACTATTCTATCAGTGTCATACCTCCATCCCATAATTGGATACTCAGTGTGATAAGATAGGGTAGGTATAACCCTTGGTATACCCTCTTCAAACAAAATATGTATGAGTGAGTCCACACTAATACGGACTTGAGGACGTTACTGAGTATGGACAGTTGTAAGTGAGTTTGGTGAGTCCTCAATGTCCATACCCTGAGAAGATCTCCCGGGTTCTGTGATTGCTAGGATTTTCTCCCCTTTTTTGGTAGCATCACCGTCTTGCATATGTGAGCTAGAGGTTAGGTCCACCACATCCACAGGTTCTAATGGACATGTTTGAGTCCTCCTAAATGGTCTTTCAGCTAACTTACCATTGAGATCAGTGATCTCAAGTTACTGGTCATTGACACTCTTTTGTAAGGTAGTCACCTAAGATTCCAGGTGACTAACCTTTGATACTAAATAGGTATAGGTTTTAGTCAGTTTTTGCGCCTTTAGTTTCAGACTCCCTTCATCTTCATTAGAAGAATCACGGGGGGATGAGAGAATAGGACCAAAGTCTTCTGCCTCATCACCAACACTAAGCTATTGGCTGCTGGATTTCCCCTGCACCATGACAGCTTCAGTTGAAGTGTTAATGGGCTGGGTTGCCATGGGTGAGGTCTTAAGGATGTAATCACTTGTAAAAGTGAGAGCCTCTTCCATATGGACCTCCTGAACAGGATCAGGGAGATCCACCTCGATTATAGGTGGATAATATGGGCTAGACATGGGTGAGATAGGAGTACTCATCTCTTCTTAAGCAGGGGAGGAGAAGAGAGAATCATGGTTCTCACTAAATCCCATGTCTTCATCATGCTAGAATTCAAGGTCGGGTATGGGTTGATTGAGGTCTAGAGGTTAGGGATAGTACCTTTCCTCTTAAGGTTGTTTACTAGAGAATTGAGATCTGAGTGAAGGCTTAAAGCTAGTGGGGTTGTGAGCTCATCAGGCTGAGCATGAGGAACCTCAGCACTAATCCTTGAAGAGACAGGAGTGGTTTGCTTATCAGGGGAAGCGGGAGCTCTAGTGTCCAATTCCTCCTGCATGGGTGAGGATATGAGGGCATGCACAACCTGAGTAGCTTGTGTCAGGGTTCATTTGGAGTTTCTATAGTAGGTGACGGTTATTTAAGGATGTGTTAGTGGTTGAGAAGTAGAAGGTGTGGGTTCAATACTAGCTTGTGTTGCGAGGTTGTCACCTTGAGCAATGAGCTCTAACATTTTTGGGACTAGGGCTGTTTCTACCCCTGAGAAACCCATAGTTGGTTTTCTCATTGTGTTGAAGATGCTGGGCTTCATCTGTCCCATTTTAAGAACATTACCTGTCCCCTTAACTGTGAGCCCAGTTCACAGTTAAGAATATGCTAGACATATCTAGGGAACATGTAATATTCTAAGAAGTCCAAGTTAGCAAGCAAATTTATATATACAAACTGAGAGTACCTAAACTTGACAACTTGAACCATGACTATGTAGGAAAGGACCTCTGGATTTTGATCCCAACCTCTATTCTTGTTTGATATAACAATGGATGGAGGAGTGTAACGTCCGGAAATTTCAAGGTAAAGTAGGCAGGACAAGTTCTCGCACGAAGAGGAAACTTCTCGCGCGAAATGAAGTTCTTGCGTGAAAAGTACTTCTCACACGAGAAGTATGCGAAAAGTGTAACTGGGTATAAATAGCTGAGAACACCCATGCCTGACCCATACTCACACGAAAAGTGCTGCTGCTAGAGAGAGAAAATGACTGTTTAGAGAGAGAAAGTGCAGAATTGAGGTGTTTAAGGTATTTAACTCGTGTAGTAACTCGTGTTATGTACTAAGAAACGAGTATTGATGAATATAACGCATGGTTATGTAGTGTTCATTCGGTAAAAGCTTTGGGCAGGTTGTGTTTGTGCTAGAACTTCACGAGGTGAGTTTCTAGTCCCTTTTTTATGCAAGTTTTTATGTTTTGGGGCTATTATGCATACTAAACTACTTATTTATACTTGCAATGATGTTGGTTATGATATTAAGCATGTTAAAACAACCTTAGACGTGATAAGTTATGACTTGGTAGGAAACCCATAGTTTTCTCGCAAGTAGTTTAGTGTACGGAACGAAATTTGAATCTGCGAAGTTCTCGTGTGATAGGTAGTTCTCGCGCGAGAGGTAGTTCTCACGTGAGAGGAAGATATAATATTCTATAACGAAATGTGATATATAAATGCTTCAAGGGGCATTGCCCCTTGGACCCCACTAGGGGCTGTTGTCCCTATAACCCCATTGTCAGGGGTTGCCGCCCTCGAACCCACGCTGTACCGTGGAGGGTCGGATATTATTGTTTGTTATTTAGTTTGATGATAATGCTAAGGTATGTTTCATGATGTTTCTTACTTGGTGTGATATATACTAATTAAGGATAGGTATTATGTAACGAAGTGAAAGTTAATGATAATGAAAAGTGAAACCTAATTAATGAACGAAAGTCTTGCAAGCAAAATTCACAACCGTGTGTTATCAGCTCAACTGTATGGGGCCTAGCTAGCCTATGAATACAAGGGTCTAATCCTTGAGATTGACCAAAAATACGAAACGAGACCCTTGTCGCTTGCCTTGGTACTAGTGTCAGCTTCATGCATAATGTTTGGGGTCTATTATTACACTTCGACCCAGTACCAGCTTCATGCATAATGTTTGGGGTATAGCATACGACATTGGTCTAGATGAAAGTGAAAGATAATAATGAAAGTTCAAAATGTGTGAAATGAAAGAAACGAATGATAAGAAATGAATATGATGATATGTATGTGATGATGAATGATCACACACTAAATGTAAATGTTTGAAATGTATGAACAAGTATTTTATTATAAAACTAGAACTCACTCAGTGTACCTGACTTTGTTTGCATAACAGTTGGCAGGTAATGATGCAGCTGAGGAGTGCGGGCATGGATGACATAGCTACTGGAACGATCTAAGTCTGGTATTATAGATTTTCAGACAATGATTGTAATTGTCATGTTTTCATGATACAACTACAAGAACAATGTTTTGTTATGTATTTACAATTTATATATGAAACGTTTAAATTCCACTGAAAAATGTCATGTTTTAAATGTTTTACACTATGAATGACCAACTGTAAGCTTTCGAGAACAGGGCCTTACAAGGAGGTACTTCCATTGGGAGAATACCATCCCTTTTCTAAAGGTTTTTACAAAGCAATCACCTTCATATCCCATCTTCCTGAAGGACTGGTTTACAACAGACTTTGGGAAGGACAAGTTGCCTTCTACATCATATAGCCTGAGATGAGTATTAATGGAGGCTGGAGTAATGAAACTTGTCCTCCCTATACTATGGCAGACAGTCCCTTTTCCTCATCCATAGTGACCTCTTGGCAGGTCCTCTAAAATTCCAAAAGTTGATCTTCATACAATAGAGGATCTATGGTGAGGGAGGTGAAGTAGTTGGATAGAGTCAAGAACCAAGCATACCTCTGAGAAACCAGGATCTTTCTTAGAGTTTAACAGAGCAACCTGATGGTGTTGTCTATGTAAATGCATGGAAAGATATGGTTGGTTTCTAGGATCAGGGTTGGCCATTTATGAGTAGCTTTATGGTGAAGAAAGGTAAAAAGAGAGGCGGTTTGGGATGAATTTTGGTTAGAGAAATTTGCAGATGAAGAAGAAAGTGAAAGAGGGGGAACCGTTGAGTGTATATATATATACGAACTGGATTTGAGACAAAGTTAATGCAAAATGATAAACTTTGAAATCCGGATGTCTGTCCCACCTCTGAAAAAGCGCCTAAAAATGTAGTTTCTTGGATGTCAAAAATCTTCGGAAGGTAATTTGTCTTTGAAAGTTTTATAAACGCTTCCGAAGCCAATTTTGACTTAAGAAGATATTCCTTAGCTATATGAAAATTTTGCTTCAGAAGAAAAATACTTAGAGTATGTTTACCTCAGAGACGTATTTGGTTTCAGAAAAGATTAAAACTAATAAGTTTTGCTCAAAAAGGAACAAATCTTCTGAGACTTAATGGCTTTTGGAAAAAAGATTCAAGTTTATGTAGATGACATTATCTTTGGTTCACCCAATCCAAAGCTCTACAAAGACTTTGAGAAGCTGATGAATAATAGATTTGAAATGAGTGCCATAGGGGAACTCAATTTCTTTCTAGGAATTCAAGTGAAGTAGGTTGACAATGGCATCTTCATAAGTTAGTCCAAGTGTACAAGACATACTTACAGGATTCAATATAACGAATGCAAGGTTACAAAGACACCCATCGCTAGAAACCACTCCCTTTGACCTGATCTTGAGGGGGAGTGTGTGGGTGAACATATCTACAGGGCTATGATTAGGTCTCTTATGTACCTCATAACCAGCAGACCTGATATCATGTTTGCTACATGTATTTTTGTAAGATATCAGGCCAACCCTAAGATGTCACACCTAGTTACTATCAAAGGATTCTTAGATATCTCAAAGGTGCTACTAAACTAGGCCTTTGGTATCCAAAGAATTCTGACTTCAATCTGTATGCTTATCTAGACAGTGACTATGGTGGTTGCAATATGACTACAAAGTCTACATATGGGGGATGTCAATTCCTTGGTGGAAGGATAGTCTCATGGCATTACAAGAAACAATCCTATATGTCTACATCAAGTGCTGAAGCTGAATACATTACTGCTGCTAGCTGTAGTGCTCAAGTGCTTTGGATTCAGAATCAGATGCTGAATTATGAATTCAATTTCAAATAGACGCCCATTCATATAGACAACAAAGTGTTATATATCACATAGAACATGTGCAGCACTCAAGGACAAACCATATCAACATCAGGTTTTATTTGATTAAAGATGATTTGGAAAAAGGATTGATAAAACTAGTTAAAGTCAATATAAATGAACAATATGCTGATATGTTTACAAAGGCTTTTGATTGAACATAGATTTAAGTATCGTGTATCAGCTATTGGGATGATTAACTTCAAGTAGATTTTTCTTAAACTAAACTCAAGATTATTTTTAAATATGTGTGTCCTAAGTTGTCTATATCATCACCTAAATAAGCTCAGTTTACCTTGGAAGAAAATTTTTCAAATGATATTCTTTAGAATTTTGAAAATTTTAGGCATATTTTCTCTCGGAAGACATTAAGTTGTCTTCGGAAGAACATTATGTCTTCAAAACTAATTATCAACTCATTCACTATACCTTTGATAAAGATTGGTCCATCTATAGTACCTCTCTTGTAGCCATGCTGACAGAGATACTGAGATAGTGTCTCACACCACTTCCTTGGAGCTTGGTGCAACCAATAAACAACCTTATCAAGCTTACAGTGAATCAGGATGATCCGGGTCTGCAAAGCTAGGTGGTGTTTGAAATACACTTTCTCATCAATCACCCCATATAGAAAAGCACACTTGACATCAAGTTGGTTGATCTTGAAATCATTGGATGCAGCAAAAGCAAAGAATATTCTAACAGCTTCAAGTCTTTCCGCTTTAGCAAAAATATCTGTGTAATCAATCCCCTCTTCTTGTGTGTATCCTTGAAAAACTAGTCTAGCATTGTTTTTGATGACACGTCCTCTATCATCCTTCTTGTTCCTAAACACCCATTTGGTACCTATATGGTCTTTCCTTGAGGAAGAGGACATAAGTTCCAAACCATTTGCCTTTTGAATTGAGCAGCTTCTCCTGCATTGCTTCAAGCCAACTACCATCCTTCAAAGCGTCATCAACTTTCTTGGGCTCTATCTAGGACATGAAACAAGAGTATAGACAAACATTTTTGTCATGGTTTTGTCCTCTTGTTCTCACCCCTATGTAAACATCTCCAATGATGTTTATGCTGGGGTGTGACTTGTGGATCATGAGTTGAGGAATCATAGCAAGTTGATTTGACAGATTCAAATTTAAGAAATTTTGATCTAGCAATAGAGTGTCACCTACCACATCAGCACACTTATCAAGAGAGGCTTGATCCAATGAGTATATGACATCATTGATATTGTCTTTTATGGAGTGGTTAACAACATCAAGAAATTCTTGATCACTATCACCACTACCATTTCCTCCTACATTTGAAGCTCATTCACTTGAGTTTCGTGACTCTAAGCTAGAATTTATAGGCACCTCAGATGTATCAACTGAATTTGTCATGGTTGTGCTGATAGGAACTCCATCTACAGGATTAGTTACCACTGGAGCTGAAGTAGTTTTCTTGCTTGATCTTCACAGCTCAAATCTTAGGCAGGATATGTTGTTGAGGTCCTTCCTAGACTTATTACACTGGTGATATTATCTATGATCACCAAACAGTAAGAGGTCCTTTCTAGACTCATTACACCAGTGGGGCCAGAAAGATCCATGTGTATATAACTGTAGTGATAGATTTCTTTTCCTTTGGCTTATGAGACACCTTGTGTTGCTTCCCTTTAAGGCATGCAACACAATGGTCGTCACTCGTAAACTCTTTCTTTGGCATTCCAGTTACCAAATCATTCTTAATTAATATGTTCATATTTTTAAAGCACACATGGCACATTCTTTTATGCCAAAGGAAAGATTAATCACTATTTGCTTTAGATAGAAAGCAAGAAACCTCTCCTGAGGGGGATGTCTCCTGCAAATCCATCTTGTACATATTCCCTTTCTTGGGGGCTTTGAGGAGGATATGCTCTTGAGTTGTCGGTACACATGTCCCTAGGTCTAGTCTAGTGAGCTTCAATGTAATAGACTTTCATCTTGTAACATATATGTAATGTTGAATCTATGTAATGAAAAACTCTTCTGTGAATGTTTATTGGTTATGTAATGTTTATTGGTTGTTTAGAGTTATATCTATTAATATTATTTATTGTTACACGCATATATGAACATGTTATGTAGGTTTACAGTTGTTAGACACATTTCTGAATCATTAAGGGTTCAAGAATGTGTTTAACTAGGTATTCAGATTCAGTCGCATGACTGGACCATGCGAATAGGCCAATCGAGTCAATCACACGATTGAGTCATAAGACTGACTCAGTTTACGAATGAATAAATCATATGACTCAGTCGCACGACTGAGCCAGTCGCTTGGCTCAGTCGTACGATTGAAAGCTGTAACCTATAAATGCCACTTAATTCGTGGAAAAACGGAACACTTCGATAATTCACAACCCTTGCCGTTCCTATTCGCACAGAGCATTCCTTCCAACTTCACAGAGCGTTTCAGATCATTCCTACTTCATTCTTAACATATTCTAATTGTTAGGTTTGATCCGGTTAACGTTCTCCCTGATTGGATCGCCAATCAAATAGAATTCCGTGCTATTTGATTCGGTTTCACGTAGAATCGGTTTGTACTCCGTCCGTACACAGTCCTAACAAGTGGTATCAGAGCATTGGCTCTTGATTCTTCATGGATTCAATCTTGTTTTTGAAAAAGTCAACGTTTTTAAGCGAAAAGATCCGTTCTTTCTGCTCAAAATCGAGTTTTTTCGTGTGCATGCTTTAAAAATTGAGTCTTTTTCGAGTTGTAGCCGTCTAGGGTATTCAAAATCGTGTTTTAGGTCGAATTGTGTGAAAATGGTTGAAAAATTTCGAAGTCAGCAGTCTCAGTCACACGATTGACTCAATCGCATGACTGAACTCCAATCACCCAGTTCAATCTCATGATTGGGCCAATCGCTCGTTTAATCGCACGATTGTCCCAGTCGTTCTACTCACTCGCACAACTGCCCTAATCGCCTGCCCAGTTGTACGACTGGGCTCAATCGTGCATTGATTGTCTCAGTCGTCCTTCAGTCGCCTCTCTCAGTCGCATACACAGTTTGTTTTTCAAGTTTAAGACTACTTCATTATGGACTCAGAGAACTTTGCATTCTCAGCGGGGAAGGACTCCAGGATCCAGAACCTTTTGCTATTGGAAAATGAGATTGGGAACCATAATAAACCACCTAAGCTGTTGTCTCTTGATGAATTTCCTCAATGGAAGCAAAGGTTTGAGATTCATCTTAATGGAGTGGATACCAATCTTTAGAATGCTATTGAAACTGGCTACACTATGCTAGTTGGTGCTGTTGGAATACCCCTGACTTTGAGTGGACTAACTGATTCACAAAAGCTTGCTTATAATGCAGAGAAGAAAGCCTATGCTATGTTGACCCAGTCAATTCCCAAAGACATTTTTCATCAATATTCAGAACATAAGCAGAGCAAAAGGTTATGGGAGGCTCTTGAGAAGAGATATGAAGGTAATTCAACACTAAAGTCACTGAAGGCCAAAGCGTTGAAGAAAGAATTTGACAACTTCTCTTCTATTGGGAATGAAAGCTTGGATGATATCATAGATCGCTTCTACCATTTGATGAGTGAACTTCACACTCATGGTGTTACAACGTCTAAAGAAGAAAAAGTAGCAAGTTTGGCTGACTGACTACCTGAGAAGTGGGATTCATTCATTTCCACTTTAAGATATAACTCAGTGCTGGAGACTTTGGATATTAATGATTTCATCCTGAAACTGAGAGAAGAAGAGGTGAGACACAAGTACAAGACAAAGAAGGGAGCATACACTCAAGATCCATCTCTCTACAACGTTACTCCTACTCCAACTGCTAAATCCTCCAGTGCCCCTCTGCAGACTGCCTTTGTGTCTAATGCATCATCTGCAACTGGTCAAAGCTCATCGTCTGGTGGTGAGTCACATGTTTCATCAGGGGTTCAACAAAGTCCTACAGTTACTCAATCGATGAAGTTAGTTACAGAAAATCTGGGCAAAGTAACTGTGGAAGTGGCTAAGGAGCACATGGACCTACTTGCTATTGTGGTTCACTCTTATGATGGTTTGGTTGCAGGAAAGATTGGGAACTACCACTTGGCTGATGAAGACTATGAGCAGGTGGATGAAAATGAACTGGAAAGAATGGACATAATGTGGGCTCTCGCAAGTGTTGTGCGACGAGCTAAGAAGTTTGTGAAGAAGACGGGACAGAATCTGGTGGCTACCAAAGATACTACTTTTGGTTTTCACAAGTCTAAAGTCACCTGTTTCAACTGTGGTGAAAAAGGCCATTTCAAGCGGGAATGTGTCAAACTGAAGAAGACTGGCAATGGAAACCCGTTCTCGTCCTTCAATAAACAGGATAAAGAGAAAAAGACAGCTTCAACAAGCAGTGATTCAAAGGCAATGGTTGCTCAAGGTGATGAAGGACAGGACTGGTCCTTCTGATTCTTAACTGATGGTGAAGCCAACATTGCATCTGTTGAAGATCTAAATGAAGACTCAGCGAGTGAGGGGGAGAACTCACTTGAGCTTGACACCGCTGATGTGGATGAGACCTTAGCTGCTGTTAATTAACTTGTTAAAAATGAACTGAATGCTGAATCTGAAGCACAACCTGAACATCAAAATGCTTTCATGGCTGGAACGTCTACATCTACACAGGTAGAATCAAAGGATGATATGTTTATTAAACATGCTTGTATTGAATGTGATAAATTTAGGGAAAGCATTGATCTGAAATTTGCTAGGTTATTAGATCATAATGATAACTTAGTAAATGACTTAAAATTGTGCACTGAGGCAAACAGAGTGTTAAAACAAAACGAGAGCAACTATAAGGAGAAAATTGAAGCGTTAAAGAATCAACTAAAATAAACTGAGGCTGTCGCGTTTAACCAAGAAAAGGATATAAAGTTTTATTTAAAGACAATTGAGGAAACTAAAAAGGACAGAGCTGTTTTGCAAGTTGAAAATGAGTCTTTAAAGCAAAAACTCCACAGTCTAGCTAGTTCTTCTCATATTTTGAAAAACTTGGTTAAAGAACGCAACAACGGGGAAGGGTTGGGTTATAAGGTTGTGCCTCCACCACATGAGATCCTTTTGAACACCAAACATCGTCCTATTAATAATAATCCAATAAAGGACCATGTGGTGACTACTCCTCTGGTTAGCGATCCAGACACAACAGTTAAACCTGTTCCTTTGGCTGCTGATCAGACAACATCAATATCAGGCACAACTGGTAAAAACATCACTGTAAACCGGGTGGAAGAGAATGCTCAAGCATCTCTTGGGTTGGGTTCAAAATCTGCTACCACACAACCTAAGATTTCCAAAACCACTCAAACTAAACCAGTTAAGCAAGATAACAATCATCTTCAAAGACAAAACACCCATAACGTTAAACAAGTAAAATTTGTCAAGAAAGGTGAAAATCAAAGGAGTGAGACCAAAAAGTCAGTACCTGAAGTTTACTCACCACCCCACAAGAGATCTCCTAGTCCTGTTGAAAGGAGATCATGCTATACTTGTGGACAACGCGGTCACATCTCTTCAAATTGCCCACGCTATCAGACACCCAAAATTAAAATTGAACTAGACAATGAAGTTAAACTGGTTTCAAAACAGAGATCTAAAACACCTGTTAGGTCTAAAACACCTTCTAGGTCTTTTACCTCTCCTCAACATCACAGACAATACAGACAAGCCACTGGAAAGTCTGTGTTGCCTGAGGTGAAACCTTTCTTTGAAACTAAACCTAAGGTTCAAACTGTAAATCAGTCATCGGTTTACCATAAACAATACTTTCACAAGGATGGTTTGTGGAAAGCCAAAACACCTGAAGTGTCTGAAAGCATGGATAAGTTGAAGATTGAGGTCCTACCTACTGATAAAGGACAGTGGGTCGAGTTCGTGATGTGTGATGCCTCTGGGAAACCCAAGCCAGTCAGGGCTTGGGTCCCCCTCCTTAACTAATTATTTTCTATTATGTGCAGGTTGTCTGCTATAGTGCTTCTACCAACACATGGATAGTAGGTAGTGGAGCATCCATGCACATGACAGGAAATAAGTCTCTCCTTTACAATGTCAAACAAATTAAAGGGGGACACGTTTCTTTTGTTGGAAACAAAGGAGGATACATTACCGCACAAGGAGAAGTAGGTAATGCAAAGGTAAGGTTTGATAAAGTTAATTTCGTTCAACAATTGTAAAACAATCTGCTTTTAGTGTCTCATATATGTGACAAGGGCTTCAAAGTTATGTTTGACAATAGGAAGTGTTACATTCTGAAGAAAGAGATGGAGATTCCAGAGGAGCAGGTATTAATGTCAGCATCTAGGTATAATGACCTGTATGTTCTAGATATGTCTAATGCTTCTACTAGTGTGTCTACTGTTCAATGCTTTTTGTCTAAAGCTACAGAGAAGGATTCCATCTCATGGCACAGGAGAATGGAACACATTAATCACAGGAAGATGAATCATCTGGTTCATAACAACTTAGTTGATGGAGTTCCTGTTAAGAACTTCAAACTTCTTGATTTTTGTATCTCATGCAAGAAGGGAAAGCAGACCAGGAAATCTCACAAGACCAAGCACGTCAATTCTATCGAGATGCCCGTGGAGCTATTACATATGAATCTATTTGGTCCTGTCAGCACGAAGAGTATCGCCTGAGACTGGTACTGCTTTGTAGTCACAGATGACTACTCACATTTCTCCTGGGTGATGTTTCTGAAAGCAAAGTCAGAATCCTTTGAGTCATTCAAGGTGCTCGTTACTACACTGGAGTCTCTCTACAAGCTGAAGGTTAGGAGGATTCGTTCAGACAATGGAACAGAGTTCAAGAATCAGTGGATGGATGTTTTCTGCAAAGAAAAGGGAATTGTTCATCAGTTCACCTCTGCATACACACCACAGATGAATGGAGTTGCTGAGCGGAAGAACAGGAGCTTGATTGACACCGCCAGGACTATGTTGGCAGATTCAAAGCTGCCAGTGCAGTTCTGGAATGAAGCTGTTGCCAACACATGCTACACACTTAATCGTGTGTCAGTTGTCAAGAGGCATGGGAAGACTTGCTATGAGTTGCTACAGAAACGTAAACCTAACCTGGAGTATCTGGAACCATTCGGAGCTCCATGTACGTTACTGAAGAAAACTCCGGAGGGCAAGTTCAGTGAAAAGGCAGATCAGGGGATCTTTCAAGGATACAGCATACCAGATAAACGAGTTTACAACAACTCAACTGGTCAGGTCGAAGTATGGTGCAATGTCGACGTTCAACGATTCACCATCCCCCCTGCTGGAAAAGGTCCATCGTCGTTCTTCGACTACGATGGCTTTTTCAAATCATTAAACCTTCCTCAGATAGATTCAGACGAAGAGATTGCTACTCAGATAATGCATGACGTTCTAAACACATCGAATCTGGATACTAGCAATACAACACCTGCGAGTGGTTCATCGGGATCTTCACCAGCTGATCAGGACGAGAGTGATGACTCATCAGATGATAAAGAAGCAGCTGAGACAGGCATTGAGCCTAATATTGATCAAGAGGAAAGCTCATCAGCTGCTGAACATGCATCAGGAAATACGGATACTGAACCTCTTGTCATAAATCTGGATACTGAAGTTGTCATCCCTACGACACCTTTGACTAGGATCAGTACGAATCATCCGCAGGAGGCTATCATTGGAGACTTACACTCTGGCATGCAGACGAGAAATTAGTTGTATTCTGCTGATTACGCTGCAATTATGGAAAAGGGCTACGTGAATGATGGAGCATTCAAATGCTTTGTATCTCAAGTCGAACCCAAACACGTAAGCGATGCCTTAAAGGATGAGGCCTGGGTCAATGTTATGCAAGAGGAGCTGCTACAGTTCAAGACGCTTGGAGTGTGGACACTTGTTGACCGGCCGAGAGGAGTGAAAGTGATAGGCACCAAATCGGTGCTACGCTGCAAGAAGGATGACCAAGGTGTCGTTATCAGAAACAAGGCACGGTTGGTTGTTCAAGGCTTCAGACAAGTCGAAGGAGTCGACTATAATGAAGTCTTTGCACCAGTAGCTAGAATGGAAGCAATCCGCATCTTTCTAGCCTACACATATTACATGAAGATCAAATTCTATCAACTAGATGTAAAGAGTGCGTTCCTTCACGGGGAAATCCGTGAAGTGGTCTATGCCAGTCAACCCGAGGGGTTTGAAGATCCTTACCATCGAGACAGAGTCTACAAGTTGGACAAGGCTCTGTATAGGCTACATCAGGCTCCTCGAGCTTGGTATGAAAAGCTCTCCACCCACCTGCTAAAACATGGGTTTCGCAGGAGTGTGATTGACTACACGTTGTTTATCAACGAGAGAGATAGAGATTTACTGATGGTGCAAATTTATGTGGATGACATTATCTTCGGTTCGCGAAACGAAGATCTGTGTAAAGAATTTGAATCTATGATGAAGGCAGAATTTGAAATGAGCGCCATGGGAGAAATGAAGTTCTTCCTGGGATTACAGGTGGATCAGACACCTACCGGTATTTTTCTGCATCAGACTAAGTATGTCGGAGACATTCTTAGTTGATTTGATATGGAAAAGTCACTGCTACCATACCCCACTCGCCACAAATCATGATGAAGCTCCTGATGAGAATGGGGATTTGGTGGATGCCACTATGTATCGTGGGATGATCGGATCTCTCATGTATCTCACTGCCCCGTGTCCAGATATCATGTATGCCATAAGTCTTTGCTCTAGATATCAAGCAAAACCAAAAGTAAATCATCTGATCGGGGTGAAAAGAATCTTTCGTTATCTGAAGGGTAGTCCAACACTGGGGTTGTGGTATCCTCATGATGATGACTTCGAGCTAACGGCATATAGTGATTCAGACTATGGTGGCTGCAAGATGAATTTCAAGTCTACATCATCAGGGTGTCAGTTTTTTGGAGGACGTCTAGTCACGTGGCAATGCAAGAAGCAGACCTCGGTTGCCTTATCAACCTGTGAAGCTGAATATGTTACTTTTGCGAGCTGCTGTTCTCAGATTATCTGGATCCAACAGCAAATGGAGGACTACGGTTTGCAATTCTCTAACACCCCTTTATATGTTGATAACTCTGCTGCAATAGCTGTAACTAAAAATCCGGTTCAACACCCTTAAACAAAACACATCGGCATAAAGTATCACTTCATACACGACTGCTATGAAAAACAATTAATTGATGTGGTTAAGATAAACATGGATTTTTAACGTGCTGACCTCTACACCAAACCATTTGCTAAACCCAGATTTTTCTATCTGTTAGAGGTCAACAGCGTGAAAAAGAAAAGTGACATGATCTCTGAAGACAAAGATGCATAGTCCGACACTAGTTCAGTCTTTTCATTTTATTTTATTTTTAATTTCCTTGTATTATAAAAATCCAAAAACATAAAAAGATTTTTTGTTTTAGAATTTTAGGGGGAGATTAGTTTACCTTCAGTATTTATTTACTTAAAAAAGGGGGAAGGGCAGATAAGCTAAAAGGCAAAAACAACAAAGATAAGACTGTGATTCTACACAATGGAAAGTGATAGTACACAGGCGTCTAGTTACTTGGAACATCAAAAAGATTTTAAATGTTTGCAATTTTAGTTTTAATTAAATCACAGAAAATCGTTAGTCAGAGAAATCTAAGTCTAACAAATTGGGAAAATGATAGTACGCTTGGGTGTTACTGTAATTACACGGAGAAAGTTGATCTTGGGAGGTGCTAGTTCACTATACGATGTGTCGGTAGATTCAACACAATAGACTAGTAGACATCATTGGTGAACTCAATTTAAACTAATCTGTTCAACCGACTGTGGGTTCCCATCTTATCACTGGTTAACACAATCAATTATTTCCAATAAGGGATGACGAGCAAATAAACGCCACTAAAAGTGTGCGGATGACCACAAAAGGAGCAAAGCACGAAAAAAATAAAAATAAACGCAATCAAGCTGATAACCTATGTTGTTGGTGCGTTATGTGCAAAAGAAAATAAGAAATGCTCTTACAAGGGGATAGGTTGTGTGCCTCTCTGCTGTGTGATGGCACTGACCTGAGGATAAGCATAACCTAGATATTGTTGAATTCGCTGTTGTTTGCAGCCTCTCTGCTGTGCGGTGGCACTGACCTGAGGCTTGGCTTCTCTTTGAAAATTCTAAGAATAGTCTCTTCTTGTCAAAATACCCGTTGACCGCTCAAAAGTCTTCTGAGGAATGTTGATTACTATATAAGCGTGGGATCCACAAATGTTGGTTGAAATAATATAATCTAATACATCACCAATATGTGTCAAAAATCTATGTATGGATTTAAGTGGACAAGTATACTGACAATCGTCGTGGATGCACCGCCTGATGTTGATAATCAACATGTGTTATGTATCAGATCAAGCATGATTCCCAATTAGAATTTAGAAGTCTCAGATGAATAAGATACTGTGATATGTAAATATGCTAGTTTCAATTTCAATAAATGTATAAAAAGTTCCAAGTAATTGAGTTTATGCCTGTCTGATTCCATAAGAATCTGTCTTGGAAATGATGTTAATGCTAATAGGCTGATCTACCCAACCCTAAGAAAATCAAAAAAACATGTTTATTTTGTTACTTAGTTTAGTCTTTTAATTTATGTGTAAAGTGTGTCAGTGTCGGACTCTGCTATGTTACTTATTGCAGTTAAAGTCACAAAATGAGCTTAAAGTTAATCTAAAATAAATTATTTCTGAAAAGATAAAAGGATCATGTCTGAGATGATCAGGTGGATAAATGGATCATGTCTAAGATGATCAGGTGGATAAATGGATCATGTCTGAGATGATCAGGTGGATAAATGGATCATGTCTGAGATGATCAGGTGGATAAATGGATCACATCTGGCGTGATCAAATGTTGTTTTAATCTTAAAATGGTCATGTATGTGATGATCAAATTGATCAAAAAGGTTTTATCTATTGAAATAAGGGTATAAGTGTTCATGGGTCAAAAAGGAAAAACTTCACAAGTATAACCCATTCGCATGACTAGACCATGAGAATGGACCAGTCGTACGAATGGACCATGCGAATGAACCCATTCGCACGACTGGAACATGAGTATGGACCAGTCACACAAATGCACCATGCAAATGAGCCCAATCGCATGATTGGAGGTGATCGACTATGACAGACGTCCGAATGAACCTCAATCATACGATTGGAGGTGAACGATTGGTTGACTCGCACGACTAAGGCTCAGTCGCACGACTCACTCATGCGACTAGGCTCAGTCGCACGACTCACTCATGTAACTAGGCTTAGTCGCAAGACTGGAGGTTGCCCTGGTATAAATACAAGGTGAATCGGCCTCAGTCGTTCCACTCACCCAAATCGCCCTTTATTCGTACGACTTAACGAAACTCTGCCAAAATTTCGTTTGATTCACTTAGACCATCGATATGCTCCTTCTGACGGTTGTTGTTGATTATACAGGTAATATGTGTGATGGTTCATCAATAAAACCGATAAATGACATCAAAAATCACGAAAATTGGGACCTAACAGTAACCGTGACTTATATGGGCAAATAATCCACTAAAACCGATCTAAATGATAAAATTAAAGCTTATAAGTGCTTAGTCAGAGTAATGCGAATGTAATGAGCCATTCCTCAATGTTTAATATCACGAATCGCTCAAAAAATCAAATTTGACTGGACAAACAGTCAGTCATACGATTGGACACACTGATGAACTCCAATCGCATGACTGAGCAGGACGACTAGACTCAATCGCACGATTGAGATGGACGAATGGTTCAATCGCATGACTGAACCATGCATCTAAGCTTAATTGTACGACTGAGGTAAATGCTGGAGCAATCGCACGACTAAGTCCAATCGCTTGCCTCAGTCGCAAGAATGAGCTCAATCGCATGTCTAGAGCTCAGTCATCCAGCTCAGTAGCATGACTAGATTCAATCTCTTAGTTCAGTCGCACGACTGAACAAAATATTCATTTACATGAAACAAGTCTGGAATACTTTGACACGTACTAACGTTTATTTACTTTGTGTCACAGATGGCGAGCAGATGGCCTATAAGCTCTAAGCACAACATTTGTGCTTATCTCGACCTGACTTCCCACAACTCTGCTGAGTTTGCTAGGATCATCTCGTTCTTACGATGCTCGAGGATCTTTCGGGCGATCTCAGCGCCTTGCACTCCTTACCGATCGATACAGTAGGCGTTTTGGGAAAACGCTGCTGTAGACCGGTCTACCGATCCACACACTATCAGGAGTTTGATTTTTGGGGAGGCCATCCAGATCACTGAAGAGGATATAAGGACTGTTCTTGAGTTCGAGGATGATGCAGATTGCCCTACAAAATTACATCCCCTTACCGTCCGTGGCTGCTTCATGAGAGCCAAGTATTCTGAGGACATCAACACAAGTATGCCCAACAAGAGCAACTTGTACCCCCAGTTTAAATACTTGGCACATGTACTTCTTAGATGCATCGCATCAAGGAAGGGCGGCTCTCCACCAGGGCGGCTCTGATGAGTTGTACTGGTGCTGAACCATCCTTTTAGCTTCTCTAGGATAATCTTCACCTACTTGATGGAGAACATCGAGGCCAAGGGGAAGGAGAGTTTCCGTATGTACCCAAGGTTCATTCAGATGATTATTGATCAGAAACTCCCCCATCTGCCTAAGGAGGAAGATGATGGAGTAGTATTGGAGGTTATGGATGATACTACATTGGGGAGAATGAAGGTATACCGGGGGAAGCAGGTGAAGCCCCCGGTGAGAAGATTGTTTGGGCATTTAGCCCGTGAGGATTACGTGGTGCCAGCTAGGAAAAAGTGGCGTCACGATGACAGTGATTCGGACTTGGAGCCGATAGCTGTTCCGGTTGATGATTAAGACGATGATGACGGTGATAGTGGAGATACTGGCCCCACACAATCTAGGGCCACTACTACCGATGTGACATCTCTATCATCCACCCCAGGAGGAGCAGAGAGTGCTGGTTTCCATGAGGGATTTCTACCTGATGAGGAAGAAGAGTCGGATGATGAGCCCCTGGTACGAACGGTAGGAAGTCGTGTCGTAGCCACGGAGAGGGCATTAGGACGGTTGGAGGACGTCCTTGAGGGTCTGGGGAGACTGTCACTGACCCATCTTACCTCCCAGACTCTCCCAGCAACCGTGGGGGAGCCTCCGGGTCCAGGGGACTCGGAGGAAACGGATGCTCAGCCACATGGGCTGAAGCCTAAGCGCATGAGGTTTACCCTAATCATTACCTCCACGGCCACCACCATTACCTCAACCACCCCTACTACCACTCTTCCACCCACTACCACTCCTCCACCCACTACCAATACACCACCAACCACCTTTATACCACCCCCAATCTTCACTACCACCACTACACCACCAACCACCTCTATACCACCCCCAATCTTTACCACCACCACGAGCCACCAAGCCGGTCCATCCTCCTTCCCCACAGGATCATTCCTCCCTCTTATTGGAGTGGAGGAACAGCTTGCAGCACTTAACCGAATGGTGCTGAAGCTGCTAGTTGCCGACGAGGAGAAGTTGGCTAGGCTTCATCAGCTTGAGGAGCAAAATGCTTCTCAAGCTCAACATATTGCTCAGCAAGCTGAGCAGATCTCCCAACTCCAGGAGCAAAACATCCTGTCTACTCAGAAGATTAAGGAGTTGGAGTTAGCTAATAAGAAGATTTTGCTAAAGCTGAAGGGGTCGCAAGCTGAGCCACTGAAGATATGGGAAGGAGAGGATGATGACGATGGTGATGATGATTAGGACGATAATGAAGAGGATGAAAGTGAAGATGATGATGAGGAGGGTGATGGCGAGGCTCGAGGCAAGGATGGTGATGACGATGAAGGGGATGCAGCTGCATCCGCCCCTGCTCCTGGTCATGAGCAAAGGACCAAGAGGAAACAGGACCAGGGAGCATCATCGTCTGCCCCGCCTACCTCCCCATCTGCTGAAGATCCGACTATGATTTAGGGCAAAAGTACAGATTAGATGTTTTTATTATTCAACTTTTATACATGAATCATCTGTAAATGTTTATGTAACTTACGTAAATGTTTAATGATTAATGTTTGATTATCTTGATTACTTACTAATGATTATTATTCTATATGTCTAAATCAAACAGATCTAGGATTTCAACAAGATGAGCATGATGTTGCTCCCCTCCAACAGATCAAGTCTCAACTCACAATGATTCTTGATCTGTAGGGGATCGTCAGAAGGTCGGTGAGTTATACTCCTGAAGTAGGAGAAATAATTCACGACCTAACCGACGAGCAACTTGCTGAGATATTTTGACTGAATCCGGACAAGATTGTAAAGGATGCTCCAACTTTTGATGATGCTGATGATGACGAGCTCAACAATGTTGAAGAAATTGAGATAGAAGACATCACTGATCAGCATTATCCGGAATACGCTGACCGAGAGGGCAATGTGTTTCCAGATCTGGTTAACACCCTCGGCAGTGATATTCTGGAGAAACTTAGTGAGAAGGAAAAGGGAGCTGAAGCATCAACGAGCCAAGCCCAAGCCTCGGACAATGATGTCGATATCCGAAAGGCTGAATGGGTGGCTTGCTTCGCTGAGGTCCGAGCCCAACGTGCTACAGCAACTCAGAGTACCTACACCAAGCTATACAAAGTCAAGAAGAACATGAAGGTGTCAGGGAAGATCATTGCTTGGGCTCATTTTGAGGACCTTGGTGTTTATGCGGTGAAGAGGGAGAGGGGAACCGAGTACTTCAGGTTCCCTCATGATCTGATGACTCTCCCTGGTTTGAGCTCAACCAGCTGGCACGCCTAAAGTTACTATATGCTAATCCAAAGAAAATGTCAGGCTGGATTGAGGCTGCCCTGAAAAGGGAATACCGGACGAGATGGGTAAACTTCAGACCACAGTAGTCTACGAGGTGCATCCGTAGGTCTGAAGTGAGTCCCATCACTGGTCTACCAAAGATAGTCGTAAAGTGGCGCCCTCCGTGTACGATGTCCAGAATTCCATTGAGGGAGATGCCACAGGACTTTACCCCACATTTTAAGTGGTGGTACTATGACTTGCGCTCTGGAGAGGCCGTCATTGTTTTGGATAGGGAAGGCACGGTAGACATAATAAAGGTGTTCAACCCCATGTGGTTTATCAACTTGTCAGCGTCGAATGTTTATACACTATACAAGTGGCCATTATTTTTTGACACGCAGGATATAGTGCAAGCACTACAGTTTCAGCATATCATACATCTATGCTTCGCACTGAATATCCATGCCGGGGTTTCGAAAGAAGAACAAGTGAAGAGATTTGAAGAGTTCAAGAATGAAGTCAAAGTTTAGATAGATCTTGGTCCAAGGCGGAGTTTGTTGGTACACATGTCCCTAGGTCTAGTCTAGTGAGTTTCAATGTAATAGACTTTCATCTTGTAACACATACGTAATGTTGAATCTATGTAATGAAAAACTCTTTTGTGAATGTTTATTGGTTGTGTAATGTTTATTGGTTGTTTAAAGTTATATCTATTAATATTATTTATTGTTACACGCATATATGAACATGTTATGTAGGTTTAGAGTTGTTAGACACAGTTCTGAATCATTAAAGGTTCAAGAATGTGTTTAACTAAGTATTCTGATTCAGTCGCACGACTGGACCATGCGAATGGGCCAATCACACGACTGAACCAGGTGATTGAGTCAATCGCACGATTGAGTCATAAGACTGACTCAGTCGTACGAATGAATCAATCGTATGACTCAGTCGCTTGGCTTAGCTAGTCGCTTGGCTCAGTCGTACGATTGAAAGCTGTAACCTATAAATACCACTTAATTCGTGGAAAAATGGAACACTTTGATAATTCACAACCCTATCCGTTCCAGTTCGCACAGAGCGTCCCTTCCAACTTCACATACCGTTTCAGATCATTCCTACTTCATTCTTAACGTATTCTAATCGTTAGGTTTGATCCAGTTAACGTTCTCCCTGATTGGATCGTTAATCAAATAGAATTCCGCGCTATTTGATTCGGTTTCATGTAGAATTAGTTAGTACTCCGTCCATACACGGTCCTAACATGAGTAATGACCACCCCTGGCTTGAGAACAATGCAATCATGCTCAGTAAAGAGCATGTTGTGTCTCTGATCACAAAATTGGGATATACTTAGTAGATAATACCATGATCTCCTTGACAAAGTTTACCTTTTTAATGCTGAGCTTACCATTTGTGACCATGCCCCCTCCAGCAACATACCCACCTGCATCTCCCTAAAAGCAACTGGCCCTCCATCAATTTTCTAAAAGTTTTAAAGCAAAGAACCATTGCCTGTCATGTGCCTGGAACAGCCACTATCAATGGTCCATACATTTCTATTCGTCTTTAGTTGTTCCTACACAAAAAGGAGATGGTTAATTAGATTTGGAATCCCAAGCCTTGCTAGTCTTGGGCTTGTCAAGGTGGACTGAAAACAATGCGGTAGTGATTGATCCTATATTCAGGCTTTAAGGATCATCTGCTAATGTTGATGAAGAACTTTTAGTCATATTATAACACCCAAAATTCTAGTCAAATAAAAGAAAAGAAAGAAAATAAGAAAAGAAAATAAAAGTATCTTACAAAAAGCGAAAAGGAGCAAAACTGGAGGTGGCCAAATTGTAAAAAGTACAAAAATCCATTATTTTATTATATAAACTGTATGGCTGCCCATATATGCTTTCACATCCTACTTTTCAACTGGGAAAAAGAAGAAAGAAGAAGAAGAAGCTGGTATTCTCGGATATTCAAGGAGGAAGGGCTGAATTCGCAATTGGTGAGTGTTTTATGTGATTATTTGTTCGGTTTTGATGGGTTTTCATCCTTAAAAATGATTTTTATGTGTATTATGTGTTTGGTTGTTTGTTATGGATTGTTTTAGGTGTTTGAACTCTTGGTAACTTCAACTTTGGTGGAGTTTTGCTTGAAGACTACTTGAGGTTAGTTCTAGACCTCGGTTTTATGTTTTAAAAGTTTTGGGGCTGAAAATGCATATTTAAATATTTTACAACTGTTATATACATACCCGTATGTATTTGTGTAGGTGTACATGTGATTTTTGGTTGTATATGTGTTGTAGTTGCTTAGAATGATAGTTATAAGCTTAGAACATGATAATATGTAGATTGGGTTCGAAATTATTACTGAAATGTAGACAACCGTTAGTCATGCGCCCAAACAGGGCCCATGCACCTAAAATTTTACCTCAGAACAACTTAAGAGGGGTTCATGCGCCCCAATAGTCCTCATGCGCCTAGGAAATTGTCTAAAAATACTAAGTGTAAACCCATGCGCCCAAACAGTACCTCATGCACCCAAATATTTAGCTCAGGTGCCTAAGTGTGAGTCATGCGCCTGAACATTACCCCATGCGCTTAGGATTGGTTCCTAGGAGCCTAAGTGTAGGCTCATGCGCCCGCATAGTGTTCATGCACCTAAGCAGTTCTCATGTGCTTACATAGTACTCATGCGCCTAGAAGACTTGGAAAAATTTTTGAAATTTAGGAAAACCGAAAATTTAGGGTTTGACCCTGAATTGATCTGATGATTATATGTGCTTATTTTATGCATGTATATGGTCTATTTTTATGTTCCATATAATGTATTATTATGTGACTTTACGTGGTGTGTTTATGCTCGTATACGTAAAGTATTATTATAATGAAAGTGAAAGATTAATGATAATGAAAGTGGAACATAAATAATGAACGAATGATAAGTATTGCAAACAAAATCAAAGGAGGTTCATAACTTATTGAGAGTTGCTAGCTCAACTGTGTGTAATATGGCATGTGATTTTGGCTAACCCTTGAGGGTTCACACACGGGGGGGTCAGTCTTGGTGATTGATCCATAGTACGAAATGGGATCCTTGTCACTTTACTCCGAGAATGAGGTGGCTTCGTGCCCAATGATGGGGGTATGACAGGATCTCGAAACAGTGAAAGATAATGAAAAAGTACGAAACGAACGAATACGTATTATGATAAAAGATAATCAAGAATATACCTCGATGTATGTACGATGTATGCTCACGTGTGAAAGTAAAGAAAGTGTTTAAAAAAAGGATATTTTTATATATCTATACAAGGTATTTTAAATATTTTAAAACTAGAGCCCACTCAGTAACGCTGACTTTTATGCATTTTCAGTTGTCAGGTTATTATTGCTGAGGATGACACGCGAGGGAAGCTACTCGTCGGGGCAAGACTGGCATCCCTTCATGCTTAATGATTTTGTTGTATTATAATGCAACTAATTGATTATTTTGTAACTCTAACTTACAACAATGTATTACTTTCAACATTAATTTTATGCATGAATGGTTTTTTTTGTTAACTTAATCCGCTGCTTAATATTATGAAATGTATAATGTTTATATGTTTAATGCTATGATTGACCAACTGTGAGGTCTCTGAGAACGGGGCCTTACAAGTTGGTATCAGAGCCATAGTTTAAGAGAATTAGGTAAATATTTTCAAAAGCCTAAAATTTAATTGAGAATGGGATCGAATGGAGGGATGCCAGCCCGAGTAGCTACGTGCCATGAGATAAATCTTTTCATAAGGTTAACCAGTATTATGTGCGTGTGCTATTTGATTTATGTGCTCTTAGTAGATTTAGATACTGGTGTAGTCAGGATAGGAAATACTTGGGGTATGAAGAGTAAAGTAAGTGGCTAATCATACTTGGCCACTGTAATTAAGGACTTACCTTGAATGACTGTGTTAGTGTTTGAATCTTATAGTGATTAAAGATTGCCGGTGGTAGATCATCAAAGGCCTCACGAGGTGGAGTACGTGGAGAACGTGGTGTTGGACCACGTGTTACGAAGAACAGGGCTAGGACTGCCGAAACGACACCTGGAGAGCCCGAGATTCATCATCATGAGGGTGGCGATGAGAGCGCTAACTTGAGGTCCTTAGTGAAAGAGGTAGTAGTTGAGAGGTTCATTAGGTCATGCAGACAATTCTACCGTCTGTAGTGACTGAAGTTATTAGAGCTGTGAGGGAGTATGAGAAGAGAGAGAAGAAGGAAAATGAGAAGACCGCTAAGAGAGGGAATGACAAGAGAGGAGAAAGGGAGCAACCCAAAGCTGAGACGGTTCGATAGAAGTAGCAGTGCTGCTGCTGCTCACCAATGGGTGAGGGAGATGGAGGCAGTACTTGATATTAGCGAGTACCGAGAGGATCAGAAGGTGAAGTTTGTTACCCACTCGTTTGTGGATTCAGCCTTATGCTGGTGGGACAACATTGTCTAGGCCGAGGGTAGGAGGGCGATTGGAAGGATGAGGTAGAACGAACTGAAGAAGTTGGGGATTGAGGAATTTTGTCCTCACCGAGAACTCGATAAGATTGAGAGAGAGTTCTTACAACTAGAGGCGTGCACCATGACACACCAACAATACACCACCAAGTTCAATGAAATGGCGAGCGAGGCAAGTGTCGTATTAGGTTATGCCGGTGTCGAGGAAGATTAAGAGGTATGTGCAAGGATTGCCGGCTGATATCCGCAAGCATTTGATTACTGCCCTACCAAGCGCTTTTAGGTCGGCAGTGGATCTGGCTGGGAGGCTATACGATGAGAGAGAGGTGGCGGTGGTTGAGGTGAAGAAGACAGGTGGTGGTGACAAGAACTGGGTGGGAAAAGGTTTGAACATGGGGGTTTCACTCCAAACAACAAGAGGATAAGGGTGGATGAGTGTATGGTGGTTTCATCAAGCTCGGGGATGAAGAAGTGCAGTAGATGTGGGAGGGAGCACACGGGTGAATGTAAGTGGGGAGAGAATGTGTGCTTCAAGTTTGGAAAGCCCGATCATGTGGCGAACATCTGTGGAGTTATACGATGTTATAACTGTGGCGAGGAAGGCCATCTGAGTAGGGATTGCAAGAAGCCAAGGGCTGAGAGTTCCGAGGGGAAGAAGGAGGGAAAATGGCAAGTTCTAGAGCTTTCACGATGACCCAGGAGGAGGCCAGAGTGGACCCGGATATCGTGTCAGGTATGTTTCTAGTAAACCAAATTTGTGCCTCTGTATTATTTGATTCTGGTGTTAGTATGAGTCTCATTTTTACTGCTTCCTGTGCTAAGTTGCCTGTTAGTAATAGAAGTACTGATGAGCCATTTGATGTAGAAACTGCTATTCGTAAGTCTACTAGAATTTCTCATATGATAGAAGACTGTGACATAGAACTAGAAGGCCATAGGTTTTATGCTAAACTATTTGTGATGCCCCTAGGCAGACTTGATGTAGTACTAGGGATGGATTGGTTAGCGACCTATGAGGCGAATATTGTGTGTCGTAAGAAGATGATTTGATTAATTGCGCCCGATGGAAGTTTGGTGACGGTTTACGGTGATCACGTCACTACGGTTCCAAAGGTGATTTCGATGGCGGTGGTAGATAAGTGCCTACCTGGCCTACGTAAAGGATGTGGACGCATCAGTACCACAATTGTCTGATGTACCAATTGTATGTGACTTTCTGGACGTGTTTCCAGAAGATTTACCAGGTGTGCCACTGGACCGCGAGATCGAGTTTCAAATTGATTTAATACCCGGTGCTCAACCCGTTGCCAAAGCACCATATTGATTAGTTCCGACCGAGATGAATGAACTAATGGTTCAACTACTGGAGTAGATGGATAAAGAGGTCATCAAACCGAGCATCTCTCCTTGGGGTGCTCCAGTGTTGTTTGTGAAGAAAAAGGATGGTAGTATGAGGATGTGTATCGACTACCATGAGTTAAACAAGTTAATGGTGAAGACTCGGTACCCGTTACCAAGGATTAATGACTTGTTTGATCAGCTCCAAGGTGCCACTTGGTTCTCAAGGATAGATCTCCGATCGGGCTACCATCAATTGAAAGTGAAGGAGCAAGATATTCCCAAGACAGCTTTTCACACGTGATATGGACATTACGAGTTTCTCATTATGTCCTTCGGTTTAACTAACGTGCCAGCTGCCTTTATGCATTTAATGAACTGAGTGTGTCAGCCAATGTTAGATAAATCAGTGATCATGTTTATTGATGATATCCTGATTTATTCAAAGAGCAAAGAAGAACATGCCGGCCACATACGTGAAGTATTGGAGACACTTAGAAGAGAGAAGTTGTATGATAAATTCTCTAAGTGTGCTTTTTGGTTGCATGAATTTCAATTTTTGGGTCACGTGGTAAATCTAAAGGAATCATGGTGGACCCGGTGAAGGTTGAGGCGGTGATGCATTGGAAGTCTCCAAGGACGCCATCCGAGATTCATAGTTTCTTGGTATTGGCGGGTAATTACAGAAGATTTATTCAAGACTTTTCCAAGATAGCCTCACCTTTGACTAAATTGAGTCGCAAGGATGTGAAGTTTGTATGGGGTGAAGAGTAATATAAGACCTTCGAGGAGTTGAAGACGAGATTAACTCAAGCTCTTGTCTTGACATTACCCGAAGGGAGTGAAGACTTAGTGGTATATTCGGATGCTTCTTAGTCGGTACTGGGTTGCCTTTTGATGAAACATGGAAGGGTAATAGCCTACGTGTCCCGACAGCTGAAAACCTATGAAGTCAATTATCAGACCCATGATTTAGGCTAGCGGTTGTGGTGTTCGCACTAAAGATTTGGAGGCACTACTTGTACGGGGTAAAGTGCACAATCTTCACGGACCACAAAAGCTTGAAGTATTTCTTTGAGCAAAAGGATCTCAACATGAGGCAGAGGAGATGGTTAGAGTTGATCAAGGATTATGATTGTGAGATCTAATACCATCTGGGTAAAGCCAATGTAGTGGTTGATGCCCTTAACCGAAAGGAGAGACCCAAGCCGATCCGGATGAAAGCTTATCAACTGGTAATGACCTTTGATGTAATGACCCAGGTCAAGGAATTTAAAAATGAGGCGTTGAAAGAAGATCGCCTTAACCCTAAAAGGATGAGAGGTCTAGTCTCGGAGTTGGGAGAAAATACCCATGGAGTTAGAACCCGCTTTGGGCGAATATGGATCCCTCGTTATGAGGATCTAAGGGGGAGGATTTTAGATGAGGCTCATAAGACTTGATACTCCATTCATCCCGGCGCTACCAAGATGTATCAAGACATAAAGAAAGATTACTAGTGGCCGGGAATGAAGCACGATGTAGTGGAGTATGTGAGTAAGTGCCTTACTTGTTTGCAAGTGAAGGAAGAACATCAAAAGCCATACAGGAAGATCCAACCGTTGGATATACCCGAGTGGAAGTGGGAGCATATCACCATGGACTTCATTACGAAGTTACCCCGTACGGCGAGGGAGTATGATACCATTTGGGTGATAGTTGATTGTCTGACAAAGAGTGCTCATTTCCTACCGATCCGCGAGACATATTCATCTGAAAGGTTGGCAGATCTATTCATCAAGGAGATTGTAGCTTGTCATGGGGTGCGGGTGTCTATTGTGTCGGACAGTGAAAGGATCTCAGCATCTAGTTTGGTCAATTAGATTGGATTTGCAGCGGAATTAGTACACGAATTAGACAAATTAAAGCAAGAACACAATAGATTTATCAATGAAACAGTACGGTTATAGAATAGGAGAGAGTTTTTGCAAAAAAGATGTATTTCATTCAATATAAGCTTAGGCGAATTACAATTAGGTCATCTTTCCTTTATAGGGAAAGTTGACGTCAGCTGATGTCACTTGACAGTGACATCTAACTGTTATTACAACAAACAACTGATAGTTACACAACTACTGAAGATGTCAAACAGCTGACATCTTCTTACAAAAGACAAGTGTAAACTATCTCTACAACTAATAAACAACTACTGAAACTACAACTATTGAAAACTACAACAACTGAAGAACATGCTCTTCAGTCGTTTTACAAGTACTGAAATAGAAATGAAATTACTAAAAAGAAAAGTCTGAAAGGAAACCATCATAACAAATGAAGAATACTTCTTCAGCTGTTGTGACAAACTCTGAAGGCTTCAGTACTTGGACTTCAGACTTGAACTTCATTTGTTGTCATCAGCTGATGTCTTCAATTGTTATCATCAGCTGATGTCTTCAGTCTTTGTCTTCAGTCTTTGTACTTCAGCTGATGGTCTGCAGTACTTTAGTCTTCAGCTGATGATCTTCAGTCCTTTAGTCTTCAGCTAATGATCTTCAGACTTTGTCAAACAGCTGATGAAGTCTTCAGTAGTTGTTGTGATGTCTTATGGGACTTAAAGGTTTTTCTGATCTGGCTCATTGGTTCTTTTGGTCCAACAAACTCCCCCTGAACCAATGCAGCCAAAACCTTTAAGCTTATTGAATGTCCCACTTATTGAGGCAGAATGATTGCTCTTTTTCTTCTGGATCAGCTCAGAATGACCCATATCAGCACAGGCCTGGGAAGAAGTCTCAAAGATTTGATTGGCAAAGGATGGATGCGAACTCTGTCTTGGGGAACTAGACACAGAGCTGTTACCCCATCCATAACACCTACTTCCCAACTATGAGCCTATATGATTCTCTGGTGTAGGCTTCCAAAAATACAATCTGTTCCTCCATGGTGAGCTCTTCTGCCTCTCCCTCAAAGAATCCTTCAGGCCCATAGAACTCAGAAAGGAATTTGTCCTATTTACCATTCTTGAGCTCCACTGTTGTGATCTCTCTGTATGCAAACTCATCAGGGTGATTACCCTCTAGTAGTAAGTGGAGCTCATCCTTCCTGAGTTCCTCAAGCCTCTTATACACCAGCCCCTTTTTCACCATTCTATTTTGTAGCATCTTTTATGGGGGCATGTTGGATGTATAGGTCTTCTTGAAATCTAAAAGGATCTCCCAGTGTGATACTACAATGGCAAGTGTGATCATTGCATCTACAATCTTTTTCACTTGCCCATTGTATCTCTGAGGAATGGTTTTCTGTTGGATCCTATGAGACACCCTGGGATCAAGCCAAATCCTCACTTTTTCTTTCTGATATTGGAATGTATGCCTGAGAGTGTACAGTATCTGAGCTTGTTTCCTTATGTTTATGATTGATGAGGAGGCTGCATTTGCTTTGTCTACCCTTCTCAACAACTCCTCATCATGTAGTTTGTGATGTTCTTCTTCTTCTAGCTTCACTTTAACTGTTTGTCTTAGGAGCTCAGGAGTAATTGTTAGAGGGATACTTTTGGCCTTAGGCAATGACATGACAGTCGAGATTGGCAACCTATCTTCTTCCTCATCATCATCATCATCATCTTCTTCTTCTAGCCTCAACACCCTTCTCTTCCTCTTCAAGGGTGCATCATCGGCTATTGGTTTTGTGGTTGAGGGAGTTGGTTTAGTGGTTGTGGTAGTGGTTGTTTTGGTGTGGGAATTTTGGTAGGCTGTTCTAGCAGTTTGGATGTGAGTGAGGCTTTGGTTTGCTTGGCTAGAGCAGTCCTGTTCCCAGCACTGGCTTCACTAAGGGCTTCTATGACCAGCCCCTTGGTAAATACCTCATACAAATAGATCTTGGTGGTTATTGCCAAGATGTTGTCCCTAGGCCATGACTTGATCTCCAGGACTGATCTCCCTAGATACTTTGAAGTGAATCTTGCCATAGCCTCAAGTCTCTCCTTCTCTTCTTGGCTATAGTTGGTCCATCGGTTTTCTATCTCTTGTACCTCTAACTTCCGCATCTCTGAGTCAAGTTGAGCAGTATCAAAACCCTGCCTAAACAACTTATCAATGATGTTATCCATTGATCGGCTGTGTTAGGCATCAGCTTCCTTTATCATCTCATCCAACTTCTTCTCAACTCCTTTTCTTTTCTCCCTTCTTCTTCTTGTATGTGACATGAAAGTCTTTTTCAGTCACTTTCTCCATGTCAATTCCCTTCTCAACCTCCTTCTCTTTCTCAGTCTCCACAACCAACTCCTTCTCTATTTCCACCTCTTTCTCAGTTTCATTCTCTTTCTCTTTTTCCTCCTCCAATCTCTTTCTCTTGATGGCTTTCGTTGACTAAGTCTCCCCCTTTTTGGTTGCATTGGTAGCAAGGGTTTGACTGTCAGAAAGCTTCTTAGTCATAACAGCATCCACCAGTGGCTGTATAGTAGAGGGAAGCCTCTCATCAAGGGTTTTAATCACAATGTCAGTGATAATGGGTGTGATGAGAGGCAGGGAGTTTTGAAAGATTGCAGCTGGTGGTCGAGATTTTAGGAGTGGCTCGGTGTTTGTGAGACCTTCAGATGAAGGTGCCATCTGTTGGGTTATTATGGTGGCAGATGGACTTGATTCTTGAGAGAGTTTGGCAACTAGCTCTTTTAATCTACTTACCTCCTCCTCAAGAATAGTGTTCTGGGCTAGAACATCATAAAAGAAGCCCAGGTCATCATCAGTGTTAACTGAATCACCTGACCTCCTGATTGGATCAGGATGTACATGTGCTGAGTGTGGCTAGGTGATCACACGTGCCCTTGTTCTTGGTACTGGGGACTTCCTGCCTTAGGATTAAATCCTTCATCAGCAGTTGCCTCTAGTGAGGACTTAGAGATGTTACCAGCTTCATCTTGTTCATGTGCTAAAGCAGGAGAAGTGGCAGCCTTACCAGACGTTCTTATCTCCTCTGCGACACTGGGAGATTGAACATGATAATCCATGTTGTGGGCTCTCAGCAACACTTTGTTCCTCCCTCTCATTAGTTAGGGTTTGCCCAATTGTTATAGGTTCCTGGGGAGAGGGTGGAGTGTTGAGCTGAGTCAGCATTGTAGTAATAATAAAGGTTGGACTATGAGGGGCGGTTTCATTGGGAGATTGGTGTGAAGCTGTTTGCACCTGGGGAGAGTGGTGCTCTTCAATGGTAACCTTCTAAAGTGATAAAGGTTCCAGAGATGTGGCTGCACCGGAAATGGTTGCTTCAGGCTCCTGTTGAGAGGATGCCTGAGCGGTTGAGGCTGGTGGAGTCCTTGTAATTACTGGGGATTAATACCAGTAATTACTTCCTGCCTTGTGTTGCAGGGGCATCCTAAGGGGACTCATCTCCCTGATTAGCCTTTTTGGGCTTTTTGGATTTGGGTTTGGTGGGGACTTTGGATTTGGAGGTGGAGGCTATGGGTTCCCGCTGCTTGGGTTTTAGCAGCTTGACAGCCTGTTTCAGTGTTTGGCCAGAGTTGTGCCTGGATTATACTTCAGGCAATACAGCCATAGCAGGGACTCCAAGGCCAACAAGTCCCTCAGCATTCAGCTGGTTCTTTATAATGGCCATAATGAACAGTGGATATAGTATCCATCGGTTAGCAAGAGGTTTTGAGGCCATATCCTTATGTTCTAAAAATATGATTTCAGAAAAATTTAAGTTTGTTGCTCAAGGATAGAGAATAATACCTGCTGCCACCTAGATGACATTTGATCCCAAGAAGAAGTCTTAGGGGCTAAGCAGACATTCACCATGTGAAAAATAAGGCGTTCCGCGTCATGGAAATGCTTCTTGGGGATGGTAGAAGCACTGAGGTCACCCTGGTATCCATGGTAGGCAAAGGATAGATGAGTTATGCCCTTTGGATATCCAGTGGGGAAGGTGGCATCATTCAATTTTAGGGTTTGGCGAAGGATTTCAGGAGTAATGACCACCTTCTGGTTGTTGACGAACGACTGGAGAGAGACCTCGGTGTCATTCTCCCCAGTGAGGGTGACGTTCATCTAGAACTGGTTTAGGGATTCAGCGTAGATGGTAGGATTGATAGGGAAGGCCGTTTTGTATTGGGAATGGACCATGAGATCAATGGCATTGTCGAACTTGGTCCAATATGGTGATTTGGTAAGATAGGCAACACAGTTGTGTCTGGGTTTGAACTGCATGGTCGCCATTAATGTGAGGAGAGAGGTTTCAGAGTTTTTGAACGTTAGGGTTATGAGAGAATGAAAAACTCTGAGGTTAGGGTTAGGTATTTATAGGATATGGGTATGAAACAGCTGAAAGAAAATGACTGAAGGTTTTGGTGTTAGTCATCAGTTGTTTTAAACGACTGATGACATGGTTTTAACCTTCAAAGGTTGTAAACAACTGAAGACTTGGTATTAGTCATCTAAGGCATATACTCTTCCTGTCCTGTTGGCCTTCAGGAGAGTATGATCATCCAACACCTTGTCAATCAAACTCAGAACTTTGGATGACAGAATCCTGCAGTTCTAACTGGTGAAAAGAGCAACATGGCCTTTATCACACATTTGACTGACACTCAAGAGGTTGTACTTGAGATTCTCCACATGGTTAACATCATCAAACCTTATTTCCCCATTGGAAACAAAGCCTTTGTCGATGATGCAACCCTTAGCATCATTACCAAAGAGACGAACCCCTTCTTTCCTTGAGAGTAGTCATTAAGAAGAGAGCTGCTCCCTGTCATATGCATGGATCCTCCACTGTCTACATACCAGATGCTTCTTTGACATGCTGAAGAACCCTGCAATCATCACAATAAACTAGTTAGCTTTTCAGACCCAAACCTTTTTGGTTTTAGGTTTGTTCTCATCAACAGATGGTATACTATCTGGTTGGTTATGAATGACTGCATGAGGTGAAGGGGATGGTGTAGAAGAGGATTCCTTTGCCTTGGATTTCCTTTTCTATAATTTCAGTACAGGAGCATCTAATTGGTTGACTCTCCCTAATAGATGTTGAACCATCATAACAAGTTGTGTCTGACTTTTTGATAAAGCCTTCAGCTCATCAGACACATTAGTACTTGAGTTTGATAGATTCCTATGTTGTACCATCTTCCTTTGAGCAACCTCAGCTGTTGCCTGATTAACCCCTTCCTTTTTAGATTTCTTTTTGGACTTTGGGGTTACAGGTTTTGATGTTACTGGTACAAACTTGGTTTCAAACTCAGTTTTCATTTTGTCCATTTTCTTTTTAAGGTTCTCATTGTGTTTGAGTTTGGAGCCCTTTTTATACTAGCAATCATCAGTAAGATGATTGAATAAGCCACATATTTCACATGGCTTTTCTTCATCTTTAGCTGATCATCTGCTGAAGAAGATGAAACTACTGAAGACTTGTTCTTCAGCAATTTTCTATCAGTACTTGCTTTCCTGATATCTTCTTCAGTAGTTTTCCCCCCTTTCTACTTACAGTTTTCTTCCTTTAGTACTTGCAGTAGTTTGGGTTTGTTCTTCAGGTGTTATAATTTGCTCTTCAGTACTTTTAGTACTTTGTGAGATAACACCTGAAGTGATCAACTTTTTGATCATGTGTGTGTCAGCATTTGAACCATCAATATCAGCTGATTGGTTCTGTGAGGAATTAATGCTGACTTCAACCTCTGATGGTGTTGTATCAGATAGTAAATCACATGATGAGAAGGATTGGTTATTGCTTTCTCCTTCAGATTCTAGTTCTGCTCTGGGAGTAAAATCTGTAGGAGGAGCAGTGTGATTATAACCAATACCAAACTTCACATTGGAAGCTGACTGCTTGCTGAACCCTTGCAGGAAGTTACCCAGCGTTCACACTCTACTTGGGTAGTTGCAAGTGTTTCTTTGAGGTCTCTATACTTCCCTAGAAGTACCTCTTCCCTAGCCTTATCATCAGTGATTTGGCATTTAAGTTTATAAATCTCATCATTCTTATCATTAAGCACAGACTCAAATTCAGCTTTTCTTTTGGAAATTATTTGCTTTAGCTCAAGGTTTTTGGTAATTAAAGCTACATTTGCTTCTCTAATAGATGCAAATATGGCTATGCATGATTCAGAACATAACTTGGCTTTGGCCTCAGAGAATACCTGTGATACCTGTGATATGGAGGCATTGGAGGATGAGCTATCAGCAGACTCCAGGGCCATGAGAGCAAGGTTTCCAAAAGGATTGTCACCACCATGTTGACCAGCACCAGGAAACAGTTGTTCATGATCAGACATATCATCTGGTAAACTGCTCCAGTCAACAACTCCTGGGGTGAAAAAGCTGTGTTGTTGAGGTTGAGATTGTTGATGAGATTGGGATGGTTGAGGCTCAGGAAGAGCATGTGGTTGTTGAGCAATGGGTGCTTGAACTTGACTGGTCTGTGGCATGTAGAAGCAGGGGTAAGGATATGGCATATGACCTTGAGGGACAAAATATGCAGGTGATGACTGAGCTTGTGATGGATGACCAGAACTGGTAGAATGTTGCCCTTTGTTTTGTGAGCTATTGCTTGGGAAGGTCACAAAGGGTGCAGATGAGTTAGATCCAGATGATCTACACTCTCTAGCAAAGTGTCCAAGCCTATGGCACTTGTGAGACCTCAACTTGCTCTTGTCAAAACCAACTTTGGTTTTGCCAGAGAGTCCAGGGAATTTCCTACCAGTTCTTTTGTAGAACTTTTGAGATCTCATATTGATCATTGCCATTTAGCTCAAAATATCCATCTCTTCCAGATCATCATCTGGAATGCCCTTCAGATCCTCCATCAAAAAGCATAAGTTATCATTGCTACCACCTGAACTACCATCAACACCAACAAAAGCATGTTCAGTATTAGTAGAGAAATCAATATGCTCATCATAGGCACTATCTGATGCAGCATATTCTGACTCTTGACCTATCAGTGCAGTATTGCCTGATATAAAGTCATTAGTGAGCTTACCAGATGATGACAACTTCCTTTTCTGTTCTATCTCTCTTTCAAATGTAAGCAGTTCCCATGAAGTTGGGTGAGAGATAGAGTACCCAGATTTGCACTGGAGCGTAGGACAATGGTGTAAGTGTCCCATCTCTCAGGCAGGGATCTGAGGAATCGGTTGTTCATCTGACTGTTTGAATACTCTTGTTTAACCATTTTCAGTTCAGAAATCAAACAGGAGAATCACTCAAACTGTTGAATCAGAGTCTCACCTTCCTATGAGAGAATGTCTCATATTGTTGGGCAAGGATTTCCCTAGTGTTTGCTAAGACCTCATCAGTTCCTCCGAATTGTTCCTTTAGAGCAACCCAGAGATCATGAGCAGTTTCATGATGCATAAGCCCTGAATAAATTTCATTAGGCAGTGCCATGGCCAGAATTCCATGGGCTTTAGCATCAATTTCGAACAGCTTTAGATCTTCGTCTGAATATTTATTAGGTTTCTTCGGAACCTTCTCATTTGATTCAGGAACACTCACCATAGTCTTGTATGGTCCATGCACAACTGATTTCCAACAACCAGCGCTGTTGATAGACAGATGATGGAGCATACGTCGTTGCCATATGTTATACTCACTCCTAACAAGCATCGGAGGCTTTGTTGAGGAGCCAGTATTTGAGGATCATTTGTTGGTGTCGCCATTTCAGAATTCAGACAAATTCAAGGTAAAATAAACAAATCTAGCTCAAAACCACTTAGAACCTCAAATTGAATCGCCAGAAGCAACAGAAACTCAATCTCTATAACCGATTCTTGCAAATTTGCTAATTCGATCAAACGTAGAAAGCAAAAGAGCAGTTTCAATGATCAATTGTTAAATCGATCAATGATCAACCAGCTCTGATACCATTTGAAAGGATCTCAGCATCTAGTTTGATCAATTAGATTGGATTTGCAGCGGAATTAGTACACGAATTAGACAAATTAAAGCAAGAACACAATAGATTTATCAATGAAACAGTACGGTTATAGAATAGGAGAGAGTTTCTGCATAAAAGATGTATTTCATTCAATATAAGCTTCGGCGAATTACAATTAGGTCATCTTTCCTTTTATAGGGAAAGATGACGTCAGCTGATGTCACTTGACAGTGACATCTAACTGTTATTACAACAAACTACTGATAGTTACACAACTAATAAAGATGTCAAACAGCTGACATCTTCTTACAAAAGACAAGTGTAAACTATCTCTACAACTACTAATAAGAAACTAATGAAACTACAACTACTGAAAACTACAACGACTGAAGAACATGCTCTTCAGTCGTTTTACAAGTACTGAAATAGAAATGAAATTACTGAAAAGAAAAGTCTGAAAGGAAACCATCACAACAACTGAAGAATACTTCTTCAGCTGTTATGACAAACTCTAAAGGCTTCAGTACTTGGACTTCAGACTTGAACTTCAGTTGTTGTCATCAGCTGATGTCTTCAGTCTTTATCTTCAATCTTTGTACTTCAGCTGATGGTCTTCAGTACTTTAGTCTTCAGCTAATGATCTTCAGTACTTTGTCTTTAGCTGATGATCTTCAGTTTAAAGGTTTTTCTGATCTGGCTCATTGGTTCTTTTGGTCCAACAGACAGTGACACCCGGTTCATGTTGAAGTTTTGGAAGAGATTCCAAGATGCGATGAGGACGAGGCTACACATTGGCACGACTTACCATCCTCAGACAGATGGATAGTCAGAAAGGATGATTCAGATGCTCGAAGATATGCTCTAAGCATATGTGATCTACTTTGAAGGAAGTAGGGATGATCACCTACCGTTAGTGGAATTCTCATACAACAACAGTTATCATGCCAGCATTGGTATACCACCATATGAGATGCTATACGGCAGGAAGTGTAGGACGCCCGTATGTTGGGGTGACATTGGACAGAAGGAGTTGAGGAGCGTGGAGGTGATCGAGGCTACGACTGAAAAGTTGGAGAATATTAAAGCCTTTATGAAGGCTACAAAAGATAGGCAAAAGTCGTATGCGGACAAGAGGCATAGACTGATTGAATTCAAGTTGGGTGATAAAGTTATGCTAAAAGTTTCACCTTGGAAAGGGATTATTCGGTTCAGAAAGCGAGGTAAACTGAGCCCGAGGTATATACGACCTTTCCGAATCATTGCATGAGTAGGAGAGGTGGCCTATCGATTAGAACTGCCTGATAAGTTAAGTGGAAGTCATCAGACATTCCATGTATCTCATCTAAAAGTGCTTAGCTGATGAAGACATGATTGTACCACTGGAGGATATTAAGGTGGATGAATGGCTCAATTATGTGGAGCAACCAGTGGCAATCATCGATCGAAGGGAGAAGAGATTGAGAAATAAGGTGGTTCCACTTGTGCGTGTGCAGTGGAAACACCAAAAGGGTTCTGAGTCTACGTGCGAGACTGAAGAATAAACAAGACAACATTACCCATAATTGTTTAAAGAGTGACAGGTTTCGGGGATGAAACCTTTTTAAGGGAGGTAGACTTCTAATACCCGAAATTGTAGTCAAATAAAGAAAAGAAAGACAATAAGAAAAGAAAATAAAAGCATCTTGCAAAAAGGGAAAATGAGCAAACGTGGAAGGGGCTAAAGTGTAAGAAGTACCCCATGCGCCTGAACAGTACCCCATGTGCCCAAGATTGGTTCCCAGGCGCCAAAGTGTAGGCTCATGTGCCCGTATAGTGTTCATGTGCCTAAGAAGTTCTCATGCGCCTACATAGTGCTCATGCGCCTAGAACACTTAGAAAAAATTCTGAAATTTTGGGAAAAACCAAAAATTTAGGGTTTGGCCCTGAATTGATCTGATGATTATATGTGCTTATTTTATGCATGTTTTATGGTCTGTTTTTATGTTCCATATAATGTATTATTATATGACTTTACGTGGTGTGTTTATGCTCATATACGTAAAGTACTATCATGATGAAAGTGAAAGATTAATGATAATGAAAGTAGAACATAAAGAATGAACGAATGAAAAGTCTTGAAACCAAAATGAAAGGAGGTTCACAACTCATTAAGAGTTGCTAGCTCAACTGTGTGTAATATAGCATGTGATTTTGGCTAACCCTTGAGGGTTCATACATAGGGGGATCAGTCTTGGTGATTGATCCATAGTACGAAATGGGATCCTTGTCACTTTACTCCAAGAATGAGATGGCTTCGTGCCCAACGATGGGGGTAAAGTCTTGACAGGATCTATAAATAGTGAAAGATAAATGAAAAAGTATGAAACGACCAAATACGTATGATAACGAAAGATAATCAAGAATATACCTTGATGTATGTACGATGTGTGCTCACGTGCGAAAGCAAAGGAAGTGTTTTTAAAGAAAATGATATTTTTATATATTTATACAAGGTATTTTAAATATTTTAAAACTAGAGCTCACTCAGCAACGCTGACTTTTATGCATTTTCAGTTGGCAGGTAATTATTGCTGAGGATGTCACACGAGGGAAGCTACTCGTCAGGGCAAGACTGGCATCCATTCATGCTTAATGATTTTTTTGTATTGTAATGCAACTAATTTATTATTTTGTAACTCTAACTTACAACGATGTATTATTTTGCAACATTAATTATATGCATGAATGGTTTTTTTGTTAACTTAATCCACTGCTTAATATTATGAAATGTATAATGTTTTATATGTTTAATGCTATGATTGACTAACTGTGAGGTCTCTGGGAACGGGGCCTTACACACATGGTCTTCCTTTATCTTCCACACTATCTTTGGAAGATTAGACTTGACCTTCAACACTTCAGAAGTTTTGATAACATCAGAAGTTTTGGAGACTAGACCTTCAGAATATCTTGACTTCACTACAACAAAGCTTCGAAAGCATTCCTTACTTCTGAGACCAAATTTTCTTCCAAAAGCAAGTTTTCAGTTGTCTTCTTTTCCATTTTGGAGCTTCTGAAAGGAGAGGACTTTCCTTCCGAAGCTATCTTAATCTTATTCTTCTCAGAAGTCTTCTTCTTTGTCACGTGGATAGTACTTTTAGGATTGTAGATGCAATCTTTGGCAAGATGAGAAGTACTACCACACATGATGCAATCAACTGGCTTCCTTCTAAGAGTCTTCCTTTGAGTAGAAGGCTAAGCTTGATCATTTTCCACTTCCATCTTCATCTTCTCAGATGATGAAGCAGACTTCTTAGGGTGAGGCTTACTCTTGGAACTGGATGGTTTAGGTTATGTAGCAGTGGTGCATAGCTGATTAGCCTTCTTTTCTTTACAGGGATGAGTTGGACATGAACTAGAACTCCTGGTACTAGAGTCCATAGTTATGTCTTCACCATTCACCACATCAAATCCTGTAGAGATAAAGACTTGTTTCTGCTTGGAATTGAAGGTGGCCTTGATCTCTTGAGCCTTCTTTGATCTTCTCTTGGATGCTCTGATCAAGTTCTTCCTCTTGGATTTTGTTATTCTTGATTCTTTTCTCTCCTCAGGAGAATAGTGACCCTTCTTAGGATGATCTTCTTCACTCATCTCAGATCCATCCTTCACTATTTCCTTTATATCCTCTTCTTGAATAAAAGGGAAACTCATCTTTCAAGTTTCACACCTTAGAGATCTTATAGATAGTAGAGTGTATGGAGGAGCTATTAGTAGATCCTAGTCCCTTCTTATTCTGATAACAAACCTTTGTATGCAAGTATGAGGATATCATGTTCTTGAAGGTCTCTTCTTTAAAACACATTTTCTACCTTGGCTTTGCTGATCACAAGCTTAGCCTGACATTCAGTTAACTTGGTGATGAGATATTTGATTTGAGTCCTGTAGTTGGTGGTTCATGCTTTAGAGTTGAAATGGTTTTATCAAGATCTTCTATTCTAAGTTTATAATCATTTTCAGCTATTTTAAAATCAACTTTTAAGATGTTTAAGGACTCAAGGTCAGATCTCATCTTTAGTTATAGGACCTATATCAATTAGCTTTAGCAATGCATTCAGAGGGTACAAAGATGTTCCAATACCTTGCCTTCATCATGATAAACCATCAGTGCTTGGTTTGAAGATGTATCTTTACCTAGAAACTCCAATCAAAGCCCCCTTCTTCAACAGCAACTTTAGCTTGCTGCTTAGGCTTCTCAGTGTGTGGAGATCCTTGGTGCCTTGCACTCCCTAGCAAAGTGTCCTATTTGGTTACATTCGTAACACTCCACCTTGGTTTTGTCCAGCCCAAACTTTCCACTGCTTGCATTGCTGGAAACTTCCGGCCTGTCCTCTTATAGAAATTCTTGGCTCTGTGAATTAGAAGAGCCATCTGCTGGACTATCTCCATGTACTCCAGATCATCTAGATAGATACAGTCCAAGTCTTTAAGAGTGAAGAGGAAGTTGCCATTTCTTTATCAGTAGACATAAAGGCTTGAGAAGAGCTTGTATCTTGGAATAGGCTTCCTTGGATGTAGCTCTCCCTTGGTGTCTACGGGAAGGTGATAAAAGGATCCTTGGATGATGTGGTTTTTTGCAATCCTTTTCAACCATATGAAGGGCTGAACTCTGGTGATTGTTGGAGTTTCCATATGGATTTTGCATGTTCATCTCCATCTCGTATCCATTGAGGCTACCATTCAACATAATGAAAGTAAGGGTCTTGAGGTTTTAGTCCTCTTAATAACCACATAATAGTGTGTCTATTGTCTACGAAGAGAGGACATGAACTTCCTCACAATGTCCTTATTCTCAAGAGTTACTCCAACATCCATTAGAGTATCCATAATCTTAACATACCTGAAGTATTATTGAGTCACGGTTTCACCTGTCTTGAAGGTGAAGTTCTTAGCTGCTGCTTTAAGAGGTCTTTCTTATTCTCTTTTGCATCATTAGACCGCTCATACATGAGCTTCAGTGCATCCCATAGTTGCTTAGCAGTTTTACACTTCTTGAAGCCTCTGTAGATATAGTAAGAGTAGTTTGAAGGGCGATCATTGTTTTCTGATCTACAAAAATCTTCTTCCAGTCTTCTTTTGAGTAGCCAGCCACTTCCTTTGGTATCATGCCACTACCACCAGCAGCTGAAGAGGTGCATGATACATGAGGTCCTGAGACATTAGATACCCACATCCTACTGTCTTGAGACTTGATGAATCCTTTCATCTTTGGAGCCAAGTATCAAAGTCATCAGGAGTGATCAGTGGAGATTTTGTCATAGTATGGTTTCCATATCAGCCTTAGTAAGAGATGCCATTTGAGTTGTTAAGTTATTTGTAACTGATGGGATTTAAGATGTTGAGATCTTACAATCAAGAGCCTTAAATGTTTTGACACCAATTGCAGGACTGGGTAAGGGAGGTCAATATAATTAGTTTCATAGTAAGGAGAGACTTAGAACACTTAACAGATTAAATAGGGAACCAGGTTTAGGTTGATGATACTATAAACACAAGTATGAGACAGAACAAGAACAAGACAAGAACACGAATAAGAAAAAGATAAGTTTGGTTTGCAAGAATACTGTATATTGCTCTCAAGTTCCATTACAAGTTGTTGGATCATGATAAGGCTGGTGCAACCAAAATCAATTCATAGTCAATTTTGGTACTACATTCAAAGGCTTCCGAAGCTGAGAAGAGATCTTTCGAGAGTCTGAAGGACAGCTTCCGAAGACAAAGTCTGAAGAGCTTCCGAAGACAAAGTCTGATGAAAGAGCTTCCGAAGACAAAGTCTGAAAAAGCTTCCGAAGACAAAGTCTGAAAGAGCTTCCGAAGACAAAGTCTGAAAGAGCTTCCGAAGACAAAGTCTGATGAAGAGCTGAAGACAAAGTCTGCTTCCGAAGACAAAGAAGACTCCAAGCCTCGGAAGAAGCAGTCTTCCGAAGTATAAGTGCCTTCGGAAGAAGTTATTCTTCCGAAGTACTTTATCCTTCGGGAGACATTGCTATGTCCAGCAGATAAAAGTATGGTCCCTGACAGTCCACTGCAGACCTCTGATACAGCATGGCATCTTCCTAAAGAGCCATGTTGTTGACCATACTTTATTCTACTGTTCACCTTTTTATGATAGTACATGTTACCAACTTTAGTTGGTGACAAAAGGTAAGTCAAGGACATGTCCTGACTACCAACTTTCAGGCAAAATGTCTGAAAGACCTCACCTAGAGTCTTGTAGTATAGATGTAAGGTTAGAGGTGTCCAGCTGGTATCAAAGTATATCCGGCTGTAGGTAGTATTATAATATCTTCTCCCTGTAACTCTTTAGAAGCGATCTGAGTCCAAGGTCTTGTAATCCTTTGAGTTGAGAAGCAATATATAAAAGTACCTTGAAAATTTACTTGCTGTGTTGAATTTTCTTACTGCTTGTTACTTGATATATTGTGATTAACTCTTCATAAGACTGCTTGCTGAGTGTTGATTCATAGTGAGTTGAGAGAAAAACCACCCAAATCCGATCCTGCATTGGTATCAGAGCTCCAGGCTCTTGATTGTGAGATCTTACCATCCTAATCAACCTGTTTTTCACTCCTCACCACAATCCACTCACTCAAATGGCCGCTCTCTCCAAGGCTGATATGGAAACTGGTACCTTGACCAATTCCCCATGCTCACCCCTGAAGACTTTGACACATGGTGTATCAGGATGGAAGGCTTTATCAAGTGTCAAGATTCAAGGATGTGGGACTCCATTGTCAATGGTCCTTTCATACGAAGCACTACATCTGCCACTGGTAATCGCATCATTCCGAAAGATGTTGATGATTACTCAGAGGAAGACAGGAAGAGAATAGAGCTAGATCAAAGGGCTATGACTTGTCTCCAAACTGCTCTCCCCAACTCCGTCTACAGACGCTTCAAGAAGTGCAAGACTGCTAAAGATTTATGGGAAGCATTGAAGCTGATGTATGAGGGATCCAAGGAAACCAAAGAGAACAAGAAAGATCTCTTGAAGCAGCAGTTTGAGAACTTTACTTTCAAGGCTGGTGAGACCTTGACTCAACAATACTTCAGGTATGTTGAGCTAGTAGACACTCTGGCGGATATTGGAGTAGCTCTTGAGAACAGACATAGTTAGGAAGTTTATGTCTTCTCTTCCTAAACTATGGACTCACTACGTGTTGTCATCAAGAGAACTTCAGACCTTAAGACTCTTTCTTTCACAGAGTTGTATGGTATCCTAAGTGCATTTCAGATGGAGATGAACACGCAGAACTCCTCTGACCACTCCAATAACCAACTGAGTTCAGCCCTTCATGTGGTTGAAAGGGAAAGCATGGAACCACAACATCAGTTGCTATGCTACCCTGACAACTCACATACTGGACCCTTCATCACTCTACCTGAGACTCCAAAGTCTCAAATGGTTCAACACAACTCCTTTCAGGATAGTTGTGCCTTTGTCTCTGGAAGTGGACACTCTGGTGATTTTCAATACTGCTTTGATGATCTTGAGTGCTTCAGTCCAGATGATGTGGAGTATATGGACATTGTCCAGCAGATGGCTCTTTTAACTTACAGAGCGAAGAATTTCTTCAAGAGAACTAGAAGGCAATTCCCTCAAAACCCAGTCAACAGCAAGTTTGGGTTTGATAAGAGCAAAGCAAGGTGTTACAACTGCAACCAACTTGGTCACTTTGCTAGGGAATGCAAGGCTCCCAAGAACAACCCGGGAACCCCACAGGCCTCCACACATCCTACTACTACTCCCAAGCATGAAGAAAAGTCAACTGAAACAACTGCTGTTGCTCAGGAAGTTGACTGGAGCTTCATGGTACAGGATGTGACTCCCGCTCAAGCACTCATGGCCGAAACAGATGATGATCAGGTATATGACATCTTTGTACTGCTGCCTGTATTGCTAAAGTTAAATTGTATAAGGATTACATTTCGGAAATCAGATTTGAGGTTGAGTCTTTAAATGTGCTAAAATCTGACTTTAAGAGAGCTGAATCTGACTATCAAAGGAAATTGATGAGTTAGAGAAAATTGTGTCTCTTTTAAACATGAAAAGACTAACTATAAGACTCAAATCAAAGATCTGATCTCCAAACTTTCTGAAGTTCAAGCCCAATTAGTCACAGCTGAGGCTCAGGCCAGGAAGCAAGCTATTGCTGAGCAAAGCTTCCAAACTATTCTTGCATCAACCTCTCATTCCAAAATGTTTTATCAAAACAAAGAAGGGTTGGGACCAATGAAATAGCTCCACCACACTCTTATGAGTCTATTAGACTACCTAGATGTGGTACTGAAGAGCAAGAGGTTCCAACTGCTGACCCTTCTCCATTGGAACTAGAGGATGAAGCAAAAATAGTGGCCTCCACAGGGGAGAAACAGGAGGATACACCCATTTCCACCTGTGATGATCAAATCCTGACCACCAAGGCAAGAAGAAGTAGAGCTAAAGCTGCTAGAAGGACTGCCAAGAAGGTTGCAGAGTCCAAGCTTAAGTTTGACCCTAAGCAAAAGGGTGTCTTCATTTCTGCCGGATTTCAAGTGGTAGGTACTCCTGATTCAGGAAAGGAGTGTAGTACCAGCACTCCTGTCCTGCTGAAGGATCAAAAGTTGAAAAGGAAAGTTGCTGATGAGAGAAGAAACCCAAGAAACAGCAACCTGCAAGTTCCCAGAAGACTAACATTGCATGCATAATGTGTGGTCTGCACAACGACATGGCTAAAGATTGTTACTACAATCCAGCAAGTACACATTATGCAAATAATGTTAGAAAAGAAGGAGTCAGAGAAGGTTTCTCAGTTGGACCACTTCAAAAGGTCCAAATGATGAAAAAGGGAAAGTTGGTCTCGGAAGCCAAGTTGCTTTCGGAAGAAACTGCTTCTTCCGAAGGGAAAATGGCTTCGGAAGCCAAACCTTCTAAGGTTCAGAAGAACAAAAGGCTCCCTTGAAACCATCTTAGAAGAAGACTACTTCGGAAGAAAGGTGGTGAAGGCTTCTTCCGAAAAGATAGAAGCTTCGGAAGAAGACCATGCTGCAAAAGCTTCAACAAGCTCATCCTCAAAGATCACCCAAAGGATGGATTGGAAGATCAAGGAAGATGCTGCAGCCCAAACCTCTTCTTCAACAATGACCTCTATTGAACCCTATTACATATCTTTTGGTTCAATTATGTCACTATCTTTGGAAGAGCCCAAGACCTGCAAGGCTGGGCTTCCAAACAAAACTAACCATCTCATCTTATGTGCAGGGACATCCATTTGACAAGAACAACAACATCTGGATTGTAGATAGTGGATGCTCCAAGCACATGACAGGAACAGATCTCTCCTTCAACAATTCCAGAACTTTGATGGAGGGCCTGTCCAATTTGGAGGTGAGGCCGAAGGATATATTTCTGGCAGAGGAAGTATATCCAATGGCAGAATAAACATTGACAAAGTTCACTTTGTCAAACAGCTTGAACACAATCTGTTAAGTGTTTCTCAATTCTGTGATCAGAAGCATCAGATGCTCTTCACAGAACATGAGTGCATTATCCTCAAACCAGGGATGACAATTCTCCGGAATTGGTGCTTCTCAGATCTCCCAGGAAAGGGGATATGTACAAGCTAGATATGAACAATGCTTCTCCTATGGGTGAAGTATCATGCTTTCTTTCCAAAGCTGATAGTGATGAGTCAACACTATGGCATAAACGCATGTGTCATGTGAATTTTAAAACAATGAATAAATTGACTAAAAATAACTTGGTACATGGTTTGCCTAAAAAGGAATTTTCTGTAAAGATAACTGTGTTGCATGCCTGAAAGGGAAACAACACAGATCATCTCATATATCCAAATGTGTTAACTCTATCACTACTCCATTACACTTATTGCACATCTCTTTGGTCCCACAAGTATAATGAGCATTGGAAGGAAATCATACTGCCTTGTGATAGTTGATGATTTTACAAGATTTACATGGGTATTCTTTTAGAAGTAAAGATGAAACTGCTGAAACATTAAAATCTTTTATTCTTAAAATAGAAAATCAAATTGATCACAAGGTTAAGATCATTAGAAGTGATCAAGGGACTGAGTTTAAGACTTCGTTCTTGACTCATTCTGTGACTCAAAAGGGATTGCCAGACAATATAGTGCTCCCAGAACTCCTCAACAAAACGGTGTTGCTGGAGGAGGAATAGGACACTTATTGAGGCTGCTCGGACCATGTTAGCTGATTCAAAGCTGCCTCTAACATTCTGGGCAGAGGCAGTCAGCATTGCATGCTATGTGCAGAACAGGGTTCTTGTAGTGAAGCCCCATGGAAAAACCCCTTGTGAGTTATGGAACAAGAGGCCACCGTTCATTGGCTTTCTAAGGTCCTTTGGCTGCAGGTGTACCATACTTAACACAAAGGACAACTTGGCAAAGTTTGCTGAGAAGTCGGATGATGCTATCTTTATTGGATATTCTTCTAGCTCCAAAGCTTATAGAGTATACAATATCAAGAATCAACAATTGAGGAGTCATCAACATAGTTGTTAATGAGCACACTCCTTGTGTTAGGGGGATGGACCTGAGTATATCTTTGATTTAGAATTGTTTCCAAACTATTCTAAACCATCTTGTGAGAATGTTTCAGCTGGAACAGGTGCTCAAGGTGATGCTGATGCTGATGCAGGTCAACTATATGAGCTTCCCAGACCTATTCCAAATTCTCCAAGAGTTGAAGGGCAACAAGCTTCAACTATTCACAGATCTGACAGTGTAACTATCTCCAGAAATAGTGAAGCTTCAACAAGTGAATCACTTGATCAACCTCAAGTTCCTCAGGTGATCCACTACAACACCAGGTTAAGGGAAGTGGTATTCTGACGGAACAGGCAACTGTTAATACTACTTCACAACCAACCATTGATGATGTTTCTCAATCATTCAATCAGTCCTCATTGAATGACTCTGAAACAGCAGTTGGACAGAGTGATCTAGTTCCTGATCAGAATATGTCTAACCTAGACTTATCTCTGCAACTGGAAGTGGTTCCTCGTCTTAGGATTCACAACACTCATCCAATTGAGAACATCATAGGGAATGTCTCTGAGGGTGTGAGAACAAGAGGACAAACTCATCATGGGAATGTCTGCTTGTACTCATGCTTCCTGTCTCAGATGGAACCAAAGAAGGTAGAAGATGCCTTAAAAGATAGTAGTTGGGTTGAATCGATGCAGGAGGAGCTGCTTCAATTCAGAAGACAAAAGGTCTGGAATCTATGCCCACTACCATCTGGTCAAGTACCCATAGGCACAAAATGGGTATTCAGGAAAAGAAAGATGATAGAGGCTTGATTATCAAGAACAAGGCAAGACTAGTAGTTCAAGGGTACACCCAGGAGGAAGGAATTGATTATACTGATGTCTTTGCACCTGTTGCAAGACTTGAGGCAGTTAGAATCTTCCTTGCTTATGCTGCATCCAAGAACTTCACAGTCTACCAACTTGATGTCAAGTGTGCTTTTCTATATGGGGATATAGATAGGGAAATCTATGTGTGTCAACCTCCAGGATTTGAAGACCCACAGCACCCCAACTATGTGTGCAAGCTGGATAAAGCTCTATATGGGCTGCACCAAGCACCTAGGCTATGGTATGAGACCTTGTCTCAGTTTCTCCTGAAGAATGGATACACTAGAGGTACCATTGACAAGACTCTTTTCATCAGAAAGAGTGGAGAAGACATTTTGCTAGTACAAGTCTATGTTGATGACATCATATTTGGTTCTTCAAACCACCAAATGTGTAAGGACTTTGAAAGCATTATGAAGCAGAAGTTTGAGATGAGTTCCATGGGAAAAATGGACTTTTTCCTTGGAATCCAGGTGAAACAGATGAAGGAAGGGTTCTTCATAAGTCAATCCAAGTATGTCTCAGACATCTTAGAAAGATTTGAAATGAAGGACTGTAAACCAGCCAAGACACCCATACCCAGAAACCATAATCTTTGCCCTGACCTTGAGGGGGAGGATACTGATCAACATCAGTATAGAGCAATTATTGGTTCTCTGATGTATCTCACTGCAGGTAGACCAGATATCATGTTTGCCACATGCATTTGTGCAAGATATCAGGCTGCTCCAAAGGTGTCTCACCTAGCTGCCGCAAAGAGAATCCTCAGATACCTCAAAGGAGCACCTAAACTAGGTCTCTGGTATCCAAGAAATAGTGATTTCAATCCCTATGGATACTCTGACAGTGACTATGGTGGCTGCAACATTGACAAGAAATCAACATCAGGAGGATGTCAATTTCTTGGTGGAAGGATTATCTCATGGCAATGCAAGAACAATCCTGTGTCTCTACATCAACTGCTGAAGCTGAATACATTGCTGCTGCTAGCTGTTGTGCTCAACTGCTATGGATTCAAAATCAGATGTTAGACTATGGGTTCACTTCATGACTAGTCCTATCCATATTGACAACAACAGTGCTATCTCCATTACTGAGACTCCGGTGAAGCACTCCAAGACAAAACACATTGATATCAGGTATCATTTCATTAGAGATATTCATGAGAAACAGCTGATAAAGTTAATCAAAGTTGACTCAAATGAACAATATGCTGATTTGTTCACAAAGGCATTTGATGAACAAAGATTTAAGTATCTCATATTAGCAATTAGGATGATAAACATTGAATAACTAACTCTTTTGAAGACCTTTTTAAATGAGTAATGTCTTGTGTCAATACAATTTAAGCCCTGTTACAAAAGATCTTTAAATTATTCCAAGTGTAAATTGCTTCCGAAGAGGAATTAACTCTCGGAAGATATTCTTGAATATCTTCCGAAGTCAAATTCCTCAATGGAAATTTTCTTCTCGGAAGAGTTTTTGGTCTCGGAAGAAGTGATTGATCTTGCATCAGATCTACTTCCGAAACTTATACAACTCTCCATTCGGAAAGACAACTTTACCTTCGGAAGCAATGCCTTGCTTCGGAAGATAGAGTGCTTTCAAAGGACAATTTTACCTTCGGAAGCAATATCATGCTTCGGAAGAGAAATTGCCTTCGGAAGAAAATTACCTTCGGAAATGTTTTACCCTCGGAAGTAAAGGTTTTTATATGTAACGGATATCTTTTGGGCCCCACTCTGTAAAAAGTAAAGATTTTGTTGATAATGTCAGATTATTTAAAATTATCCTTGCCGCCAACATCATTTTCTCCGCCGTAAACCACCATACCACCCACAGTAACCCCAAAACGTTACCCTATTACCACCACTACTACTATTCACCCCTTTTAAATAATCTTGACTGATCAATTTCATCTTCTTTTACCACTTTACAGTCCTAACTGTTCCCTTCACTGTCAAACCCTCAATTTCACCCAAATTTCAAGCTTAACTTTTCTTCAATGGCGCTAAACCCTCAGCACAACCAAGTCGCATTACTTGATTCGTCAAGGGATGCCGACTTCACCCAAATCATCACCTTTCTCACCGAATCCACCTACCTCACGGCACTAACAGTTAACCCACCGTATACTCCAACCATATGTCAGAATTTTGGAGCAACGGTGAAACTGCAGTACTGAATGGGGTTCGAGTCCTGAGAACCCAAGTTGTGGCCAAGAGTTGGTCATCAATGAACAGCTCATCAGGGAGCATCTCGAGCTTCACGATGATGGGGCTCCTACTGAGTTCCCCAAGGAAGACTTGGAAGGCACCTATATCCTCATGGGATATGGAGGCGATGTCAGCAGGTCTACAGTATACAAGTTCAACTTTTCTTACCATTGGAAGTTCCTCCTGCACATTGTCCTACATTGCCTCTCCAACAAATCAGTGGGTTGGGATCAAATCCCATATGAACTAGGATGCCTAGTTCATGGGTTGGTGAGAGGCCTCAGATTCAACTACTCACGATTTGTGTTGAACAACCTAATCGCCAATCTGAGCAGGGATACATTCTTCATGTATCCCCGATTTCTTCAACATATAATCAACTGTGAGATGGAACCAAGCAAGCTTGTCTGGGCAGCTGCTCTTCCTGTTCCACACATGAGGCCTACCATCTTCAAGACACTGAAGAAGATGTCCACCAACTTCACTGGATGGTACACTCCTTTACCTCCAGAGATGACTGAGCGCATAGCTCCTGGTGACATCCTTGTTCTCCCCACAGGTGATGAACCCACACCAGCAACATCCACCACAATACCAAAACTTCTTTACCCATCAAAGCTACATATCAGAGATGCCCAAACGCACCATTGTTCAATCTACTCTGATTGAACAAGCTCCTTCTGTTCACACCCAAAGGACTACAGTGGAATCATGGGCTCCCACTCAGTCCGAGGTCACACCATCCTTCACAATTGACCTCAATGTGGGTTTTGAGCCTCCTCAGTCTCAAACCCTGAGCCCGAACCCCTGAGCCCGAACCCCAAGCCTTAAGCCCACAGGGTGAGTCTCTACACTCCCCTGTGCAGCCTTCTATGGACAGCCCCACCATAGGCTCAATGCATGTAGACATTGATCAAGGTCCCGGGTCAGTAGGATTAACCACCCTCTCTTTCACTGACCTTTTACTCTGCACTGATGAAGAGATTACATCTCTCTATGGCCATGAAGTTGATCTACAACACCCTCTGAAAGATCAACAGAGCCAAGAGGGATCCCTTGTCTCTAGCCCCCATCAGAAGCCACTTACTGAGGTGAGTCCCACTGATGTGGAGGGGACTCATGTAGGCTCAGCTGCCACTACTCAGAGTCTCTCATTGAGCTCTCAGGACAGTGGTAACATCATTAGGACTGAGTCTACGACAACTTTGCCCATTGACATCTCTGACAGAGATGACTCTGAGCAAAGGAAACCAGGGTGCAAAGAAGCCACATCTGGTGGTGAGAGTGAGCATACTAAGTATGTTATCTCATCTCCCTGTGATTCTTCTTATGAAGATGAGGGAAGTATGCAACTAACACTTCAGTACTTGCTTTCTAAGGTCTCCAACCTGGAATCACAGGTGAAGATCTTAGAATCAAGGACTGCCACTCATCAACTTGAGATTAACTCTCTCAAGGCTAAACTAGCTGAGAAACAGACGGAGAGGTCTGTTAGGCATGTACCAATTTAGGTCTCAATGACTTCTTCCTCTAGCTCATCTAGCTCTCAAGATGATGCTACCAAAAAGGGGGAGAAAGTTCAGAGACAAACACCACAGGAACCACAGACCCAACTCATTTCTTCCCAAATCATTACACTACCTAAGTCATCTCAATCCTTTCTGGAGATTGACTCAAGGATGCTTCAAGATCTCTACAGACTTTTCACAAAGTTTGTATTGAGATCATCCCTAGAACAGCCCAGCCCCGACACCACACTCGCATACTTTGGGGCTGAGGAGCTTCAAAGACTGACTGCACTTTCTACCACTGTGGAGGAAGTTGGTCAACCTAAGGTCTTCATGGAACCTGAGATTAGCTTCGAAGGGAAATGGGGACTGATGGCCCAGCAACTGAAACAGTTGGGACAGAATCTGCAGCACTCTCATCTTCCGAAGCTCTAGCTGAAGCTTCCGAAGCTTACATGGAAGCCTCGGAAGAACAAGACAAGTTTTCCGAGGCCGAAATAGAAGCTGCGGAAGGCTTATTTCAGATGTCCGAGGAACTGACCATCACAGATGTCATTGCTGAAATAGCATCTGAGGTGAGCAGGGAGGACACTTCTAAAATTCCTCCAACCCAAGCACCAACTGAACTTCTCTCTCAATCACAACCCTCCATCCAAGAACCACCACAGTCAAGCACTGCTAAAGACAAAGGAAAGAGGAAATTGACTGCGGAAGAGCTTCAGGAGGAGGAGAGGATTGAGAAGGCCAAAAAGAAAGGTAGGTTCCCTACAGAGAAGCTACTAGCTGCTAGTTCTAAGGCAGCTGTAGCCAATCAGGAAGAAATCAACCAGAAGAGAAGAACAGCACTCATTGACCAGCTCATCAATCCAGGATCTGCCAATGAGGAGATACTCCTGCTACCACTAGAGGAGTTGGTGACTTTGGAGAGGTCAACCAGGCTACAACAAGAAAAAGAAGCCAGGTTGGCCTTGGAGAAGGAAGAACAAGAGCAAAGGGAGGCAGCCCTGAAGCTGAGAGAGGCTAGGATCAAGTTCCTACTCTCAAGAGGCTTCAGTCTTCCTGAACTTTCTCCACATGACGATGACATGATCCTGCTGCTCCATAACAAAGAGCAGGATCAAATGGAGAAGGAAAGGAAGAAGGCTGCTAGGGAGAAGTTGAAGGTGAAGAGGAAGAGGGAAGAAGAGAAGGAGGTCACTGCTGCCAAGAAGTCTAATGATAAAGCCTGGATGAAAGACTATCTCCGGGCTCATGGCTTCTCTGGTAGGCAGGCAGGACCTATGTCCGAAAGGACACTCCAGCGGATAGTCAGTGAAATTAAAGCTGACATCCGTTTGGGGAAAAGGAAGGAGATGTATAGGAGGATGAAAGGAATGGTCTTCACCCCAGCCACTCAACCAGAACCAACCACTGTTCCCATTAAAACCGAACCCACTGATGAAACTTTCACCCCTCAACCCACAACTCTACCTAAACCTACCACATCACCTCAACCACCCAAACTACCCATCCTAAAACCCAAGACTCAACCCAAAACCACTAAACCTAAGCCTACCCAACAACAACCAAGACCATCCCCTCAGCCTCCACAACATCTCTCCTTTGAGGAAATAAAGGACTTCAAGACGAGGCTCATCAACTGTACTACCTTGAGTAGCATCTCCTGTGAGGGAGAGGTTATCAACATCACCTATGTTGATAACTCTTCAAGCTCCCTCACCCTACGCCAATTTCTTGAATTGCCTAGAGACACCTTGGGCCAGGCTGCAAGACTTCTTGGTCTCAACTCCGATACCCTCAATGCTGAGGAGAAGAGGCTAAGAAGAAGACTGGTGACTCTACTGGATACCAGGAAAGAGGACAGGATTTCTGGTCAATCTCCTGGACCTAGAAATGCTATAATCCAGTGGAGGTTCGATGAACCTTCTCAAAACTTTTTTGTGGAAAGGGAGAATGGTGAAACCAACAGGCTCAATGCCACTTCTCTACTGCATCTCAGCAGATTTGATCTTGCTGAGCTTGCAGAGAAGCCATTCTCCAATCCCTCCAACTCTGAGACTGCTGCACACATCAGAAACCATATCAGTGGTCTCCACTTGGCTGAACGAAGTAGAAGAGCCAAGATTGAAGAAGAGTTGAAGCTGAAAAGAGTGGAAGACAAGGAAAGATCAACCACCAAAGGCACAGCCTTTCTACAGATGGTGGAAGGTCCTGAATTGGAACCAATAGTTTGATGGGAATATGACTATACATCCCATCAACTAACTCTTTTCAGAGGGCCACAACAGAGGGTACACATAATCCAAGGTGACAGAGTAGAGGTTCTGTCCACCAAGGATCTGTACAAGATTCTCAGCACCACAGCAGGAAAGAATGAAGACACTAATAAACACCTGCTTTCCTTGGTGCTGAGAGCTTTGAGAAGAAGAGAGAAGTGAAGTTTTGGTAGCATCAGCCTAGGGGGAGCTTGTTCGATCATGATAAGGCTGGTGCAACCAAAATCACTTCATAGTCAATTTTTGGTACTACATTCAAAGGCTTCCGAAGCTGAGAAGAGATCTTCCGAGAGTCTGAAGGACAGCTTCCGAAGACAAAGTCTGAAAGAGCTTCCGAAGACAAAGTCTGATGAAAGAGCTTCCAAAGACAAAGTCTGAAAAAGCTTCCGAAGACAAAGTCTGAAAGAGCTTCCGAAGACAAAGTCTGAAAGAGCTTCCGAAGACAGTGTCTGATGAAAGAGCTGAAGACAAAGTCTGCTTCCGAAGACAAAGAAGACTCCAAGCCTCGGAAGAAGCAGTCTTCCGAAGTATAAGTGCCTTCGGAAGAAGTTATTCTTCCGAAGTACTTTATCATTCGGAAGACATTGCTATGTCCAGCAGATAAAAGTATGGTCCCTGACAGTCCGCTGCAGACCTCTGATACAGCATGGCATCTTCCTAAAGAGCCATGTTGTTGACCATACTTTATTCTATTGTTCACCTTTTTATGATAGTACATGTTACCAACTTTAGTTGGTGACAAAAGGTAAGTCAGGGACATGTCCTGACTACCAACTTTCAGGCAAAATGTCTGAAAGACCTCACCTAGAGTCTTGTAGTATAGATGTAAGGTTAGAGGTGTCCAGCTGGTATCAAAGTATATCCGGCTGTAGGTAGTATTATATATATCTTCTCCCTGTAACTCTTTAGAAGCGATCTGAGTCCAAGTGTCTTGTAATCCTTTGAGTTGAGAAGCAATATATAAAAGTACCTTGAAAATTTACTTGCTGTGTTGAATTTTCTTACTGCTTGTTACTTGATATATTGTGATCAACTCTTCATAAGACTGCTTGCTGAGTGTTGATTCATAGTGAGTTGAGAGAAAACCACCCAAATCCGATCCTGCACAAGTGTTACAAAGCATAAAGATAAATACAAGAACCATAGACACTTTATACTATATCATAAAGCCGTCTATACTTTGAATGCCAACTGGAAACATTAATCTAGACAACAAGATTAATGTTTAGTCAAAAGGCAGTAATATATTACAAAAAGAATAAAAGATATAAAAGTAGAAAGTTACAAACCAATGACCATAATCTAAAGTTGACAAAAGCATGGACCTATTCACCTACTTATCTAAGTTGGTGAGTCTTCCGAGCGGCAGCAGAAAGTAGTTCAGCTTTTTGTTAAAAGGTGATCAGGGAAAGCATGTCTTCTCTATCTTTGGAGAAATCAGTCTTTGGCTTCAGAAGACTTTGTCTCTGAAGCTTTGGAAGACTTCATCTTTGGCTTTGGAAAATTTTGTCAATTGGTTTCAGAAGATTTTACACTTAGCTTATTTACATTGAATTGTGTAAAACTTTCAAAGTAACTCTACTTTGCATGCATGCATGCTGTGAGCTTAATACCGTTTGTTGTCGTTAATAAATGTATACCAACTTATAAAATGGTTAACTATTTTTATTCTAATTTTTTCTTTGTTTACATCATTCATTTATTTCCTTAACCCAATTTATATCAATCAATAAATGTATCAATCATAAATTAAATAAGTTAATTTTTTGAGAGATTTATTTTTAAAATATCATGATTTTTTAAAATTTTAAAGAAATATTTTAAAGCAAAAAATCTGGTACCCTATAACATTAAAGAAAACTAAATTTGACATTAGATAAAAACCAAACTAAAATATAGAAATGTTACAAATTTAAATTGAAATTAGAACGTGCATTTATTTGATAATTTTTTTTAATGTTTGTATTTAATCTTTTAATTTAAATAATATTATTAAATAATAAAATTTAGTAATAAATATCAAAATGTTAAATATCCAAAATGCCTCTTGTAAGTGTCTTAAAATTAAGCGACTTAAAATCAAGTAAAATGTCTATTTAACCCTAATGGGTTGATTCGCGTGATGTGACCGGTGTCACTAAGGCTCTTCTTTGACCTACCTTCTTCATCGATTATAGTTGGGCATTATTATTATTATTATTATTATTATTATTATTATTATATTATTATTATTATTATTATTATTATTATTATTATTATTGTTATTATTATTATTATTATTATTATTATTATTATTATTATTATAATTATAATTAATTATATAATGAAGTATTTAAATAAGATAATACTTCTTTATAAATTTAGATGTTTATTTTAATTGATATAAATAGTATAATAATTTTTTAAACGGCTAAATAATACTTAATTTAGATAATCTTACATTATTATATAATGTATTAATATATCTATTAAATAATGTATTAATCAAAAGAAATTTGTTAAATAAGGGCAAAATAAGAACTATTACATAGAGCATTTATACCCTATAAATAAGTTGTATTAAGTGTCTTAAATTTTAAGTAAAATTACAATTGCATTCTAAAGAGATGCTTCATATATAATATACATAAAGAGTTAAGGGAAGGTTTAAATACAAGGTGTTCTAAAACTAAAAAGTGTAAACAAGATTAAAATATTGATACGTGTTCTTTTGATCAAAATTAGGTTGGGAGTAAATTTTGTAATATTCTCCCTTCATTTTTTTAAACATTCATAACTTTTATGTACGATATTATTTTTTTTAAAAAAGTTACACCATAAAAACGAGCATTTTTTAATCTTTAAACGCATGTAGTGTTGATATAAAAAACTTTTTGTTTTTTCATGTTTTTTTAACTCATTATGTAATTTCGTCAAGTCGTTGTGCAATCTTCTAAATTGATGAGGATTACACAATTACCTGACGGGCAATACACAATGAACTTGTAACAGAAAAAGTTTACATTTCTCGTTGTTGTGTTATTCAAAAATCATCATTTTAAAACACACAACACATAACACAATGGTTAACATTAGATACAATAGGTAACAAAATGACTTGTACTAGACTTAATGATTAGCAATAGACACAATAAGCTGCTTGATGACGATTACAAAATTACATAATTAGGATTACATAATTAACTGGAAAGGACATAAAAAAATTATATTTTCAGCATTGTGTTATTTAAAAATCGTCATTTTAAAAAACACAATGCATAGCATAATAGTCAACATTAGACACAATGAGTAACATAATGACTAACACTAAACTCGGCAATTAGAAATAGACACAATAAGCTGCTCAACGATGATTACAAAGTGACTTGACAAGGATTACACAATGAACTGAAAAAACATAAAAAGTTACATTTTTAGTATTGTGTTATTTAAAAATCATCATTTTAAAAAACACATTGCATAACACAAATAGTCAACATTAGACACAATGACCAACACTAGACTCGACAATTAGCAAGAGATACAATTAGTTGCTTGACGAGAATACAAAATGATCTGATCAGGATTATGCAATGAACTAGAAAAAATATAAAATAATTATATTTTTAGCATTGTATTATTTGAAAATCATCATTTTAAAAAGTCAATCATTAAAGACACAATGGGTAACACGATCACTAGCACTAGATGATCACGTGGCAATAATTGAGTGTTTAATTAACCTAAATGTGTGATTTTACGTCATGATAAGTGTAGAACAAGTTCACTTTCTTTATGTTTTGATTCACAGGTGTTTGGAGCTTAAAGTAGCTTAATTGGAAGCAAAAGAAGCAAAACATGAAAGTTAAAGGACTTAAGATGTAAATACCAATAAATGGAAATAAAGAGGTCAAAAAAGAGACCGGCGAATGATACTCCAGGTTTGGGCGTATCATACGCCGGGTGGCGTACGAGGTGGCGTATTTATGGGCTTATTTGAGAAAAGGAATAGAAAGTTGGGCATATGGACAGCATATGAGGCGGCGTATCATATACCGGTGGGCGTATGATACGCCGGTAGCCTAACAACATCCAGATTTAGTGGATTTTCAAGTTTATTTAGCTAAATCTACCCCAATTCGATCTAGAACTTCTTGGAGATGAAAAGTGATGAACTTTAGGTGATTTTTGGTGTTCCAAGGCTCCCCAAATCATCCATAAACATTCTCCAATTTAAGATGAATGCATAATGAAGATGATGCATGGCTAGGCTTTTTGTGATTGCTTTCAGGAGTACGATTCTTGTCAAGTGAGACAATTGGTGTGCTTTGATTAGGTTTTTGTATTGAACATAGAATTATTGAACTAACCATTATGTTTTGGTTGATTTAAAAGGTTTGCTTATAAATAAAGTTGTTTGCTTGATTATTAGTTTTTGGTTTCCTTGCATCATGAGCTCATTAAGAAAAGTAGACAATTTGATATAGGTAAACTGGTAACATTATGAACGAACGAATCTTAAAAGATTGTTTCTTTGTTATCACTTTAATAAAAATCCAAGATCTTAAAGTATTGTTTCTTACAACCCTAGGTTAAACACACCAATTATTGATCTTGTAGAATTGGAAACCCGAAGGTGATTGTTTTCTCGTTATTTATTAATTTCATTTCAAAGTTTATTGCTTTTTGCACTTGTATTATTCAATTCATTTAAAGTTTCAATTTTTAATTATAAAGTTTATGTCTTTAAGTTAATTGAGTCATATTGTTAAACACTTTCCATATATCCCTGTGGAGACGATGTTACTTACCCGTACACAATAATGGTAGCTAAGACCGATATAATAACTTGTTTTTGATCGTGTTAGGACTCTTAGAAAGATTATCGTTTGCCTTTTTCATTTTTGTCATAGTATAGGGACTTATTTTGTAAATATATGTTTCTTGTTTTTGTTTGATAGTATAAATAGGACACTTTTATGTATTGTGAAGGTAACGGAATCATTGTAATTCATCCTACACGTTTGTATCCACAACATTTTGCTATTAATGAATCTATGATTTTTTTAAGTAATCATTTGTGTTTTGATATAATTATGTTTGAATTGATCATTGCATTATCATATTATCACAGATCGATCCATTTGAACCTATCAAATGGTATCAGAGCTTTCGGTTTAGTGATCGGAGTTTTTGAGCTCTGTAAAGCACTTGAAATTTGTGTTGATTACAATTCGATCAATTAATTGTTGTTTTCAGTTGTGTTTCATCCATAGAAACGTGATTTGAATCACAATTTGGTGTTTAGTCCATTCAGATCTATGAATTGATCAGATTTGTGAATGAAAAGGTGTTCTTTATTTTCGGACTATAAATCAATCAGAAAACATATTTGTTGTTGTTTGATCAAATGATGATTGAGGATTGTTAATCAGTCTATTTACTACCTAATTGGAAGGTTTTAGATCAATTGAACAAGTTTCTGAAGAATTTTATAAGATCTGTTAGTATTGAAGATGATGAATTAGGCGCATGGTGTATGAAAAACATCTAAAATTTTGCTAAGTGTTTAGGCGCCTTACAACTGTTTAGGCGTTTTCTCACTGTTGAGGCATTTTCAGAGTAGGCGTTTTACAACTATTTGGAGGCACTACAACTGTTTGGACTTGTTGAAACTTGAGAAATTCCAGGCGTTTTGAGACTGTTTGGGAGTTTCAGGTTAAAAATCTCAGAAATTTAACCAAGTACCCTGGTGTTTCTACACTGTTTGGGCATTTGACAACTGTTCAGGTGCATCATCAGTTAGGCATTTCAGAATTACACTAAGGCATTCCCTTAGGCGTTTCTTGTTCCATGTTGGGCATTTTAGAAGCATTAGGCGCATCAGCATTCAAACTTTTCATTAAACACTTAGAAACTTTTTCAAAACTAAAATCCAAAAATATGTTCATTTCATAGTTCTTTTAAAACTTTAAAAACAACAAAAACAAGTAATTTTCATTAATTCAAAATACTATATGGTTAAGTCTGAAGATTCTAAGAACAAGGTTCCCAAGCTCAAGAATAGAGCTGATTTCAAGAATTGGTCACTGAGATTAAAGCATCATCTAAACTTCATTGACACTGATCTATGGAAGTCAATAGAGAAAGGACCACACATTCCTATTACATCCGATGGTCCTAATAGAGGATTTTTTTACACAAAAGACTCTCAAGAACATTATCTAGAGGATGGTCTACAAGGTGATGACTTTAAGAAGGTTAAGAATGACATTAAAGCTTACTCACTAATGTGCAAGGGGTTACCATTGGAAGTTTTGACTAGACTGAAGGTTATCAAACTAGTTGCACCATGTACAGAGCTTTGAAGATTATTTATGAAGGTGGTAAAGAAATACAAGATCTCAAAAAGCAGAAACTCAAGAGATAATTGGAATTATTTGAGAATCTTTTTGGAGAAACAATTAATCAAATGATGAACAGATTTGTGCAATTAACTACTGATATATCAACTGCTGGTATCAAAAATGATCTTAAAGATCTAAATGATAGACTTCTTAATGCTCTTTTATCTGTTATAGCCAAAGTTAAAATTTCTAAAGCTATTATAGAACAATTGGTAAGTGAAAGGAAAGATAAAAATAAAACAGGTCTAGGTTTCATACATGAACCCATGCCTGAATCTATTTCAAACACTTTACCGGAGAACTTTAACAGGCATGATCAATCACCTGAAAACAAAGCTAAGCTAAAAGCCTTTCAAAATTAGAAAATGAATGTGCATCTGATGCAGAATGTAATGAAGAGAAGACAAATGTTGAGATATTTGAGGTGCAAGATTCTAAAAAGATTAAAATGGTCATCCGGTGAAAGTTAAATCTTATGAACCATGACTAATGAAGAAGAAGATGTTTGTTCCTAAAGAATCTCATGTGATGAAAGAAAAGGACCAAGATCAGGGAATGATCAACAAAATTAAAAGAAGAAAGGGAAAGCAAAACAGGATGAAGCAACATCTGAGGAACCTTTTCCTTATGGATTAAACAATCCAGACTTCATCAAATGGCAGAAAAAATAGAAAGAGAATGAAACAGCTAAAGAGTCTTCTCCTGAAGATACTCCGGACTATTGGATTTCCATATGCAAAGGGCCTCATATTCCTGTAACACTTTCTGCTGATCAGGCTGCTCTATATAAAACCACAAGAATACCCATAGAGGATCTTACTCTTGATGATGATGATTATAAAAAGATAAAAATTGATCTCAAAGCTTATTCCATTCTGACTCAAGCACTAAAAATGGATGTGCTGAAAAGGCTTGAGAAGTATGGAACTGCTAAAGTTGTTTGGGATGGACTGCGGATTATGTGTGAAGGCAGCAGTAAAGTGGCTGAAATTAACAAGGACAAACTTGTTAATCAGTATGAAACCTTTCATCACTCCAAGGGGGAGTCAATCTATAAACAGTTGCATAGATTTGTGCAGTTGGTGAATGATTTAGAGATTATGGGGGTTACATATAAAGTCAAGGAGTTGAACAAGAAAATGCTTCACAGCCTTCCTGAAAGCTGGAAACAAAATGTTACCATGCTTAAGAACACTCTTGATCTAGAGAGTACCACCCTGGATATCATGATAGCCAAAATTGAAGCTCTTGAACTTGATGAAAGGAGTAGGAACCTTGGTGGACCTAGAGTTGTTGAAACTTACAAATTTCCATTAGACACTCACTCCATGGAAAATGCCTTCATTATTGAAGATGATGATTTTTTTCCTCAAGAGATCAAGTGATGACAATTGGTTTCATTGCTACTCCATCAACAAACAAGCCATCAACATCAGCCCAACCAATAGGGTTTACTGCCACTCCCACTGGCATGTTTGAAGACCAAAGATTTGATGAGCAAAAGGCTACTTACAATGCCTTTGTTGCAAGCTTTGAAGCTTACTTGGGAGGCAGACTCACTTCTGCCCACCTGATCCAAGAAGGCTTGGAGGAAATGGATCCAGATGATATGGAAGAAATGGATCTACAATGGCAAATGGCTATGATAGCAATGACGGCCATGAATTTTTACAGAAAAGGAAGAAAGCTGAGTTTGAATGAAAATACAAAGCTTGGATATGACAAATCCAAGGTCAAATGCTTCAACTGTGGTATGACTGGCTATTTTTCAAGAGAATGCAATGCTCCTAGAAGAAACAACAATAGCTTTCAATGGAACACTCCAGGCCAATCAACATCACAACCAAACTCAAGCTATCAGTCAAGCAATCATCAACAGCAGTAGTATCATCACCAGTAACAACATCAACATCCATACCAGAGTCAGCCACAACTGACAAATCAAGCTCATGGAATCAACCAATCTACTTCAAATGCTCTTGTCATCAGACAAGATGGAGTATGCGACTGGAGCTTATATGCTGAGGAAGTGAAGCCTCAATTTCAAAATCATGCTCTCATGGCTCACATCAATGATGGCCTAACTCTAATACCATTTGAGGTAAAATCAAATCTGCAGTGATAAATGCATTGCTGAGCTACAAGGTTATCATGAGCACAATCACAAATTGGCTGCTAAAATCAAAGAAGAAAAGGTAAAATCTGAAATGTATAAAAGAGAAATCAAATGCTTTGAAATAAAATTCAAATCTCTCATTTCAGATATAGAAAAACTGCATGGAGAAAAGTACACTCTTGCAACTGAAAATGACAAACTAACTGAAATGCTAGCCCAATCCAAGGCTGAGCAATCAGTTACTGAAGTGAAACTTGAAAAGTTTCAACTGTCTTCAGCTAAGCTGCAAGAGATGCTTGATTCACAAAAAGAGCACAATGATATGACTGGAATTGGATACAAGGTTTCTTCAGATGATGATTGATGAGAAATTTCCTCACCTTCCCAAGGAGAAGGATGATGCAGTGTCGCTGGAAGTTATGGACGACACCACCTTAGGGAGGATGAAGGTCTACAGGGGGAAGCAGGTGAAGCCCCAGGTTAGGAGGTTGTTCGGCCACCTGGCCAGGGAGGACTACGTGGCGCCAACTCGTAAAAAGTGGCGTCACGATGATAGTGATTCAGATGTTGAGCCAGTTTTGGCTCCTGTTGATGATGGGGATGACGACGACGACGATGACGGCCAGGGTGGTGGAGATACATGCCCTAGTGAACCAAGGGCCACTAAAACTTCCACTACGTCTCCACCACCCATATATGTTAGTTCCTCAGCTCCCGGTGTATTGGAGCAGGCACCCATCCATCGGGACTTTATGCCGGATGATGAAGATGAGGAGTCCGATGAGGAGCCCCTCACAAGGACAGTTGGTAGCCATGTGGTTGCTACCGACCGGGGTATGGAGGCGGTTGGAGGACGTAGGGCTGGGGTTGAGGGTACTGATACTGCTGAGCCTACCTACACACCACCCCAGCGAAGCCCAGGGGGAGCCCAGAGTTCCAAGGGCTCACGATTAAAGAGGATGGCACAACCACATGGCAAGAAGGCCAAAAGAAGACGTATAGTGCTGATGACCTCTCCTACTACCATAGCCACTACCTCCACCATCCCTACCACACCTACCACCACCACAACCACTACATCCACCACTCCCATCACAACTACCACCACCACTACAGCTACCACCACTCCACTCACCTCATCTATTCCACCACAAACCACAACCACCACCACTCCCACATATACTACATCCACCACTCCACCTACCACATCATATGCCGGACCTTCTACCTCATTAGTACCACCATTGGGATCTTCTCTTCCTAATGTTAGGCTAGAGGAACAACTTGCCAGCCTCAACCGTCTGGTTCTCAAACTGCTCGCAACTGATGATATTCGAGCAAACCAGATGACTCAGTTGATGGCTGTCAACGCTGAGCAGGGCAAGCAGATCGCCCTGCTGACCGAGAAGACTGCAACTCAGAGTCAGCATATTGCACATCTGACTGAGAAGGAAGCTACCCTTGAGGGAGATATGTCCAGAGCTCATCGTGCCTTAACCACACAGAACGATCCTCTGATGGCATCGGTGAAGAGAATTGAGAATGTTGAGAAGAAAAACAAGAAGCTGCGCCTAATGCTAAAGGGAACAAAAGGCGAGCCTCTCAAGATCAAAGGTGATGGTGACGATGGTGATGATGATAATGATGACGAGTCATCTGATGATGATGAGTCTGATGATGATGATGATGTTGAGGGAGAGGGAAGTGGAAAGGACAAAGAGAGAGGTGATGAGGATGAGCATGAAGGTGATGCATCTGCATCAGCCTCAAATCTAGCGGCTCAGGAATGGAGGAAAAAATGACGTCAAGAATCAAGACCGTCCACCTCAGCTTCTCAAGCTGAAGAGCCAAGCGACAAAGACAAGAGTAATGATTAGTTGTCTTAGCATTTGATTATCTTTTGTACTTGAAGTATATGTATTATATTTATGTAATTAATGTTTATCAATGTTTATTAAAGTAAATGTATTGATTACTGATGTGTTTGTGTGGTTTTGAATGTTTAAACAAACAGATGAATCTCAACAGACTGATGAGCACGACGTCGCACCCCTTCAGCAAATCAAGACTCAGCTAACAATGATTCTTGATCTGTAAGGGATCGTGCAACGATCTGTGACCTACACAGCCGAGGAGGGAGAGATCATTCATGATCTCACAGATGAGCAACTGGCTGATATGTTCAGACTCAACCCAGATGAGCTAGTCAAGGATGCTCCCGCGGTTGATGTCATGAGCGATGAAGAGCTGCAGGGCATCGATGAGATTGATATCGAGGATATCACTGCACAAGAGTATCTATAGTACACTGACCAACTGGGAAATGTTATCCCCGATTTAGGTGAGACATTTGGCAGTGATACGTTTGGAGCTCTTGGTGCTAAAGAGAAAGAGAAGGAGAAAGAAGAAGGGAAAGCCCAAGCCTCGGACACTGATGTTGATATCAAGAAGGCTGAGTGGGCTTTATGCCTAGAAGAAATGAAAGCCCAGTGACAACCGCCAAAGTCTAACGCCTACACCAAACTCTACAGAGTCAAGAAGCATCAGAATGTGTCAGGCAAGATTATTAGCTGGGCGTATTTTGAAGACTTGGATGTGTACGCGGTGAAAAGAGAGAAGGGAATAGAGTACTTCAGATACCCGGATAATCTGAAGACTCTCCCTGGTTTTGAGTTAAACAGGCTTGCCTGTTTAGACCTTTTGTATGCCAACCCCAGAAAGATGTCGGGGTGGTTTGAGATGGCGATAAAGAGAGAGTCCCACACCAGGTAGGTCAACTTCAGGCCTCAACAGCCTAAACGGTTCATAAATAAGACCAAAGTTGATCCACATACTGGAAAGCCTAAGGTAGTGCTGAAGTGGAGTCCTCCGCGCACAATGTTAAAGATCCCATTGCGGGAGATACCTCAGGACTTCGCTCCACACTTCAAATGGTGGTACTATGACTGGCGAACGGGTGAAGCGGTCATAGTTTGCACAAATATGCTCAGATTGAGACTATCCGGGTGTTTGACCCTATGTGGCTGACCAACTTGTCCAAAGACGATGTCTACACTCTATACAAATGGCCACTATTCTATGACACACTAAGGATATCGTACAAGCTCTACAGTTTCAACATGTGATAAGACTCCGCTTTGCATTCGAGATACATGCTGGAGTCACAACAGAAGAGAAGTACAAGATGTTCCAAGAGCACATGAAGAATGTTAGACAATAGAGTAAACTAGGTCCAAGGGGGGAGTTTGTTGATACATATTGATGTACCTAGTTTATGTTCTGAAATGTAAATGTCTTTCATGTCTTACATATATGTAATCAATGTAATGAATTGAATGAATGAGATATGAAGTGCATTGTGATGTTAACTTATGTTTGATTATGTCATGATATCATCATATTGAATGTGTTGCATGTCATGATATCATTATATTGAACGTGTATGAACTAACTATATAGGTTTGATGTTACTCTTCATGGTTCTAAGTCAATAAGAATGTAGAAGTATGTTTAACTTATCCATGTGATAGTTCATGCTAATGGACCATGCTAATGGACCATATGCATGAATATATCATGCTTATGGACCAGTTGCACGACTGAACCAGAAGATTGGATCAGTCGCATGACTGAGACATAAGATTGAGTCAGTCACATGACTGAACCTTCAGTCGTGCGTATGAGTCAATCGTATGATTCAGTCGCACGACTGAACCATGCTATGGTTCAGTCATACGAATGAAGACAGGAAACCTATAAATACCACGTAATTTGTGGAAAAACATAACACTTCGAATACCTACTTACCCTAGCCGTCCAGAGCGTACCAAATCGTCAATCCAAGTTCATAGTTCGTTTCTGATCAATTCTCATTCGTTCTTAACGTTTATTTTGATCAGGATATTCGTTCTCACTGATTGGATCACCAATCAAATAGGATTCCACACTATTTGATTCGGTATCACGCAGAATCTGTTAGTACTCCGTACCAAATCGGTCCTAACAGATATATCTTGTAATTAGTCATCCATATCTTTTGCTATTCATGTTTATCCTTTCCTAGTTTTCAGTTTGTGTTGTTCCCTATTTAAAGGGTTTTGATATTCAAGAGAACACATAGAGAATTATCACCGTAAAGAAGCTTTTATAGTATCAGAGCTTTGCTTCTAAATACCCACCTTTTCCCATCCTTTTTCTTCTCATTCAATGCCGACCACCCAGCCATGAATAAAGACACTTGTGAACCCCCATCCAATCTCACAACCGGTAAATCCTCCTCTAAACCTATTGCCTTACACCAAGCATATTCGTTCACCAAGATTTAATACAACATCCGAACCTTGGACGGGATGAAGGTCACTTATTCATCCGGCCTCCACACGATTGCATACAAGGTGTTTGATAATATCAATGGCACCCCTGCTCTAGGCCTAACATCTGTAGACTTTGTAGCGTGGCAGAACGTACTTCATGCCCTCATTTTGCAATGGATTTATAGTACCGTCCAACAATATCTTGACCCGCGTCCTCAACACCAAATCTACGGCTTTCACAACTTGGAAAAACTTGAAGAAAATCTTTCTCAGTAACAATAAGGCACGTGTAGCAGCTTTTAAGACTAAGTTCCGTAACTTGACTCTCTCTATTTGCTCCACCATTGAAGACTACTACCAGCGATTGACTGATTTGGCAGTGAATAGGAGGACATGGATCCACTCGTAACTGAATCTCAGTTGGTCCTTTAACTAGTTCGAGGTTTGCCTAAAGAGTACAATACCATAGCCTAGTTAATAAATCAGAACACCTTAGATTGGGATCAGGCCATCACGATTTTAAAAGAAGAAGTCCTGCTGATCGAAGCCCGATAAGCTTCACAATTGGTTGTTCTCATTGCCCATTTGACACAATCACAGTCGCCTCCCAACAACAACAATAATCAACAGCCCTCCAATCCACTAGCAGCTTACACACACGACAGCCCAACTGGCCGTCAGTCCACTCCATAGACCACCCAAAGTACGCCCTACCCTAACTAGGCCTGGTGGACTCCTCCACCTTGCTCGTATCCAACGCAGCCCAACTAGCGGCCCACTACACGACCAGCCTAGCAGACCAACCCATCCCAATAGGCCCACTTTGCTAATTTTTCTTCGTCCCATTTCTCTGGCTCTAATAATCCATAAACCCATGATGGATACAATGCCTTATGCCCATCCGATTTACAAATTGCGTTCACTAATGTTAGATCGGGTCTAGTAAAGACTAACAAGAACTTTTTCTTAGATCAGTAGATAACAAATACGAAATATAAGTTAACTACTTACTATCACAACAAAAATATTTTACGAATAGATAAATGCACAAGAAATTATTTTAAAGTATTCATTTGATCAATCATTAAAGTACAAATGATGCAACCGTCAGATACAATCAAGTGGCATAAAAAGATTGACTCAACTATATAATTATAAGGACTTTTATACTATGAAATCTAAACAATAAGAATAAACTATTCTATTTTCAGAGTCTAAAGTAAAACAGATGATCTATGTCTTAGAGTTGGCAGCTTCAGTACTATGTTGTCTCCAAAATGTGAACACAGTAGCCATCAGCACAGACATACTTGTTCTGAGTAGCAGTCTATCAGTAGATGATGGAGTTCTCTGTTGACCGACAGCAGTCAATCGGTAGATCTTAAATAGACTAATGATTGGCTATTGCTCAGCATATGCTAATTGGTAGTGGATTCAGCATATGTTGATCAGCAGTTGATTCAACACTTGGTCGGTACCAGCATATGTTAAACTGAGTTGCTGGTTGAGGAATTGTAACTCTAATAGGTGATTGGACCATGAATGCTCAGTGGAGTCACGTGCAGAGCTTCTTCATCTTCCCTTTGCTCAGCCTTGTTAACAAATTTTATCTTTAGAATGACAGCCATAGATTTGTACTTGTCTACCATGCCTTCATATTCCAAAGTTAGTTTATGCATACTCTTTAAATCTTCAAGGCATGAGCTTCAGAACCTTCAGCTCAAACATAAAGAAAGATTTGGACGTGTTCTTTCTTTCTAGAAAGAAGTTATCAGCTTTTAAATTATAACTCTATTTTATGTTTGTTGTATCATTATTATCTTAGTCTTCTTCTTCATTATCTTCTAAGGGTTCTTCTTCTTTAGCATGTTCCAATCTATGTCTCATCCTTTCAGCCATATCTATGATAAGTACTTAATTTGCTGAATCATCAGATTAGCTCTGGGAAGGAGATTAAGCTGTCTTGGGAGCTTGTTGGACTTATGGAGAACCATGCTCATAAGTTTGAGTAGGTGGAGAAGTAGTAGGAGATAATCATGGTTGGAGGCCAGGTTCGGCAGATGGAGTGGTTTCTGTAACTTTAGACTTTGGTTTCCTCTTTCTTATTCTAGATGAGAGTTGAAGATTATCATCAGTACTTTTTCCATTTCCCTCACCTCAGAATCATTGGTTGGGTTCCTTAGTCTTAGCCTAGTCAAGTTAGCTATCTCAAACCGGTTGAAGCACACCAGTTGATTCCTTGAACAAGCTACTCTTCTAGTTGTCGATCTAGCTATGAAGTATGTATTCTTCTTCTGATCATATTCCCACTCCACTATGGAATCATGTGCTGATAGTGGAGTTTCAAGAATCTATTCACTAGCATCAGCTTTGACTAAGGATAGTACTTTGTGTAGCAGCACTTTGGGTTCATCATTTTTACATCCAAAGATGCTAAAGTACTCAACAATTTACTCAAAATGTCAAGGCACAAATCAAGTACCTTATTTTCATGATCATAGTAAATGATTTCTGCATTAGCCTTCTTGATAGCAAATTTCTTTATGTGAGCAAGATACCCAATAACCAATAGTTTTGATCCTTTGAGTATCTTCTCCTCTACTTCTGGATAAACAATCCTTGCCTTTATAACTTCCTTTGGTGCTATCTTCTTCTTTGCAAGGATTGTATAGATGGGTTGACTATTATTAGAGGTTGTTGATTTAGAGTAAGGAGATGTTGGAGACTTAGTCAGTAGATGGGAAGGCTTTAGTGTGACTTTTTTAGTTTGGCATGTTGCCTTTTCCATTGCTCCTAAACTTTTCAAACTTTGTAAGCTCTCCAGCTACAACCTTTTGCTTGATTCCTCTGATATTCAGATCAAGAATTGACATACTTATGGGAACTACTTGTTCACTAGAGAAACCATAGTACTTAAGGAATTGCTTTATTTGTTGCTTACCCCTGAACACTTGCTGGACTCTTTCTTGTTGCTTCCCCTCTGATGCAGCCTTCTTTCTTCTAGCTAACTCCAGTTGTTTTCTCCAATTTAGTATGAGTTGTAGCTATTACTATAGATCTGATCTCAGTAGTGCTCCACTCCGTGACCTCATGCGTCCTTTCAACTCAAGTTGAGCTGCTAAGAGACATTTTTCTTGATCCTTCTTTTCTCTCTTTATAGTGATGGTCATGGGTTTGGATTTGACGATTGAAGTTGTTGAAGCCTGCTAAGTAGGTGTTCGTTATGTGCTTTCAGTAGATGGACTGGATCACTTTGATGGCACCTTCTTGATAGCTTTGGAATTTGATTTAGGTGTAGCTTTTAATGTCGTTTTGCTGGGTTCACCACCATGGTTGAAATCTTTTGTTGTAGTTCTTCCAGCTTTTGAATCCTTTGCATTCTTGATAAGTGTAATGATGTTTTTCTTGATAGAGGATTCTTGAGATCTGCCTACCTTCAGTACTACAATCTCTTCATCAACATTTTATGAGAACAACTCCACCTTCTTGGTCATCAGAAATTTGGCCTTTAATTTATGTGACATAATTTCTATTTTTTCTTCAGCAGTCATAGGTCTCTCACCATTATTAGTGGTAGAGACTTCAGTAAGTCTAACTTCTGAAGGTCCGAGGATTACACCTGATGCCTCACCAGCTGACTTGGGATCATCAGTAGTTGTTTGAGCTCTTAGGGTCATTAGTGACTTCTAGGCCATCTGTTTCCTCATTCACCTCAGAGTTAACTAGGGTTTCAGTTTCAACATCCGGTTGACCAAATATCACCTCAGCTGATTTTCTGAGCTCAGACGGTTGTGTGTCCTTTTGTTGTTATTGAAGTTGGGTTGGTTCATGTTCAAGTGACACCTCATGCCTTTCCATATCGTCTTCTATTGTTTAAATGCCCCTTACATAAACAACCATTTTCTCTAAGGATTCATCTGCTGAAGAAGCCTCTAGCCTAGTGCTTTCGGTAGTAGATCAACGGCTAGGTTATTCAGCTCTTCCATATATTCCAATATCACTTTATTAATGGAGTTATTTCTTTAGCATATACCTTGGGAAGAGCTTCAAATCCAAGCATGAGCTCTTTTTTTGATAATTCCACATTGGAGTTTTTTAGAGAGAGCACAGAAGAAGTACCGGATCTTTTCAACATTGCCAGTTCCTTCTTTCCAAATTGAACATTTTGGTTCATCTTCTTTATTACTCCTTTAGTTGTCATCTCATTCTCTTCTAAGCTATCATAGCCGTATCTATCAAGGTGCTTATTCTATTTGGTTTTAGATTCCGATAGGAGGCTCATATTGGTCAGCTCATTTGGAAGAGAAAGAGATTGGTTGTGAAACATATACAAATTAAGTAGCCAATCTCTAGAGAAAGTATTCAACTTCTTTGTGCTTATCTTCCCCCTTTTTGGTAGCATCATCTGAGATTCTAGATGAAACTAAACATGGAAGGAAGGCACATCCAAAGGTTCTTGTGGTACTGAGAGTTGAAGGCTTAGAATGTTTGACAGTTGAAGATCAATGGTCTCTTGAAGTTGCTCCACTTTGTGTTTAAGATCCATTGCCTTTGTAGCAGTTTGCTGAAGAGTTGTAATTTGTTCTTCAAGATGATCACTCTTTAAGCTTGTTATAGAGTTCTGAGTTGTGCTTTCACTTCAGATACTCGATCTGCTAAGGATTTCAGCAGATAGTTCTCGAATTCAAGAATTGTGGCTCTTGCAGCATAACCTTGAAGGCTTGTATTCTCAGCTATAAGGTGTTTAATTTTTAAGCAAGCTGAAGGTTATGGACCTTCAGTTAACTTATTTTTTTATACATCCCTCATCCATAAATGTAGAATCCTTAGGAGATAAGGTACTAGCCCGAGCCTCTGCACCTCACCACTAGATGTGGTTTCTTAGTGCCCTAGATTCCTCTCCTCAAGGAATGATTCAAGTGAGGCATTATCAAGGTGAGTTGTCATAGTTGAGGTCTTAGATATATTGTCCTTGTCCTGCTGATCAATTTATGGATCAGTGTTGGGCTTAACAAGTGCATTAAAAATATAATGCTTGCCATAAACGAACATAATATGTTCTAACATTCAAATAACCATTAACTAACACATGAGTATCATAACATTCATAACATAAACTAATGTAGCTTAAAATTCCTCTCCAGGACTGTAGATAGAAAGGAATTTTTGCCAAGTTTTTGTAGCGGATGAAGACTTTCCGCAGAGAATGAATAGGAAGTCTACAGCGGATAAAGAAAAGTTTCAAATTGTCTGCAGCGGATGGCCAAAGCACTACATAGCGGACGTCTTGTCCACAGCTAATGAACTGTCCAGAGCGGATGTTCATCCACAACGTATGACAACAAATCAAGCACATGTCAAGTGTTCACAACAGACAACATCCAAGATACAGCGGATAGCTTATCAGCCATTCACAGCGGACAGCATTTAAGCCACAGTGGACAACTTATCAACCATTCATAGTGGATGACTGATCATGCATAGCGGATAGTCTATCATCCACAACAGATAGCTTAAAGACTACGGATCATCTATGTAATTTTTTTACATAAGGGTAGTTTAGTAATTGTACATAGCTTTTTGTATAGGCTATAAATAACATACTACCCTAATCCTTTGTAAGCTTTTGAACAATCAGTACAAACAAGCAGTTTGCAGGATCGATATTGTTTTCTCAACACTTAGTGTTTCTCAAAAACTGTTAAGTATCACTCTTTTGATGAATGCAAAATCAAGAACTCAGTTGATAATTATATAATAAGTAAAGAACACAAGAAATGTTTTTTCAAGATACTTGTATATGTTATCTCTCAACTAAGTATTACAAGACTCATGTAGAAGCATGGATACTAAGTTACAATGAGCGACTATATATACTGCTATCTACAGCTTGTTGTACGTAGATAACATGCTGGGACTTGCTTCTAAACAAATACTACATTGCTAGATGTAGGGTATCTTAGATAAAGTGTTGATACATATTCATGTACCTAGTTTATGTTCTTAAATGTAAATGTCTTTCATTTCTTACACATATGTAATGACATTTTTAATGAAATACGATGTGAGTTTTGATGTTGAATTGTCTTTATTTACATTATATTCATATTGTAATTGGTATTACTCATATTTATGACAAGTCTATATAGGTTTTAGGTTGTTGTACATATTTCTGAGTCAATAATGATTCAGAAATGTGTTTAACTTAGTTGTGTGGTTATTCACGCTAATGGACCATACTTATGGCCCATACGCATGAATGAACCATACTTAAGGACCAGTCGCACGACTGAACCTGTTGACTGGATCAGTCGTATGAGTGAGACATAAGATTGACTCAGTCGCACGACTAAAACTTCAGTCGTGCGTATGAGTCAGGCGCATGAGTCAGTCACATGACTGAACCATGCTTATGGTTCAGTCGTATGAATGAACACTGAAAACCTATAAATACCACATAATTCATGAAAAATAAAAACACTTCAAATTACTTCATAGTACTTCGTACCCTAGCTGTCCAAAGCGTCCCAAGTCGCAAATCCAAGTTCATAGATCGTTCATGATTGATTTCAATCCATTCTTAACGTTTGTTTCATCGTAAGATAGATAGGGTTATTAGTTCTCACTGATTGGTTCACCAATCAAATAGAATTCCATGCTATTTGATCTGGTTTCATGCAGAATCCGTTAGTACTCCGTACCTACACAATCCTAACAAGTAGTATCAGAGCCAGGTTCGTGATTTTGCGTGAATTCAATTGGTTTTGGTGTCAAAACTAACGTTTTCATTCAAAAGATACACTTTTTCACTTAAAAGCTTGTTCTTGTCGAGTCTCTGTGTCAAAAGTTTCGACTTTTTCCCATACGACAGATTAGGGTTCATGAAAATTCGTAATTTTGAGTCAAGTGTTCAAAAAATTCGATTTTTTCCCGCAGCAGCAGCTTCAGTCGCACGATTAGCCCAATCGCACGACTGAATCCCATTCGCATAGTTCAATCGCACGACTGGACTCATTCGCACAGTTCATTCTCACAGTTGAAGTGTTCCATACGGTTGACCTCATTCATCCTTTTCATTCGCACAAATGAATCCAATCGCACGATTGAAGCCATTCTCATCCTTTAATCGCACGGTTGAACCAGTCGGCTTGTCCAATCGCAATAAGTCAATCTATCTTGTCCTTAGTTCACAAAGTTTAAAGAAATGGAAGTCAGATCTCTACATTTACTGCTGGAAAGGACTAACGCATCCAGAATCTTCTACTGCTGGAAAGTGAGATCGGGAAACACAACAAACCGCCAAAGCTGTTAACGTTGGATGAATACCCATAATGGAAAGAACGGTTTGAAATCTACCTAAATGGAGTTGACCCAAATTTGTGGACGTCTATTGAGACTGGTTACGTGGTACCAGTCAGTGCTAATGGGGTAAAGCTTAGTTTAGGAGGAATGTGTGAATCCCATTCGCTGGGAACAAAGGAGGTTACATCACCGCACAAGGCGAAGTGGGAAACGAGAAAGTGAAGTTTGACAAGGTCAACTACGTTCAGCAACTACAGAACAACTTACTTTCTATCTCCCGAATCTATGATAAGGGATTCAAGGTTGTATTTGACAATAAGAGGTGCTACATACTAAAGAAGAAGTATGTCATCCCGGAGGAACAAGTTCTCATGTCGGCTTCAAGATATAACAACCTTTATGTCTTGGATCTATCAAAAGCCTCCATAACTGAGTCTACTGCTCAGTGCTTCTTGTCAAAAGCAACTGAAAGAGATTCAGTCTCCTGGCATAGAAGAATGGGACACATCAATCCCAGGAAGATGAATCATCTAGTTCAGAATGATCTGGTAGTTGGAGTTACAGTAAAAAATTTCATCTCCCCTCCCAAATTTCTATGTCGCTTGCAAGAAAGGGAAACAGACCAAGAAGTCTCACAAAGCAAAGAAAGTCAATTCTATCGGCATTTCTCTCGAGCTTCTACACATGGATCTGTTTGGCCCAGTGAGCACAAAAAGCATAGTAAGAGATTGGTACTGCTTTATGGTGACGGATGATTACTCAAGATTCTTTTGGGTGATGTTTCTGAAGGCTAAATCAGAGTCATTTGAATCATTCAAACATCTTGTTACCATATTGGAGTCTCTCTACAAGCTGAAAGTAAGAAGGATTCGATCAGACAACGGGACAGAGTTCAAGAATCAGTGGATGGAGGCCTTCTGTCGAGAGAAGGGAATAGTTCATCAGTTTACCTCTGCTTACACACCACAAATGAATGGTGTTCCTGAAAGGAAGATTCGTAGCTTGATAGAGACAACAAGGACTATGCTAGCTGGCTCCAAACTACCAGTTCAATTCTGGAACGAGGCAGTAGCCAATGCCTATTACACTCTAAATCAGGTCTTGGTAGTCAAACGTCATGGAAAAACTTGTTATGAGTTGCTCCAACAATGGAAACCCAATTTAGAGTATATGGAACCATTTGGTGCACCTTGCATGCTTCTAAAGAAGAATCAGACTGGGAAGTTCTGTGAGAAGGCAGAACAAGGTATCTTCCTTGGATACAATATACCAGATAAACGGGTTTACAATAACTCAACTGGTCAGGTAGAAGTGTGGTGCAACGTTGATGTTCAAAGATACACCACCCCCCTTGAAGGAAAAGGACCTTCCTTTTTCTTCGACTATGATGGATTTTTCAAATCCTTCAATCTACCTCCTTCCCATTCTAATGATGACTTAGCTGCACGAATGATGTACAATGTTCTGAATGCTCCCACACCTGACTCGACATCATCCGTTCCATTAGATGATACTTCTAGCCCTTCAGGGGAGAGCTTGAGGTAAGTGATTCTTCTTCTGATGATGAAGCAGTTGAAACCACAAACGTGAAACAGGAAGAACAAGTTCCTACTACTAAAAGTTCTACAGCCTCTGATCATGATGCAGCTGACACTTCTGAACCGCACACTCCAACGGTTCAAAATCTGGATACTAAAGTCATAGTACCCACCACTCCAGGAACTTGAGTTAATATACATCATCCCCTAGACAACATCATAGGGGATATTCTATCGGGAGTTCAAACATGAAATCAGCTATACTCAGCTGATTATGCTGCAGTCATGGAAAAGGGATACCTACACGATGGTGTTTATCGATGCTTTGTTTCTCAAGTCGAGCCAAAGCATGTCAGCGAGGCTTTAAAAGATGAAGCATGGGTAAGTGCTATGCAAGAAGAACTCCTTCAGTTCAAGAAGTTAGGAGTCTGGACATTTGTGGACAGACCGAAAGGTGCAAAGGTGATTGACACTAAATGGGTTCTTCGATGTAAGAAAGATGACCAAGGAGTCATAATCAGGAACAAGGCTCGGCTTGTCGTTCAAGGGTTTAGACAAGTCGTAGGCATTGAGTACAATGAAGTGTTTGCACCTATGGCAAGGATGGAAACTATTCGTATCATCTTAGCCTATGCATCCTACATGTAGATCAAAGTCTATCAACCGGATCTGAAAAGCACATTCCTTCATGGTGAAATCCGGGATACAGTGTTCGTCAGTCAACCTGAAGGATTTGAGGATCCTTATCATCGGGATAGAGTGTATAAACTGGACAAGGCTTTGTACAGGCTACATCAAGCCCCTCAAGCCTGGTACGAGATACTCTCTACTCACCTGCTGAAACATGGTTTTCGCATAGGGGTCATTGACTGCACACTGTTCATCAAAGAAAAGGATGGTGATTTACTACTAGTGCAGATATACGTGGATGCCATAATCTTTGGTTCCAAGAATGAAGCTTTATGTAAAGAATTTGAGTCTGTGATGAAAGCTGAGTTCGAAATGAGCGCCATGGGAGAAATGAAGTTCTTTCTCGGTTTACAAGTAGATCAGACACCAAATGGTATCTTCCTGCATCAGACCAAATATGTAGGAGATATCCTTAGTCGGTTTGACATGGAGAATGCAACGGTTGCAGGGACTCCCCTTGCCACGAATCACGATGTGGCACCTGACGAAAATGGTGATCTGGTCGATGCCACCATATATCGAGGAATGATCGGATCATGTATCTCACAGCTTCTCGTCCTGATATTATGTACGCCACGTGTCTCTGTTCCAGATATCAGGCAAAACCCAAAGTAAATCACCTAATTGGGGTAAAGTGGATCTTTCGTTATCTGAAGGGTACTCCAACACTTGGGTTGTGGTATCCTCATGATGATGACTTTGAGCTTACAGCGTATAGTGACTCGGATTACGGTGGATGCAAAATGAACTACAAGTCAACATTAGCGGGATGTCAGTTCTTTGGAAGACGTTTAGTCACCTGGCAGTATAAGAAGCAAACGTCGGTAGCTCTTTCGACATGTGAAGCCGAATATGTTGCCGCTGCAAGTTGTTGTTCTCAAATCATCTGGATTTAACAGCAAATATGAGACTACGGTTTGCAATTTTCTAACACTCCTATCTATGTTGATAATTCTACTGCAATTGGCGTTACTAAAAATCCGGTCCAACACCCAAAGACAAAACACATCGGTATTAAATATCACTTTATACGTGACTATTTTGAATAGCAATTAATCAATGTTGTTAAAATTAATACGGATTTTCAACGCGCCGACCTCTACACAAAAGCATTTGATAAACCTCGGTTTTTATATCTCTGAGAGATCAATGGCGTCAAAAAGAAAAGTGATGTCATTCCAGATGAATCTAGTTCATAATCCGTCTTTACATTTTAATTTTAATTTTAATTTTTTCTTTATTTTATTTTCCTGTCTTTAAAAATGCAAAAACACAAAAATATTTTCGGTTTTAGAATTTTAGGGGGAGAATAGGTTTACTTTCAGTAATTAGTATTTAAATTACTCAAAAAAAAAAAAAAAGCGAGCAGAAAAGCAGAAAAGCAAAGATATCAAATCTGTGAGTTTGATTCAAAACTATGGAAGATGATAGTACACAGGGAACAAATTGTTTAGGACAACAAAAGGACTTAAAGGTTCAAACTGTTACATTAAAACTACGAGTCTGAGAAAAATAAGCCAAACAAAGGAAAAATGATAGTAAACTAGCATGTTACCGAGGTAACATAGAGAAAGTAGGCCTAGAGTTTGCTAGTCCATTATATGATGTGTTAGTAGATTCAACACAATAAACAAGTAGACTTCATTGGTGAAACAAATTAAAACTAAAAAGTTCGACTAGCTGTGGGCTTCCACCTTATCCCTGGTTAACACAATCAGCGCATTTCCAATAAGGGATGACGAGTAAAATAAACACCATAAATGTGTGCGGATGACCTTAAAAATGAGCAAAGCACAGAAAAATGTTAAACGCAATCAAGCGAATGACTAATATTATTGGTGCGTAATGTGTATAAGAAAAGTGCTCAAACAAGAAGATACGTCATGTGCCTCTCTGCTGTGCGATGGCACTGACCTGAAGATAAGCACAATCTAAATATTCTAGAATTCATTGTTGTTTGCGCCTCTCTGCTATGCGATGGCACTGACCTGAGGCTTGGCGTCTCTTTGAAAGTTCTTAGAATAGTTTCTTCTTGTCCAAACCCGTAGACCGCTCAAAAATCTCCTGAGGAATGTTGATTACCATATAAGCGTGGGATCCACAAATACTTGTGGAAATAATAAATCTAAATAATCACCATTGTGACTCAAAAGCCTGTGTATGGATTTAAGTGGACAAATATACTGACAATCATCATGGCAGCAATCCTCGACAGTCCAAATCACTATGTGCTTCTTACAGTTCTAGTATGATTTCCTGTAAGGGCTTTGAACTCTCAGACAAATAAGATTAAGTTAAACAAACATATGCTAAAGGGTCCCAAATGATTACGTTTAAGCCTGTATGATTCCATAAGAGTCTTTCCAGATAAGATGTAAATGCTGGATGCTGTCCTATTCAGGGGGGAATTCGTTTAAGGAAAATTAAAATGTATTCAACCCACCTCAAACAAAACCACAAAAATACGTTCTGTTTTATTTCAATTTACGTTGTTTTCTGTTTTATCTATCGATTAGGTGTCAATGTCGGATTATGTAACTAGATGAACTCTATGAATCATAAAATTGAAAAGGTCACGTATCAGGTGACCAAATTGGTGTGAATTTAAAAGGATCATGTCTGAGATGATCAAGTTTTAAATATTTAAAAGGGTCACGTCTGAGGTGACCAAACGATTTCAATTAAAAGGATCACCTCTGAGGTGATCAATCGGGTTTTAACTTAAAAGGATCACGTCTAAGGTGATCAATCGGGTTTTAACTTAAAAGGATCACGTCTGAGGTGATCAAAGGATTTATGTTAAAAGATCATGTCTGAGATGATCATTGGTCATAACGTTTATATATCAAAATTTAAATTTATGTATGTGTGGAAATGGATGAAGTCAAACTCATAAGTATGTGCCAATCACACGATTGGACCATAAGTATGGACCAATCGAAAGATTGGACCATAAGTATGGACCAGTCGCACAATTGGACCATAAGTATGAGTAAATCACACGAACGGACCATGAGTATGAGCTAGTCATACGAATGGGCCATGAGTATGGGGGAAACCATGCGATTGGATCATAAGAATGAACCAATCGTACGACTGAATGAAGGAGTCTGAGTCAGTCGCACGACTGAACCCCAGGCGCACGATTGAATCGTGCGCATTGGTACAGTCGCACGATTGAGGCATGCGCATGGGTCCAGTCGCACGACTGTACCCTAAGACAGTTTAAATAGAGACTCAGTCGGTCGTAGTCCCCACCACTTCAAAATTTCTCAAAAACCGCCCATTACCCAGACACTCTGCCAAAATTTCCTATTTGCGTGATTACACTCCGATTCAGTTACTAACATATATCTAGTTCATCTACAAGTAATTTGCAGACGAACGGGATCAAATGACAGATAAATCGAACTTAAATGGGTCGAAATCGATAAAACAAAGAAACGGGACTAATAACTTAAAATAGGCCACTTAAATGTAAAATGAAGTTAATTTAAATGACAGTAAGTGTTGTTTCGGGTCCCTGCGAACCATATGAACCTAATGGTTCGAACAGTGCGCGACATGAATGGTTCGAACAGTGTTGTTTCGGGTCCCTGCGAACCATATGAATCTAATGTTTATCGTTTTGATGAAGATTCAAATTTAATGGTTCGAACAGTGCGTGACATGAATGGACAGGCTGATGAACTTCAGTCGCACGATTGAGCCAATCGTATGACTCAGTAGCACGATCGAGCCAGAAGTATGATTCAATCGCACGATTGAATCAATCGGTGACTCAGTCGCACGACTGACTCAACCGCACTGGTATAACATACGACTAAGTTCAGTCGCAGGCTCAATCGTACGACTGAACTCAGTCATATGGTTCAATCGCACGATTGAACCAGTTTCTCTAAATCTGTTCCAAGTCAATTGTTTATCTCTTATGAATGGAACTAATGTGTTGGTTTCTTGTATTGTAGCAAAAATGGCTAATAGATGGACGATGAGCACCAAGCATAACATATGTGCTCATCTAGATACAACATCCTGGAATGCTGCTGAGTTCACCGGGATTATAGCCTTCCTACGAAGATCGAGGATCTTCAAGGCTATTTCCACTCCTTGCACTCCTTATAGGTCGATCCAGCAGGCATTCTGGGAGAATGCCGTTGTCAACCGGTCCACTGAGCCTTTATGCATCAGGAGTTCTATCTTCGGTCAAGATATACAGATTGGAGAAGACGACCTACGGCGAGTCTTGGAATTGGGTGATGATAGAACACACCCAACCAAGCTACATCCCCTAACGGTACAGGGATGCTTTCTCAGGATCAAGTACGCCGACAACATCAACGACGGCGTGCTAAATAAGAGCAACATGTGCCCGCAATTCAAGTATCTGGCACATGTGATCCTGAAATGCATAGCCTCTGGGAAAGGAGGATTTGCTGAGCAATCAGACCAAATCCAGAACGCATACGTTGCGCTGGTGCTGAACCACCCATTCAGTTTTTCACGCACGTTCTTATGCTACCTGATGGAGAACATTGAAGCTAAAGGCAAGAAAGGCTTCTGCATGTACCCAAGATTCTTGCAGATGATCATCGACGAGAAGCTTCCTATGCTGCCTAAGGAGGAGGATGATGTAGTGACCCTAGAGGTGATGGATGATACCACCCTAGGAAGGATGAAGGTCTACCGGGGGAAGCAGGTGAAGCCCCCGGTGAGGAGACTCTTCGGCCATCTGGACAATGAGGGTTACGTGGCGCCAGCTCGTAAGAAGTGGCTTCACAATGACAGTGACTCCGACGTCAAGCCTATTATGGCTCCTACTGACAACGACAATGACGATGATGACCATGATGATGGTCAAGGTGGTGGAGATACAGGACCCAGTCAATCACAGGCCACAGACACATCTAACATATCTTCACCACCTCCACACAGTAGTACTTCAGCTCCCAGTGGATCAGAGCAGGCTGCCATCCTCCAGGACTTCTTGGTAGATGAAGTCAGATGAGGAGCCAATAACGCAGACAGTCGGTAGCCGTGTAGTGGCTACCGAGAGGGGCAAGGAGGCGGCTGGAGGACGCCAGGATGGGGCTGAAGGTGCTGAGACTTCAGATCCAACTTACACACCTCCCCAGCCAACTAGCCCAGGGGGAGCCCAGCTTGCCAGGGGGTCGAGGCTGAAAAGAATGGCCCAGCCCCACAGCAAGAAAGGCAAGAGACAGAGGATCGTACTTATTACTCCCTCCACCACCACAACTACCACAGCCACCACGACCACCACTCCTACCACCACTCCTACCACCACTAACACCACCACTACCACCACTCCTACCACCACACATCCCTCCTCAGCCACCACTACTGCCACCACCATAGCCACCACTATTCCTACCACCACACATACCATACCCACATCCATTCCTTCACCATTCACTTTCATCTCTACTCCCACATACACCACATCCACCACCACATCTACCATGCCCCAAACCGGCCCTTCCACATCGTCGATCCCTCCACAGGGATCTCCTCTACCCACTGTTGGGCTAGAGGAGCAGCTGGCTAGCCTCAACTATCTAGTTCTCAAACTGCTCGCTACTGATGACATCCGAGCGAACCAGATGAACCAAATGATGGCAGTCAACGCTGCACAGGGCAAGCAAATAGCCCTACTGACAGAGAGGGATGCAGCTCAGAGTCAACAGATCGCCCATCTGATTGAGAGAGATGCTACCCACGAGAGAGCCTTGGCCAGAGCTCATAGTGCTCTGACAGCACAGAATGAGCTACTGATGGCCTCGGTCAAGAGGATAGAGGAAGTCGATAAGAAGAACAAGAGGCTTATTCTTAGACTCAAATGGACAAAGGGTGAGCCCCTAAAGATCAAGGGTGACGATGATGACGGAGATGATGATGATGATGATTCATCCGATGATGAATCAGATGATGATGATGAAGTGGGTGAGGCTGAAGGCAGTGGAAAGGACAAAGATGGGGAAGATGATGATGAGCCAGAGCATGAAGGTGATGCATCTGCATCAGCCTCAAAACCATCCGCTCGGGAGAGGCGCACCAAGAGGAATCAAGATCCGCGACACTCCACCTCAGCTCCCCAAGTTGAAGAGTCGTGCGCCCAAGGCAAAAGTAATGATTAAATGTGTATTTGAAAAAAAAACTTTTGTACTTAAATTATGTATTACACTGAGGTAATTAATGTTTATTAATGTTTAGTTATTTTGATTACTAATGTGTGTGTGATTGTGTTTTAAATGTTTAATCAAACAGATGAAGTTGAACAAGTAGACTACTACGACGTCGCACCCCTTCAGCAAATCAAGACTCAGCTAACAATGATTCTTGATTTGCAAGGGATTGTGCGATGATCTGTGAGCTACACCCCCATAGAGGGAGAGATCATTCATGATCTCACAGACGAGCAGCTGGCCGATATGTTTAGACTCAACCCGGATAAGCTAGTTAAGGATGCTCCCGAGGTTGATGTCATCAGTGATAAAGAGCTACAAGGCGTCGATGAGATTGATATCGAGGATATCACTGCACAAGAGTATCCACAGTACACTAACCAACAGGGAAATGTTATCCCCGGTCTGGGTGAAACATTTAGCAGTGATACGTTTGGAGCTCTTGATGCGAAAGAGAAAGAGAAAGAGAAAGAAGAAGGGAAAGCCCAAGCCTCGGACGCTGATATCGATATCAAGCAGGCTGAGTGGGCTGTGTGTCTAGTAGAAATGAGAGCCCAATGATAACCGCCAAAGTCTAACGCCTACACCAAACTCTACAGAGTATTGAAGCATCAGAAGGTGTCTGGCAAGATTATTAGTTGGGCGTATTTTGAGGACTTGGATGTCTACACCGTAAAGAGGGAGAAGGGGATAGAGTACTTTAGATTTCCTCATGATCCGAAGACTCTTCCTGGTTTTGAGCTAAACAGGCTTGCCTGTTTAGACCTTTTGTACGCCAACCCTAGAAAGATGTCAGGGTGGTTCGAGACAATGTTAAAGAGGGAATACCATACCAGGTGGATCAACTTCAGGCCTCAACAGCCTAAACGGTTCATAAATAAGACCAAAGTTGATCCTCACACTGGAAAGCCTAAAGTAGTGTAGAAGTGGAGTCCTCCACCCACAATGTCCAAGATCCCATTAAGGAAAATTCCTCAGGACTTCGCTCCACACTTCAAATGGTGGTAGTACGACTGGCGGACAGGAGAAGCAGTCATAGTTTTGCACAAAGAGAGCATGATCGAGACTATCAGGGTACTTGACCCAATCTGGCTAACCAACTTGTCAGCTAAATATGTTTACACTCTTTACAAGTGGCCACTATTCTATGACTCGCAAGACATTGTACAAGCTCTTCGATTCCAACATGTCATCTGGCTCTGCTTCGTGTTTGAGATTCACGAGGGAGTCACAAGAGAAGACAAGTACAAGAAGTCTAGGAGCACGTGAAGACTGTTAGACATTAGCTAAACTAGGTCCAAGGGGGAGTTTGTTGATACATATTCATGTACCTAGTTTATGTTCTTAAATGTAAATGTCTTTCTTTTCTTACACATATGTAATGACATGTTTAATGAAATATGATGTGAGTTTTGATGTTGAATTATCTTTATTTACATCATATTCATATTGTAATTGGTATTACTCATATTTATGACAAGTCTATATAAGTTTGAGGTTGTTGTACATAGTTCTGAGTCAATAATGATTCAGAAATGTGTTCAACTTAGTCGTGTGGTTATTCATGCTAATGGACCATACTTATGGCCCATACGCATGAATGAACCATACTTATGGACCAGTCGCATGACTGAACCAGGTGACTGGATCAGTCGTATGACTGAGACATAAGAGTGACTCAGTCGCACGACTAAAACTTCAGTCGTGCGTATGAGTCAGGCGCATGAGTTAGTCGCACGACTGAACCATGCTTATGCTTCAGTCGTACTAATGAACACTGAAAACCTATAAATACCATATAATTCGTGAAAAATAAAAACACTTCAAATTACTTCATAATACTTCGTACCCTAGCCGTCCAGAGCGTTCCAAGTCGCAAATCCAAATTCATAGATCATTCCTGATTGGTTTCCATCTATTCTTAACATTTGTTTCATCATAAGATTGATCGGGTTATTCGTTCTCACTGATTGGATCACCAATCAAATAGAATTCGGCGCTTTTTGATCTGGTTTCATGCAGAATCCGTTAGTACTCCATATGTACACGGTCCTAACATAAAGTATTATCTAAGATAAGGTAATATCTAAGATAAGGTACTATCTAAGATAAGGTAGTCATGATAGGTCCATGACTTACCTTTTGGTCACCAACTAAAGAATGGTGAATAGTGAACAAAAGTAAGGTCAACCACATGAACGTGAAAAGCATCTTGTAGTGAATCATAGTAGGCAACAAGTGTCAGTCGGACCATGCTTTGTCCACTAGTTCATACTGTGATTCTTCCAAAGTTAAAATGGCTTCGGAAGAATAAGTTCTTCCAAACCATTTATCCTTTGGAAGACTCAGTTTCATCCGAGGCTTTGTCTTCTGACTGTTTACTTCGGAAGGAGTTCTTCTAAGTCTCGAAAGACTAAGTTTATTCTTCAGAAGCTCTTCAAAAGATCACCATGTAAGCTTAGGAAGTTGCATCATTGCCTTCGAAAGACTTCTCTTAGGTGTACAGATTTATTCTAAGTGTTGTTTTGGTTGCACCAGCCTTAATAGATCCAACAAACTCCCCTAGGCTGATGCTACCAAAGCTAGACTTCCTTCTTCAACTTTCAAGTCCTTTTCAGTTCTTGCCTTTTGTTTAACTTTACAAGATGAAGGCTGTCAATATGTCTTCTGATGTGAGTAGCTATGATGGAGTTAAAGGGATTGGTAAGTGGTCTCTTTGCTAACTCAGCAATATCAAATCTACTTAAGTGTAGCAGAGATAGGCCATTTAACATGTTTACCTCTCTATTCTCCCACTCTATAATGAAGTTATAGGAAGGTTCATCATTTACCTCCACTGAACAATTTTCTTTCTAGGAATGAGGGGAAAGTTTGGCAGTCTATCCCTATTCCTAGCATCCAGTAGGGTCACCAATCTTCTTCATAGCTTTTCTCTTTTTCATTTAATGAATCAGAGCTTAAGACTAGAAGATTGAGTGAATGGTGTTGAGTCTCTCGGGGTAGATCTAGGAAAGCATTTCTTATGATGGAGCTTGAGGATCCATTAATGTATGTTAATACAATGAATCCTTTTGAGCAGTTGTTGAGTCTGCTTTTGATTTCCCCTATATCTTCTAAGGTCAGAGTTTACGATGGTTCAGAGGATGGTTTGGGTATTGATTATATTTTGGGTTGTATTTTAGGTTGTATTTTGGGTTGTATTTTGGGTTGTATTTTGGGTTGTAGAATGTGTAGTGGTGGTGGTTGTTGAGAGGCAGAGGAAGATGGCAAGGGTAAGGTGGATGGTGTAGGTTCAGGGGTGTATGGTTCAGTGATAGGTTCGGTTTTGATAGGGAAAGAGAAGGGTATAGGTTCAGTGATGGGTTCGGTTTTGATGGGGAAAGAGAAGGGTATAGGTTTAGTTGTTGTGAGTTGTGGTTTGGGTGCTGGTTTGGGTTTCATCCTCTGTATCTCCTGAGATACTTCCTTCCTTCTTCCTAAGTGAATGTTAGCTTTGATATCACTGACATGTCGCTGTAGGGTCTTCTCTAACATTGGCCCAACTTGCCTACCAGTGAAGCCATATGCCCTGAGATAAGCCTTCATCCAGGCTTTATCTCCCACTTTCTTGGCAACTGCAAGCTTGGCCTCCTCCTCCTTCTTCTTTCCCTCCCTTGCTTTCTCCCTTGCAGCTTTCTTTCTTTCTTTATTGATTTGATCCTGTTCTTTGTTGACAAGAAGCAGGATCATATCATTCTCATGAGGACTCAGCTCCTCTTGAGAATAGCCTATTGAGCAAAAGAAGGCTATCCTTTCCATCCTCTTCTTTAGTTCAGCCTCTTCCTTCATCTTCTTTGCCTTCTCCTCTTTAGCTGACCTTGCTGCATTCTCATTTTCTCTTTGCATCAAGGTTGCCTCTTCCAACTTTACAAGCTCATCAAGTGGGAGTAGTAGCATTTCTTCATTTGCCACTCCTAGGCTGATGAGCCTGCCAATCACTACCAATCTTTTATTTTCATTTATAGACTCCTGAGCTGTTGTTGCTGCTTTGCTACTTGCAGCCAACAACTTCTCAGTAGGGAGTCTACCTTACTCTCTTAATTTGTTTAACCTCTCATCCTCAAGTTCTTAATTAGTCATCTTCCTTTTACCTTTATAATCATGAGAAGATGCTTTCTTTGAGATTCTGGCTTTGAGGGTTGAGGTTGAGAAGACTGAGGTTGATGTTGAGAAGATTGTGGTTGATCTTGTGGTACTTGTTGAAAGATGGGAGTTGTAAGAAAGTCCTCACTGTTCACCTCAGAGGATAGATCAAGAATAGTCTCTGTGAGAATCAGTTCATCAGACAAAGATGACAATCCAGCAATCACTTCTACAACTTGAATTTCTGCTTCGGAAGAGATTGATGTTGCACCATCTGTCCCAACTGAGGCAGTTGCTGGGCCATCAATCCCTATTTCCCCTTCGAAATGAATCTCAGGTTCCATAGTGACCTTTGGTTAACCAACATCCACCTGAGTGGTAGGTGGTGTACTGAGCCTTTGAAGCTCTTTTGCACCAAAGTAGGTAATGGCAACATCAGGGAATGGTTGTCCAAGTGAGGAGCTCATCAGAAACTGTGTGAACAATTTGTGAAGGTTGATGAGCATCCTTGGGTCCACTAGAAAAGTCAAAGTAGGTGGCCGAGGGGAAACAGTAGTAGATTGCTTTAGTGGAGGGTAAAGGGAGGATAAAGTTGTAAGAGCCAGAGATTGAGGTTCCTCAAGAATTTGAGGTACCTCGTGAGCTTGTTTCTATACATTCTTCCCCTTTTTGGTAGCATCATATTGAGAAGTAGATGAGCTAGAGGAAGAACTTAAAGAAACCTGAGTTGGTACATGCCCGACAGACTTCTCAATCTGTGTCTCAGCTAGTTTTGCCTTGAGATTTTCAATCTTAAGTTGCTGAGTGGCAGACCTGTTTTCCAAGATCCTAACCTTGAATTCAAGGTTTGAGACCTTAGAGAGCAGGTACTCAATGGTGAGTTTTAGTCTTCCCTCATCTTCATGTGAAGAATCATTAGACAACATACCTAGTATGTACATCCTCATCAACAGTAGTGGTTTCTTGGCACCCTGGATTCCTTTGCTCTATGATATCTCTTTTAGAGATGTCAATGGGCAAAGTTGTCGTAGACTCAGCCTCATTGATGTTACCACTGTCCTAAGAGCTCAATGAGGGACTCTTAGTAGTGGCAGCTGAGCCTACATGAGTCCCCTACACACCAGTGGGACTCACCTCAGTTATTGGTTGCTGATGTGGGTTAGAGATCAGAGGTTTCCTTTGGCTCTGTTGCTCTAAAGAGAGGTGTGGTAGATCAACTTCATATCTTTGAAGAAACATGAAATCCCCATCAGTTTGGGTTAAAAGGTCAGTGAAGGATATAAAGGGTATACCTAATGACCCGGGACCTTGGTCAGCATCTATTGGCTCTGAGCCAGTGATGTGGCTGTCCCTTTTTGGCTGCTCAGGACAGTATTGTGACTCATCCTGAGGGCTTGAGGTTTGGGTTATGGGCTCATCAGGTTGAGACTGAGGAGAGTCAACACGGATATTGAGGTCAATGGGAGGGGAAAGTTAGACCTCTGGCTGAGTGGGAGCCCTGTGTTCCACTCTAGCCTTTTTGGTTCGAATAGAGGGAGCTTGTTCAATCAGAGTAGCTTGAATAAGGGTTCGTTTGGAGCGTCTTTGGTAAAGGTGTTTTACAGGTAGGGAGGCTTTTGGCATTGAAGTGGTGATGTCTGGTGTGGGTTCATCATCTACTGGATGTGCAGAGATGTCACCAGGAGCCGTTGGCTCAAGCATACCTGGAAGTAGTGGAGTAAATCTTCAAGTGAAGTTGGTGGATATCTTCTTTAACATTCGGAAGATACCCGGCCTCATTTGAGGAACCACTATAATATCTTTATATTCTAGTCTATCTAAGTCCAGTTCACAGTTGATGAAATGTTTAATAAAACGAGGATACATGTAGAAGGTGTTCTTGATTAGATTTCCCCTCAAAATATTCTAAACAAACCTAGATTAGTTGAACCTCAGACCTTTAACCAACATGAACTAGACAACCTAGTTCATAAGGGATTTGATCCCATCCTCCTAATTTGTTAGACATACTATGAAGGATGATGTGTAGTAAGTACTTCCAATTGTAATGTGAATTCGCTGGATCGGTTGACATCTGAGCTTTTCTTGATGGAAGGAGAAAAACCAAAAACCAAAAAATAGAATGAACCATAATCGAATGATTTCATTGATAAAACCGAATGATTACAAGTTCGTTAAACAGAAGAATCACGACTTTTGGCAAGGGGTGATCGAGCATTATCTCCCCTCTCATCAGGCGGCCCCTGGGCGTCGGGCACTCTCTCAAAACCTTAACTCTCTACATAATGAAACTGGTATTTATAGGCCTCAGCCCATATCAGATGCAACTGGGACCATTCGTACGATTGGACCATGGTACGACTGAACCAATCGGTTCCTTCAGTCGTACGACTGGACCATACTTATGGTTCAATCTTACGAATGGTCCAAAAGCATCTCTCAGTCACACGACTGGTCCATTAGCATGGCTCAGTCATACGACTGAGTCCCATTCGCATATGCTCCTACGAATGACTCAGTTTCACGTGTTTACAACATATCAGGTGTATTACATTAAGCCTAGAATATTCGTCCAACGACGGACATACTATATAAGACAATATATGCTCCAATAAATTCCCCTTGGACGTTGCTGGCGAATAGTAGATAACACCTCTTACAATCTTCAGTCAAATCTTTGCTCTGGTCTCCAATAGAATCAAACAAAAACCATATTAGCCAACGTTGCTTATCCGTCAGGTTGATACAGTCTCCCTGAAAATGAATTTAGGCACAACAGCTTTCGTTTACTTTGTAGAACACCATCATCGCAGCAAGATTCCCCATTTGACTGATTTTTCCAGATAATGACATGAACAGTTTTCCATTGCTCCAATCTTCACACAAGCTAACCTGATTAACATTAACAACTGCAGAAATTCCCCCTCAGATTCAGCATATCCCAATATATAAACATTGTGCTCTCCTGGCGTCTTCATACGGTGTATTGGGCAAAAAGTAGAAGGTTCCAATCCATAACTGAACATATCAAACAAGTCAGCATGCATGCAGATTCATCATCAGAAACCAGTTCACATCATCACTCTCTGATTGCGTCTTCAAATTCTCTAAACATGGATTCCCCCTAAGAATCAGAATCCTCTCTGTGCAGATAAATATAACTTGATTGGCCCATAAATAGTCAGATGCTCCTGACTACCCCATAAAATCAGCACTGACTGCTGATATCTTCTCTTTTCTCTTTTGTGTTCCAACTACATTCACCAATTCTGGAAGTCCAAAGAATAATGGGATATCCATCGAACTTGTTTGACAAAAGAACCTTAGGGTGAATGTGCTTTGCTCATCCTCAAATCTGTGCAGAGGCAGATCTAGTTTTTTTTCTGGAACACCGTTCATTCGTATGTCATGGAGGACAAATAGCACATTCATGCGAATGGATGATACGAATGATATATTCGTGCGACTGGTCCAGTCTTACGAATAGACATAAGACTGAGTCCATCCAAGTGACTGGACATAAGACTGGTCCAGTAGCATGACTGGACATAAGACTGGTCCATTAGCATGGTCCAATCGTAAGAATGGTCCATTAGCATGGTCCGGTCGTACGAATGGTCCATTAGCATTGTCCAGTCGTACGAATGGTCCATTTGAATGGTCCAGTCATGCGAATGGTCCATTAGCATGGTCCAGTCGTACGAATGGTCCATAGCATGGTCCAGTCGTACGAATGGTCCATTAGCATGGTCCAGTGGTACGAATGGTCCATTAGCATGGTCTAGTCGTAGGAATGGTCTATTTGCATGGTCTAGTCGTACGAATGGTCCATTAGCATGTTCCAGTCGTATGAATGGTCCATTAGCATGGTCCAGTCATACGAAAGGTCCATTAGCATGGTCCAGTCGCATGAGCGGATATGCACGTAGATTTTCAGATCTGCAGCCACCATGGCTGCCAAAAACCCTAATCTGATGAATTTTGCATGAACCAAGACAAGATAGACATCATAAGATTCGCAAGGGTGATGAGAACGTGATCTCGGGTTCGATTTTAACAGAGGAACAACACACTCTACGAGATCTGAGTAAAACACGAAGAACATGAAGTGGGTTTAACGTCAAAGAACATGAAATAGATCCAGTAATTAAGAGCTCGGGTTGCTAGAACGATTGTTAGATCATTCTAGCAGTAACTGGCTCTGATACCTATTGTGAAGTCGCTGGATCGGTTGACATCCAAGCGTGTTCTTGACGGAAGGAGAAAAACCAAAAGACAAACAGTAGAATGAACCATAATCGAATGATTTCATTGATAAAACCGAATGATTACAAGCTTGTTAAACAGAAGAATCATGACTTTTGGCAAGGGGAGATCGAGCATTATCTCCCCTCTCATCCGGCAACCCCTGGGTGTCGGGCACTCTCTCAAAACCTTAACTCTCTACACAATGAAACTATTATTCACAGGCCTCAGCCCATATCAGATGCGACTGGGCCCATTCGTACGATTGGACCATGCATATGGTTCATTCGTACGTCTGAACCAATCAGTTCCTTCAGTCGTAGGACTGGATCATACTTATGGTTCAATCTTACGAATGGTCCAAAGCGTCTCTCAGTCGCACGACTGGCCCATTAGCATGGCTCAGTCATACTACTGAGTCCTATTCGTATATGCTCCTGCGAATGACTCAGTTTCATGTGTTTACAACATATCAGGTGTATTACATTAAGCCTAGACTATTCGTCTAGCAACGGACACACTATATATGACAATATATGCTCCAACATGTAAGAGAATTTGAATTTGTACACAGTGGACTTACTTACATCACCTCCATAGCCCATTTGAGTGTAGGTGTCTTCCAAATCAGGTTTTGGGAATTCAGTTGGAGCTCCAACATCATAAAGTTCCAAGTGTTACCTGATGGTGATTTCACTCACCACTATCTCTTGTGCACGGACACTCGAAGGAATTACCCTCTTATTATTGATGATTTCATTCTGACCATTTGTCCAAAATTCAGAAATATGGTTAGAGTGGAGTATGGGGTTTATTGTGAGAGCGGGAAGGTATATGGAATGTGTAAGGAGCTGAATGATTTGAGCAAAATCACTATCCGTAGATGAATCAAGGATAGCAATTTGGTTATGTTGATGGTTTAGAGCCATTGTTTGAGAATATTGAGAAGGAGAGAATTCGAGCTTAAAGATTATAGTGGAAATAGTAAGCTAGGGCTTTGACAGTGGTAAAGAAAGTAGAAAAGAGAGTTTGAGTCCTTTAAATATGGGGTAAAAAATCAAACTGATAAGGTGCAATGTTTCTGTTACAATTTTAAAGTAGTCTTCTGACAATACATGCTTCCGAGAGAACTTTTTAGGTTTCTCTCTACTGATTATCTTCCGAAGGCAATTTTTGCTTCCGAAGCAGAATTTGTCAGAAAGACTATTTTGCTTTCGAAGTAAAAATACTTCCGTAGAAGAGGAAGGTATCCTTCAGAATGAAGTTGATCAATGATCAATTTGTCTTCCGAGGCTTAGACCTCTTCGAAAGATAATTCTGGATCAGAGGAATTTTCCTTCGGATGAAGATTAAGAGTCTCTTCCAAGGGTAAATTTCTCTTCGCAAGAGTTTGTACTTCAACAATTTGAAGAGATACCTCATGTAACAGGGCTTATATTGTAATTAGACAAATTAGACTTAACGTATTGTACAAAATAATTAATCGATGTTTATCATCCCAATAGTTGCAATCAAATACTTAAGTCTTTGTTCATTAAAAGCTTTGGTGAACAAATCAGCATATTGTTTATTTGAGTCAACTTTGACTAATTTGTTCAGATTTTTCTCATTAATATTTCTAATGAAATGATATCTTATTTTGATATGCTTTGTCTTGGAGTGTTTGACTAGATTTTCAGTGATAGAGATAGCAGTCTTGTTGTCTATGTGGATGGGAGTCTCCTTGAAGTTGAAGCCATAGTCTAACATTTGATTTTTAATCCATAGCAGTTGAGCACAGCAGCTAGTAGCAGCAATGTATTCAGCCTCAGCAGTTGATGTAGAGACACATGACTGTTTCTTATATTGCCAGGAGATGGTTCTTCCATTAAGAAATTGGCATCCTCTTGATGTGGATTTCTTGTTGATGTTACAGCCTCCATAAATACTGTCAGTGTAACCATAAAGGTTAAAATCTTTGTTCTTAGGATACCAAAGGCCCAGTTTTGGAGCTCCTTTAAGATATCTAAGTATTCTCTTGACAGCAATTAGATGGGACACCTTAGGAGCAGCTTGATATCTTGCACATAAGCATGTAGCAAACATGATATCAGGTTTGCTTGCAGTGAGATACATTAGAGATCCAATAATTGCCCTGTACTGATGCTGGTCAGTATCCTCCCTCTTGGAGTCAGGATAGAGATTGTGATTTCTTTGTATAACTGTCTTGGCTAGTTTACAATCCTTCATCTCAAATCTTTCTAAAATGTCCTTGACATATTTAGATTGATTTATGAAGAATCCGTCTTCCATTTGTTTCACTTGAATCCCTAAGAAGAAATCCATCTTTCCCATAGAAATCATCTTGAATTTCTTCCTTATGATGCTTTCAAATTCTTTGCACATCTAGTCATTTGAGGAACCAAATATGATGTCATCAACATAGACTTGGACAAGCAAAATGTCCTTCCCTGATTTTTTTATGAACAATGTCTTGTCTATGGTGCCTCTAGTGTAGCCATTCTTGAGAAGAAATTGAGACAATGTCTCATAACACAGCCTTGGTGCCTGATGCAGCCTATAGAGAGCTTTATCTAATTTGCACACATAGTGGGGGTGTTGTGGGTCTTCAAAACCAGGTGGTTGACACACATAGACTTGTCTGTTGATGTCCCCATACAAGAATGCAAATTTGACATCAAGTTGATAAACTGTGAAGTTCTTAGATGCAGCAAATGTCGGGTTTGTTGGACCTAAACAATGTTGTTTAACCATTTTAAACTTGAAAAAGCAGCGGATTAACATCAAACAAATATCATTTGAAATCTGAAAAACATGGTTCGTTGCATGTCTACAACAAACCCAAGAGTACAAGGATCTTATATATGTGTTTGAACTAGTTATCACCAATATATAACAACCCAAATAAGTGATACATACTACCTTCCAAGGTTGCTGAAAATCGAGTTGTAGATGAAAAGAATGATGTTCTTGAGCAGCCAAAACACCAAGAGAACATCAACAATCTACCTTTATGGGCTGTTGAAGAACTGATATTAGAGCTGCTGGAAATCACGATTTGGTGAAGAAAGAGTTGTTCTTGGATGACCAAAACACCAAGGATAGGTGCTCTCAAGTGTTCATACCCACAAGCCTTCAAGAAACACCATATTTGCTAGGATTTGAACACCAAATCGCATCAAGAAAGCTGTTGGAAATGAGTTCCAGCCGTGAACAATCACAAGCTGCTGGAACTTTGTTTAACCCGTGAAATCCATCTTCTAAATGATGAACTCCAGTCCTTGTGTCGATTTGCATGTTAGAGAGGGGTAGATCAAGTGTGTGTGTGTTCAAGGAACACCTTTGTTCCAAGACCACAAAAGAAAACGAAAAGGAGAGAGCTGCCAAACGGGGCGGCCGAATCCCCTTATGGGGTTAGGGTTTTTTTTCAAAAAAAAAATCTCTCTTTTAAATATTACAAGAGTTTTAAATATTATACATAATTAAACCTTTAATTATATATAATATGCACACACACTTTTATTATTTGATGTTGCTTAACTAATTTAAACAACATAACAAATAATATCCATGAACAAAATATCCTCATAATTTGTTCTTTCTCACATACAATTTATTTAGAAAACCCATTTTCTAAATTGGTGTAATTATTTAATTATGATCATATCATCAATTAAATATTAATTGGTGTTTGCTAAGCTTGTTATTGGGTATGACCCGACTTGGATCATGACGTACTAACCACATCAATATTCTATGTGTCTTGGGCATAAAGAATCCAACAATCTCCCACTTGCACAAGATTCATAGAAGATTGATGCAAGCAGTAAATACCGCCTAACAACGGTTTACTACCCTTAATACGCATGACTTAGAAGCCATTCAATAACATCATCCCCTTCAAGTATCCAACTTGAAATGATTTAGGTGAATCAATCATTTATCCTTTTGTTACAGATGTCATGTTAAATCCAAGGACACAGAATGATCATTCCTTGTTGATTTTACTTAATAAGGCCTTAGACATCATACTCTCAACGAATAAGAGGAACAAATCCCATCTTGACTACATACGTTTCTCACAACCACCTTATGCAGTGGCGGAGCTTGACCACTCCCGAAGGGGGGGCGGGGGCGAAAATAATTTTTATTAGGGGGGCGAACTCGAGTTTTATATTAAAATTTACACTACCGAGCTAAAAATTTATACTACCGGACTAAAGTTTAACACTACCGACGAAAAAAAGAGGGGGGCCGCGGCCCCCCCCCCCGGTCCTAACTATGCTCCGCCAATGACCTTATGTCATACCTGAACATAGCCTTATGTACTGACAATTATTTCATATCAGTGAAGAACTAGCTTAAGGTATAACACTTGGTGAATATCAAAACCCAATATGTATCTCAGGTCGAAGGATACCAATGATATTCGCCTTTTGTAAGGCCCCGCTCACCGGGCACCTTACTGTTGGTTCTTCATCGCACATATAACTTACATAATGTAAATAATCATAAATCAACGTAGCGGAAATGATAAATTAAATACATTCTCATTCATTCATAAAAGTCATTACATCATTGACTCGATTACAAAATGCAACTTTCTCTACTTTGTCTCTCCTCATAGGATCATACAGCGACCTCTAGAGGAGATATTAAGTTCAAAAACATAAAAATTATATTTTTATACTAAAGAATATTCCTTAGGTAATTCCGTACATCGGAACCCTGACGGAATACTCTTGACACGCTCATGCAACATATTTCGTTGCATGTGCTACGCGCACGCTTCCAATGCGTGGCGAACTTATCAAAATCTATAGGAGATTTCTTGAGTAATCTCGTTTATTCAGATCCTCAAGAAATCTCATAATGACATGCAACGAGATGTGTTGCGAATATTATGGACCCCCAACCCATGACGTTGCAGCATTATCAACTGGAGAATGCCATCCCAAAAGAGCTGAGTAGTCGCCTCGTGCCATCCTCAGCAACACTACCTGCGAACTGGAAAACACATAAAAGTCAGCGTTGCTGAGTGAGTTCTAGTTTTATAATAAAACATACTTTCATTCTCATTAACTGTCCTTCCATACATGTGTTCACACATCATACGTACACGTAGATAATATTATTATTATCTCATCAATCAATACTTACTTTCATTCGTGTACACTTCATCATTCTCGTTTACTTTCTTACATACATACATACTTCACGTACTTTCGTACGTGCTTTACTTTCATTCATACATTCGTTACTCACGTTCGAACATTCATTACATTCATTCATACTTTCATTACTTTCGTTCGAACGTTCATTACATTCGGTGACACGTACAATACCCCCTTTCATCATACATACTACTGGTGCTGGACCTGTGGTGGTTAGCCACGAACGTTGTGCACAAATGCTGATCCAGTCACCTGGGGTAGGTACATGCACCACTTATCTGCGACTGAGTTATGTGCGACTAACTCTTAACCGTGCGACTGAACTACTCTGCGATTGAGCTTATGCGACCGAAACCCTCTGTCGCATCACCTATCGTGCGATTGAGACTCAATCGGGCGTCTGAGTCTCAGTCGGGCGATTGGACATCAACTATTACTCATTCGGCCGAATGGCCCTTCAGTCGCATAACCCTAACTGGGCAGCGACTGGAGTTCTTCATGAACAGCAGTCGCGAAACCCCCGTCCCCACAGTCACCATAAACCCATTTTCAGCCCAATTCAACCCTCCCAAGCCTTAGGGATTCCTACTAGGACCTCATACAAGCATATACTAGTCCTAATTCATACCATAAACACATTACTCAAGATTTACCCAAATGGGTCAAACTTTCTCTATTTCAAAACTAGGGTTTTAATGTGTTTCCAGCCCCAAAATCGTTAGAAAACATGTAAATGAGGGGTCCTAGAACTCACATTGTCAGGTAGGAGTTGGTGAGCTTCGATTTGGCTAGCTTCACGATCGATCTTGAACTCGGGCAGCACTTTCCCTCTCTTCTTCTCTGTTCTCTGTCGCTCACTGCTCTCTCCCCGACTGAAAATGGGGAGGAGAATGGAGCTACCCCCCTTTTATACCCACTTCTCAGTCGCATCTGGTCCAGGGGCGACTGGACCTTCAGTCGCATCAACACTATGCGATTGGACCCCAATCGCACATGTTCCATGCGGCTCATACTCCATTCGGGCGGTTGAACTCCAATCGTGCGGTTAAGCTTCAATCGGCCGAATAGCCATGCGGTTGACCTCCAGTCGCATAAATCACAAGCGACTGAGGCTCAGTCGCATAGCCTACCAAAAAGTCAGACTTCCGGGTGTTACACCTTTACTCAAATTTACTTATGATCAATCAATAAGATTCCATGTAGTAAGATTTGAGATGCGGGTCAGTCCAATATTCGTATCCCACGAATATCTATGAACCTTGGTAGCAACCAATTACTCTATATTCATGCCTTATGAATATCCACCAATCCAAGTTCATAATAGTCTTACATTCATATTTGTTCCCACAAATATGACCGACTACGGACATTTAGAATAATGAAATTATTCATGGATATAAACATGCTAAAATGAACATGACTCAAGGTATCGTGAATATATAGATGAGTCAAGTATTACAATTGTTCCATATTAATAATATTAATACTAAACAGATCAATTCCAATTACTAGAATATCGAAGTCCTAAGGCATGAGTATGACTTTCATGCTTTGCCCTTTCAAGGAGCTTCGTGAGTGGATCCGCAATGTTTTGATCAAAGTGAACTTTGCGAATACATATCTTTCCCTTTTCAACTTCATCCCTTATGTAGTTGAATCTCCGCTCATTGTACCTAATCTTTTGATGTGCACGGGGTTCCTTGATTTGAACAATCGCACCCTCGTCATGACAAAAGATTTGTAAGGGGTCTTGAATGGTAGAGACCATCCTTAGATTGGTGATAAACCTTTTATCCATGCAGCTTCCCAAGCTACTAATGAGGCGGCTATGTATTCGAATTCTATAGTGGACAATGCTACCCTATTCATAATGGAGACGTACCCCGATTGTGATCGAGGATCATCTCGATCAGTTTGGAAACTAGCATTCGTGTAACCCTTTACAACTAGTTCCTCTTCATCAGATCCGTATATTAGAAACATATCCTTAGTCCTCCTAAGGTGTTCCAATATACTTTCAACAGCCATCCAATCGATGTTACTTGGATTCTGCTGATATCTAGTTGTCATGCTTAACGCGCATGACATGTCCAGTCTAGTGCATATTATCGCATACATGATGGATCCTATAGCAGACGCATATGGGATGTCCTTCATACGATGTTGCTCATCCTTTGAGCTTGGACATTGAGATGCACTCAATATTGTCCCTCTTTGAATAGGTACTATACCTTTCTTAGAGTTTTCCATATTAAACCTTTTCAAGATTTTATTGATGTATGCACTTTGGTTTAACCCTATCAACCACCTCGATCTATCCCTATAGATCTTTATTTCCAAAATATAGGTGGCTTCACTGAGATCTTTTTATGGATAAACAACTTCCAAGCCAGGTTTTAACACCTTCCATGGTTGGAATGTCATTTCCAAAACGTAGTATGTGATCAACAAACAATACTAAGAATGTAATTATACTCCCACTAGCCCCTTGATACACACAAGCCTCGTCAGCGTTCTTGATGAAACCCAATTTCTTGATCTTTTCATCAAAACGTTTTTCGATGCTTGTCTCAATCCATAGACTGATCTCTTTAACTTGCATACTTTATCAGGATGATTTGGATCGACAAAACCTTCAGGCTAAACCATATGGACAGTCTCTTCGAGGTGTCCATTAAGAAAAGCGGTTTTGACATCCATTTTCCAAATCTCATAATCATAATGAGCAGTTGTGGCAAACAATATCCTGATAGACTTTAGCATTGCCATTGGCGAGAAGGTTTCATCATAATCAACCCCTTGACTTAGAGTGAAACCTTTTGCTACAAGCCTTGCCTTGTAAGTATCCAAGTTTCCATGTATATCAGTTTTCTTCTTGAAAACCCACTTGCATCCAACCGGTTTAGAGTTAAGTGAAGAGTCAACCAATTCCCAAACTTGGTTGTCATACATGGACTGCATCTCTACGTTCATGGCTCCTAGCCACTTGTCACAATCCGAATTGGACATTGCATCATGGTATGTAGTTGGCTCTTCGGAGTCAACAATGTAGCATCCATCTATGAAAAATCCATATCTTTCATGTGGAATGCTAATTTTACCAGATCTATGAACGCTTTGTGTGTATTGATCAACCTCTTGATCATGATCAACAACCTCCTGTTGATTGCTAGTGTCAACCAAACGTGTATCGGCTTGTGGATCTTGATCCTCATCAAATTCCACTGTTCTATACGTCATTCCTTCCATAAGGAACTTGGCTTCCAAGAACTCTGCCTTTCGAGCAATAAATACCTTTTGCTCTGTTGGATCAGAGAAGTAGTATCCTATACAATCCTTTTGGATATCCAACAAATATACACTTAGTGGATCGACTTTCAGTTGGTTTGGGTGTTAGGCTTAACATAAGCTTCATAACCCATACTTTTAAATATGATAGCGATGGAACTATTCCATTCCATATTTCAAAAGGCGTCGAATCCACTTTCTTGGTTTGGGCCATGTTCAAAATACGAGCCTCGGAGAGTAGTGCGAAACCCCAAAATTATAGAGGTAGTGAGCTTATAGCCGTCATAGGTCGAACCATATCCAATAGGGTTCGATCTCCTTTCAGACACACCATAATATTGTGGTGTTTCGGGAGAAGTAAGTTGTGAGACAATCTTACAACTTCCTAGATGATCCCAAAAGGCCTCACTTAGGTATTCACCTCCTCTATCTTAATGGAAAACTTTGGTAGTTCTATCGAGTTGATTTTCTACTTCATTCTTGAAGTTTTGAACATTTCAAATTCTTCATGTTTATGTGCCATCAAGTACACATGACCATAGCGACTATAATCGTCGATAAAGGTAATGAAGTAAGTTTCATCATACCTTGTCATTGTCTTAAAAGGACCACATACATCCAAATGTATGACTCCTAATAAGTCTTTTGCCCTCTCATTAGTACCACTAAAGGGCGTGTTGGTCATCTTACCTTGTAAACAAGATTCACACTTATCAAATGAACATTTTTCATTTGTTTTCAAAAGACCATTCTTTTAAAGTGTTTAAATCCGATTCTTGTTTATGTAACCAAGATGACAATGACAAGAATAAGAGTCACTTAAACCATTTTAAGTCTCTTAGTGCATGATGGGTATAATGTTTTATTATAGGACGAATCATCATGAACCAATTCATCAACATCATTAGAAGGCATAGCCTTGAAATAATGTACATCATCCATATAAATATAAATACCATCATTTACTAACTCTAAATCATAACCATATCGTTTTAAAAGGGAAACTTAAATCATGTTCCTAGTCAAACTAGGAGCATATAACATGTTTTGAATAACAACTTCCAAACCTTTTGGAAATTTCAAAACATAGTCTCCTTTCTTAAAGTGCTTATTTCTTTTGAACCCTTGAAACAGATTGCAAAAGTGAGTTCCACATGCGGTATCCAATTACCCATGTGCTTTGAGGAAATAACATCTAAGTCAATGTGGATTATGAAAGTTGTGCTTGAGGTTTGCCCAGCATCCCTCTTATTTCTCAACTCATTGAGATAGGTTGGACGATTCCATTTCAAATGACCTATCTCTCCATACTCAAAGCATGGATCGTTTTCCGTTACCTTAGGCTTTATGAGCTTAGGTTTTGGAGGTTCCGCTTTGATCTTCCCTTCCCCTTTGCCTTTGATGTGCCCTTCTCCTTTGGCAACATTTGCCTTGGGATCGGGAATGGCCTTTCCAATGCCTACCTTATTGATCTAGAGAATAGGTAGAACCTTTCTACCCATCCCTGCCTTAGCTGTTGTGAGCATTGCGTGAAACTCACCAATGCTCTTGTCCTATACATTCATATTGCAATTCATTATGAATGTCTCAAACATTTAGTTAGGCCATTAAGGATCAAATCCTTGGCCAACTTCTTTAAGACAGGACAGCTAAGCCTCTCGAGGCGGCCTCAATATCGTCGGCGTCGGGTTGGTTAGGAATAGGATCGTCAAGGACATTTGCCTTTGCTCTTGCTTGAGAACAATTCTCAAGTTTCGAGACCAGGCCATAAAGTTATTATGGTACAGACGATCCCTCTCTAAAATAGTTCTCAGTGATAGGGTATGGACGGTCGGGGTGGTAGCATTATTGTTTGCGGTCATTCTACAAATTTTACAAAGTTCTTTTTAGTATTTCTGAAAAATTTCATTTTAATTATTAATACCCTTTATGTCTCATAGACAATTAATAATTAAAATCTAGAATCCAACGTTACATTCAAATAATGGTTAGGTGACCTTTATCCCATTATTCAAATTAACAAGGTAGTCAACATTTGACAATTGCAACCTTTTGCAATTTCTAGCGGTATGGGATCGACTTTGAACATCATATGCAAAGTCAGCATGTTAATCCCATCAACACCATTTGGAAACCATATTTTAGGTGATCCATTCAACATGGTTTGCAAATCAAGTTACCCTACTTGCACACACATGTGAGTTTACCAACACAAGTGGTTAGGTGACCTTTACCCCACCAATGTGGTATTCCCACCTTAAGTCATAAGTTCCCTCAAAATGGTTAGGTGACCTTTATCCCGTTAAGAGTTTCCAAATGACTTAAGTGTTGTGCAAAAGGATGGTGTTAAACTTGTTTGAAAAGGGATTTTTAGTTTTCATTGATTCTAGTTTGAAAACTCTATTTACCTTGTATTTGCATGCTTTCAAATACAAGGTATCCTATGGTTCATTTTTAATAAAACCTCTTTTATTAAATCATTAATCCTTTTAATAACCTCTTATTAATCACTTGATGATTAAGAACCATAAAATTCAGCTTGTTAAGTTTGTTAATTAGTTTGTTATGCATATCCAAATATCAAATAACAATCATACAACAAACAACCAAACAAGCACAATCATACAAACATATGTGCATAACTATAGCCACTAAGTTGACTAAACTTGTTTGCCATCACAAGTGTTGTCATAAGGTCTTTCCTAAGGGTTGAACACAACACAAATGATGAGGTCTCCAAAGACTCCCACTTGAACTTGCATCCAAAAGGCTTCAAGTCCATCCTTTGTGTCTTCCTTTTGTGCTTCCTTCCCGAGCATCTTCTTTTACAAAATATATATATCCTAATACATATTTTCTAGTAAAAGAAAAAATACTCCTAATCTATTTATTACATTGCCAAATGAATAAACAAATTACAACCCAAATAGAAACATCAAAAGGAATTATTACAACCCAAATAGAAAGAATACAACCAACATGACAATTCCACAATCAACCAAATCCAAAACATAGATGGTCAAGGCTATGTTATGCACTAAAACATGTATCCATATACATCATTTCAAGAACTAAATGAACCCCATTTGACCCTAAATTTTCAGCCAACACAAACTAAGAATTTAGGGTCTTTTGTCCAAACAAAACACAATCAACCAATTTGATATCTTTCTTTCAAGATCCAATCATAAGCATGCTTGATTACAACCTTGAAAGGTTGGGGTATCATCAAATCATCACAAAACAGCCCTAATAAGGTTGTTAAAGCCTCATAAAACCAATTTTACAAGAACACATGACACTAGTCATCCACATATCCGGCTCTAGATACCATTGTCGGGTTTGTTGGACCTAAACAATGTTGTTTAACCATTTTAAACTTGAAAACGCAGCGGATTAACATCAAACAAATATCATTTGAAATCTGAAAAACATGGTTCATTGCATGTCTACAACAAACCCAAGAGTACAAGGATCTTATATATGTGTTTGAACTAGTTATCACCAATATATAACAACCCAAATAAGTGATACATACTACCTTCCAAGGTTGCTGAAAATCGAGTTGTAGATGAAAAGAATGATGTTCTTGAGCAGCCAAAACACCAAGAGAACATCAACAATCTACCTTTATGGGCTGTTGAAGAACTGATATTAGAGCTGCTGGAAATCACGATTTGGTGAAGAAAGAGTTGTTCTTGGATGACCAAAACACCAAGGATAGGTGCTCTCAAGTGCTCATACCCACAAGCCTTCAAGAAAACACCATATTTGCTAGGATTTGAACACCAAATCGCATCAAGAAAGCTGTTGGAAACGAGTTCCAGCCGTGAACAATCACAAGCTGCTGGAACTTTGTTTAACCCGTGAAATCCATCTTCTAAATGATGAACTCCAGTCCTTGTGTCGATTTGCATGTTAGAGAGGGGTAGATCAAGTGTGTGTGTGTTCAAGGAACACCTTTGTTCCAAGACCACAAAAGAAAACGAAAAGGAGAGAGCTGCCAAAGGGGGTGGCCGAATCCCCTTATGGGGTTAGGGTTTTTTTTTCAAAAAAAAAATCTCTCTTTTTTAAATATTACAAGAGTTTTAAATATTATACATAATTAAACCTTTAATTATATATAATATGCACACACACTTTTATTATTTGATGTTGCTTAACTAATTTAAACAACATAACAAATAATATCCATGAACAAAATATCCTCATAATTTGTTCTTTCTCACATACAATTTATTTAGAAAACCCATTTTCTAAATTGGTGTAATTATTTAATTGCATGATCATATCATCAATTAAATATTAATTGGTGTTTGCTAAGCTTGTTATTGGGTATGACCCGACTTGGATCATGACGTACTAACCACATCAATATTCTATGTGTCTTGGGCATAAAGAATCCAACAGCAAAGGCAAGGAAGATTCTTACTGCCTCAAGTCTTGCAACAGGTGCAAAGACATCGGTGTAATCTATTCCTTCCTCTTGTGTGTATCCATGAACTACAAGTCTAGCTTTATTCTTGATAATCAAACCTCTATCATCTCTTTTGTTCCTGAACACCCACTCTGTGCCAATAAGGACTTGACCAGGTGGTAGTGGACATAGATTCCACACCTTTTGCCTTTTGAAATGAACCAATTCCTCTTGCATTGATTCAACCCAATTGTTGTCCTTGAGAGCTTCTTCCACCTTTTTTGGTTCCATTTGAGAGATAAAGCATGAGTACAAGCAGACATTCTCGTTATGAGTTTGTCTCCTGGTTCTCACACCTTTTGAGACTTTCCCAATGATGTTTTCAGCTGGATGAGTGTTATGAATCTTTATTCTGGGAATCACATCTAGTTGCATAGTTAGATCCAGGTTTGAATGATTCATATATGGATTACCAGCGTTGGTTCCAACTGATGTCTCTCTTTCATTCAATAAAGACTGATTAAATGAATGAGTGACAACATCAATGATATTTTGTTGTAAGATAGTATCATCAGTTGCATGTTCCTCCAGATAGCTATCTTCATCAGCTTGGTGTAGAGAAATGAAGTTCTCATTTGATGAGACTTGATGCTCATTTTGCTGACAACTGGTTGAAGCTCTATTGTTTCCTGAAATATTCAGACTTTCAGGACTTACAGTGGTGGGAGCTTGTTCTTCATTTATTCTTACAGAGTTTGGAATAGGTTTGGGCAACTCAAACAATTGATCATCATCAGGGTCCCTTTGAGTTTCTGTTCCAGCTAAAATATTCTCACAAGATTGTTTAGAATAGTTAGAAAATAATTCTAAGTTAAAAATATGGTCAGATCCAATTCCTTTAACACAAGGAGTGTGCTCATTTACAACTATATTAGATGACTCCTAAAATTGTTGATTCTTAATGTTGTATACTCTATAAGCTTTGGAGCTTGAAGAGTATCCAACAAAGATAGCATCATCTGACTTTTCAGCAAATTTTGCTAAATTGTCCTTTGTGTTAAGTATGGTGCATCCGCTGCCAAAGGACCTTAGAAAGCCAATGAACGGTGGCCTCTTGTTCCATAACTCATAAGGGGTTTTTCCATGGGGCTTAACAATGAGAACTTTGTTCTGCATGTAGCATGAAGTGCTGACTGCCTCTGCCCAGAAATTTAGAGGTAGTTTTGAATCAGCTAACATGGTTCTTGCAGCCTTAATAAATGTCATGTTTCTCCTCTCAGTAACACTATTCTGTTGAGGAGTTCTAGGAGCACTATATTGTCTGGTAATCCCCTTTGAGTTACAGAATGAGTCAAGAACTTGATTCTTAAACTCATTCCCTTAATCACTTCTGATTGTCTTTACCTTATGATCAATTTGATTTTCTATCTTAAGAATAATAGGTTTTAAAGTTTTAGCAGTTTCATCCTTAGTTCTTAAGAAGAATACCCATGTAAATCTAGTAAAATCATCGACTATCACAAGGCAATATGATTTCCTTCCAATGCTCATTATACTTGTAGGACCAAATAGATCTATATGCAATAAGTGTAATAGAGTAGTGATAGAGTTAACTTCTTTGGATTTGTGGGATGCCCTATGTTGCTTTCCTTTCAGGCAAGCAACACAGTTGTATTTATCAAAAAACTCCTTTTTAGGCATACCATGTACCAAGTTATTCTTAGCCAATTTATTCATTGTCTTAAAGTTAACATGACACGTTCTTTTATGCCAAAGAGTTGACTCATCACTATTGGCTTTGGAAAGAAAGCATGACACTTCACCTAGTGGGGGAAGCATTGTTCATATCCAGCTTGTACATATCCCCTTTCCTGGGAGATCTAAGAAGTACCAATTCCTTAGGAATTGTCATCTCAGGTTTAAGGATAATGCACTCATGTTTTGTGAAAAGCATTTGATGCTTTTGATCACAGAACTGAGAAACACTCAAGAGATTGTGTTCAAGCTGTTTGACAAACTGTATTTTGTCAACTGTTAACCTACCATTAGACATATTACCTCTACCAGAAATGTATCCTCCTGCTTCACCTCCAAACTGAACAGGACCTCCATCAAAATTTTGAAATTATTGAATTAGAGATATGTTCCCTATCATGTGCCTGGAGCATCCACTATCGACAATCCAAATGCTTCTATTTTTATCATATGGATGTCCCTGTACAAAGGTGAAATAGTTAGCTTATTTTGGAAACGCAAGCCTTGTTGGTCTTGGGTTATTCCAATGATGATAGCATAATTGAACCAAAGTGTAAGCATGGGGGTTCAATAATAGTTTGGGAAGAGGAGGTTTTGGGCTACAACATCATCTCTATTCTTCCATTCCATCCTTTGGTTGATCATTGAAGATGAGCTTGATAAAGCTTGGGTAGCAGAGCATTATTTCGAAGCTTCTTTTATTTCAAAAGAGGCTTTCACATCCTTCTCTTTCGAAGTAGTCTTCTTCTCAGAAGGTTTGAAGGGGGCTTTCTTGTTCTTTGGAACTTTCTTTGGTTTGTATTCTGAAACTATTTTCCTTTCGAAAGAAGATGTTTCTTCTGAGAGCAACTTGGCTTCGGAAGTTTGCTTTCCTTACTTTAACATTTGAACCATGTTGTGTGGTCCAAATATGAGGCCTTCCTTGAGTACTCCTTTCTTTACCCTGTTTGCATAGTGTGTGCTTGCAGGATTGTAGAAACAATCTTTGGCCATGTGATTATGCAAGCCACACATTATGCACTCAGTGTTGATTTTGGTAGGATATGTAGGCTGTTGTTTATTGTTTTCCTTGTTCTCATCAGTAGCTTTCCCTTTCTGCTTCAGATCCTTTAGTTGGATAGGAGTACTGTACTACACTCCTGTCCTGAATCTGAGCTTCCAGCCACTTGGAATCCAGCTGAAATGAAAACACCCTTTTGCCTTGGGTCAATTTTAATTTTGGACTCAAGCACCTTCTTGGCAGTTCTTTTGGCTGCTTAAATCTTGTTCTTTCTTTGTTTGGTGGTCAGAGATTTGTCTTTAGCTTAGGGGATAAGGTTTTCTACCTTGTCCTTCTCTATGGTGGTGGTGGTAACCATTGTTACATCATTCTTCTTCTCAAGGAATGGTGGGTCAATAGTTAAAACCTCTTGCTCATCAGTACCACATCTTAACTATCTAATAGACACATAGGAGTGTGGTGGAGCAGTTTCAATGGTTCCCAACCCACTCCGTTATAATAACATTCCTTTGAGTGAGAGGTTGATGCAACAATGTTATTGAAGTTATGCTCCTGGATAGCATACTTCATTGCTTCAGCCTCAACTATTACTAGCTGAGCTTGAGCCACAGTCAACTTTGAAACTGAGTCTTTTATTTGAGCCCTGTAGTTGGAGTGCTCATGTTTTAAAGTAGATGCAGTGTTTTCTAACTATTCAATTTTTGGCTCATAGTCAGATTCTGCTCTTTTAAAACTAGCTTTCAGTATGTTCAAAGACTTAATATCAGACTTAAGTTTCAAATTGTAGTCCTGGTACAACTTAACCTTAGCTACACAGTCAAGAGTACAGAGATGTTCACATACCTTGGTATCATCTGTGCCGCCCATGAGAGCTTGAGCGGGAGTGATATCTTCCACCACAAAGCTCTAGTCAACTTCTTGAGCAACAGCTACGGTTTGCTCTGTTGGCTTGGTTGCAGCATGTGTGGTAGCATGATGTTAGGAGGCTTGAGCTGCTCCAGGATTGGATCTTGGAGCTTTGCATTCCCTTGCAAAGTGACCAAGTTGATTACAGTTGTAACACTTAGCCTTTGACTTGTCAAACCCAAACTTGTTGTTTGCTGGGTTCTGAGGGAATTGCCTTCCAGTTCTCTTGTAGAACTTCTTTGCTCTGTAAGTAAGGAGAGCCATTTGCTGGACCATGTCCATGTATTCAACATCATCTGGGCTGAAATACTCTAGATCATCAAAATAGAACTGGAAATCACCAGAGTATTCCTTTTCTGAGACAAAAGCACAATCTTCCTGAAAAGGAGGTGTCTTAGGGAAAGCGATGTATGGCCCAGATGAGTATGATGGCTGTTGGTTGTAAGTCAGGTATATCTAGGGCTGGGGAGTTCTTACACCTTCAGCAACATGTAGAGCATTACTGACAAGAAGGGTTGAGCTACCATTCATCTGCCGCTTGTTCAGATTCTCCATCTCCATACGGTATCCATCAAGGATTCCATACAGTTCTGTCATGGTGAGTGTTCCAAGGTTTTCAGATCTCTTGATAGAAACACAATAGAAAGTGCATTCACGAGGAAGAGCACTCATGAATTTCCTTATTCTGTCTCTCTTTTCAAGAGTTACACCCATGGACTGTAGAGATGCTATCAGATCCATGTATCTGAAGTATTGTTGGCTCAAGTTTTCACCATCAATGTGGGTGAAGTTCTCAAACTGTTGCTTCAAAGCATCCTTCTTGGATTCTTTGGATTCTGAGGAGCCAGAGTACATCAATTTCAAAGCATCAAAGAGTTCTTTGGCTGGAGTGCAATGCTCAAAGCCTGCTATAATGGAGTTTGGTATGGCCCTGAGCAAGATAGTCATAGCTTTGCTATCAATGGCGGAGGTTAGTGAAGACCCGGGGGGGGCGCCCCCCCCTCTTTTTTTCTTCGTAGTGTTAAATTTTAGTTCGGTAGTGTAAACTTTTGTTCCTGTAGTGTAAATATTTATATAAATATCAAGTTCGCCCCCCTAAAAAAATTAATTTTGCCCCTCCCCCCCCCACGGTTTTTTTCAAGCTCCGCTACTACTTCTACTTCCTTTTCAATCATGGCACCATCTCCAGTTGATGAGGCCACATTTGGTATGTATGGTCCATGAGTAACGGACTTCCATATACAGGAGTCTTGATACTTGATGAATCCTTCAATGCGTTGACACCAGCGCCTGAAGTTATCAGGGGTGATAATGGGACCTTTGGTCATGGTTCCAATTTCTGGTTCAACAGACTTCTGGTTAAGGGCCATTTTGGTTGAGTGAGTAAGTTTGAAGAAACAAGGGTGATTTAGGATGGTTAGATCTCACAATCAAGAGCCTGATGCTCTGATACCAATTGCAGGATCGATATTGTTTTCTAAACACTTAGTGTTTCTCACAAACTGTTAAGTATCACTCGTTTGATGAATGCAGAATCAAGAACTCAGTTGATAATAATATAATAAGTAAAGAACACAAGAAATTGAAGATCAAGTATAGGTTGGACTCACCTTAGATTAGATTGTGTTTATATTACTTTGTAATAGGTTTAATATTAATTTACTTTTGAATGTTGTTCATTTTGTTTAGTTTTGTAGTCCAGCGAAACTATGAGCGAAACTGCAGTTTCGCTCATAGTCAACTGTTTAGTTCACCCGACGAAACTGTTATTTCTGCCTGGCAAAACTATAGTTTCGGAAGCACAGTTTCACTGCAGCGAAACTATCTGCGAAACTAAGACTGCTATATATAGATTTAATCTTGTTCATTGTTGGTAATCCTTGCAAAAACCCTAATCGAATATTTGTGTTGCAAAAGACCTTTGTAAGTTGTTCTTCACTGAAATATATTGAGCTTTCTTTTTTTAATTATATTGGATCATTATTGCTTATATTAGAATACATTTTGCTTGTTCTTATTCATCTTCATCCTTGTTGTTTGTTATTGTTTCTGATATTGAATGACTCAACTCATCATTTGTATTGAAAATCGATCAAATGGACCAACAAAATGGTATCAGAGCCTTAGTGCTCTTGATTGTTTGAGGTTTTTGGTTGTTTTTGTTCAATATCTATATTTCATCAATTCTGGATCAAATTTGAGTGTATTTGATATGGAATTTGATTGAATTTTGCTTGTTATTGGTTGGGAATGCTCTGTGAATCATCAGATCTCAAATCCATTGAGATTTGGGTGATTTCAGATTGATTTTGGGTTAAAAAAAGTTTTCAGATTCATCCTGTGAATCTGCTGATCTTCCAGTGAAACTGTCACAATCAATCAGCAAAACTACACGTGTTTCACACCTTGCAGTTGTTTTACAGCATCTTTGTGAAAGTAGAGACCTTGAACGAAAGTTCAACAGTGCTTGTGTTTATCTTCCAAGTGAAATTCCTATCGAAAGTACCACTGAATGAAAGTTCGAGCTTGTTTCGTGTGAAACTGTCGGCAAAACTAAGTATTTCCAAACTTCCGGCTAGCGAAATTGCTGCCAAAATTGCCAGCGAAATTACTGTCTGCGCTGCGAAACTAGTGTTTCTGCGAAACTAGCTCTGCGAAACTATTTATTCCCTGCGAAATTATCACTTCTTCTGTGAAACTAGCATGTCAAAGATGACTACTCTCACCCTTGCAGATTTAGAAAGTGTAGCTCCTAACAAACCTCCGAGACTCATAAATGGTGACAACTTTGAAGATTGGAAGAGATGTCTCAAAGAATTTTTCTTCTACACCGACCATAACCAATGGGAATCTATCATCATTGGTCTGCACATACCAACAGTCAATGTTGGTGGTACCGTGTCTCAAAACATGGACCTATCCACGTTCAACCAGAAGGATCTAAAGCTGATTGATCGAGACCGGAAAGCTTTTGGAACAATAACTCTATGTCTTGCACTTGTTATCTACAATCAATTTGCTAAACATATGAATGCAAAGTCTTTGTATGATGCTCTATGTGAATTCTATGATGGAAATGAAGATCTGAAGAAAGACAAGAAAGCCCAAGCTCATAAGGAGTTTAATTCATTTATCGGACATAAGAATGAAGACCTTACTGATATTACCAATCGATTTTATCAGTATCAAGTACTCTAAAGAAGTTTGATGATCAGTTGGGTAATCATGAGCAGGTGAATAAGCTTTTAGACTCTCTCCCACCCCAATGGAGCTTACAAGTGAGAATGCTGAAGCACGTGAGAAAATTTGCTGATTACAAGCTTATGGATGTGATCAACAAATTGAAATCTTTCGAGTTAGACATGAAGAGAAGGGAATTCAACCAAGCCATGATGCGTACATTTGGTTTCACTCCGAATGTTACATTACTATCTTTCGCTGTAAGCTCTCCAATGCAGGCATCTCGTCAAGGCGGAGTGAATACTGGTGAATATTCTGGAGGTTGAGGTAGTGCTGGGAGAGATCAAGCTAACTTGAAAGCAAATGTTGAAACTCCAGTTCCATCCGAGACAATGGCTCTTTTTGGTATGTTTATTCAGAGTTATGAAGCTTTAGTGGCAGGGGAGTTGAAAGGCAAAGGGATGATGATGGAGGATATGTTTCAGGTGAACCCTGATGATCTTGAAGAGACTGAAATTCCATGGACAATGGCAATATTGACACTTAGAGCCCGAAGATTCATGGAGCGCACTGGAAGAAAGAATTTTGGAGGTCAAATCTCTAACTCCAAACTGGGATTTATAAGTCTAAGCTGAGGTGTTTTAATTGCAAACAGTTAGGACACTTCAAACATGAATGTCCATTGTCAATCGTCACTGATCTTAGTAATTCAGGAGTTCCACGACTAGTTTCAAGCGGAAGTAAAGAGGAAATGAGTCACAAGAAAGAGACAGCTTTGATTTCTAAATTTGATTGGAGTGCTGAAGTTGAAGAGATGAGAGAAGAGTTTAACCAAGCGCTGGTGGCTGAGATTGTGGATAGAAAGAGGAAGGTGAATTGTGAGGATGAATTTTATCCATTCAAAGAATTTAGAGATGAAGCTGAAGTGTCTGTGAAGGTGAAGAAGGATGAGAAGGTGAAAGAAAGTAAAATTGAGGAGATAAGGAAGGAAAAAAGTCAACCCACTGAGCAAGAAAAAGAAAAAGATGATGCTACTATCACCGTCGAGGAAAACAAGTTGAGTACTCCAGTGTGCCAATGCGAGAAAGCTTTAGCAGCAGAAAAGATGGTGATGGGACTTCCTTATGAGTTATTCACGATATGTGTTCTTCAGCATGCAAAATCAGGTTATTTGGGATTTATAAAGCTAATCGTTTATTAATTGATAATGAGAAATATTTAAAACGAATTAATGAGGAACTTAAAATAAACGAGTCTAAATTTTTTGTTAAATTAAACGAGGCTTGGAAAGAGAATGATCACATAAAATGAATAGTTTTGGAAAGAAATGTTGAGATTAACACTTTGACTGAAAGGGTTGGTCTTACTGAATTTGAAACAAGCAAACTTCAGTCAAAGCTCGATAAATGGACAATATCGGGAATGAAACATAATGATTTATGTAAATAGCAACGGGGGGCTAGGATTAAAATAGGATTGGGATATGAAAATGCTAAGGTTTATCCTCCTCCTAGTACTTACTGTTATTCGCCTATGCCTGTTCCTCATCCTTCTAGTGATTTGATCAAAATAGATACAGTATGTCTGTAGGTTTAGAAGATGTAAACCCTAAGCACGTTCGTGAGGAACACCATTATGGACCGACTAGCGGCCTTGGATGCTCTAGTCTTAGTACACCTGAATCTCAGCATTCTGTCTTAGATCATAAATCTAGTTTAAATTCTGTGTTTGTTTCTAGTGAACCTGTAACAAGCTCTGTCTCATCGTGTTCTAGTGATGTTTCTATTTCATCTTTAAATGCTTTGGATTGTAATGATGCTACTTCTTCTGATCGTGTTAATATTGTGACTGATTTCATTGAGAAAAGTAACGAGAAAACAAAAAAATAATTGTTTTGAACAATTCTTCTCTCACCCCATTCCATCTGTTACCCCAACAAAAATTTTTGTCTCAAATGAAAGGGATACATCATCATCTGAAGCAAGTACAAGTGGTACAAATACCACATGTATATCAGATGACAAGTCATCTTCTTTTGTAAATAATCATTCTTTTTCAAATAAAAACAGACCTAAAGACATGTATAAGGCATACAGTGACGTTGATTCTAGACTGTCTGACTATGATGAGGAAATACACATTGATAAAATCCCTACCTTATTGCATAACAGACCTAGATTAAAACCACACAGTTTTCGATGCGGTAAAGATGATCATGTAGTTAAGCATTGTCCTGAGCTTCATCATAGACATGTTAATAGGAATTGATTTAGGTGTAGATTGACTCGATTAGTTAATAATTTTTTTATAAAAATCCAATCTCTCCAAAACCCAAAGTAGTTCAAACTTGGGCTCTAGTTTCACATGGTTAATCTATTCTTTGATATCTTTGTAGGAGTCATCCACTAAAGTTGTAAATAGTTTATGGCTTATTGATAGTGGATGCTCCAGACACATGACGGGATTAAACGATTTATTAACCAATTATCGTATAATCAATGGAGGATATGTCGCATTTGCTGGCGACAAGAAAGGAGGGAAAGTGGTTGGTCAAGGGGAGGTTTCCAACGACTCTCTTACTCTAGAGATAGTCAACTATGTCCCTGAACTTGCTTTTAATCTTTTGAGTGTCTCTCAGATTTATGATAAAGACATTTTGGTCATGTTCAAGTCTATGAATGTCTCTTTCTAAAATCAGAGATTGATATTCCAGAAGAGATGGTGTTAATGCGGACTCCAAGAAAGAATGACACAAACCTTCTTGACATGGGTTCAAAAGAGGCAACCATTACCGTCACTTGCCTTTTGTCCAAAGCTTCCACCTCTGAGTCTTTCTTATGACATCGCAGATTGGGGCACGTTAATTTTAAAAATATAACTAAATTAGTTAAAAACAATCTTGTTGGGGGATTACCTTTAAGGGACTTTTCAGTGAAAATAGCATATCTAATCCCCTTGAGTTGTTACATACTGATTTGTTTGGCCCAATCAGTGTTAAATCAATTGCTAAAAAAATCTTTCTGTCTTGTGGTTACAGATGATTTTTCTAGATATTCCTGGGTGAGATTTCTTGCCCATAAAGGAGAGGCTGCTAAGGAGCTACAGAACTTAATTCTTTCGATTGAAACGATAAGCAATAGAAAGGTTATGGCGATCCGAAGTGACAATGGTACCGAATTCAGAAATCAGATCTTCGATTCGTTCTATGCTTCTAAGGGAATTTTAAAACAGTTCAGTGCTACGAGGACCCCTCAACAGAATGGTGTGGCTGAACGAAAGAATCACACCCTCATTGAAGCAACTCGTACAATGTTGATTGAATCCTCCTTGGCCATTATCTTTTGGGCTGAGGTGGTGAATTGTGCTTCATACGTTCTGAACAGGGTGTTGATAGTCAAGGACATAATGAAGACTCCTCATGAGCTCTTTCATAAGAGAAAGCCTTTAATTGACTTCTTTTGACCATTTGGATGCTCGTGCACTTTATTGAATACTCAGGCACCGAAGACGAAATTTGGGGCTGTGTCTGATGAATGTTACTTCGTCGGCTATTCTTCTTCTCAAAAAGCTTATCGGTGTATAACAAGAGAACACGTATTGTTCAAGAGTCCTTCTATGTTGATTGGCAGGAATCTAATTCCTCCGATGTTCGATCTGAACCAGCATGGTTCTTTGACTCCGATACGGTGTTTAACCCTTTTAATCTTCCAGTCTTCGATGATGATGTGTCTATCTCCAATATTCAAACAAATATCATTCCTCCAACTCCATTACCTGTCATCCCTCAAGCCCCTCCCACCACATCTGCAAACGATGCTACATCAGTTGATGTTGCATCTTCTTCATCATCATTTGACCTTCCACCTACACTTGTTTCTGCATCCCGTCCCTCATCACCTACATCTACCTCATCTCAGCCGGTATCACCCATCTCTCTAATTGACTCTACCTTACCATCAACCTCACCTTCATCTACCCATCAACAACCCGTTAGCCAACCGTCTTCAACTACCCTACCCATGTCCACTGATTTCAAAACCTTGAAAGATCATCCATATGATAACATCATAGGATCTATCACTGATGGAGTTCGAACGCAGAGTCAATCTAGTTTGATTAACGTTTGTCTATTATCTTGTTTTATATCTCAATTTGTCTCGAAAAATGTTCATGCAGCTCTTCAGGACCCTTGCTGGGTTGAATCGATACAATTAGGGCTGCAATAATTTAGGAAACTCAAAATGTGGACCCTGGTCGATCATCCACCAAACAAATGACCAATTGGCACGAAATGGGTGTTCAAGAACAAACCCGATGACCATGGCATTATGGTAAGAAACAAGTCCAGATTGGTGGTCCAGGGCTTTGCTCAAGAATGAATTGACTACACCGAAGTCTTTGCTCCTGTCGCCCGTCTTGAAGCCATCAAAATCTTTCTGGCTCATGCTGCCCATAAGCAGTTCAAAGTCTATCAGATGGATGTCAAATGTCCATTTCTTTATGGAGACATTGACGAAGAGATATATGTGTGTCAACAACCTGGTTTTGAGGATCTCGACTTTCCTGACAAAGTCTACAAGCTTGATAAGTCTCTTTACGGTTTTCATCAGGCCCCTCGAATCTAGTATGAGACTTTAACAAAGTATCTCTTAAGCAATGGTTTTTCTCGTGGCACTATCGATATGACATTATTTAAGAAGGAAGTAGATGGTGAGATGCTGATTGTACAAGTTTATGTCAATGACATTATTTTTGGCTCCACCAATACGAAGTTGTATCGGGAGTTTGAGGAAGTCATGCGAGGTCGATTTGAAATGAGCATGATGGGAGAGATGTGCTTTTTCCTCGGGTTGCAGGTTGAACAAAAGCCAGAGGGAATTCTCATTCATCAGGAGAAGTACATTAAAGAAATTTTGAAGAAATTCAAGATGGATGACGCTTCTTCTGAAATGACTCCACTTACTGCTCAAACGTGCCTCACTCCTGACGAGAACGAGAAACCTATTGATCTTTATCTCTACATATCCATGATTGGTTCCCTTATGTATCTTACGGCAAGTCGTCCTGACATCACCTTTGCTGTAGGATATTGTGCTCGATACCAGTCTGCCCCGAAAGAGTCTCATGAAAAGGCTGTAAAACAAATCTTTCATTATCTTAAAGGCTCTTCTCGTTTAGGTTTTTGGTATCCTTATGGTGGGAATTTTGACTTACATGCCTATTCTGATAGTGATTCAAATGGCTGCAGGTTAAACAGAAAGTCAGTTACTGGAGGCTATCAATACTTGGGCAATTGTCTGGTATCATGGCAAAACAAGAAACAGACCATTGTTTCTCTCTTTACGGGAGAAGCAGAATACATTGCAGCTTCCAGATGTTGTTCACAAGTGCTCTAGATTCAGCAACAGATGATTGACTATGGGACTTTCTCCATCCACCGTTGTTCTGTGACAACGAAGCAGCCATCGGCGTCGCCAAGAACCCTATTCATCATTCCCGAACCAAACAAAGCGAGAGACGGATTCATGCAATCCGTAATGCTCAGGAAAAGGGTTTTATTGATATTATTCCCATTAATACAAAAAATCAAAAAGCAGATCTTTTCACTTAAACATTTGATAAACCTTGTTTTTATGAATTGATCTCTATGTTAGGATTAATATCATTTTAAACTCGTTTTCCTTAAAACTACGCCATGTACATATTGTTTTTATTTCTTTTGTTATTTTCTTTCTTTCTTTTCGTTTTTCTGCATGCTCCATAGTCCTTCATCTTTTTTTCTTATATAAATAAAAATAAATAAATATATATCATAATACAAAAACAAAAGAAAAAAATAAAAAATTAGTGATGATATATATATTAAATAATAAATTTCTACATCTTGCTTAATTCGTAGAAATTTCGGGGGAGAATATATATATTTAAATACTCTTCTTGTTTTCTTTTGCAGAATAAAATGAGAATACTGGACGATTTAAAGGAGGTTAATAGTATTGTGTGGGATAGGCTTGATAGGTTCAGCCAGAAAGCGAAGTAGACAGTAATCTTGCAGCTTAATTAATAAGAACAAGAAACTTGATGACTTGGATTATTCCCTAAACATTTTTGGTCTTCAGAAAGATTCAAATCCTTGTTTAAAAAGGATTGAGATTAACGTCATATCTCTGTTTTGAGTCATTCTTATCTAAAGTATCTTTGCGTCTAGATCTTCCACCCTATCTTAAAAGCTACATGCTTAGTCATCTTCACATCTAAGAAGCTCCTTGTCACATTATTTTTGCTTATCTCCTTTGCTATGTGTGAACATTGACCTGGAGTGATGATCTCCTCTACTGTACGATAGTACTGACCTGGAGCTCTCATCGACACAAAATGATGATCTTCTCTGTTATACGTAAGTATGGACCTGAAGCTCTCATCTGTAAGACTCAACTGATTAACTTCTCTGTTATACGTAAGTATAGACCTGGAGCTCTCATCATTTGATGTTTATAAGGGCTTTCCTTCTTATGAAAAAGGACATTTGTTGCTTCTGAGAGGAATAATCAAGCAGAGCGTGTCATTTGTTCAATATATCATGAGGGCAGGATAAGTTTCTTTGCCAAATGTCTGTGGGTATTGGGTCATTCAATGTTTTCTTTAAAGGAACCAAAACATGATAACAGTAGTTGCAGTGCACTTGTTGAAACAAAGAAGGCATGGACTTAAGGGGACAAGTATATCAACAATCCCGCCAAACTTTGATTCTCCAGAAGATCTTTTCAGCTTCTCGTTCATATCCTTTTTCACTGTTTGATTTTGTTTAAAAATACGTGAAGTGTGGGGAGGTCTTGTGGGGCAATTTTCTTTTGATTTCTTTTATCTTGATTACTTTGTTTTAATTCTTTTCTAAATAATTTTTCTTTATTTTATTTTAAAAGAAAATAAAATTTTCAATTTTTTAAATATCCAGCGAAATTATACTTTCGCTGGTAGTTTCGCAGGATGAAATTATAGCTTCGCTGGCTCTTTCGCACGTTGTAAGGTCAGTTTTGACCAGAGCTTACACGGGCGAAACTATAGTTTCGCTGCCTGCGAAACTAAGTCCTATATAACTCAACTTGTGAAATTATCTTCCCATTTTCGCAGAATCGAAGATTTAGGTTATAGAGAACCCTACCGTACACTTACTTAGCGAATCTGAGATTTTGTGTTTATGATTCTCGATTGACCCTTGTTTTAGCTTCGCAAGTTCGCCCTATCGAATCTACTACACTGTCTTGCCGAAACTAATAAGTAATTGCTGCTGAAATTACTTTTTCACTTGCGGAAACTAAAAAAAAAATCATTCTGCAAAACTATAATTTCGGCCAGCAAAATTAATTTGTTTTTTTTTTAATTTTAATCTTTTTCTTATTTTTCTTTATTATTATTGTTTAATATACTATTCTAATACGTTTCATCTGGTTTTCAGATTAAATGGTGAATCTAAAGTTTGATGAGAGGAACAACATTACTGCCAATTTGGACGACACTCATCCGAAAGTTGCTGGTTTTAGAGACTGCATACGCTGGTTGCAGAGATCTCCAATCGCCTACGCGATCTCACATTCCACTACTATATATGACTTACACATCAGAGATTTTTGGCGGATGGCTGAGTACGACACGAGAGCCAATTCATAGAGGATTGTAGCTAAGGTGATGGAGAATGAGTTGACTATTACTACTGAGGTCATATTGTGGGTGCTAAGGCTCGATGAGGACATAGGGGAGGAGGTGATATTGTCAAATCTGGAAGTGTTTAATGCTTTTTGATCGATGGGTTATAAGGGACCTCCATTTGGGACAAGGAAGGAGATCAAAAAGTCCTTCCTCTCTAAGGAATGGAGATATATAGCTCATGTTTTTATTATGTGCTTAGATCACCATAACGGTGGATCAGACGGGCTAAACTTGGACTGGGCAAAAGCCATGGTGATTTTCTGCAGAGGGCAGAAGGCAAACATCACGAGATTGATTTTTGATTGTATGGTGGAGAATGCGATGGCTTTGAAGAAAGATAAGTGGTTGCTTTGTCCTCGATTCCTTCAGATGATTATAGATGATCTTATTCCTAATATTCCCAAACATGGAGAGATCAAAAGATTAGTACAGAAGAACACCCGTATTTTTGCAGACTGCTGTGCTATTAGACATGACTTTAGCGGGAAGATTACTCATCTGTGGGAAAACATGTACCCTCTGGAACGTTGGAAATATATAAGGAGGGTAAATGAGTCAGAGTAGAAAAGAGTAGAATAAACAAGGCAGAAAGAGACTGAAGCTGTTAAGAAAAGGAAGAGGTATGCGAAGGAGAAGGAATATGATTATGAACAGGAAATTCATGAGTTGGCATCTGTGGCCAGAGTTGAGAAAGAAAAGAGGTCCAAGAAGAAAGCAGATGAGGGAGAAACTGAGAGAAGGACCAAACACATACATCAGTCTTTTACTGAGCCCCCAAGATCAAAGGAAAGAGAGCAGGTTTTGATGAGGATGTGATAAAAACCTCAACTCATCTCTTGCTAACGAGTTAAGCATGATCAAGACTAAACTTACAAACCAAGAGTTGAGGGAAAACAGAAAGATGAGATGATTGAAGGCATAACAAATATGATGATGGATCAACAAAGATTGATCAAAAAATTGCTAACAGAGGTGAATGAGCTCAAGAAAGCAGCCGGCCTGCCCAATCAGCTAACTCAACCCGAGTTAGATGATTTGTCGGACACCTCCAAGTACCCATTTCTGAATGTGGGTACATCTTCTAGGGAAGGAGAGGGCACGTCAGGTGCTGCAACTGAGGAGGCAGGGGGCTCTGGAGTGAGACAGGAAGCTGAGAAAGAGAATATGGAGCAGGTGTTTGAAGCTGGATTTCTTGATATAGGGATGAACATCGATGATCTGGGAGGAGAAGAAATGTTCCCAGAACAGACTGAAGGTGCTGAGAAGGTTGTTGAGAAGGGATTGATTGATGAGGAGCAGGATGATGAAAAGTTGATAGATTATGACTCTGAGCCTGAATATTATGAAGTGGATGAAAGACCACTGACTTATGTAGTCAAAACATGAGATGATGAGAATGATGTGATTGAGATGGAAAAGGAGGATTGGTTTGTGAGAGAGAAAGAGCCTGAAGAGTTGACTCCCCTATTCCAATACATGGAAGGGTTGAGCAAGAAAGAGGCTGATAAGAGAATTATTAGTTAGAAGTATAACCCCGGCCTCAAAATGTTTATGATAAAGAGGAAGGGGGAGGAATTACATACATCCATAAGAGGAAGGCTTTTAAGACCTTTCCAAAATGGGACTTGAGAAGGTTGGCAGTGCTGCCATTACTGGATGCTGATCTTAGTGAGAGAGCTAAGTTGTTGGAGAAGGAGATCAAGAATGGACTGAATGGTAATTTTGAGTCGTTTGGCTTCATGAAGGCTGAACAGAGAAGGTCTAAGAAGGAAAAATACTGGGAGACAGGTAAAGGAAAGATAGTGCTGAGGGTGAAACCCCAAAAAACAGTGAACAGAGTTAGACTGTCGAATCCCCTTCCCCAACGATTACAGGATTTTGAGAAATGGTTCTACGACAACAACACGGGGGAGGCAGTGATCAAGGTAAAGAATGGGATAGAGTACAGGATGTTTGATCCCATGGAGCTATTCACCTTTTGTGATGAGGACCTGCTGGTACTTTGTGAGAATCAAATCAAAGCATGAGCAGGGGAGGAGACAAGGAAAGAAGCCAGTCTGTTCACGATCATTGCAAACAAGGTGCGGGGTATGAGAGCTGAAGTGAAGGAGCTAGCTGAGAAGGTGAGAGCTCAAGATGATCTGAATATGGATGTTCGGTACTTATCAAAACAATTTGAGCAAGCTAATGCTCGTCCCGAGGGAGCTGATGAAGCAAGAGGTGACCAAAGTGAATCAGTTGTTGAAGCTCTCAAGGAAGATGTTGCAGGAGCAGATAAAGATACATTAGATGCAGCGGGAGAGACTGGATCCAACTAGACAAATCAAGACAAGTGAAGACGGTGAGATCCAACCTAGGGGGAGTATTGAAGATCAAGTATAGGTTGGACTCACCTTAGATTAGATTGTGTTTATATTACTTTGTAATAGGTTTAATATTAGTTTAACTTTGAATGTTTTTCATTTTGTTTCGTTTTGTAGTCCAGCGAAACTATGAGCGAAATTGCAGTTTCGCTCATAGTCAGTTGTTTAGTTCACCCGGCGAAACTGTTGTTTCTGCCGGGCGTAACTATAGTTTCGGCAGCACAGTTTTGCTGACAGCAAAACTGTCTGTGAAACTAGGACTGCTATATGTAGATTTGATCTTGTTCATTATTGGTAATCCTTGCAAAAACCCTAATTGAATATTTATGATGCAAGAGACCTTTGTAAGCTATTCTTCACTGAAATATATTGAGCTTTCTTCTTTTGATTGTATTGGATCATTATTGCTTATATTAGAATACATTTTGCTTGTTCTTATTCATCTTCATCTTTGTTGTTTGTTATTGTTTCTAATATTGAACGACTCAACTCATCATTTGTACTGAAAATCGATCAAATGGACCAATAGAAATGTTTTTTCAAGATATTTGTACGTATTATCTCTCAACTAAGTATTACAAGACTCATGCAGAAGCATGGATACTAAGTTACAATGAGTGACTATATATACTACTATCTACAGCTTGTTATACGTAGATAACATGCTGGAACTTACTTCTAAACAAATGCTACATTGCTAAAGGTAGGGTATCTTAGATAAAGTATTATCTAAGATAAGGTAGTCATGACAGGTCCATGGCTTACCTTTTGGTCACCAACTAAAGGTGGCAGCTGTACCAACTAAGGAATGGTGAACAGTGGACAAAAGTAAGGTCAACCACATGAACATGGAAAGCATCTTGCAGTGAATCAGAGTAGGTAGCATGTGTCAGTCGACCATGCTTTGTCCACTGGTTCATACTGTGATTCATCCGAAGTTAAAATGGCTTTGGAAGAATAAGTTCTTTCAAACCATTTATCCTTCGAAAGACTCAGCTTCTTCCGAGGTTTTGTCTTCGGAAGACTTTGTCTTCAATCTTCTGAGTGTTTACTTTGGACGGAGATCTTCTAAGTCTCGAAAGACAGAGTTCATTCATTGGAAGCTCTTTGGAAGATCACCATGTAAGTTTCGGAAGTTGCATCATTGCCTTCAGAAGACTTCCCTTAGTTGTACAGATTTCTTCTAAGTTTTATTTTGGTTGCACCAGCCTCAATAGATCCAACACAGTTATTATCATTCAAGCATTCAATCACTAGCAATCATACACACACTGACACACACTCATATCATAGCTTTAATCATAGCTTTATCATTCAAGATTTCTTCAAGCTCCAGTAAAAAACAACAAGCAAAGAACATACACAAGGTTGAGAAACCCATGGATGCTCTCACGATCATTCTGTAAAGTGAAGAGCAGAAGGCAGCCTATGCATCCTTCTCCATAAGCTTTGAAGCTTACTTGGGTGCTAATCTCATACCATCACAGATCATCCAATAAGACTTGGTTGAAGAAATAGATCTTCAGTGGTTTATGGCAATGATTGCCAATAGATCAAAAAGGTTTCTACAAAGAAACAGAGGATTGGGCATGGACAAGAAAACCAAAATTGGTTTTGACAAGACAAAGGTGAGATGCTACAACTGTCAATTGTAGGGACATTTCTTAAGAGAATGCCAACAACCAAGAGTTGATAGAAACAACAATCAAACACATGCATCAAGCAACTACCATTCAAACAGACAAGTTCCACCCCTAATTAGCATCCTTGCTGCACGAACTCCACCTCAAATCACACAATGCAGTCCAAATCAACACTCAAAATCATGCATTAATGAAGTTAATAAATACAGAGAGCATGCAGACAAACTTTCTAAGAAAGTAATTGAAACAAACATTTTGAATGAAAGTTTAAAATTAGAACAAAAACAATATGGAATCAAAGTTCTTTCATTACAAAATGACATGGACAAATTAATGTTTGAAAAACTATCACTTGCAACTCAAGTTGAGAAACCCTCAGAATCTTTGACACAGTCAAAAACCATACAAGCTGAAACTAAGGTGAAACTTTAGAAATTTCAAGCGAGAAACAAGAAGTTTGAAGAACTTCTTGCTCAACAAAGGGATTTTAGAGATCCTTCAGGTTTAGTGCAGGACCGGTTAAGGGATGGTCAATACAATCAGTCTCATAATAAGGAGAGTGTTAGAACACTTAACAGTTCAAATAGGGAACCAGGTTTGGGAACAAGATGCAAAGAACACAAGTAAGTATAAGCCAGAACTCAAGAACAATATATATAAGGTTTTCAAGAATGTTGTATATTAATCTTAAATTCTTTTACAAGAGTTATAATGTATAAGTTCTTAGTTACAATAAAAGACCCTGAGATACTTTATACTACATCCTACAACCGGCTATACTTAGAAAACCAGTTGGAACATTGAAAGACAACAAAATCAATGTAGAGTCAAAAAGCAGATTGCCTTTTGACTAGTGACTATGACATGCCATAGCTCATATTCTAATATATTACAAAAGGACAAAAGTACATAAAGTAGAAAGTTACAAACTCAAAACCTCATTGTCCAGTTGTAAAACCATGGAGCTTTTCACCATCTCTTGCAAGTTGTTGAGTCTTCAGAGTTCCAGTGGAAAGTGAGTTAGCTTTCCGCAAAAGTACATCTGAGAAAAGCATGTTCTTTCTCTGTTTTTGGAAGAAATCAGTCTTCACTTCATTTGGCTTCGGAAGACTTTGTCGTTGAAGCTTCGGAAGACTTCATCTTTGGCTTCGAAAGATTTGGTCTTTGGCTTTGGAAGATTTTATACTTAGCATAATTCTCATGCAAAGTATAAAGCTTCCGCAGGAACTTTTGGCTTTGGAATATTTTATACTTGGCATAATTCTCATGCAAAGTATAAAACTTCCATAGTAGTTCTACTCAGTACTTAGTGCATGTATGCAAGAAGCCTTTTGGTTCCTTTGGTTGCATCAGCCTTCATATAAACCTTACAAACTCCCCCTAGGCTGATGCTACCAGAATAGTGAAAGTTCTTCACCAGTTGACTGTCCGTATTACGATCAACATCATTCCCTTCTTCATCATTTGGTCAGGATCCTTCAGACTCTCGTAATACCTTCTCATGTCATGAAGATCATGCAGAGGTAAATCAAGCATGTCTTGCCAGAAGTTGACATCTTGACCACCTTGATCTCTGATGACATACCGTCTGTCTAGATTAGCAGCAAAGGTCCAAGACATGATGGGTCTTCCAGTTGTAAGAGGTTGTGCTTAAGTAGGAGTTGGTTGAGCAGACTCTTGTTACACTTCCTTAGGATGCTCTGACTAATCCTAAGGTTTTGATAGGATCAAATGTATAGATCTGTGATGATATTAGTGAACAATTCAATGAAATACAAACAAAGAAATCAAATCAAAGTAGAATATCAACAAAATTCATAGAGTTTATTGATAATAGCAAAGACAATGATGAACCGTCTAACACTTTACCAAATTTACCCAATTTCTCAGACGGTTGACAACTGTTCTGGCGCATGGGTTTATGAGAACCGCCTAAACACTTGTAAAAATTCTGAAATCTCATCATACACCTAAATGGACTTATGGTCACTGTTTAGACGTATGAGGTTCAAAACACTTACATTTTTCACATCTTTCACCTGAACACTGTTTAGACTTATTAGCACTGTTCACGTACTAACATTCAAAGAATTTTCAGAATTTTGAATTTTTTTTCACAAAAATTACATTTTAGACCCTCAATTTTCATTTTTGACATTCTAACCCCTTTTATTTTAATTTAAATTTTAAAAAATAATTTTCCCTTTATTTTAGTCTCAAAATTAATAAGTTGTCTTGTTTTCAACATTTGTAAGAAGCTTTTCCACTTGCAAATTTATATAGCTTCATATTATCATTACGAAAATTTTACATTATCAAACACACACATACTTTGAACATATAGCATCATCCTTTCCATTCAACATTTTAATTTTCATTTTCTGAGAAAACTCTTACATTTATTACTCCCCTTAAACTTTTAAGTTTTATAAACTTAAAAGTTTCCCAAGGTAACATAATAAGATCACACTTATCATTGTTAAATTGCCTGCACACAGAAAACATGCATAAAATCAAAATTGAAAAAGAATCAAAATCTAGTATTTACAATAGAATCATTATCTGCAGTGAGATCATATCAGTGAAGATCAGCACATTAAAATAAAATAAAGTGTGAATAGTCATAGACAATGAATAAATCCTGATCAAGTGTGTTCCAGCTTAGTGATGTCACAGCAAAGGAGACACAGGATCTAAGGACAGAAAATGAGTGTTTTTGACAAAAGGATCAACTCACTTACTTTTTCAATTCTTGGATTGATTAGGGTAGAGTTAGATATGACATGATGTGACTTATACAAAGACTTAAAGAGATCCACTATCATCAAGACATGCAATTAAGCACACATTCTCAATTTATTACCTGACAAATATGCATAACCAGAGTTCATGTTACTTATTTAACAGAGAATGATCATGGATAACCATTTGATCAACTCTAACCATCCATTTGAATGGGTTGTGCACATTAGCATCTTTTGCATCAAAGGAGAATATCAAGGTCTGTAATCACTTACAACAGAGGATATCTCAGCACTTCAGGTCTATGATGACTCATAACAAAGAAGTGAGATGATGCTTGTAACAGATCTCATGATTAGTCACACCTAATGTCACATCACCATCAGGTGTGAGTGTTGTAACTAAACAAGCAATCAATCTGATAAGCTAATACAACTCAAAAGTAGTAAGATGAACACACATACAAGCATAGATGATTTAGTTTAATCACAAGAATTTACTTTTTCAGTATAATAGCATGATATTGTCTACACATCATATCTGATCATGTCAGACTTTATTAGCGAGTGAAGTATGCAACTGATCTCACTAATGTACTATCATTTCTCACATGTTGCAAAAACAGATTCATTCTAAAAATTGATTAACAAATAAAGAAAGACTCTATTTTTTGAGTTTTTGTTTTATATTTTTATCTTTAATTTTTGAGTTTTCTATTTTTGTATTTGGTTTTTCTATAAAAGAAAACACACACACACAAAGTACAATTAGGCATATAACTTTGACAGGTTCAATTATGATGACCTTTTGGTTTAGGGAGGGTTCCGATCATAATAAGATTCAAAGAACTAAAATAAGAACTTAGAAACCAGGTTTACACAAGGTTAATAAGGCCAATTGACTTCACTAAGATCTCAAACCGTCCTGGTAGGAAGGCTTTAGTAAATAGATTTGCCAACTGTTTTTTAGTTGCAATTTGAATCAAAATGATTAAACCTTTTTCAGAGTTATCTGTGAGAAAATGATATCGAATTTCGATATGTTTTGTTTTTGAATGTTGAACTGGATTAGTTGTAATGAACATAGCAGCAGTGATATCAATGTAAATGGGTGTTTTAAGAAAATTAAAACCATAATCCAGTAGTTGGTTTTGCAACCAAAGGATTTGAGAACATCTTACTAATGCAACTATGTACTCAACTTCTGCAGTTGAAACAGAGACATTCGTTTGTTTCTTGCATTACCACGAGACTAATCGGGGACCAGGAAACTAACAATAACTCGTTGTAGATTTTCTATCTTAGCAGCATCCACCATAATCACTATCTGTATATCCATGTAGCTCAAAGTTTCCCTCGTAAGGATACCAAAGCCTTAAAGCTGGTTTACCTTTAAGATACCGGAATATCCTCTTGACAGCAATTAAGTGGGATTCCTTCGGGTCTGATTGATACCTGGCACAGACACAAACAACATACACCATGTCTGGTCTTGATGCAGTAAGATACCTCAAACAACCAATCATAGATCTGTATAAAGTTTGGTCAACTGATTTTCCTTTGGGATCGGGTTCAATCTTGGTGTTTACGTCAGCTGGAGTGCTTGTGGACTGACAATCTTGCAGTTTGAATTTCTTCAAGAGTTTGTCAACAAAATTCTCTTGATTGATGAGTATACCATCTGCAGATTGTTGAACTTGCAGTCCAAGGAAGAAATTGATTTCTCCCATAGAACTCATCTGGAAACGAGACTTCATGATTTCTTCAAATTCATTGCACAGTTTTGGACTAGTAGAACCAAATATGATATCATCAACGTACACTGGCACACATAAGAGATCATCATTATCCTTCATTATGAATAAATTTGGATCGATTTTCCCTATTGTGTATCCATGTTGGATCAAGTGTTGTGACAATGTCTCATACCAGATTCTAGGTGTTTTATAAAGTCCATACAAAGCTTTGCTAAGCTTGTACACTCGATATGGAAATTCTGTATCCTTAAAACCCGGAGGTTGCTTCACATACACATCATTAGTGATTGGACCGTGCAAGAATGTACCTTTGATATCCATTTGATACACCTTGAATTGCATGAATGATGCATAAGCCAGAAAGACACGAATGGATTTGAGTCTTGCAACTGGAGCAAATACTTTATCATAGTCCATTCCTTCTTCCTGTGTATCCTTGTGCAACTAGTCTCTCCTTGTTTCTTATGACTATCCCTCTATCATCAGTTTTATTTTTCTAAACAACCATTTTGTTCCTATTGCATTTTCTCCTTCAGGTAATTCTACCAAATTTCACACTTCTTGTTTGCGGAATTGAAGTAATTCTTCTTGCATGGCTTCAATCCAACCATTGTCCTTTAACGCTTCGGTAACGTTTTTAGGAACAATTTGAGAAAGAAAATAAGAGTATAAGCACAGGTTTGCTTGTTCTGATTTACTCCTTGTTGTTCTCTCATTCAATGGACCAATAATCTGTGATGTTGGATCGTTCTTGTGAATACGAGATGTTGGAATCTCATCACCTTGAACATTAACATCCAGATTTGTTTGGTTCAAGTTGGAGAGCGGATGCAGTAGGTTAGAAGAATGTGGATCGAAGTTTGCAACTTGAGTCGGTGAGTTGATAAAGTAATCAAAGTTACCAGTATCAACTGCATCACCAGAGATAAATGACGTCCCTGACTCGGGTTGCACAAACTCATTACCATTATTAGAAAATGGTTGTGATTCTTCTTGATCATATGAAACTAAATGATCTGAAGCTTGATTAGCTTGATCGTTGTCATTGAATCTAATTGTTGAGTCCTTGACAAATGAGAAGAATGGGTAATCTGGGCTTGAATCATCTGGGTTGTCAGTATCTGAATCCTCACTGAAAGATCCAAGATCTCCTCTAGAGCTCTTCTTACCTGTAGAATCAAGAAAGTTCGATTGATTAAACAAGTTAGATTAAGAGAGTTTGACAGTGAATCTAAATCAAATAACCAAGCAGGGCCATTTGAAACTGATGGAAAAGAATTTTCCAGAAATTTAACATTGAATGTTTCAAGAATTATATTTGTCCTAGAGTTATAAACTCGATAGGCTTTTGAAACAGATGAGTATCCAACAAAAAATTCATTATTAGATTTTGCTTCAAATTTACGTAACTAATCACTAGAATTAAGAATCATGACAGGACGATCAAATGATTTTAGAAAATTTATATTTGGTTTCCTGCCAAACATTAACTCATAAGGAGTTTTCATTTTATTTGTCACAATTAAAGTTCTATTCTGAACGAAGCACGCAGTTGATATAGCTTCATCCCAGAAAGTGATAGGAATCTTTGCATCGGCTAACATAGAATGAGCAACTTCAATCAATGTTCTATTCTTCCTTTCAGCAACTCCATTTTATTGAGGAGTTCTGGGAGCACTGACTTGACGAGCTATTCCTTTCTCTGCACAAAACATTTCAATGTTAGCATTTTTGAATTCCATACCATTATCACTTCTTATTATTTTCACTTTGTGTTCTAGTTGATTTTCAACTTTAATGATAAATTCTTTTAGTAATTCAGCCGCTTCAGATTTAGCATGTAATAAGAAACCCATGAAAATCTTGTATAGTCATCAATGATAACTAGACAATATGATTTTCTTCCAATACTCTTGACATTTGTTGATCCAAAGAGGTCCATGTGTAACATCTGTAGAAGTTTGGAATTTGAGTTTATCAGCTTGGTCTTATAAGACGCTCTGTGTTGCTTTCCCTTCAAACATGCTGAGCAGTGATCAGTTGTTGCAAACTTCTTAGATGGAAGTCCAATGACATGATTTCCCGCTACAAACTTGTTCATGTTCTTGAAGTTTGAATGTCAGAGACGTCTATGCCAAAGCTGGCTTTCATCATTTGATGCTTTAGCAATTAGGCAAGTTTTTCTATTGATGGATCAACTTAAGACATATCCAGCTTGTATACATCTCTATCCCTTTTAGCTTTAACAATTACCCAATCCTTCCTTATCTGAAAACCTGGCTTCAAAACATAACAGAAAGAATCATCAAATAGAACAGAGTATGATTTATCACATATATGGGATACACTTAAAAGATTAATGTTCAACTGTGAACAGAAGTTGACTTTGTCGACGCTTATTGTCCCATTTGATACTGTTCCTTCTCCTGTTATTTTGACACCTGTATCACCACCAAAGATGACATGGTTCCATCCTTTAACTTAAAATCTTGTGACAAGGCCGGATTGCCTGTCATGTGCCGGCTACACCCGCTATCCACATACCATGTATTGAGTGGTCTTCTCGGGCATACCTGCACAACAAGAAAATTAAGTTGAGATATCTACCCAAGCCGAGATGGTCTTGGGTTTTTCATATATATCAACAATGGTAAATTGTTTGAAATGAAGATTATTTAAATCAGGTTTATTCTTAATGAATTTACCAATCTTGTTATGAAATTGTTGTGGATTATTTTTGTGAACATTCATACCATTTGAGTGATCAATTTTTGAAAAGTATTTATGACCAACATTTTTATTAGTCATTCTTACAGATCTTGGTATGAATTGTTCTTTCACAATTTGTTTTGGCCTCACATAATTGTTCTTTTGAAAAGATCTTTGATCTAAAGAGGGTTGGTTAGTTAATTGTTGAAATCCATCAGTTTGATTTCTCATATACTGAGGATTAACATAACCTTTGCTCATGTTTGAATTGACAAATCCTCTATTAGGTGAGCTCTTTCTAAAATGACAATTCTCAGTATTGTGAGTTTTCTTATCATAATAAGTATAGTATTTGTTAAAATAACAATCTGCTTTAGAATGATTTCTCATGTCACATATGTGACAGTACTTATTGAAATAGCACTCAGCAGTATTGTGATTTTTCATATCACATATTTCGCAGTACCTTTGTGGAGATTTAAACAACTGCTTGTTAACTTTTGATGTTGACGCTATATTTGATTCATTTTTATATTTTGGCGTCAAAAAGTTAAATTGTTGTTTTTGTGTTGTCAATTTTTGCTTTTGATTTGACATTTTATTCTTTGACAAATTACTTTTCATCTTTTGTTCATGAACTTCCTTCTTTAATTCCTTAAGAACAAATCTTTTTGTGACAGTGAAAGTCTTAGAATCTGAACCCGTTTTCAGATCAGAGTGAGATTTGTTGATATGACTTATCTTGTTTTGTTGAAGAGAGATCATATTTAACAAACCAGCTGACATAAATTTTATAGGTTTGAGTTTAGTTGCCTGATTTGTTGGTTTCATCAGATTTGCTGAACTTTTGTTTTGTTCAGTTTTGTTTTTAGATGATTTCTTTCTTCTTCTTTGATTCTTTGTTTTAGAAGAACTTGGTTTACTTTCAGATTGAACATCTTCAGGTGAAGATTCTTTTTCATTATCTTTTTGTTTTAGATTAACATAGTTTGAATCTTCTAATGTTTCTTCCTGATTTTTAGCTTTATCTTTGCTTTTAACTTTCACTTCTTCCAATAAAGAATGAATTTGATCAGAAGTGTTCTGATTTGTCTGTTTAGGTTCATAAGATTTTATCTTAATTGGATGACCAATTTTAATCTTTTCTTGATCATTTTCAACAAAAACTTTTACATTATCTTTTTCTTCTCCACATTCAGAATTCTTGTTTTTGTTCTGAAAAGCTTTGAGTTTAGCCTTATTCTCAGGAGAATGATCATGCGTATTAAAGTTCTCTGGTAAAGTGTTTGTTATTGATTCAGGCATAGGTTCATGAGTGAATCCTAATCCTGCTTTCTATTTATCTTTTCTCTCACTCACTAGTTTTTCAACTATCATTTTTGAACTTTTAACTTTAGCAAGATCCATTTGAGTAGCAACATGTGCTATCTTCTCCTGATTTTTGGTCATCTCTTCCAATTGTTTAGACACAATTTCTAATTCTTTTATCGTTTGATGTTTGAAGAGAAATGATCTTTTGATTTGATGTTTTATGGTCAGATTTTAATTTGTTATGCATTGACTCTTCTTGTTTTAATTTCTCACAAATTTTATATGAATAGCTTTGATAGTATTCAACATGTTCGAAGCATGATTTAGTGCATAGTTTCTCTCTTACTTCAGATGGTATTTCAGGAAATTTTGGAGATGAGGTTTCAGAGTTTAAGGATGAAGTGTCAATCTAGGGTTGATCAGATTATGCCATTAAAGCTACTTCATCTGTATCCTCCTTAGGATCAGATTTGTCACTCCAATCATAGTCATCTTCTTCATTCTCAACTTCCACTTTTGGATCACTGTTCTCTGACCAATCCTCCCCCTGAATTTCTGCAACAAGAGAGAAACTTGAGGTTAGATCATTAGTGAATTGTTTAGCATATGCATTCCAATCATAACCATCTTTAATGCTGACTACAAGAGCTTTATTGGGCTCATCAGATGATTTTGATTCATCTTTAAGCTCAGGCATAGGAAGACTTTGATAAGGTTTTTAGAAAGTCTTTTGAGCTGATTGAAACCTTTGATTTCCAGAACTTGATTGAGCATTTCCTCCATTATTCCTTGGAGCTTTGCATTCTCTAGAGAAATGTCCATAATTGTTGCATTTAAAACACCTTGACTTTGACTTGTCAAAACCAACAGTTTTGTTAGCACTAGGCTTGTACTTCCTGTTGTCATATGAGTGTTTTGGTGTTCTATAGGCAATCATCACAATCTGCCAATTCAGATCCATCTCTTCAACATATTTAGGATCCATCTCAAACAAATCCTGCAAAACAAGATCTAACTGAGTTAAATGGCTACCTTGATATGCTTGAAAACTAGCCATGAATGCAGTGAAAGCAGCTTTAGACTCTTCATCCTCTAATAGTATGTTTATAACATCTTTAACTTTTGCTAGATTTAGAAGAGTTAGTTGATGGAGTCTCTGTTTAAACATTTGAACTTTGAGATTTAAGAGGAGATTGAGGATGAGACTGTGTTGTATAAGCAGGAACACTAGTGAATGATGAATCAGTGAAGAATCCTGCTCCAACAAATAAGTCTCCCTCTTCTTCTGGAACATTCTCACTCTTTGCCATGAATGCATTTTCAATAGAGTTTGCAGGAGATGCAACAAACTGATACTGTGACATTGATGCTGCTCTATCATTGTTCCTTGAGCTTTCATCAATTTCAACAGACTCTATCTTGGCAATAAGCAGATCTAAATCCATGGGGAACTTCTCAGTATGCTTTAGAAATGTTATTGTTCATTTCCATGATGAGGGTAAAGCATTAAGTAGTCTTAAATTTAGATCTTAAAGATCAGGCTTGATGCCAGCTGTTGACATCTCAGTTATGAGCAGAACAAATCTGTTCATCATTTGATTTACTGTTTCACCAGACAAATGTTGAAACAGTTCTAACTGCCTTTTCAACTTTTGTTTCTTGAGGTTTTGAATCTCTTTTCCTCCTTCACAGATGGTTTTTAAGGCTTTGTACATGGTATATCCAGTCTGATATCCATCAAGCCTTGCTAGAACTTCCAAAGGTAGTCCTTTACACATCAAGGAGTATGCTTTGATATCATTCTTGACCTTTTTCAAATCATCTCCTTGCAAACCATCTTCAGGGTAGGGTTCTTGTGAATCTTTAGTATATACAAAACCCCTGTCAGGCCCATCAGTGGTTATTGGAATGTATGGTCCATTTTTAATATATTTCCAAAGATCAGTGTTAATGGAATTCTAATGATGTTTTAATCTAAGTGACAAATTTTTGAAATCAGCTCTGTTTTTAAGTTTAGGAAATCTATTTTCTGAGTCTTTTGATTTCACCATTCTTATATTTTTGTTGATTTTTAATTTTTTGAGTTAAAGAAATGAATTAAAATATTTTTGGATTTTTTTTAATTTATTTTTTTAATTTCTAAGTGTTAAGTGATGATGCACCTGAATAGTCTATAAACATCCCAACAATTGTGGAACTTCTGAATTTGAACAAGAACCGTCTAATGGATTGCCTTAGAAAAATTTCCAAAAACGCCTAAAGTTGAAGCGCCCGAACAGTTGCAATACATCTGAACAGTTTTCAGACGTCTGGGAGTTACAAATGCCCAAACAGTTCTGATGCGTCTTAACAGTATTGGTGTGTCTGGAATTACTTGACTCAAACAGTAGAAATACTCCTCAACAGTTGTAAACCGTCTAGCTTGAAAACCGCCTACACAGTGGTAAAGCGCCTGCACAGTGGTCAAGCGCCTGCACAGTGGTCAAGCGCCTAAATACTTAGGCAATTTTCAGTAATTTTCAACCCTCATGAGCCACATTCATCATGTTCTTATGAATGTAACGAACTCAATTTTTTTGAAATCAATCAAACTTGATGAATTGGATTGAAATCTTCCAATTAAGTAGATTTAATGCCGATAAACAATCTTCTAGCTTCAATTTCTATAATTATCAACAACAAATCAGTGAATCTCTCAAATTTCAGTTCGACAAAGATGAACACTTTTTGAACCCAATTTCGACTAATTCTCTGAAATTTGATGAATTTGACTGCTCATTGTGATTCAATTCATGTTTCTAATGATTAAACACAACTGAAATCCATAATATTTCAATTGAATTGCTTATCAATACAGAATTAAGTGAAATGAGTTTTCAAAGTTTGACAAAAACTCAATTCACTCAACCATCAGCTCTGATACCATTTGATAGGATCAAAAGTATAGATCTGTGATGATATTAGTGAACAATTCAATGAAATACAAACAAAGTAATCAAATCAAAGCACAATATCAACAAAATTCATAGAGTTTATTGATAATAGCTAAGACAATTACAATGTGTAAGTAGCAGATGCGTACCGGTCTCTCTAACCTACACAAGTCTAAGCTATATATACTATCAATAAACAAAAGAACTAACTAATTACAAGACTTGTCCCTATACTATGACAAAAACATAAAAAAGACACATAAAGACAAAATGTTAATCTTTAAAGAAGTACTAACAGGTTTGGAAGTGGATGCCTTTGACTTCTTGTATACTTTCTTCAGGGCCATCCTTTTCTTCCTCTTGGGAGTGTTTAACTGAGAAGGCTGGTCTTGAGTACCAGGCTGTTTAGTAGTACCTCTCTTAGTTGGGTCTTCTTCCCTCATAGGTTCAGAAAGAAAGGGAGTGGAACCCTACTATGGATCAGACGATGAAGTTGGCTATGCAGCAGTTGAATGTGCTAGTTGTGTTGTCTGTGGTTCATCCTTAACCTTAACCTCCGAAGGAGCATGGCTAAGTGGAGAATTCAAGTCCACAAGCTCTCCCTTCTTAATCTTCTGCTTGATCACTCTAATATGCTCATCCATAGTGGATAGAGACAATGGACCAAGCCTTCTTCCAGAGAATCCATACAGCTTTAAGAAGCTCATCATCCTTTGTCTGTCAGCAGACTTCTTTTGCCTCTTTTGGATGATGACTGTTGAAATCGATATATGGATCGAATATTACAATCGTATTGTTGCCGTTTATCAGATCTGTGATGCAGAATCTCATAGACCCGTTGATGATTTTGTGATGATCTTTATATGCAAGAGATGAACATGTTGTATGATGATGAATGAATGATAAACAATCAACAACACAAATTCAGAAATATTTCATTCATTCATATGTTTGATATCAAGAGGATTACAAAGGAGTTTGTGAGAAAACAATCTCACACACACTCAACCTTGAATTCTCTCAATGTTAAAGAAATATTTCAAAATTATTCTGAGTTGAAAATTTCTTTCGAGACCAAAAGAATTCTTTCGAAAAATTTTAATTTGTTTGATACAGAATTCTTTCGAAAAATTTTAATTTGTTTGATATATTTGTTAACTTCCGAAGCTTGAATTGTTTGGTTAAAAAAATAATAAAATAAAATAAAAATAACATGCCTGGTCAAAATAAGATAAAAGAAGTCAAAATTGAGCCCTTTGTTGGTTAAGGACTTTTAAAAACAAATCCCGATGCTTTCTTCCTTTTCACCCAAATTCAACTTCTTGAAGCTCTCTGCCTCGCTCTCTCTCTCTCTCGAAGTTCTCTCTCGGAGGTCGAATAGGAAGCAATCGAAGTTGACTGAGTTCGGTGGTGGTTGAGTTGATGGTCGCGGTGGTCAGAGATTAGGGCGGATGGTGGTTCTTTTGGGTTCAATTGCTGTCGCCGACGATGGAGAAACTTCGATGGTGGATTCTTCTGTTTTGACTGCAAGTCGAAAGGAGGTGGTTGATTTGAAGGTAATCGGTGGTGGTGTCGGTCGATTGTGTGTTGTAGGTGATTGTGGTCGATGTGGTTCGCAAGTGTGGTTGTGGTCGGAGCTATTCAATCGGTGTTCGATTGATGTTGATTGGGTGTGGTTGTGGTTGATTTTGGAACAATAGTTCGAATTTGACAGGTGGGTGATGTTGTGGTCGGTTGTCACGATCAAAGGTTGTGGAAGGTCGATCGAAGGAAGGTGTCGGTTGTTGATGATGATGATGGTTGCGGTCGATTTGGGACCGAAGATGATTATGTCAAATGTCCGCTGTGAATTAAAGCTTATCCGTTGTGTGTTTGTCTTGATCACAACACATCCGCTGTGTATTTCATCAGTTCATCCACTGTGAACTTGTTTTGGTCATCCGCTGTTAATGAAGCTTGTTGTCTGCTGTATGTTTTGCTTGTTTGTCCGCTATGAAGCAGGTTTAATTCATCCGCTGTATGCTCAATTTTCTTGTCCGCTGTGGCTTCTGATTACTCGTCCGCTGTGGACAGAAGATTAATTTATCTGCTGTGGACTTTTCTTTGTCCGCTGTGGAATCAAAGGTAATCCGCTGTGGATTTGCTTTGTCCGTTGTGGAACAAAAGAATGTTTGATATCTGCTGTGATTATGTTGTTCTTGTTTGGGTTATGGACTGATGGTAGATGTATGATGATTTTAGGAAAATCAAACTGATGATGAAGATGAATATGGGTGATGGTTATGAAAGATTAAGATGATGTATGATTTGAATCAAAGTGTATGTTAAAACATTTAACACATCAGTTTTGGAATTTGTTGTTCATCAGCTGTATGATTTGAATACTTAGTCAAAAATCAATTTCAATTGTATTTTGTGTATTCTATGTAAAATTTGATTATGGGACGGACCCTCCCTAGACTCTGCGAAAACGCGGGAGCTTTTTGCAGCACCAGGTACGCCCTTTTTATGTAAAATTTGATTATGAATGAAATTCACTTGCAAATTTACAACTTGATGTTTGAATGTTTGTTGGAGTGATTTTGAATGATTGTATGATGGACAAATAAATCAAAATCAAAATTAAATCATAGATTAAGCTGATTTTTGGGTTTCAAAACAGTTTGACTTTGAAAAAGTCAAACTTCATGTTCTTGAATAAACCAACTTTTGATTCTTGGATTTCTGATGGAATTGGGTGAAATCAAAGGTTATAATAGTTGTAGATAAGTGATTCTAAGCTAAAACAACAATCAATTTCATATAATCATCATCTAAAATCAGATTTAAATGATGAACCCATGAAGAATACTAAGAACAACAAAAACCCAGATCTGAAAATCAATGTTCAAAATGTATGATTTGGATGTTGTGAATGACAAACGAACCTTAGATTTGATGTTTCTAAGATAAAACCACTATCAATTTCAGCTAAACAATATCAGATTCGTGATTTTGAGGAATTTTCCTCAAGAGCACTCAAGAACACAAGATTTTCAAAAATCTTCAAATTCGAGTGTTGTGGTTATCCAATTGATATGAAACTTTGCAGATATGTTAGTTTAACAAAGTAAAGCTATTAGAAGCTTAAATTCATTCAAACAACAACAAAATCAAAATTTCACGTTCATGAGCATTTGAAGACTTGAAGAACAAGTTTGCTTAAATCTTCAAATTAATGGCTCAAATGAACTTCAATGGATATGAAAACTTGTAGATCATCACGAAATAACAAATCTAAGCTAATGGTAGCTTTGATTTCATCAGAAACAACAACAATTTGCAGATCAAACTTGTAGTTCAAATTTTTAAGAAAAACTTGAAGAACAAGGAGCCAAGGCTCTGATACCAACTGTGGAAATCGATATACAGATCGAATATTACAATCGTATTGTTGCCGTTTATCAGATCTGTGATGCGGAATCTCATAGATCTGTTGATGATTTCGTGATGATGATCTATATGCAAGATATGAACATGTATGATGATGATGAATGAATAATGAACAATCAACAAGAACACAAATTCAGAAATATTTCATTCATTCATATGTTTAATATCAAGAGGATTACAAGGGAGTTTGTAAGAAAACAATCTCACACACACTCAACCATTAATTCTCTCAATGTTTGAGGAATTCAAAGGAGTTTGCGAGAACAATTTCTCACACACACTTAACCTTGTATTCTCTCTATCTTAGAGATTACACTTTAAGTGTGTGTGTTTTCTCTGAAACTCTTTTCTCACTAATTATTCTATTTTCTTATCTATGGAGTGTAAATGACTAAGTGTAGTCATTTATGCTCTTATAAAAATAAGAAATATTACATTTAAGTACAAAATGATTACACAAATATAGTTCTAAATCTGATAAGTTATATATTGCTGATGTATGACTGCCAGGTGCTTGCATCATCAGGACGACCGCTGATGTTGACTGTTGACTTTGACCACGGTTGACCAAGTTTGACCATGTTTGACTTTGGTCAATTTTCTTTGTTTTGATCAAATCTTTAGCTTACCTTCATCGTGTAAGTTTTGGTAATCATCATGAGATTTGGCACTTAGGTTTTGATAAGTATCATCTTCAAATATTCCAACAGTACTCCCCATAAGATGATGCTGCCAAAACCTCATGATTATCAAAACCTTGTATGTTGATTGATGTGCAGTCTTGTAGTGCAGTCTTCTCCCCCTTTTTGGTAGCATCTTCTTAGAAGCTTCATAAAAAGGCATTGAGAAAAGGACATTGTTTCGGCACATAAAGACTTTGGTTTGGCACTTGATGTATGTTTCATCAGCTTGATCTTCTAGTCTCATTTTAAAGACTTGAAGATACACCCATTTGCATACACTGTGGATTGCACAGGTAGCAATATCAGCAGCTTTATCTCAACTTTGAAGTGAAGGAGAAGCATCAGAAATTCTTCAGACTTAACATATACTCTCCCTTAACAAAGCTTTGGAGGGTGAGGAACGTTTGTGTATGAGACACCAAGAGGAGGATTCTTTGTTCTCAGCAACTGGCAAGAGATCTTTGAAGGTAGCAGGAGTGTTCTTTTGACATCTTGAACTGAATAAGAAATTCAGGCATGTCATGCAATTCATCACCTGCAAAAGTCTAAATCCTCTCAGTAGAGGTATTGGATGGAAGTTTCACTCCTAAATCAATAACACATGTAAATCTGCCAAAACTAAGAAAAATACTAAAAAATGACAAATCTTTTTGGTATTTTAGATTTTTTAAATTAAAATATTTACAAGCCTGAATCCTTCAACTGCAATAAGAACATACTAATCCAAAATCTTTTATATCTAAGAATGTTTAAAGTTTGGAATAGACATAAAAAAAGAACAGAGTTGATTGTAAGTATGTTTGTCCACTTAAACTCATGCAAGGATCTATTTTCAACCCTTTGTGATATTTATCATGTTTAGGTTTGATTAGATATGCTAATTGAGTACCCCACACTCAGAAGTATGGAAGAATAACTCTCCTCATGAAATGCAAGGTGGCACTTTATTGCAACTTGAACCAGGCTACTTAGAGTATAAATTCTCATGATTTGATCCACTTTAGGATTCTTTTATATTTGATCCGCATTGAGATTCTTTTATACTTCACATTGGAAGTTGATCCTCATTGGGATTCTTTTAGCATTGATCCACATTGGGCTTCTTGTTAGCATCAACACTTTTAGTCCAAGGACAACTAGGTCTGTGCTTAGCACAACAGAAGTTGTCCTCATGTTTACTCCAGGTTTGTAATTACATACAACAAAGGAGAAACAGACGCTTTTATCAAGGAGAAATTTATAAACCGTTTTCATATGGTGTGTTTAGGTAACCACACAAGCAAACACTTGGAAAAGTCATTGCTTACCAATACCATAAGATGGTTTTGGTCCACAATGCATATTGATTTAGTTAATCACAAATATGCTTATCTTGAATCCAAGCTGAGCCTACTGACATATCAAACAAAGTCTTGTCAGTCTTTATTGATTTGAAAAATAGATGCAGAAGATAGTATATAAGTGTACTATCATTCTCATGTAAATGCAGCAAGATTCAATAGAAATATTTTTGGATTTTTCTTGATTTTCTAATTTTTAGGATTTTTTATTTTTGAGAAAATAAAGAAATGGCATATGTGTTATCAATGGAATAGAGATCATTAACAGTTAGTCCATGTAGCAATGTACTCAGACTAAGCAGATGGAATGAAACATCGGTTGTTTCTTGCAATACCATCATAGTTTCTGTGAATCATTTATGTCCTGCATTGAATCATGGTTAATCTCTGCTCTGTTTGGCTCAGTTGCATCATAAACATCATGAGCAGGAAGAACGTTACTGTCATGGGAAGGGATCAGCAACTGCTAACTTTTCTTGGGTTGGCAGGCCTCCATAACTGTCCCTGTCATACTAGCAAATCAGTTAGACGTTTCAACCCAAGCCATAGTTGTCTTGAGCTGTCCATTAGCATCTTTACATGTGACTTGCTCGTATGTGTATGATTTTGCTTTATCTGATGATGTATCAGATTCACCTCCTAAAATTGTTTTCTTTCTCCAACATTGTTTTGATTTTAAACCAACTGACTCAACTTTAGCTTGTTTAACAAAAGGAGTTTGTTTGGTTTTTGAAAATCTTTTGGTTTGTATAGAAAATCTATTGTGCTTTTAAAAGTTTTATGGAGGTGTAGCAAAGGATCTTTGTCCTTCATTATGTTTGTTTCTTCTGGGCATGTGATCATATTCATCATAAGAATTATAATCATGATTATAATAATTTGATGGATGTGATCTTCTATGATATCCATTATACCAATCATTATTCCTATATCTATCATACTTATGTTATGTGTATGACCTAGGATAATGTCTTGGTGCCTAATAATCATGAATATCATGATGTTTAAAATCGTACACATGTCGATGTGATCGAGGAGAAGAGTATCTATGATGTCTGTTGTAGTTCTCATGCTCCGATCTTGGTGAGTATGACTCTGATGTATGATAAGATCTTTGACCTCTTCTGTATTGTGATGTTAGAGAGTTGTTGTATAAACACTCTGAAGTGGTATAATTCTCCATGTCACAATTTAAGCAGTACAAAGATGGTCTGGATCTTCTTCCCTTAGGCATGAAAGATGAAGTTGGATTTGCATAGAACTTCACAGCCTTTTGTCTTGTTTGTTTGTGTTGTTTTCTCTTGTGAGGACATATATATGTATCACTCTTAGTGTTTTTACATTCAGAAGTGTTATGTGACTCTGAATTACATGTCTCATAGAGAATTGTTTGTTGATTTGGAGTTTCTAAGGTTGCTTTTGAGGTTAATGGTTGGTTTTGATCAGGTGTAGAAGACTTGATTTGACTTTTCTTCTTTCTTTTAGATCTGGTCTTCTTTCTTTTGGCTTGTTATTTGATCTCTTGTACCTCAGGCTTTGTTTGTTCTTTAACTCCATTTTAATATTTTCTTTTAGTTCAGCCTAAGGCAATTCTGATTCAAGAAATCCTGCTGATTTGAATATCTCATTGAGAACCATAGCCTTTTTTTTGTTGTCAGGCTTTTCTACTTTGGATTTCTATGGTTGTGTTTGTTTTGGATTGATGCCTTTAATGACAGGATCAATGCATGTCAATATTTGTTTGCTTGGTTGGTTGGTTTCATTATTACTATCATCACTTACAGGATCTCCATCTTGACCATCACATGAATAAAAGGTTTCATTCTGTGGTGATTTTGGTTTGAAGTATAGCTTTGGTGCTATTTCAGGAGAAGTGATTTGAGTGATGTTAGATGGTTTGTCTATTTGATGATGATCATGCATCTTTGAATCTTCTATGACTGGACTTGTCATTAACGTTGGCATTTATGTGTAATTATCATTGTAAGGTGGAGGAACAACATGATATGTAGTTCCAACACACTTCTTTTGATCTCTTTATGCATTAAGTAGTTCTTCCAACTTGCTTGCAGTCATCTTTAGATTTTCAAGTTCAACTTCTGTTGATACATGATCTGCTTTTGTGTTTGTTAGAGACTCAGTTAGTCTTGTAACTTGAACTTGAAGACTAAATCTTTCTTCAAGGAGTTTGTCTACATCCTTTAGAAGAGAATTGATTTTATCTTCAAAGGCTTTATGTTGTATGTTTAATTCTACATTTATAACCTTTTCTGTATTGATTGATTGATTTAGACGCTCAATGTAATGTTGCAAGTTAATGATTGTTTTAGTTGTACTTGCTTTTGATATTTTGGTTTCAAATTCAACCTTTATGTTTGTTAACTTCATAGAGAGTTCAGTTGATTGAGAATTTAGCTTATGATTTTCTTTAAGCAAGTTATCAACTTCTTTCTCTGGTGAACTGATTTGTTTTGCAGAAGTTTTGTTGGGTCATGATAAGGCTGGTGCAACCAAAACCACTTCACATAGTCATTTTTTGTACTACATTCAAAGGCTTCCGAAGCCGAGCATGAGATCTTCTGAAAGTCTGAAGAACAACAGCTGAAGACTATCTTCCGAAGACAAAGTCTGATGAAAGAGCTGAAGACAAAGTCTGAGCTTCCGAGGACAAAGTCTGATGAAAGAGCTGAAGACAAAGTCTGAGCTTCCGAAGACAAAAGAGCTGAAGACAAAGTCTGCTTCCGAAGACAAAGAAGACTCCAAGCCTCGGAAGAAGCAGTCCTCCGAAGTATAAGTGGCTTCGGAAGAAGTTATTCTTCCGAAGCATTTTATCCTTCGGAAGACATTGCTATGTCCAGCAGATAAAAGTATGGTCCCTGACAGTCCGCTGCAGACCTCTGATACAGCATGGCATCTTCCTAAAGAGCCTTGTTGTTGACTATACTTTATTCTACTGTTCACCTTTTTATGTTAGTACATGTTACCAACTTTTGTTGGTGACAAAAGGTAAGTCAGGGACATGTCCTGACTACCAACTCTCAGGCAAAATGTCTGAAAGACTTCACCTAGAATCTTGTAGTATAGATGATAGGTTAGAGGTGTCCAGCTGGTATCAAAGTATATCCGGCTGTGGGTAGTATTATATATATCTTCTCCATGTAACTCATTAGATAAGCGATTTGAGTCCAAGAGTCTTGTAATCCTTTGAGTTGAGAAGCAATATATAAAAGTACCTTGAAAATTTACTTCCTGTGTTAATTTTCTTACTGCTTGTTACTTGTTATATTGTGATCAACTCTTCATAGACTGCTTGCTGAGTGTTGATTCATAGTGAGTTGAGAGAAAAACCACCCATAATCGATCCTGCAATTGGTATCAGAGCTCCAGGCTCTTGATTGTGAGATCTTACCATCCTAATCAACCTGTTTTTTTTACTCCTCACCACAAACCACTCACTCAAATGGCCGCTCTCTCCAAAGCTGATATGGAAACAGGCACCATGACCAAGTCCCCACTGATCACCCCTGAAGACTTTGACACATGGTGTATCAGAATGGAAGGGTTCATCAAGTGTCAAGATTCAAGGATGTGGGACTCCATTGTCAATGGTCCTTTCATACCAAGCACTACTTCTGCTACTGGTAATCGCATCATTCCAAAAGATGTTGATGATTACTCAGAAGAAGACAGGAAGAGAATAGAGCTAGATCAGAGGGCTATTACTTCTCTCCAAACTGCTCTCCCCAACTCCGTCTACAGAGGCTTCAAGAAGTGCAAGACAGCCAAAGATTTATGGGAAGCCTTGAAGCTGATGTATGAAGGATCAAAGGAAACCCAAGAGAACAAGAAGGATCTCTTGAAGCAGCAGTTTGAGAACTTTACTTTCAAGGCTGGTGAGACCTTGACTCAACAATACTTCAGGTATGTTGAGATAGTAGATACTCTGGTGGATATTGGAGTAGCTCTTGAAAATAGAGACATAGTTAGGAAGTTCATGTCTTCCCTTCCTAAACTATGGACTCACTACTGTGTTGTTATCAAGAGAACTTCGGACCTTAAGACTCTTTCTCTTACAGAGTTGTATGGTATCCTAAGTGCATTCCAGATGGAGATGAACATACAGAACTCCTCTGGTCACTCCAATAACCAACTGAGTTCAGCCCTTCATGTGGTTGAAAGGGAAATCACAGAACCTCAAAATCAGTTGCTGTGTTACCCGGACAACTCACATAGTGGACCCTACATTACTCTACCTGAGACTCCAAAGTCTCAAAAGGTTCAACACAACTCCTTTCATGATAGTTGTGCCTTTGTCTCTGGAAGTGGACACTCTGGTGATTTTCAATACTGCTTTGATGATCTTGAGTGCTTCAGTCCAGATGATGTGGAGTATGTGGACATCGTCCAACAGGTGGCTCTTTTAACTTACAGAGCGAAGAAGTTCTTCAAGAGAACTGGAAGGCAATTCCCTCAAAACCCAGTCAACAGCAAGTTTGGGTTTGAGAAGAGCAAAGCAAAGTGTTACAACTGCAACCAACTTGGTCACTTTGCTAGGGAGTGCAAGGCTCCCAAGAACAACCCGGGAACCCCACAGGCCTCCACACATCCCACTGCTTCAAAACATGAAGAGAAGTCAACTGAAACAGCTGCTGTGGCTCAAGAAGTTGACTGGAGCTTCATGGTCCAGGATGTGACTCCCGCTCAAGCACTTATGGCCGGAACAGATGATGATCAGGTATATGAACATCTTTGTACTGTTGCCTGTATTGCTAAAGTTAAACTGTATAAGGATTACATTTTGGAAATCAGATCTGAGGTTGAGTCTTTAAATGTGTTAAAATCTGATTTTAAGAGAGCTGAATCTGACTATCAAAAGAAAATTGAAGAGTTAGAGAAAACTGTGTCTCTTTTAAAACATGAAAAGACCAACTATAAGACTCAAATCAAGGATCTGATTTCCAAACTATCTGAAGTTCAAGCCCAGTTGGTCATAACTGAGGCTCAGGCCAGGAAGCAAGCTATTGCTGAGCAAAGCTTCCAAACTATTCTTGCATCAACCTCTCATTCCAAAATGTTTTATCAAAACAAAGAAGGGTTGGGAACCAATGAAATAGCTCCACCATACTCTTATGAGTCTATTAGACTACCTAGATGTGGTACTGAAGAGCAAGAGGTTCCAACTGCTGACCCTTCTCCATTGGAACTAAAGGATGAGGCAAAAATAGGTTTATACGGACCACTACACTACATGTTTGAAAGACAAACAACATAGAGTGTCTCATAAGTCTTAATTGGTAAATTCTAACAACACACTACTCCAATTGCTTCACATGGAATGTTTGGCCCAACAAACATCCTCAACATAAGAAAGAAGGAATACTGTCTTGTTATAATAGATGATTACTCAAGATTTATATGGGGTTTCTTTCTACTACTCAAGTTAGAAACCTCAAAATTCATCAAAACATTTATCACTAAGATTGAGAATCAATTAGATTTTAAAGTTAAATCTTTAAGAAGTGATAATGATACTGAATTAAAAAACGGCTATATTTCTTCTTTTCGTGCAGGGAAAGGAATTAGTCATCAATTCAGTGTAGCAAGAACTCCTTCGCAAAATGGAGTAGCTGAAAGGAGAAACAGAACATTGATAGAAGTAGCCAGGTCTATGCTAGCGGACTCTCTATTGCCCATATCCTTTTGGGCTGAAGCAATCATTACTGCTTGCTACATTCAAAACTCCATATGAATTATTGTTTAAAAGAAAACCATTCAGTGGCTTTCTTAAATCATTTGGATGTTCAGTTTCAATATTAAACACCGTAGAACATTTATCTAAGTTTTCTCCAAAAGCAGACAAAGGATTCTTTGTTGGATATTCTGTAAGTTTAAAAGCTTACAGAGTATACAATCCAAGACTTAATATTGTAGAAGAAACAACGGATGCTGTTTTTAATGAACATTATTTCACAAAGAAAGTCATTGGATCAGACTGGTTGTTTGATATTGACACACTCACAAAATCATTTGACACATCTTACTTTGATGTTTCAGGTACATAAGAAGATATTGAATTCCTATGGTATATCCTCCAACAACCATTGATGTTCCATTAACTGTTGATCCTCTAAGGAGAACAAAAACTCTCCTTCAAGTACTATAGTTACACCTCCTCAAGATCAAACAAACATTTACAGAGGAACATCAACACCCACACCATCTTCATCAACACTTATGACCACTCAACAATAGCCACGCAACCAACCAAAGTCACATCAACCAACAATAGTTAAAGAAGATGATGATTATCATTCTTTGCCAGACATACAACATGAAGATGAAATCTTAGATTTATTTCATGATTCACCACAAACATTCAATGAACCTACACAGCCAGATAATCTCTCACCCTCAAATACCCTTGCCCACCAATCTATACCAGAGCAAACAATCAACACTTCTGATTCAACAATCCACATTGATCAAATTAAAACAACAAGAATTCACAAAGATCATGCTTTATAAAACATCATAGGTGACCTCAATACCAGATTGACAAGAAGTCAATCAGACACAACAAACTTTTGCTTGTATTCATGCTTCATATCCCTAACTGTACCCAAAAACATCACAGAAGCACTTGAAGACAACAGCTGGATATAAGTAATGCAAGAAGAATTACAGCAATTCAGAAAGCAAGAGGTACAGAAGCTAGTTAACCTCCCTGAAGGTTAATATGCCATTGGCATAAGATGGCTATTCAAAAACAAAGGAGATAAAGGAGATGAAATAGGGATTGTCATAAGAAACAAAGAAAGGCTTATTGCCCAAGGCTACACTCAAGAGGAAGGTATTGATTATGAAGATGTATTTGCCCCTGTATCTAGACTAAAAGCAATCAGAGTGTTCTTTGCCTATGCCTCATCAAATAATTTCATTGTCTTCTAAATGAATGTCAAATGTGCATTCCTTTATGGAAAGATAGATGAAGAGGTATATGTTGCTCAATCACCTGGGTTGAAGACCCAGACTTTTCCCATAGAGTCTACAAGTTAGATAAAGCTCTGTATGGTCTTCATCAAGCATCTAGGAAGTGGTATGAAACTTTATCTAAGATTCTACTATAGAATAGGTACACAATGAAACGTTATCTAAGTTTCTACTATAGAATAGGTACACAAGAGGAATGATTGACCAAACATTGTTCCTTAAGGGAAAAGGACAAGACTTGTTAGTGGTTCAAATTTATATGGATGACATAATTTTTAGCTCCACTAACATTCAACTTTGTAGAGAGTTTGAAACACTTATGCAATCCAAACTCCAAATGAGTTCAATAGGAGAACTTACATTCTTCATTGGTCTTCAAGTTTAGTAATCTGCTGATGGAATTTTCATCAATCAGTGCAAGTATGTTCATCAGATATTAAAGAAATACAACATGTTTGTGTTGGGTTTTGTTACATGTTTATCAAAGCAAGTTTAACCATTTAAACTTCAAAAAACTCAGCGGATATAAGGGGTTAAAATGTGTTAAACAATCTGAAAATTATGAACCATTTTAACCCAAAAAAAACCCAAGAACAAAGGATCAAATGTATGTGAAATAGAATGCTATCAAAACGAAAATGGCAACCATAGTGTGTACTTGAAACTACCTTTCAAGAACAAAATGATGTGGTATGGATGACAAGAAGATGATGATGTTTCTTGAATGTATAGCCTACAAAATAGAAGTCCTCAAGCTTGTATACCCACAAGCCTTAGCAAACACCTAACTTGTTAGGTAGTAGAACACCAAATCTCAACTCCTTCTTGTAAACCAGAAAATCAGCCAAGAAAGGTTTCAAGTTTCAGCTAAGAATTTGAATTTTCAGGAAAGAGAAGAAGGAAGAGAGAGAGTTTTGCATGTGTGTGTGAGAGAGTGTGTTAAGGGAAGAGTGCAAGGAAGATTAAGTCTTGTATTAAACCAAGACTAAAAGATTCCAAAACCCCAAAGGGGCGGCCGAATTGGGGCTTTTAAAATGGGTTCCCTCCCATTTTATTTTATAAAGTTTTACACTCTTAAACCATAAGATTTATAAAATTAAAACCTCTTTTAATTTTATAACATTAACATACTATTATTTGTTATTATTCAACTTACTTAAATAATGTTACAAATAGTTTCCCATGAACAAATTATCCATATAATTTGTTCTATTTCAAATTGCAATGTTTTAGAAAACCCATTTTCTAAATTGGTGTCAATATTTATTTGATTGATCTCATCAACAAATAAATATTTATTGGTGTTTGTTTAGCTTGTTATTGGGTATGACCCGACTTGGATCATAACGTACTAACCACATCAATCTTGTATGTGTCTTGGGCATACAAGATCCAACAATCTCCCACTTGCACAAGATTCATAGAAGATTGATGCAAGCAGTAAATAACGCCTAACAGTTGTTCACTACCCTTAATACGTATGACTAAGTGCCATTCAATAACATCATCCCCTTCAAGTACCTTACTCGAATAGTTTTAGGTGAATCAATCATCTATCCTTTTGTCACATATGTCATGTTAAATCTCAGAGACACAGAATGATCATTCTCCATTGATTTCACTTTATCAGGCCTTAGACATCTTACTCTCAACGAATAAGGGGGACAAATCCCATCTTGACTACATACGTCTCTTACAATTAATTACCTTGTATTATACCTAAACTCAGACTTATGTACTGCCATGTTTCAGAATAGCAAAGAACTAAGTCAAAGCATAATATTCGACAAATATCAAGACCCAATATGTATCTCAGGTCAGAGGATACCAAATGATATTCGCCTTTACTCAAAATTACTTATGATCAATCAGGAAGATTCCATGTAGTAATATTTGAGATGCAGCTCAGTCCAATATTTGTATCCCACAAATATCTATGAACTTTGGCAGCAACCCTTTGCTTTATATTCATCTATATGAATATCTACGAATCCAAGTTCATAATAGTCTTACCTTCATACTTGTTCCCACAAGCATGAACGACTACGGACGTTCTGAGTAAATGATTTACTCATGGATTTTAAACATGCAAAATAGGAATATTACTTGAACCATTATAACCAAATAATTCATTTAAGTAATAAAGGGTTACCGTATCTAAATACAAAATTAAAGATCAAATCCAGGCACTAGAGTATTGATGTCCCATGGAACAAGCATGACTTTCATGCTTTGCCTTTTCAAGAAGCTTCATGAGTGGGTCCGCAATGTTTTGATCCGTGTGAACATTACGAATACATATCATTCCCTTTTCAACTTCATCCCTTATGTAGTTAAATCTCCGTTCAACATGCCTAGTCTTTTGATGTGCACGGGGTTCCTTGATTTGAGCAACCGCACCCTCGTTATCACAAAGAATTTCTAGGGGGTCCTGAATGGAAGGGACTACCCCTAGATCGGCAATGAATTTCTTTAACCATGCAGCTTCCTGAGCTGCTAACGAAGCGGTGATGTATTCTGACTCTGTAGTTGATAATGCCATCACATCTTGCTTAGAGCTCTTCCAAGAGATTGCTCCTCCATTCAAGATGAAAATGTACCCCGATTGTGATAGTGAATCATCCTGATCAGTTTGGAAACTCGCATCCGTGTAACCATTTACTACGAGTTCCTCCTCACCAGATCCATAGATTAAAAACATATCTTTCGTCCTCCTTAGGTACTTAAGTATGTTCTTAACATCCATCCAATGACTGTTTCTAGGATTTTGTTGGTATCGGCTTGTCATGCTCAAGGCGCATGATGTTGGATTCTTTATGCCCAAGACACATAGAACATTGATGTGGTTAGTACGTTATGATCCAAGTCTAGCAAACAACAATAATTATTTAATAGATGATATGATCATGGAATTAAATAATTACACCAATTTAGAAAATGGGGTTTTTAAATAAATTGTATATGAGATAGAACAACTTATAACGATATTTTGTTCATGGAAATTATTTGTAATGTTATTTAAATAGTTTAGATAACATCAAATAATAAAAGTGTGTAAAATTTTTATAATTAAAAGGTTAATTATACAACTTATTAAGGAACTAGTTAAAAATAGTTAGGTGTTTTAAAATGGGTGGGAAACCCATTTGAAAAGCAATTTTCGGCCGCCCCTAATAGGGTTCTTTTGGTCTTTTGTTACCTTGGAACAACAACACAATTGATGAGTTCTCATTACATATTTTGACACTCTCTCTCTTACATGCAAGAAGTGGGTTTTTCTCTCATCTTTGAAGAAGAACATAGCTGAAAGAAAAGGGTTTCTGCAGCTATTATCTTGCACGTTTTTGGTGACAAATCCTAGCAAAAGAGGAGTTTGCTTCACACTTGTGGGTATGCAAGCTTGAGGACATCTACCTTGGTGTTTTGGTCATTCAAGAGCTGCTCCATCTTCATCCAAAATTCATTTTTCTGCAGCTCTACAAAAGGTGTTTTGTAAGTGTTGTTTTGGTTGTTTCTTCTTCTTGATAGCTAGCTCAAACACATATAAATGATCCTTATGTTCTTGGGTTTGTTGTTGTCATGATATGAGCCTTCATTTTTAGATTATAAACCATGACATTAAGCTCTTATTCCGCTGCGTTTTTCATGTTTAAATGGTTAAACAGCTATGTTAATGGTCTAACAAACCCAACATTGGCATTTAGAGCCGGATATGTGGATGACTAATTTCAATTACCCTTGTAAAATTGGTTTTGTGGGGTTTTAACAACCAAATTAGGGCTTTTTTGTGATGATATAATGAATCCCTTATGTTTCAAGGTTTAATCTAGCATGCTTAAGTATAAACCTTGAAAGATTTACATCAAATGGTTGATTGTGTTGTTTGGACAAACCTTAAAATTTGAGTTCATGCTGGCTGAAATTTAGGGCTGAAATAAGGGATTCATTGTTGTTCTTGGATGTTGAATATATTTCATATTTTAGTGCATAACATAGCCTTGGCCTTATGTGTTTGGTTTTGGTTGATTGTGATATGTCATGTTGGTTTTGATTCATAAAAGGGTTGTAATATTTGTGTTTGTAATTTGGGTTGTAATTATTTATTTATTTGGTTATCTAGTAAATAGATTAGGTGCATTTCTTTTATTAGAAAATTGTATTAGGATATAATTTTGTAAAAGGAAGATGCACAAGATGAAGACCCAAAGATGGACATAAAAGGCATGGACACTTGAGGTTTTGGATGTGGATTCAAATGGGAGTTCATGGACACATATGATGTGTCATTATTTAACCCTTAGGAAAGACCTTATGACAACACTTGTGATAGCAAACAAGTGTAGTCAACTTAGTGGCTATGGTTATGCACTTATGTTTGTATGATTATGCTTGTTTGGTTGTTTGTTGTATGGTTGTTGGTTGATATTTGGATATGCATAACAAACTCATTAACAAACTTAACAAGCTGAAAATTGATGGTTCTTTATCATTAAGTAGTTAATAAAAGGTTATTAAAAGGATTAATGATTTTAATAAAAGTGGTTTTATTAAAAATGAACCATAGGGTACCTTGTATTTGAAAGCATGCAAATATAAGGTACATAGAGTTTTCAAAACTAGAATTAATGAAAACAAAAATCCCTTTTAAAAAAAGTTTAACACCATCCTTTTACACGACACTCGAATCACTAGAGAACTATTTGTGGGATAAAGGTCACCTAACCACTTTTAGGGAACTTGTGTTTTTGAGGTGGGCTTAACGTACTTGTGGGATAAAGGTCACCTAACCACTTGTATGTATAAACTCACACGTGCGTGTAAGTAGGACGACTTGAATTGGAAACCATGTGCATAGGATCACCGAAGCATGGCACACAATGGTGTTGATGGGATTATACATGCCAACTAAACATAAGATGTTTTAACCGATCCCATAAGGCTAGAAATTGCAAAAGGTTGCAAATAGTCAAATGTTGACTACCTTATAAAGGTCACCTAACCATCATTTAAATGTAATGTTGGATTCTAGGTTTTAATTATTAATTGTCTATAATACATTAAAGGGTATTAATGATTAAAACGTAATTTTCAGAAATACTAATATGAACTTTGTAAAATTTTGTAGAAATAGCCGCAAACAATAACGCTACCACCCCGACCGTCCATACCCTATCGCTGAGAACTATCTTAGAGAGGGATCGTCTTAACCACAATAATTTCATGGACTGATTTCAAAACTTGAGAATCATTCTCAAGCAAGAGAAAAAGGCCTATGTCCTAGACGATACCATTCCTGACCAACCCGACCCCGAGGATGTTGAGGACTGGCTTCAGTACACTGCTGATTCCATGCAAGTTTCTTGCCTCATGTTAGGAACTATGATTCCCGAACTCTAAAAGGATTTGGAGCATCATGGGGCATATGACATTATAACCAGTTGAAGGAAATGTTCCTTCAACAAGCTAGGGTAGAGCGCTCGAAACGGTTCGAGCGCTTCACGCATGTCATATGGAAGAAACCCAACCGGTATCATCTTATGTACTTAAGATGAAAAGCCACATTGATCGCCTAGAGAGGCTTAACTGTCCCATCTCTAAGGAGTTGGCCACGGATTTGATCCTTAATGGGCTAACTAAAAAGTTTGAGACGTTCATAATGAATTACAATATGAACGGATGGGACAAGAGCATTGGTGAGCTTCACGCAATGCTTAAAACAGCCGAGGCAGGGATGGGTAGAAAGGTTCTACCTGTTCTCTCGATCAATGAGGGAGGCTATAAGAAAAAGCGATTCCCCGATCGCAAGGCAAATGTTGCTAAAGGAAAGGGGTACGTCAAAGGGAAGGGGAAAGGGAAGGTTAGAGCGGAACCTCCAAAGCCTAAGCTTAAGAAGCCTAAGGTAATGGAGAACGATCCGTGCTTTGAGTGTGGTGAAATAGGACATTGGAAAAGAAATTGTCCAACCTATCTCAAACAGTTGAGGAACAAGAGCGATGCTGGACAAACCTCAGGTATAACTTTCATGATTCACATTGGTTTAAATGTTATTTCTTCAGACACATGGGTATTGAATACCGGATGTGGAACTCATATTTGCAATTTGTTGCAGGGGTTCAAAAGAAATAAGCACTTAATGGAAGGAGACACAAGTCTCTACATGGGCAACGGAGCAAAAGTTGATGTCGAAGCCCAGGGAGACTATATTTTGAAACTTTCAAATGGTTTGGAAGTTGTTCTTAAGAACATTTTTTATGCTCCTAGTTTGACTAGGAACATAATTTCTGTTTCCATTTTAAAACAATGTGGTTATGATTTAAAGTTTGTAAACAATGGTATTTATGTTTTTATGGATGACGTATTTTATTTTAAGGCTATGCCTTTTAATGGTGTCTATGAATTGGTTCATGATGATTCATCCTATAATAACTCACTATACTAAACAAGCACCAAGAAACTTAAAATGGATTTAAGTGATTCTTATCTTTGGTGATGATAAAGATAGGTTGGACTCACCTAGTTTAGTTTAGTCTCTTTCATTTTGTATGTAATAGGATTAATGTTAGATAACTTTGATTTATGTAAGTAATGTTTTAGTTTCGCTCTGACCCAGCGAATCTACTAGCGAATCTACTGATTCGCTAGTAGTCAGCTGATAAAGGTCACCCGGCGAAACTGTTGTTCGCCGGGTGAACTTACCTGTTGGTCAGGGTAGATTCGCTGCAGCGAATCTACCAGCGAATTTATCTATGATTATATATATGCAGTTCATGTATCTTTGGCAGTAAGTTTTGCCAATACCTAATTGAGAAATACTTTTGCATTACTGATTCATAGCTCGTTTAAGGCTGAAATTGTGTTTGTTTGTTATCTTTGAGCCTTGTTTATTGATTTTGATTGAGTTTAGATCATATGGATACATATTCAAACTCATTTCTTTGTTTTTGCACTGTTTGATTCGATATTCGTGGGATATCATTGTGTTTATCATCTCAATAGCACTGAAATCGATCACCAATGGACCAACAATATGGTATCAGAGCCATTGTGCTCTTGATTTGTTGAGTTTTTGGGGGTTTGAGGTGTTTTTGAAGAAAAGTTACTGTTTCATTTGATTTGTAGCATCAAAGTGTGTTTTACCTACTGAAATTCATAGAAAAACCATTGCTCAAGTAGTAAGGAGATATCCCAATCGTCCAATCACTAATTCATAGCGATTTGGATGAGTTTAGAGTGATTTTCAGACCGAACAATGTTGTTTGTTCATCGGGCGAAATTATCGTTCTCCCAGCAAATTTGTGACCATCTGAGCGAATCTATTTTTCTCTAGGTTTTCAGTGAATCTGCATTCATTGAACGAAAGTTCACCTTTGTTTCCTTATTCTCAAGCGAAGATACCGTTGAATTTACCACTAGAATGAAAGTTCTACTAGTTCTGCGAACTTGTTGAGCGAACTAGAGCTTCAATAGCACTGATTCGAGCGAATCTGCTGTTGGTTTGCCAAGCAAATTTACCGGCGAACTTGCAAGCGAATTTACATCTTTTCAGCGAATCTAATTTATGATTCTATCATGTCTACTTCAAGTGTGAATTTGACTGATATGGAGTGTGTTCAACCAAACAGGCCACCGAGGCTTGTCAACGGAGAGAATTTTGAGGATTGGAAACGGTGCTTGAAAGCTTTCTTCTTCCACACTGATCATGGTCAGTGGGAATCTATCACTAATGGACCTCACCTACCAACAACAACTGTCGGATCTGTCACTTCACCAAATCAGGATCCTAGCACTTATACTGAGATTGACATCAAGTTGCTCGATCGTGACAAGAAAGCTCTTAGAGCTTTGATTCTGTGTCTGCATCAGGATATTTATAACAGGTTTGCTGAGCACTCTACTGCTAAGGCAATGTATGATGCCCTATGTGAGTTTTATGACGGGAACGAAGATCTGAAGAAAGACAAGAAAGCTCAAGCTCAGAAGGAGTTTAACTCATTCGTGGGATATAAGCATAAGACACTTACTGATATAACAAACCGTTTTCTGTCAGTTTCAAGCAACCTAAAGAAGTATGATGAACAACTTGGAAATCATGAGCAAGTGAGTAAATTGTTAGACTCTCTTCCTGCTCAGTGGAGTCTGCAAATCAAATTACTCAAACAAGAAAGAATTTTTGCTGATTACAAGTTGATGGATGTAATCAACAAGTTAAAATCATTTGATCTTGATGTGAAGAGAAGAGAGTATAATCAAACCATGAAGTCTCCCAATGTCCCTCCTCAAAACGCTGCATTGATTTCATCCGCTGCAAACTCTAACTATTATGGTGTAGCTTGTGGGAGTTCATCTGGTAATGGTGGCTTTGCTAACTCTGGGTATGGTAAAATTGTCAACTCAGGTGGTGGTTGTAAGGATGCTGGGTCAAGTTCAAATGCCTTAGTTTCTACTCAAATTCTACACGATACTATGGAACTGTTTGGGTTATTTATGCACAGTTTTGAGGCTTTGGTGGCTGGAGAATTGAAGGGACGTGGTATGACAGTGGAAGATATGTATCAGGTTGATCCTGATGACCTTGAAGAAACCGACATTCAGTGGCAAATGGCCATGCTTACTCTTCGTGCCAGGAGGTTCATGGAAAGAACTGGCAGGAAAAATTTTGGAAACCAGAGTCAGAACAATGCTCTAGGATATGACAAGTCTAAGCTCAGATGTTTCAATTATAAGCAGCTTGGTCATTTCAAAAGAGAGTGTCCTTCTCCCATTGTCACTGAACCTGTTAATTCTGGAAACTCAAGAACCATCCCAGTCATGGATAAAGTTGAAGAAGCTAAGCCCAAGAAAGAAACTGCTCTGTTGACCAACTTTGATTGGAGTGCAGAAATTAAGGAGTCAAAGGAGGAAATCAACCATGCCTTGATTGCTGAGATAGTGGAGGAACATGCTCTTGATGATGGGGACATTGACAGTTTTGATCCTTTCAAGGAGTTCTATGGTGAAGCTGATAATGAAGTTGATAGCAATGGTGAATCTATTGGGTCTGAAGCCATTCAAAAGGTTAAGGAGTGTGTAGGTGTGGTTCAGAAAGCTGTGGTTCAAGAAGAGATTGTTCAAACTGGTTTGGTATGTGAAGCTGTTAAGGAAGAGGTTAAACTGGGTTGTGAATCTGCTGCAAAGGAAGCTGGTGAAAACGAGGAGCTGAAAATGAAGTCAATAATTGAAGAAGCCAAGAATGAAGCTGTGGAGGAATACAAGAGGAACACTCCTTATTGCCAATGTGATCGTGCTCTCGCAGCAGAAAAACTGGTAATGGGTCTTCCTTATGAAATTGTTGAAGACATGTGTTCCTCTGCATGCAAAATCCGTTTGGTTGGTATATATAAAGCTAATAGGTTTCTTATAATGAATGAAAATGAATTAAAGAAAACCAATAAAGAGCTTAAACAAAATGAGTCAAAATATTTTGTTAAATTAAGAGAAGCTTTGAAAGAAAATGAACATTTAAAAAGGACACTTTTGGAAAAGAACTGTGAGGTTAACTATTTAACTGAACAAGTCACACTTGCTGAATTTGAAGTCAGAAAACTTAAAAATAAATTAGAACAGTGGTCTCTTTCGAGCATGAAAAGGGAGGAATTATGCAAAAAACAAAGGGGGGCAAGGATCAAGACCGGTTTGGGTAATGAAAATGATGCATTGGTATATCCTCCACCCAGTACTTTCTGTTATTCTCCTATGCCCACTCCTCATCCATCAAATAAGTTGATACAAGAGATTATACAGAATGATACTAACAGCTCTGTTGCAGGTTTAGAAGGAGATAGTTCTAAGGAGTTGCGAGAAGGATATGATTATGGTGGCAGTGTTGGTCTTGGGAGCTCTAGTAGTCATGATTTTAATTCCAAGAAGTCGTTTGTAGACATTAGCTTAAGTAATCATTTTGTGTCTGGTGGAACTATTTTGGATTCAAACTCTGGGGCATGTAATAGTAACTTAGGATGTTCTGTTTCAAACACTCGTGATGACTTAAATGCTTTAAATTCCGCAATTGATGTTAATGTGTGTATGAATGATGCAGCTCAACTTTCAGGTCATGTCTCTGAAAGTGAAACAAAAACTAATTGCTTTAACAAATTTTTCTCTCATCTAATCTCATCTTTTACACCAATAAGGATTTCTAAACCAAAAGATAAAGAAATGTCTTCTTCCTCTAAAAATAACAAAGATAAAATTGAACAAAAATCAGTTAAAGTGGAAGTTATTACAGGGAAGTCAAACGAGTCATATGACTCGAACAGTGATTCAGATTCAAGATTGTCTGGATGTGATGATGAAAAATCTATTGATAGAATTCCTTCATCAAATTGTTCCAAAACAAGGTTGAGATCCCATTGTTTTAGATGTGGAAAGGATGATCACTTAATAAAGCAATGTCCTAAATCAGGTGGTCTTAATATACAGAATAAATCTTTTGGAACTAGATTGACAGCTTTTGTGAATGGTTTCTTTTGCAGAAGATCTGTTCCTCCAAGACCTAAGTACACTAAGACTTGGGTCCCAATTTCAAAAGTCTAACCAATTTTTAATATGTCAGGAACATTCAGAGGCCGCTGTAAATAATTATTGGCATGTAGATAGTGGATGTTCCTGGCATATGACTGGGTTGAAGGACCTGCTGACAAATTTTAGAATAATTGATGGTGGCTATGTTGCTTTTGCTGGAGACAAGAACGGTGGAAAGATGATCGGCCAAGGAGATGTTTCAAATGGTTTCCTTACTTTGGAGAAAGTCAACTATGTTCCAGAATTGGCATTCAATCTTCTCAGTGTATCATAAATCTGTGATAAAGATATTCTCGTGATGTTCCTCGCCAATGAATGTCTGTTCTTGAAACCAGAGTTCTCAATCCCTGAAGAGATGGTGATCATGCGAGCTCCAAGGAGAAATGATACCTATTTGTTAAATATGGGATCGAAAGAATCATCTTCCACCGTGACCTGTCTTTTATCAAAAGCTTCTTCCCATGAATCTTTTCAGTGGCATAAAAGATTAGGGCATATCAATTTTAAATTGATAAATAAGTTAGTTAAGAACAATTTGGTCAGGGGACTACCACTGAAAGATTATTCTGTGGTAGAAAAATGTATGGCTTGTGCAAAAGGAAAACAACACAAAAAGCCACATAAACTTAAACTTCAAAACTCGATTGAGCATCCCCTCGAATTGTTACATATTGACTTATTTGGCCCTATCAGTGTTAAATCAATTGCTAAGAAATCTTATTGTCTTGTTGTGACAGATGATTACTCCAGGTACTCTTAGGTGAGATTTCTGTCTAACAAAAGTGAGACCGCTGAGGAATTGATGAAGCTGATTCCACTGATTGAGGTTCTTGGAAAAAGAAAGATTCAAGCCATCAGGAGCGATAATGGAACAAAATTCAGAAACCACATCTTCAATTTATTCTGTGAACAAAGGGGTATTCTCAGACAGTTCAGTGCAGCCAGAACACCTCAGCAAAATGGTGTTGCTGAACGTAAGAACAGAACTCTAATTGAAGCAGCTAGAACGATGTTGATCGAGTCAAAGCTTCCGATTATCTTTTGGGATGAGGCAGTTAATTATGCAGCTTATGTTCTTAACCGGGTATTAATTGTCAAGAGCAAGATGAAGACATCATACCAGTTGTTTCGAGGAATTAAGCCTCTTATTGATTTTCTGCGCCCTTTCGGTTGCTCTTGTACTCTGTTAAATACCCAAGACCAGAACACGAAGTTTGGTGCTGTCTCTGATGAATGTTTCTTTGTTGGGTACTCAGAAACATAAAAGGCGTATCATGTGTATAATAAACGGTCGCGGATTGTGCAAGAGTCCTACTATGTTGACTGGCAAGAATCCAACTCAACAAGCATTGGAAGTGAGCCTGCATGGTTCTATGATTCTACCACTGTCTTCAAGTCATTTAATTTGCCAATTCCTGATGATGATGACGTTATTCCTCACTCGCCTGTGAATCTGATTCCACCACAACCGCAACCGTCTGCCACCACCTCATTACCTCCCACTTCATTTGATATCCCATCTTCACCACCTCCACCACCACCTCCATCATCTGATCCATCATCTCAACCATCTTCATCTAATCCTACAATCTCATCCACCATTCCATCCACAGCTTCATCCATTCAAAATCCACCTATCGATCCAATTCCCACAAATTCATCTCCTCCCACACAACCATCCTCTTCCATATCGACACCTCAACATAACCCTTCATTGCTTAACACAAATTTTAAAACCTTAAAAGATCACCCTCATGACTACATCATTGGATCTATCACAGACGGAGTGAGGACTCGGAGTCAGAGTGGATTGATAAATGAGTGCCTTTATGCAGCTTTTCTATCTCAGATTGTTCCAAAAAATTACAAACAGGCACTTGAAGACCCAAGCTGGGTGGACTCTATGCAATCTGAGTTGCAGCAGTTCAGGAAGTTGAAAGTTTGGGAGTTAGTTGATCTTCCTCCAAACAAATGCCCCATTGGTACCAAGTGGGTTTTCAGGAACAAGCCAGATGATCGTGGTGTTGTTATCAGAAATAAAGCTAGATTGGTTGTTCAAGGATTTGCTCAGGAGGAGGGGATAGACTACACTGAAGTGTTTGCTCCAATTGCTCGGATTGAAGCCATCAGAATTTTTCTTGCACATGCAGCTAACAAGAACTTTAAAGTTTTTCAGATGGATGTGAAGTGTGCATTTCTATATGGAAACATTGATGAGGAGATCTATGTGTGTCAGCCACCAGGTTTCGAGGATCCAGATTTTCCAGATAAAATATACAAGCTAGACAAATCTTTGTATGGGTTGCATCAAGCTCCTCGAATCTGGTATGAGACCTTGACGTAGTATCTCCTCAGCAAGGGTTTCTCTCGCGGGACTATAGATATGACACTCTTCAAGAAGGAGGTTGATGGTGAGATGCTGATTGTTCAAGTGTATGTAGACGACATTATCTTTGGATCAACAAATGAAAAGCTGTGTAAAGATTTTGAAGAAGTGATGAAGGATCGCTTTGAAATGAGCATGATGGGGGAGATGTGCTTCTTCTTAGGATTGCAGGTAGAACAGAAACCGGAAGGTATTCTTATTCACCAGGAGAAGTACATCAAGGAAATCGTCACAAAGTTTGGCATGGATGATTCAAAGCCAGAACTTACTCCCTTTACTGCTCAGACATGCTTGTCTCCTGATGATAATAGGAAGTCCGTGGATGCTCATCGATATCGTTCGATGATCGGATCTCTCATGTATCTGACTGCAAGCCGTCCAGATATCACATTTGCCGTGTGCTACTGTGCTCGTTATCAAGCCAATCCTAAAGAATCACATGAGCTAGCTGTTAAACGCATTTTTCGTTATCTTAAGGGTTCCTCTCATTTGGGACTTTGGTATCCAAAAGGTGGGAACTTTGATTTACATGCTTTTTCTGATAGTGATCATGGTGGTTGCAGGATTAACAGAAAGTCGGTCACTGGTGGATGTCAATATCTGGGTGACTGTCTTGTTTCGTGGCAAAGCAAAAAGCAAACAACAGTGTCCTTATCCGTAGGAGAAGCTGAATATATTGCTGCATCAAGCTGCTGTTGCCAAGTGCTCTGGATTCAACACCAGATGATGGATTATGGCATCAACTTCCTTCACACTCCAATCTTCTATGACAATGAAGCCGCTGTTGGAATTGCCAAGAATCCAATTCATCACACTCGAACCAAGCACATCGAAACAAGAATTCATGCAATTCGTGACGCTCAGGAAAAGGGGTTCATTGATATTATTCCTATTGAAACTAGGAAGCAGAAAGCATATCTTTTCACTAAAACATTTGATAAACCACGTTTTTATGAACTGATCTCCATGCTACGATTAATATCCTTCTGAAAACCTTTTTCTGAGCAAAACCACTGTTTGAGATGTATATATGTACATATTTTCCTTATGATCTTGGTTGTTTTCTGCTTAGAGAATCCTTGTGTCTCATATATCTTTCCTTTTTATTCTTAATTTTCTTTTACTTTCATTGTTAAGAAATTTTCTATTAAGTAAGCTATCAAATGAAAATTTCAGGGGAGATTAATGCTAATAATAAGTTTTAACTTTTATTCTCTCAGGAAATTCAGAAAATGAAGTAAGAAAGAGGGGAACATCTTACGCTAGGATATGCATGATAGACTCATCCCAAAAACGAAGTAAACAAGTGATCATGCAGCCAAATTAAAGATCATAACTCAGTAATAAGGATTATCCGCATGATACTTTGGTCTGCACAAAGATATAAGTCTTGCCTAAAACTTGGTTGAGAGTTGCCAATTGATGTCTTGCTCATGTACTATGTTTACTTTTAGGATTAGATTTTATGGTGTTTCCCACTGGGATGGTGACTCGGTGATAACGCCCTCTAAGTCAAACATTAGATAATCTCAAATACCCCATTACTGTTTATACTTTCATACTTTACATAAGAAAAGATGTGTGTTTATCTCCTCTGCTATGCGAAAGCATTGACCTGGAGTGATGATCTTCTTTGCTATGCGAAAGCATTGACTTGAAGCTCTCATCAACACGCCTAGATGATCTTCTTTGCTATGCGAAAGCATTGACCTGAAGCTCTCATCAATTAGTTAAAGGTTGAGTCTGCATCTCATGAGTATATCTTGCATACATGTGTGTCTGCATCTGTACATTATAGTGTCCCATATGTATATATGCCAGTCATTGTGTTTGCATTAAGTAGATTCAGTATAGTGAGTAGGCAAAAATCAATGATTATGCTCAATAAACCTTGATGACGAGACTAATTCTTTATCCAATATCAGTGGGGACCAAGTTGCTGAGTTTCTAAGACAATTCAGAACATGATAAACAGTTGCAGATCATAAGTTGAAAAGAACAGAGAATGGGTTTAAGCGGACAAACATATCAGCAATCTCGCTAAGTCATGTCCATCTGAAAAACTTCGAGAAAAAGATGATATTATATCCTTCAACCATTTAAGTTTAATTTTAGTCTAATTTTATTTTATTTTTATTATTATTTTTATTTTTATTTTTAATTTTATTTTATTTTTTTATTTTATTTTTATTTTTTATCATGGGGCAATAAGGTATTCATAGACAAATTTTATTATTATTATTATTATTTTATTTTATTTTAATTTTTAATTTTATCTTATTTTAAATTTGTTTTTGAGTTGGGCGAAATTAAGATTCGCCTTAGCGAACCTATAGTTTCATCAGTAAGCTCGACCAGTTGCATGTCAAACCAACATGTTGAGTTTACCGGGCGAATCTATAGATTCGCTACAGCGAATCTATGTCTTATAAGAGGTACAGTGAACGCGAAATTCTTCACAGTAACCTTAAACCCAAAATATCTGTTCATCAAGCGAAATTTCAGAGTGCCCATTTAGTTTTGATTTCCGTTGGATTCGTGCGTTATAAAAGTTTTAGGTGGGTGTCGCGAACCTTGGTGAAGGATTTAATCGGTGTATTTTACTTCACATTGTGAGATTTGGCATGTTCGCCTGGGTTAGGGTTCGGGAACCCTCGTCCAGCGAACTTGCTGATGTTCAGGCGAATCTGAACGAAAGTTCACTTGAACTCGAGCGAATTTGTAAATTCTCCCAACAACTTCGCCTGTTCACTTGAACCGACCGAAACAATAACTTCACCCCAACGAACTTAATGTTTTCCAACCAAATTAAACTAAAAGTCACTTAAGTTTAAGCGAATCTGTATAATCACCTCTATAAATTAAATAAGGTCAAGCGAATTTGAACGAAAGTTCACATGATCCGAGCGAATCTATAGATTCACCTTAGCGAATTTATAGATTCATCTTAGCGAATTTACAGATTCAATTGAGTGAATTTAATTTATTTCTTTTGTTTCTGCTTTTACATACTCTCACACATTTATTATGTTGTATACTTAGACTTTTCTAATTTGTTTTTTAGCAATCATGGCTAACCTAAAGTTCGATGAGAAGAACAACACCATAGCTCTATTGGATGAAGATAGTCCCAAAGCTGCAGGATTCAGAGACTGCATAAAGTGGCTGAAGCAGTCTCCAATTTATCATGCTATCACTCACTCACCATCCATTTACATTTTGCACATCCAAGATTTCTGGAGATCAGCTAAGTTGGAAGTTAAAGCTAATCCACACTATATTCGAGCGAGGATAGAAGGAAATGATATCGCCATCACTGAAGAAATCATAGCAAGAGTGCTTCATCTAGAAGGAGATCAGGGAGACGAGGTTGAGCTTTCTGAAGATCAAGTCTTGGAGGGATTCAGAAGCATGGGGTATGGGGGACCATCTTTTGGCTCAAAGAAAGAGATAAAGAAGTCTATGCTGTCAAAAGAATGGAGATACATTGCTCATATCTTCATCATGTGCTTAGATGATCGGAAAGGAGGATCAGATGGTCTTAACCTGAGATGGCCCAAAGCAATGGTGATATTTTGCAGGGGCCAAAAGGCAAATATAGCAAGACTGATCTTTGAGTGCATGCGTGACAGTAAAGAAAGAGAAATGGATTTTGTATCCAAGATTTGTTCAGATGTTAATTGATGACTTGATTCCAAACATCCCCAAGCACGGAGAAATCAAGAGACTAACCCCGATGAGCTCAAGAATATTTGCAGACTGTTCCTCTGCAAGACATGATTTCAGTGGGAAAATCACCCACTTGTGGGAAAATATGTACTCTACTGAGAGATGGGCATACATAAAGAAGGTGATAGAAGCGAAGGAAAAGAGATCTGTAGAGAACAGGGAGAAACAAGAAGAAAAAGTTAAAAAGAGAAAAAGATATGCAAAAGAGAAAGAGTATGACTTTGAGGAGGAGATTGAGGATGCAATGAATGAAATGAGAGTTGAGAAGGAGAGGAGAACTAAGAAGAGGGCTGAAGAAAGTAGTCACACTGAAGCATCAGAGAGGAGAACGAAACACAAACATCAGGCCTTCACAGAAAATCCTCCAAGAAAAGACGCAAGATCCGAACTTGACCAAGACGTGATTAGAAACGTCAGTGCTTCTGTGGCCAATGAGCTAAGCATGATGAAAACAAAACTGATAAACCAAGATTTGAGAGAGAAAAAGAAGGATGATATAATTGAAGGCTTGACAAAGATGGTGCTTGATCAATAAGAACTGATCAAGACACTGTTCAAGGAGGTAAACTATCTGAAGGAAGTGGCTGGCCTGCCAGATGTTAGATCTGAAGAGGAAATCAATGACCTCACCGATACCTCCTAATACACATTTCTAAAGGTGGGGAGATCTTCTACGGCAGGAGAGGGCCCAAGCTCAGCAGCTGGTACTAGTAATGCTGTAGAATCAAGTCGAGGGAAGAACAAAGATGATGAGCCTGTTGATGATGAAGGAGCACAGGGTGAGAATGATGATGTGAAGGTTGTAAATAAAGATTTTGATGATTTGGGACTTGATATTGAGAAAGACTTAACAGGTGAGGAGGTAGTGAGGAAGAAACAACGATTGGAGAAAGAAAAACAAGCTGAGATGAAGCTGGTAGATGAAGAGGAGGAAGTTGAGGAGCAGTTGGTGGATTACAGCTCAGAACCGGAATTCTATGAGGTGGATGAACGTCCAGTGACCTATGTGACTGATACTGGGTCAGCTGAAACTGGAACGATGGAGTTAGATCAATCTGAGTGGTTTGTTAGAGAGAAGGAGGCTAAAGAAATAACTCCACTGTTCCAGAACATAAAAATCCCCACCCGAAAAGAGAGCGATAAGAAGATTTTCAGTTGGAAATACAACTCTGAGCTGAAATTGTTCATGATCAAGAGAAGGGGAAGGGGGATATCTTACGTTCACAAAAGAAAAGCTTTTAAAACCCTCCCAAGATGGGATTTAAGAAGATTGGCTGAGATTCCTTTAATTGGAGCAGAACAGAGTGAACGGGCCAAGCTGCTAGAGATGGAAATTAAAAGGGGTTTAACTGATAACTTCAAAGCGTTTGGTTTCATGAAAATAGAGAGAAAGAGGTCGAGAAAGGATGTTGATTGGGTGACCGGAAAAGGCAAGATTGTGCTTAAACTAAAACCAGCTAAGACTGTGGAACGTATTAGGATACCTGATCCTCTTCCCCCGAGACTGCAAGCATTTGAAAAATGGTTCTATGATAACAACACTGGGGAAGCAGTGATTAGAGTAAAAGGGGCAGCTGAAATCAGATTGTTTGACCCAATGGAGGTATTTTCTTTCTGTGATGAAGACTTAGTGATTCTATGCGAGAATCACATAAAAGTTGGGGCTGGAGTTGATACGTTGGAAGAAGCGAGCCTTTTCATGACAGTAGCCAACAAGGCTAGGGGACTCAGAGCTGAAGTCCGGGAGCTAGCAAGAAAAATAGTTCAAGCGGACGAAACAAGAATGGACGTGGATGATTTGAGTAAAACGCTGGATCAATCAATTTCAAAAAGGTTTGAAAAGAAGGTGATAGATGAGGCAAGTGGGTCTGGTGCTAATACTGAGGATCAAATCATGCAAGATCAGGAGGAGGTTGTAGTTGAAGACTCACCAGTTCAAGAAGTAAGTGAAGCTGGGTTTGCTAAGAACTTTATTGTTGATATTGAATCTGATGAGACAGGATCTGAAGATGTTACTAATCCATTGGCCAGGATTAAGTTGAGGGCAGGAGCTTTCATAGAGAACTTTGAAGCCGAAGTTGATGTGGATGGAGCTGATTGAGAAGACCCCTCTAGGTGAGGTCCAACCTAGGGGGAGTATTGATGATAAAGATAGGTTGGACTCACCTAGTTTAGTTTAGTCTCTTTCATTTTGTATGTAATATGATTAATGTTAGATAACTTTGATTTATGTAAGTAATGTTTTAGTTTCGCTCTGACCCAGCGAATCTACTAGCGAATCTACTGATTCGCTAGTAGTCAGCTGATGAAGGTCACCCGGCGAAACTGTTGTTCGCCGGGTGAACTTACCTGTTAGTCAGGGTAGATTCGCTGCAGCGAATCTACCAGCGAATTTATCTATGATTATATATATGCAGTTCATGTATCTTTGGCAGTATGTTTTGCCAATACCTAATTGAGAAATACTTTTGCATTACTTTTTCATAGCTCGTTTAAGGCTGAAATTGTGTTTGTTTGTTATCTTTGAGCCTTATTTATTGATTTTGATTGAGTTTGGATCATATGGTTACATATTGAAACTCATTTCTTTGTTTTTGCACTGTTTGATTCTATATTCGTGGGATATCATTGTGTTTATCATCTCAATAGCACTGAAATCGTTCACCAATGGACCAACATTTGGCATTGTCGTCTTGGCCACATAAACAAGAATTGGATTCAAGCACTCCAAAAGAATGGTCTTTTGAAAACAAATGAAAATGGTTCATTTGATAAGTGCGAATCTTTTTTATAAGGTAAGATGACCAAGTCGCCCTTTAGTGGTACTAACGAGAGGGCAAAGACTTATTAGGAATCATACATTCGGATGTACGTGGTCCTTTTAAGACAATGACTAGAAATGGTGAAAGATACTTCATTACCTTTACCGACGATTATAGTCGCTATGGTTATGTGTACTTGATGGCACATAAACATGAAACTTTTGAAATGTTCAAAAACTTCAAGAATGAAGTAGAAAATCAACTCAACAAAAGTATCAAAGTTCTTCATTCAGATAGAGGATGTGAGTACCTAAGTGAGGCTTTTCAGGATCATCTAAGAAGTTGTGGGATCGTCTCACAACTTACTCCACCTGGAACACCACAACATAATGGTGTGTCCGAAAGGAGAAACCGAACCCTATTGGATGTGGTTCGATCTATAACTGTTGTAAGCTCACTACCTCTATCATTTTGGGGTTTCGCATTACTCTCCGCAGCTCATATCTTGAATATGGCCCCGAACAGGAAAGTGGATTCGACACCTTTTGAAATATGGCATGGAAGAGTTCCATCACTATCATATTTAAAGGTATGGAGTTGTGAAGCTTATGTTAAGCAAAACACCCAAAACAAGTTGGAAAGTCGATCTACTAAGTGTATATTTGTTGGATATCCTAAAGACTGTATTGGATACTACTTCTTTGATCCAACAGAGCAAAAGGTATTTATTGCTCGAAAGGCAGAGTTCTTGGAAGCCAAGTTCCTTATGGAAGGAATGACGTATAGAATAGTGGAATTTGATGAGGATCAAGATCCACAAGCCGATACACGTTTGGATGACACTAGCAATCAACAGGAGGTTGTTGATGATGATCAAGAGGTTGATCAATACACTCAAAACGTTCGCAGATCTGGTATAGTTAGCATTCCACCTGAAAGATATGGATTTTTCATGAATGGATGTTATGTGGTTGACTCCGATAAGCCAACTACATACCATGATGCAATGTCCAACTCAGACTGTGCCAAATGGCTGGAAGCCATGAACGTAGAGATGCAATCCATGTATGACAACCAAGTTTGGGAATTGGTTGACCCTCCATCTAACTCCAAACCGGTTGGATGCAAGTGGGTTTTCAAGAAGAAAACGGACATGCATGGAAACTTGGATACTTTCAAGGCAAGACTTGTAGCAAAAGGTTTCACTCAAACTCAAGGGGTTGATTATGATGAAACTTTCTCACCTGTGGCAATACTAAAGTCAATTAGGATATTGTTTACCATAGCTGCTCATTATGACTATGAGATTTGGCAAATGGATGTCAAAACCGATTTTCTTAATGGACATCTCGAAGAGACTGTCCATATGGTTTAGCCTGATGGTTTTATCAATCCAAAACATCCTAATAAAGTATGCAAGTTAAAAAGATCAATCTACGGATTGAAACAAGTATCGAGAAGTTGGAATCAATGTTTTGATGAGGAAATCAAGAAATTTGGTTTCATCAAGAATGCTGACGAGGCTTGTGTGTATAAAAAGGCTAGTGGGAGCAAATTACATTCTTAGTATTGTATGTTGATGACATACTACTATTTGGAAATGATATTCCAACCATGGAAGGTGTTAAAACCTGGCTTGGAAGTTGTTTTTCCATAAAAGATCTAGGTGAGGCCGCCTATATTTTAGGAATAAAGATCTATAGGGATAGATCGAGGCGGTTGATAGGTTTAAACCAGAGTGCATACATTGATAAAATCTTGAAAAGGTGCAAGACGGAAAACTCTAAGAAAGGTATGGTACCTATTCAAAGAGGGACAATATTGAGTACGTCTCAATGTCCAGGCTCAAAGGATGAGCAAGATCGAGTGAAGGACATCCCATATGCATCTGCTGTAGGATCCATCATGTATGCGATGATATGCACTAGACCGGACATATCATGCGCGTTAAGCATGACAAGTAGATATCAGCAGAATCCAGGTAATAGCCATTGGATGGCTGTTAAAAGTATATTGAAATACCTTAGGAGGACTAAGGATATGTTTCTAATATACAGATCTGATGAAGAGGAGCTCGTTGTAAAGGGTTACACGGATGCGATTTCCAAACTGATCGAGATGATTCTCGATCACAGTCGGGGTATGTCTTCATTATGAATGGAGGAGTGGTGTCCTGGAAGAGTTCAAAACAAGATGTGGTAGCATTGTCCACTACAGAATCCGAATACATAGCCGCCTCATTAGCAGCTCAAGAAGCTGCATGGATAAAGAAATTTATCACTGATCTAGGGGTGGTCTCTACCATTCAAGACCCCCTAGAAATCTTTTGCGATAGCGAGGGTGCAATTGCACAAATCAAGGAACCCCGTGCACATCAAAAGACTAGACACATTGAGCGGAGATTCAACTACATAAGGGATGAAGTTGAAAAGGGGAAAATATGTATTCGTAAAGTTCACACCGATCAAAACATTACGGATCCACTCTCGAAGATCCTTGAAAGGGCAAAGCATGAAGGTCATACTTGTGCCTTAGGACTTCGATATTCTAGTGATTGGAATTGACCTGTTTAGTATTTAAAAGCTTGGAACAATGTAATATTTAGCTCTTTCATATATATTTGTGATATTTTGAGTTATGTTCATTTTAGCATGTATACATCCATGAATATGTTAATTATTCTAAATGTCCGTAGTCGATCATGTTTGTGGGAGCAAATATGAACGTAAGACTATTATGAACATGGATTGGTGGATATTCATAAGGCATGAATATAGAGAAATTGGTTGCTGCTAAGGTTCATAGATATTCGTGGGATACAAATATTGGACTGACCTGCATCTCAAATTTTACAGCATGGAATCTTTTAGATTGATCATAAGTAAATCTGAGTAAAGGCAAATATCATTTCGTATCCTCCGACCTGAGATACATATTAGGTTTTGATATTCACCAATGTGTCATACCTTGAGCTAGTTCTTCATTGCTCTAAAATAATGGACAGTACATAAGGCTATATTCAGGTGTGACATGAGGTGATTGTGAGAAACGTATGTAGTCAAGATGGAATTTGTTCCTCTTATTCGTTGAGAGTAAGATGTCTAAGGCCTGATTAAGTTAAATGAACAAGGAATGGTCATTCTGTGTCCTTGGATTTAACATGACATTTGAAACAAAAGGATAAATGATTAATTCACCTAAATCATTTCGAGTTGGATACTTGAAGGGGATGATGTTATTGAATGGCTTTAAGTCATGCGTATTAAGGGTAGTAAACCGTTGTTAGGCGGTATTTACTGCTTGCATCAATCTTCTATGAATCTTGTGCAAGTGGGAGATTGTTGGATTCTTTATGCCCAAGACACATAGAACATTGATGTGGTTAGTACGTTATGATCCAAGTTGGGTCATACCCAATAACAAGTCTAGCAAACACCAATAATTATTTAATTGATGATATGATCATGGAATTAAATAATTACACCAATTTAGAAAATGGTTTTTCTAAATAAATTGTATATGAGATAGTACAACTTATAAGGATATTTTGTTCATGAAAATTATTTGTAATGTTATTTAAGTAGGTTAAATAACATCAAATAAAAAAGTTTATATAACTTTTATAATTAAAAGGTTAATTATACAACTTATTAAGGAACTAGTTTAAAATAATTAGGTGTTTTAAAATGGGTGGGAAACCCATTTGAAAAGCAATTTTCGGCCGCCCCTAATGGGGTTCTTTTGGTCTTTTGTTACCTTGGAACAACAACACAATTGATGAGTTCTCATTACACACTTTGACACTCTCTCTCTTACATGCAAGAAGTGGGTTTTTCTCTCATCTTTGAAGAAGAACATAGCTGAAAGAAAAGGGCTTCTGCAGCTATTATCTTGCATGTTTTTGCTGACAAATCCTAGCAAAAGAGGTGTTTGCTTCACACTTGTGGGTATGCAAGCTTGAGGACATCTACCTTTGTGTTTTGGTCATTCAAGAGCAGCTCCATCTTCATCCAAAATTCGTTTTTCTACAGCTCTACAAAAGGTGTTTTGTAAG